>CM058047.1:55572859-56288761 GCA_030169165.1 Centaurea solstitialis | reverse complement strand
AATCAAGTTTGGCGATGAGTGATTCAGAAGTCCCAGGGGGATTTTCCACTGCACCTCCAACCATGATTTCAAGAAAAAACAAAGAATACAAAACACACAAGAGAAAAAAACCAAGTGACTTCACAGACAGGATTCCTACACACTCAATGGGTGGTAGGTCAAGCCCATCACTTAGTTCCTCAAAGAATAAAGAAAACAAACACACAACAGGCAGCTAACCACACAGAAAACTACACATATAGAAACAAATGGAACATGCACAGATAGAGCAGCTAGTAACATACAACCAGCACAAACTTACAATGATATCAGACCCAAGGAATCAGGCCAAAACTCTTCAAGAAAAAAATAACAGAAGACTTACAGTAGTCCAGAGAAATAGCACAGCGGAAAAACAAGAAATACCAACCAGCTGTTGATAACAAATGCCCCAAAAAAAAACTTACTCACAGGTCCAAACCTGAACACAGTAAAGAAACAAGTAAAGGATCGAGTGTAATAAAGAATCGGTTCAAAGAAACTAGAAGACACACTGATCAAGATAAACTTCAACCTTTTTTTATCAAAAAAACCAACAACAAAACCAAGATTATATAGAATCAGGGCCAAGTGATAACATGCATGAATACAAATCAAAGAAACACAAAGATCTGAATAAACAGACTACAGATCTGAATAAACCAGACCAAATCTGGATCGACAAAAAGATAAAATGATTTGACTAAACACAACCAGATCTGGATCGAGAAAATTGATTTGACAAAAAAACAACCAGATCTGGATCAACAATTTGACTAAAAACAACCAGATCTAAAGTATTTTTCATAACAGATCTAGCTAAAAACGATTGTAAACAATACACAACACAACCAACAACAGATTCAGATCAGTTCAAAAAACTATTTGATTAAAAAAAACAGATCTCGATTCAAAGCATATGTATAACAGTTCATATATATAAAAAACGAACAAATACTACCAGATTTACGAATGAAGAACAGAGATGAAGAAAGATTTCAAGTTCAGAATCGAATAGAAAGTGAATCCATGGAGCTCTGATACCATGATGAAACACATACTCGAATAAGAACTTTCATTAACCTTCAACTAATTTGAATACAAAGAAAAATTCCAACCTACAACTCCCAAGAAGGAAGAATCAACTAAAAGAAAAGAAAACCCTAATTTCATAATCTGAGAGTTGAGAGAGAAGAAGTAAGAAAAGCTGTTAAAATTATGAGGCTGAAACTTTAAATGGGGTTTTTATATATCTTCAATTTACACTTCCACCCCAAACATTATTTTATTTGATGTGTTAGTAGTTCCTGAGTTTGATGTGAATTTGTTATCTGTTCATAGATTAGTTAGAGATAGTAAACTTAAAGTCTCTTTTGATGAGGATGGTTGTGAAATTCAGGATTGTGCTCTGAAGAGGAATGTGGGGACTGGTAGTGAAAGAGGAGGTTTGTATTTTTTAGATACTAATGTTACTAAGTCTATTAAGAGTAACAATGGGATAACTTGCTATGTGTCTAAGTCTTTATGGCATAGCAGGTTAGGGCATCCTGCTGAACCTGTAATGCAGGTGTTAAAAAACCAACTTCATTTTGACAGTAACAAGGCAGTACCTTGTGATATCTGTCATTTAGCTAAACAAGCTAGAGGGAAGTTTGAAAATAGTAGTCATAAGACTACTCAATTAGGAGACCTTGTCCATCTAGATGTATGGGGACCATACAAAATAAGTACCAAAGAAGGATATAGATATTTTCTTACTGTTGTAGATGATTACACCAGATCTGTATGGGTATACTTGTTAAAAAGGAAAGATGAAGTTTATGAAAACATTGTTCATTTTCACAATCTAATAAAAACTCAGTTTCATAAAAATGTAAAAATATTTAGAACTGATAATGGAACTGAGTTTGTCAACAGTCAGTTTCAAAAAATTTCGAAAGATTTTGGAATTAACATCAAACCTCTTGTGTGTATACTCCGCAACAAAATGGGGTTGTTGAAAGGAAGCATAGACACTTGTTGAATGTGCCTCGTGCCTTGCTTTTTCAAAGTGGTCTTCCATTAAATATGTGGCATGAAACTATTCTAGCTGCTACATATTTAATAAACAGAACCCCTTCTTCTATTCTAAATGGTAAGTCCCCTTATGAAATGGTTTATGGTCATTCCCCTAGCTTAGATCATTTGAGAAACTTTGGGTGTCTTTGTTTTGCTGTGATTCCTAATGTTAATGATAAATTTGCTTCTAGGGCTCAAAAGTGTGTGTTTATTGGTTACTCCAGTTCTCAAAAGGGTTACAGACTTTATAGTTTCGATACAAAGCAAGAGTTTGTTACTAGAGATGTCAAATTTTATGAAAACATCTTCCCATATGATATGAAAGAAGAAAGTAAAGGTATTTCTTCTGATAAAACTGTGAATAATCTGAATTTCTTTGATTTTGTGATGGAACAAACTGACAATGTACATGTTGATATGCCCAATGATGAAAATAGAGGTAGACCTCAAAATTTATCTACCAACAATGATAGGGCCTCTGACTTTTTTGGTACTCAGGATCAATCTACCAGACAGTTGGGAATTGGTAGCAATGATTCTGAACCAATAGAGCAGGTAGATGCAGATATCATTGGGGGTAGAAGTGGGGATAGTGATGAGAATAGAGGTCACTCTTCTGAGGGTAGATTTCAAACTCAAATTAAAAATATTTTCATCACTCAAAGAAAATCAGATCGTATTTCAAGTTTACCAAAAAGATTTGATGATTTTGTTGTTGAAGGAAAAGTCAAATATGGTGTTGAAAAAGTGGTAAACTATGCAAATCTTTGTGTTAAAAATTTTTGTTTTGTATCAAATTTAAATAAGTCTGTTGAACCTACTAGTTATAATGAGGCTTGTAAGGACCCAAATTGGGTAAATGCTATGAATGAGGAAATGGAAGCTTTATATAGGAATGGAACATGGGTTATAACTGATCTTCCTACTAATAGGAAGCCTATAGGTAGTAAGTGGGTTTATAAAATTAAGTATAAGTCAAATGGTGAGATTGAGAGATATAAAGCTAGACTTGTAGCTAAAGGTTATAGTCAACGTGAAGGTCTAGATTATGAAGAAACTTTCTCTCATGTTGTGAAAATGGTTACTGTGAGGTGTTTAATTGCTTTAGCTGTTCAAAATGGTTGGTCTCTGTTTCAACTTGATATAAACAATGCTTTCCTATATGGTGAGTTGAATGAAGAAGTGTATATGACTTTACCAGAGGGCTATTTTTCTGCTGATGATAATAGAGTCTGTAAACTTATAAAATCTTTATATGGATTGAAACAGGCTCCAAGGCAGTGGTATGAAAAATTGTCAAAATGTTTAATAGAATTTGGATTTGTTCAAAATTGTTGTGATTATTCTTTGTTCACATTGTCTAAAGAAAATTTGTTTTTAGCTCTTCTTGTTTATGTGGATGACATAGTGTTAACTGGAAATAATCAATATGAAGTTCAAAAAGTAAAGTATTATCTTAAAAATAATTTTTTAATAAAAGATCTTGGTGAACTTCAGTTCTTCTTAGGAATAGAAATTTTAAAAACCAATTTTGGTTTGTGTATGTCCCAAAGAAAATACTGCCTTGAGTTGTTAAATGATTTTGGATATTTGGGATGTAAACCTGCGAAAACTCCTATGGATATGAATCTAATAGTTACAGATACAACTGAATCTGCTTATATGTTTTCTGATACCTTATTGACAGATGTGTCTGGTTTTCAAAGGTTAATTGGTAGGCTAATTTATTTGTTGGCTACAAGGCCAGATATATCTTTTGCTGTTCACTGCTTAAGTCAATACATGCATGCACCTAGAAAGTCTCATCTAAACTTGGCATTAAGAGTTCTAAGATATCTTAAACAATCTCCAGGAAAAGGTATATCGTTTTCTCCATCTTCTGATTTTAAATTATGTGGACATGTTGATGCTGATTGGGGAAAGTGTCTTTCCTCTAGAAGGTCTGTAACTGGTTATTGTCTTTTTTTGGGAAATTGTTTAGTTTCTTGGAAAAGTAAAAAAACAGAGTACAGTATCTAGATCTACTGCAGAATGTGAATATAGAGCAATGGCGGCTGTAACTTGTGAAATAGTTTGGGTCTTAAATGTGTTAGGCTGTTTGAATGTTAAGAATTTAATCCCAGTAAATTTATATTGTGATAACAATTCTGCTATTCAAATTGCTAACAATCCAGTTTTCCATGAGAAAACTAAGCATATTGAAATGGATGTTCATTATGTAAGAGAAAAGATTTCAGCTGGAGTGATTAAAACTGTTAGAGTTGATTCAACAGAACAAACTGCAGATATTTTTACAAAGTCTTTATCAGTAAAGCAACATAATTATTTATGTGAAAAATTAAGATTGTTTGACATTTTTCAAAGTTAAGCTTGAGGGAGGGTGTTAAAAGGTTTGGTTTATATTGACTTTCAATCTTAACTTTGATAAAGATTGTAATTTATGTTTTCTATTGTTTTGTGAGGTTTGAGACTTTAAGGGCTAAAAGAAGGAAACTGAAGGACTTATGGACTGCGCTTCAAGTTTACTAGAAGATGAAGGGTAGCGGAGCAATTGGTCTAAAGATGGAGGGGTCGAAGTGTAAATTGAAGATATATAAAAACCCCATTTAAAGTTTCAGCCTCATAATTTTAACAGCTTTTCTTACTTCTTCTCTCTCAACTCTCAGATTATGAAATCAGGGTTTTCTTTTCTTTTAGTTGATTCTTCCTTCTTGGGAGTTGTAGGTTGAGATTTTTCTTTGTATTCAAATTAGTTGAAGGTTAATGAAAGTTCTTATTCGAGTATGTGTTTCATCACCATGCTTTTAATTACTAAAAGAATGCTAAATATTGTTTGTATTTGGAAGTTCTTTATTATCTAATATGACTTGTTTGTATTGAACTTGCCAAGATATTGAAAAATAATATATTAGTAATTTTTTAGAATTTTTAAATATTTATGGCAAGTTAGATGGTGTCAAGTTACATGATTAAATCAATTTTAACACTATATATTTGGATGCTACCCAAAAAGAATAATTAAACTTTACAAAACTTAAGTTGGATAAATTTCATCTGACTTAAAATATAACTTAGCTCCTCTTCGACCTTTTAATACCCGAATATGCTATTTTATTTTAATTTTCAAACAGATGAAAAGAATTGGTAAGCCGAAAAATACTAAAACGAGTTTAAATAAAACCTTTGTAAATGACCGAAATATAAGGCTCTAAACTTTATGTTTTATGATCCTATATTTAAATTAGCACTGAAATCATATATAATTTGGTTATTATTTCTTTTAAGATTACAAAAGTATTTTATGAAATGATCAATTTAACAAATGAATAAAGAGACCTTCTTAAACTTGATTATGGTGGGAAGAGTGTTAAGCCCATTTAGTGGGGAAAGAGTGATAGGGGTATCAGGAACACCACCCCTCACCCGGCTGGCCTCAAGGTTTTCAACTCCGCCGGCATGTGCATCCTGCAAGGAAGCCTCATTTTCTCTCTCTCTCTCTCTCTCTCTCTCTCTCTCTCTCTCTCTCTCTCTCTCTCTCTCTCTCTCTCTCTCTCTCCTTTTTTTTTCTTTTTTAAAATGGTTATTGTGGTGTAAGGATAAAATTGTGACTACTGTAGGGGTTTTGTAAGAATAGAGTGATAGAGAGTAAAATACTAACATAGCAAAAGAGATCGATGAAAGGGTAGAATGGTGACCACCCTTCACCCTTATTTCTTTTAAGATTACAAAAGTATTTTTATGGAATGATCGATTTAACAAAGGAATAAAGAGACATTCTTAAACTTGATTAATTATAATTTGTTTCCACAAGTGCAAGCATCAAACAAGAAACTAGTGAAAGTTGAACAAAATAGTTTTTTCTAATTAGTCTACCCAAAATATTCATATAAAAATACAAAAATACAAAAATCTACACGTCAAATTGGAATTTTCCTTTTAGTTAATTAATTAGTTATAGGGTTTTGGATATAATTAAATGGTATAAAAACAAACTATTCTTGTCTTCTATGCTACTTGTCAATAGATTAGTGAATAGAAAATATAATCAATTATTTGAGTGAATTTAGAACATGTAATAAAAGGGGAATTTGGAAACAAGCTAAGCTATAAATTCCTAAAACTCCAATTTTTTTAAAATGATTCCATCAAGATTTGACTTTAATATTTCAAAAAAAGGATTTTAAATAAGATTTTTGTTCTCTGAGACTCTAGGTTATATTTGCATATGTATCAAATTTTCAAACATCAAATATGTTTTTCTTTAGCATCAAATACAACAACTTTTAAATAGTCTAACTTCGTTATTGATGTTGCATATCTAGGTATCCATTGAAATCAACCTTCAATAATTTTTCTGTTAAGAAATTGTAGTTTGTGTACTTGCTTTACAACGATACAGTATCCAATGCTTTGTATGTCGTCTTTGATTTGTTCTCATTCTATTACATGTTAAATCTATTGTATAAAAGGATCTAGGATCCGAAAACCTATCCTTTTGATGATGGTTGGTTCTTGAGTTATGCCAAGTATGTCATGAAAATATTAAAATATAGATTATTTTGTTTGTGTTAAGAGAATATATAAAATATAGATGTAGGCAATTAGTGACATTGACCAAACACTAAATACAAATTGTTTTGTTTGAACTTGGGTGGTGTTATACAATAATTCTTAAGACTCATGCCATACGTGCGGTTCTTAGTTACAAGTAAGCAGTAATTCTCATTGTCACTATCAATAGTACAATTCTTTTATGGTAGTTACATAAATACATACATCGAGTCATCGAGACATATAGATTATATTCAATAATACTTGACCAAACAAATCCAATATATCTTACCAGAAAATAGGGTTTGAAAAGGATAAGATGTACAGAAATCCTTCATCGATTTATCTCAAGAAGAAGATAAATCATTTTCAAGTATACCCCAGCCTATAACATGTCTACTAATCAATCACTCATAGTCTTTACACCTTTAAAATTAAACCACAAAAATCCCACTTAAAGTAAAATAATTTCAACCATATATGTTTGTTAAGGGGTGTTTGGACATGTACAAGCATGATAATTGTCACTTGAAAACCGTTGATCACTTTTAGTGAGAGGCGTATTGTAAACCGTTGATCACTTTTAATCAAATATCCTCTCATAAATTACGGCTAAAATGGGAATTCATCTATGTATATTTCAGCGCATGTCATCCTACGATTGATAACCACTTCTCTAAAAAAAATTGGATTTCTTCTGCACCGACCTGAACCCGAACGACCCGAAAATTTTGGATATTCGATTTTTTCAGTCGGGATTCGGGGTCTATATATGCAATTCAAAATTTTTGGATATTCGAACTTTCCCAACCCGAACCGATCAATGCACACCCCTAGTCCTATCCAGTCTACGTATCAAATGCACCTAGAACAAGCCAATATAATTAACATTATTATATTTTATTAAAATATAAATGTATTATTCATTATATCAGTGATTAAGGTGAGTCGGATGTTTGACATGATCTTAAATACAAATGTAAAAAAGATAATAAGAAGAGTGATAAAGCCCATTTTTCTCATGATTTACAACGTGTAACATGTCAGTATCTCACATATCACTTATAAAAAGATTCAAACGCTACGAAACAAAAGCTTTCACTTCCACCCTTAGAGAAATGAGAAGCCAAGGAATCAAATGGCCGCTTTCGAATGAAACAAGTAACTAAAACGCGCTCGACATCTTTTTTATTTCCAAAACTCTCCTTCATCAACCGTTCTAAACTAACTTCTAAAAAAACTATTTAACGTTTTATTCATTAAAAATCATTATTGACAATTTGACATAGACTTTTGTGTTCTTTAGGAAGTGTTTGTATGCACCGTAAAACTGTATCTAAATTTTTTAACTTTTACGAACGTGTTCATCAAATTTATTGAGGTTAGAGAAAAGTTGAATCTTGTAGCATGTACGTAAAATCACCTAATTACCCCTAACCTAAATGAAGCAAATTTTTGGGTTTCGGATTCTTTTTCTTTTGAAGTCGTAATAGTTATTTCTAAAACGCAAATCCAAACACCGTTTTAGATTTTTATTTTAATTGGGAACGTTCGTTGGACGAGTTCCGGTGTTCGAATTCGGGGAAGGGTATTTTGGGAAATGAAGTAAAAACAGAAGAAGAAACACGTTACGTAAGGATACTAAATAAACAAAGTTTTAACGCCGGATTTTAAAATTTTGATACAACGTTGCAATTCAGTTAATCATTTATAAGCCGACAAAGGAAGTCCGCCTGTTGTTTTGTTGGCTTCCTTCTGATTCTATCTTTTTGCTTTAGAAAAATGGCTTGCTTGGATCGGCTCATTCAAGCCGTGGCTCCCAAAGCCATGGGAGCTTTGGATCCTTAATTAGTTGTTTTCTGTTTAACACTTGAAAATGGTTAAAATTAATTTCCATTGAAGTTAATGTGTTTCATGTTAAAAGAAATTATATCTATTGCTAATATATTTTTTAATCGGAGAAAATAAGTATTTTAAATTGATTTTTTGCTTTAATAGATTTTTCAAAATTTTGTTTAAATAGGGAAAACTAGAAGAGAGAAATGGTAATAATATGATGATAGTAATCTCTAAAATGAAAAATTATTTACATTGAACTTTTGTTTTTTTTCTTTTTGAAGATTAAAACTTTATATTCTTTCATTTTACAGAAATTTTGGTGAATACTCTAATAAACAATAAAACTAAAAGTTGGGACAAGTCAAGCCAACCCGGCTTCATTTGATCCTTTTTGACTAGTTACTTAGGGGGCGTTTGGTTGGGGGTATTGAGCAGTCAGGAATGAGAATGATAATGAAAACTGCTGTTTGGTTTGATATTATATAATGAAATCATTCCTGCAGATCCATTAATTTCCATTCCTGACCAAATTGGGGGGAATGAAATATTTATTTCTACTTGGTTCTTTTTTCCACCCATTGTTCCATCTATGGATGTTAAATGAAATATCTTTTGTATTTTCAAGATGGAAAAACATATTTTTTCAATATGAAGCAATTTTTCATTGATTATAATGGGTTAACCAAACAGCATCAATGCAATGCTCATTCCTATTCCCATTCTCCTGCATTCCGATTTTCATTTTCATTCCCATTCCCTGAAATGAACCAAACCGACCCTTAGTTTGTGTTGCCTCATTCTACAACTCTAATAAACTTGCACAACTTCTATTTGTTAAACGTTAATATTCTGACAAGCTTGTGCGCAACTCTACTAATATTTTGGATCCCTAAAAATAACAAGAAGAAAAAACTCCATTTGTTTTAAGGAGACTCGAACTGACGACAAACTTGCAGAACTTGATCTTTAAAGAAAGCATGAACTTAGAGCTGTAATAGCGACAATCAAGAAAATTTTGAACATGGTATAAACTTAGATGAACTTCGTCCATCCTAACCCCTAAATTACTAACCGAAACCCCGACAAAAGAAATCAGGGAAATAAGAATATTGTCCCATCCGAATACCACATCAGATGCATGCCTGCCATCTTCTTCGAACCTGTAAACATGTTGACAAAAGCCATATGATAGTTATCGATTGTATAGTAAAAGCACGTCATCATTTTAGTTCTAACAAACAGTTATATGATTTAAGTTAATAGTATCAAACAATTGTGTGTCTTATATTAAAATGTTACAATAATTTTATAGTATTACAATCTTACTGGCCGTGAACATAATGAGGTTAGTTGATAACCTCTACGAATTATTTGAAAAAATATTTTATGAGGAAGAATATCCTATAAAAGGTTGTGTTTATTAAGCACTTCTTCAACGTGTTCCATAAGGGAAGTGTCTTATAAAGAAGCTAATACCACTATTTACTTAAAGTTAAAAAACTTGTGAAGATGTCCCAAAACGTCATAAATTTATTGTAACACTTTTATAATGAACACAAAAAGTTTTGGTCTATAAATTAGTTTATTATGAGATTTGGACCAAATTTATATCTTATAAACTCAATTTTGTTGTAATACAAATGTAAAAGCATTGTAGCTCATAGTTACATACTTACATGTTTATATTGCCTTCAACAATACCAAAATAAATTACTAAAAAAGGATGTGTAATAATGATAAAGAAGGTATTAGTAATTCAACTAGATATTGAAAAAGCCCAATAAAGAGGTGTAACTTGGCTGTTGCCTTTAGTTGTTTTGGTTGTTTTGGTTTATGTTCTTTACAAAATTGCCGATTTATTTTCTCCCCTAAAAAAAGTAGTATTTGAGAAAATAATGTTCTATTTCTTACATAGAAGATAAGTTTAAATATATCTATCTTCAAAGAGGATTTTTAGGCTTAGACAAGATTATTGTAGATATTGAGAAATAATCACATATTTTTATTATATAGTATATATTGAATTAAGTAATACGTTTAAAAATAAATATGAGTAATCTACTTGGGTATATACCTAGTTGTTGAGAGCCAAGCCAAAACGATTTTGTGCAAGAGGATATAGAAAATATATTGTTAAAAGATGATTGAAATAATGGAGGAATATTTAAAATATTATAGTATTATAAACACCTTTTGAACCAACATTATATATAGTTCCATACCACATGCAACCATGGAACAACTTTCTCTCCTACCAACAAATTTGTTTTAATACAATAATCAAACACAATAGTTTTTTAGTTCTGAAAGTAAATGATGATCATCGCAACATCTGAAACTACCAAAACTACAACAACCTCCGTTGTCAATACAACTCCTACTGCTGCAATCACTGCCACAACTACCATGAAAGCAGTGAAACCAACGATAAGAAAATTTGTTGGGGTTCGACAAAGGCCATCAGGACGGTGGGTGGCTGAAATTAAAGATTCTTCACAGAAGGTGAGGTTATGGCTTGGTACTTATGATAGCCCTGAAGAAGCAGCTCGAGCATATGATGAAGCGGCTCGTGCTTTAAGAGGCGAAAATGCTAGAACTAACTTTGCACCAATGATAAATTCTAACCCTTGTCAAATGAACGCAGTATCTGGTTCGTTCTCTGAATCAGATTCAAGACGTTCACTTAGCTTTTCTTCATTGAAAGCAAGGCTAAGCAAGAATTTACAAAGTATCATGGCACGAACAACTGAAAATAAGTCATCACCAAAAAGCAGGGTAAGTGATCATTTCACTTTCGCAAGTATATTCAACTTCAAGGGAAACTATCAATACCAAAACAACAGTGTTGGAGACTTCGATAAAGTGGTCCAGCCTAGTGTGATTGTGCCATCACAAACAATGGCAAATCACGATGTTGCTACAACGTATAATTCATCTTGGGAAAGCTCAAGTGTGTCTGACTGTAGCAATGAATTGGTGAGTTTCAACACTATACATCATGGCTTAGATTCAGATGGTTCGGATATTGGTGAAGGTAGCTATTTTGGGGACCAAATGATCGGAGGGTGGATTAGTAGTCCAGACATTAGTGATGCTGGCTCAAGGAGTAAAAGGTTTAAGGTTTCTTCATCGGTCTTTGTTCCTCCAAAGTTCAGCGATCAAACTAACGACTCAACTTTTCCATGGTGAGGCCAATAAATATAATTAGAAGAAATCTAAAAGAAATTGAAGGGCTTTAAATGATTCCTCTTCAAATTGTGGGAAAGCCATGTAAAATCATCATGCACCCTTTTATTTTAGCTCAATTATCGTATCTATCTTACCGTTTGTCAATGTAAAAAGAAACTACAAATTTAGTTATGGGTTTTACTTATTTAAATCAAAAAGTAATTATTGTCAGCTAAATGTTTAGATATATCACTTTTGTTTTCATGTTAAATAAACCTTGGATGAAACTAGTCACTTGATTTAGCTAGAGGAGTTTTAATTGATTTCTATATTACAAATTAAAAATATTATAACTTTCATGGGATAGAACCTGTAATTTGTTCATTAGTTCAATAAAGATTATATTATCCAAGTCCCTTTCATTTTTTAATTTTACTTTAAATATAAAAAAGTTTTATTGTATTTTGAAAGTTAATAGAAATGTACCTAAACATCGGCCAAATCGACATTCAGAAATAGACGACGTTAATTAATTAGAAATAAACAACTAGAGTATCTATAACGGGTTTTTTTTTTAATGGAAAAAATTGAAATTTATGAGATTTTAAGTAAGTTTTTTGCTTCAAAAGAGTTTTCAAAACTTCTTTTTAAAAATGGAGAAAATTACTCAGAGAATATAAGTTCTTGAAATTTAGAATACTTGTAACATCCCCTACCTAACTCACCGTAGGGGAGGTTCAACTCTATCACATCTAACACACTCTGTGTCATGGTGAGGGGATGACACACATCACATAACTAAAGTCTTAACTTAAAAATTTTGATAAACATAAGTAGTCTCCCACGTAAATCCGTCCCATACCGGATCACGTACTAAAACATCCATACAAAGAAACATAGTTCAACAAGACAACTAAAACAAACTTGAACATTAGCAGATTTGCTAAGCTTTGCTCAGCAGCACAAGGCATACTCTACGCCTTGTTCTTTCCTATGCCTGAACCCAAACCACCAGTTCTTGAGATGTATGCTAGTATTGGCTAAAAGCTAAGTGAGTTCATGGTTTACATCCTGATATCATAGTCTCATCACATACATTATCAAATAGAACATAACTCACTAGGTAATCCCTGCCGACTTGACTCTCGCGATCAATGTCCTAAATGTGACTCGTCACCTAAATACTAGCTCTTGCAGCTACAACTCTTGGATCACCCAGCTGGGTAGTTGTCACTTATTTTTCAAGACCACTTAATAAATGGTATTAAAAACCAGTGTAAAGAAATAAAACAAATAGATCTTGGTACAAATATAAACCTTAATCTACTATCTTTTTTCAAACAAGTAATAACGGTACAGGTATCGGAATTCGATCCCACAGGGAAACAGTCGAACTGTTTATCAAGAGTTCGGTCTTTTAAAAGTCAACTTCAAACAAGGTTTTTCGAAGAAAATTCTTTTATTTGGTTTGATGGTGAAATTATCAACTACTGAAAATCAGTTGTAAAAAGAAGCAAATGGTGTAAAGCTATTGTTAGGATAAAAACAGGTAATTCGATAAACGATATTATAGTGGTCTCGTATACTTCAAATCTAATATATAACTTATTAAAAGTTAATACATTTTCATATTCATAATTATTACCAGTTAATTTATATGTAATCTTTAATGACATATCAAAAACTTGAAATAACGCAACGAAACCTGTAGCTAGTTTCGTATATCTCAAAATTAATATTAGTTGTAACTTTTGAGAAACTAACACATTTTCATAAACTAAATTTATTAATGTGTAATTTGATGTAATCTTCAATGAGATATTAAAACCTGAATTAATGTAACGAACTTGACTATATCAGAGACACATTTTACTGTTTTACCGTATTTTAATTCCAACTATACTCTACACTCCAAGATAGGTTATCAGCCCATCATCGCTTGGTTTATTTTTACAAAAGTTTTGAAACAATACGGGGATGGAAAATGTAAATGATGCAAATCTTTATAACTACAAAGCTAACTAAGAGACAAAGTTTTAATAAAAAGTAAAAAGGTTGTAATTAAAGTGCGATAATTAAAAGTGCACAAATTAAATGACAATAAAGTAAATTGCAGAAACTTAAATGCGATAAAGTAAATTGCAGAAACGTAAATGCGATAAAATAAAAATGTAAGTGCAATAAAATAAATGACTATAAATGCAAAACTGGAATTACGTACCAGTAAAAAAACTAACAAACTTGCGCGTCAAGAAAGCTTGTAATTGTAAAACAAATGCATGTTTCGCTAAAATTCGTCATTAATCGGCCTCTTGGATAATACTGTGCGCCACGAAAGAATTTAGAATTCTAACATAAGGCTACAACAAAGTGATTTTCGTAGAGGAAACCCAACAAATGAGAGTTTTAGAACGAAACTTTGTAAAAGAAAAGAGTAGAAGTTGATGAACCTAATTTGTAATTAATAACCGATACTTAACGTTAGTTCCAACTTGTACATGAGCCAACAGAGATCGAAAGTAGCTACCAAGTATCTTCGAACTAACACAAAGTTTCAATCCTTCGTTAAGAAGAAATCGAGAGATGGAAGTATTCTTCCTATGGAAGCTAACCCAAAAGATGAAAGATGAGAGTGTTTGGTAAGCTAAACAAGAGTTGGTGGATTCCTTCCCTAAAATGGGAAGAATGGTATGAAATTCATGGCTAGGCTAGGCACACATATTTATATGGAAATACATGAAACATGGGCCAAAATCTATTAAAAAAAGGTGGGCTTCAAAGAATCCAACGAAATTCAGCCTATCATATTTCACATTTGGTTGGAGTTTCATAAAAAGATTCTTCAAAAATTCACGATCCGGTCCATTAAGTTTATTTCTATAAATTCGGCAATTCGGACAAATCTCCTGCAATTTATTTATAAAAATAAATATAAGTAAAATATAATAATATTGGCTATAATTAACCTAAAAACTAATGTTTTATTCTAAACTAGACATGATTAAAAAGAGCTTATAGTTATATAACTAAAGACATTAATTAACTAAAAATGAGATAAATCAGAGATTGAAAAGATAAAAAGTGTTATAATAAGTGGTAACAAACTAACACTTATCAGTAATCCATGTCGACTTGACTCTCGCGGTCAAAGTCATGCAGGTGACTCATCACCTGAAACTGGCACTTACAGGAAACTCGGCGCATTAACTGACATTCCCTTAGTCGCACGGCCCGCTACTGACTGGCACTCATTTCTGGGTCGTGCCATATGTCAACTGGTTGTCACTAGATATACTAGTCCCTGCAGCTATCTGAACTTTTCCCCTATCGTAGCATGCAAAACATTGTTTAAACTCGTTTAAATATATACAAGTATGCAACTTCATCAACTCATGCACATATACATTTACTCATAAACATACATATCATATTGTTTCACATATATGTCACGTATAATCACAATCAATACATGCTAAAATATATTTTATATATATATGCATACATCCTAGGGAAAATCACATGAAAACTCACGTGAATGCATGTAAAAGTCGAAGTAATTCCTTGTTTAATGACCTACACGATCCACATAGGATCCACTATTAGTGGCCTAACCTTAGGCAAAAGTCAACAAAAGTCAACTATGGTTAACCTCGGTCAACCCTCCGAGCCTCGATTTGACGACGTTCTAAAACTTCCACTAACTCAGCTATGACCTAATTGCATTCTTAAAACGTAATAAGTAATCAATTTGGCTCCTAACAACCTCTATAATTCGTTAATCTCGACTAACGAAATTATCGTCGTTATCAGAGAAAATAAATATTAAATAACCCAATAGTTAATAAAATATTAAATTAAGCTTAATTTAATATACTAATAATCCTAAAATTATTTTAAAATAACTATTTTCCAATCTCGGCTCGAAACCTTCTCAAATAATTAATTAAAATCAATTATAGTTAATCATTAAATCATTAACTGATTATTCTAAATTACTTAATAGTTAAATCTCCCATAAACAAATTGAGGCCAAACACCCACGTTTGGTGCAACCGGCTGACTATAGAGATCCAAACACAAGGTTTGGCTCAAGTAACAATTATATACCTAAACATCCAAATGTTGCCCAAAACTCTAATCATTTGGCCCAAAAGCCACCTCTAGGGCCAAATATCTAAATCTTGCCCAAAACTTTAATTCTTTGGCCTAAAAGCCACCTCTAGAGCCAAATATCCATATTTAGAACAAAACTCTAACATTTAGCCCAAAATCCAACTCTAGGCCCACATATCCAGATTTGGCCCAAAACTTCTCATCTTGCATGAAACGGCCCAACCACCATGAACCACCGTGCCATAGCCGGAGCCACCGTGTGTCTTCGATCCGTGGTAGAATTGTTGTTTGCTACCAAAACCGTGGCTGGAACGGCCTCTTGTCGTTCATGTCATGGCCAGGACAGGCTCATGCCACCCAAGTCGTGGCTAGAACGGCGTTGCATCACCATGTTGTGGATGGGACAAGGCAAATGTTTTTTGGTGTCAGCCGAACCGCGTGCACCGCGGGATGAACCAACCTTGGCTGTTCGTGGCCGGTCGTGGTAGGGTCGACCTCGTGCCTTCCCGTCCCATGGCCGGGTTTCTCCCGCATCGTCCGAGTCCTCCCGAGTTGTCGAGTTGGCCTCTTGCCTTGCGGTGTTGTCAGGATCGATTTCACACAAGAACTACAACCCATAATATTGTTAAAGAAATTTGCAGAATAATACTTTAACAAACTGAAAAACTATGAACAATTAATGAATGGAAATCACAAGTATATTGATTACTTAATGATTACAAAACCAAGCCCCAATCTATTGAATAACCTCAACAGACGTACTAAACTTTTCTAAACTAAGGATCTTGAACAATCTTGAGGCTAAATTCTTAAACATGAAAACTATCTCCAATGACTCTCTTCTAATCTAGAAAACTAGACTATATATAAAAAACAGAATACAAGATAATCATGAATACAAAATAAATCTTCTAAATTCATTTCATAATTATCTTCAACTCCTTTTCTTTCGTACCAAGTAACAACCTTTCCTTATCTTGATCAGCAGCATTAATTCCTTCTGGCAACTCTTCTGGACAAAAGTTGTACTAACTTGTACTGGCAGCATTAATTCCATAGCTAGCAGCACTAACCATATCAGCAGTAGTATCTTCAGTACTATCAGTATTGTTGGTCCTCTATTGATGGCTAATATGATAGATTGTATTGTAGAAGGGGGGGTTTGAATACAATCAACACAGTTTCTTCCACTTAATTCAGTTCATGACTCCTATGGAGCCTTTGTGTGAAACTGAAGTAGATTGTTTGTTGAAGAGGATCAAGACTTCGTCAAGATCCAAAACAATCTTTAAGTTTAAGACACACAGCCTTTGCTTATGCACTAAGCAAGAATTAGAGGGTAGAAGATAGAAAGAAAAAGGATAGGGGTATTGAACAGGGACCAGAAGTTCAGTGTTTGAAGAACACACTATGTTCATATTTATACCCCATGCATTAAATGCATGTCACACCCAACTTTACACTTGTCATGTAAAGATTGGGTTTGGTGTACTATTGTACCATAAAATAATGCCCATGCTTGGTAGAGTCATGGTCTATGGTAAGTAGTAGCCTTATGGTTGACAAGCAAGGAGGGAATAGTGAAGAGACATCCCTCTTGTACTTTTTGTCAGAAAGGCAAACCAAATCCTTTTTGTGCATATAAGACAAGAAGACAAAAACTAATATTCTTAAAGAACAAGTCACTGATCAGGCCTTAGAATCGCTGATCCTTGAGAAGGATCAAGGAGGCACTGTGACTTGTCTTTATTGAACGTCATGTATGTGTAGTCAGCTAGCTGTCACTGATTTCAACTTCAGATCATTAGCATCGCTGACTCTATCATCAGCTTGCATCAATAGATGGTGCTGATGGTTTTCCTAGTGACATGACTGTTTGTCTTCAGAGAATACATTAGCAGTTATCAGCTATCGCTGTTACTGAAAGGAGCCAGTGACAAGCTATCGTTGATATCATTTATGAACCATGCTCAGCAATATGGACCTTTAGCGAACAGACTCGATGTAGTTCCCTAAGCATCTATATTTTGCTAAGTATTCTGAGATGAAAGATAAAAGATCATTGATATTTCATAAAGTCTTAGGAAGACTGGATCAACAATCTCCCCCTAAATATCAATGATAAGACAACATGGAGGTTGTCTTTTTCTAGTAGCTCAGAATTCATTCTAAGTCTAGAATCAACAGTTAGGAAATAAAACATGTTAAAGGTACTTGTTCTATTTAACTATTAGAAGAAAAATCTTTTTCAGTGAAGGCTATCAGGGATAAGGAACACTTGCATTTAATTTCATTCCAAAGTAAGGTTACAATACAGAAAGAAATTACAAGTCACTGAAAGAAACAACAAACAATTTACATAGATCAAACTAGTCTACACAGATTAAACTAGTCTAGAGGTTCTTCTTTAACCAATCAGTGATCCATGTTTTTTTCTTCATCGTCTTCTCTTTCTCAGCTAGTCCTAGAAGCAAACTCGTGAACTCCGCTGACAGATGTGAAAGAGGCATCCATCCAGATGAGGAATGGGAGAGAGCAAGGAGTACATACAAAGCTAAGCTTTGTATTGTACTTTCCAGCAAATCTTCTCTTCCTTGGGAAGAGGCATCCATCCAGACGATGAATGGGAGAGAGGCATTCAACCACGAGACACATACTCCTGTGTCGAATACAGATCCTAAATGATGAGCGGATCAGCCTCTAAAGAATGAAACACCAGCAATCATTACTCGTTTGAGTTTCTGATCGCCGATGTTTCTCCCCCTCAGCAGGTGCCACTCCACTTTCTCCCCTTTTAGACTGATAACCTATCTCCTCCCGAGACTTGGGTTCTATATCTGAAGAACCGAGGAGACAGGCCAGTACGGAGAGGAGGACGGAGTGGAGAGAGGAACCTTCTTCATTAGAAGAAGGTATCCTGCAAGAGGAGGGTAAAAGGGAAGAGAAGAATCCCTTTTAGAAGATGGTATCCTGTAAGATTTCTCCCCCTCAGATACAGCACCAGGTGCTGTAGCTAAGAGTCATTGTAGCTAAGAGTCATGATCCTTCTTCCTTGGTCTAGCCGAGAGGTTTTCCAGAAGAGTGTAGAGCATGGCTGCAGAAACTTGAGCAAAGGAGATTGATGCGGTAATTATCATACATAAAAAGCGTAACAAGTTTTAACCTCTAATGCCTAGCCACCGTCTTACCACATATACAGGCAAGCGTACCTGATCGTGAGTAATATAGTGTAGGAAAGTCCAGGTATCGTATCTACCACTGGGAACGGTCAAGTTATCGTAGACTAAAGTCTAGATCAGTTTAATTAACCTAAAGCTTTTGGGGGGTTTTGTATGAAAAAGGTTTTAATATTAAAAAGACAACTAAATTAACTAATAACTAAGAGAACAATTAAAAAGATTAATTAAGAACTTATATGAAAGAAAACAGCAGCACTTATCATGGTATAGTGAATCCCCAAGTGGATGATTTAAATAGGTCAAAGGTTTGGTGGTTTTGATTATTGTAGGAATTTAAGTCTAGGACACCCTAACATGTAGTGATTATGGTCTTTAACTAGGTCTTGGTCCTCCTAGTCCAATACTTAGGTTGTTTGTCAAGCAACCTAGCACCGGAAATCCAATCCTAACTCTATTGTATGGTTTTCTACCTCCAGGTCACTCTCGGTCCAAGTAACCACTTAACACAACTCTCTCGGTCAAGGGTAGGTTAAGGTAGGTTGATTATCCTATTGGAGTCTATCTAATTTGGTCAAACAGATACACCCAACCAAAGGAGTTCAAATAACCAAACAATAATAATCATAACGGAACCATAACACACATTCAATCAATCAAAAACAAACCAATAAACATTAAGTATCAAATCATCATCCACAATGGTGTTGGGTTTTTGTGTGATCCTCGTAGCAAATTGACACGAGATCCTGTGAATCTCAATCCTAACTGGATGAGATACACGATAAAACTTTTAGATCAAACTGACCCAAAAGTTTATCCTGATCAAACCTAACTGGTTTGATCTGTGCGGAAGCGATAATAATAAAAACCCGAAAAACTATTACAGATCTTTATCGCTTATTTTTATCTAACTATGATTATAGGGTTTTGAGGTTACCTCGGAAGCTTGAGCTTGATCCACCAGTGATCGATCCTACAAACGTTCCTCTAGCAGAACTTCTATCCCGAACTGCGACCGAACAAAACCTAACTGGTTCCGAAAGGGGAAGGGAGGTCGGCGACTGAGAGAGAAAGAGAGAGGGTTTTTGGTTTTCAGAAAAGCTGATTGCTTAATGAAATTGTCTGTCTTGAATAATGAACTGGTAAGCCTTATTTATATGGAAGAGTTTCCATATATCTAAGCTTCCTTTATTCAAAAGATAATTATCTTAAATAGAATTATTCTTTTCTTTCTCCCAAAGAAAAGAATATTTCCTTATTCTATTAACTAGATAATTACTAACTTAATTAATTATTAATCTAATTATATATTTATTTAACTAATAAATATATAACTCATATAATTAATTAATAACCCTTCATCTTTGGGATTTCATACAGAAATTACCCAACTGATTTATAATTAACTATTATAAATCCTCTTTCCAAACTGGGATTATTTACTTGTTTGGTTTACAGATCCTCACAGGTGTGACCCTCAAGTGACTTATAACATTGGATGTGTAAATCACTGGTTTGTCAACTTATGCACATAATTACTAACAGACTCCCACTTGTGCAAGTTGGCAATACCGCCTTGATCACACGAACCTAAGGAGGCCCCTAGACAGGCACTTAGGGTAACCAGGTTATAGGCACTCTTATACCCAGGTAGGTGATAACGAATTTATGAAACAACTGTCCATAAATTGGGTATATTGGCTTTTCCCTTTGCGACACGATATTCCATCTTTGAGTATGAGCCTGGATTAAGTCAACTCTTAATACTCAAGATTATGTTTCTCGACTATCTGACTTCTACTGATTGGTAAACGACAAAGAACAAATCAGTTCGTTTGGGCACGGCCGTGCACTTCATCAGTACTTTCGGTCAGTCAAGGGGCCCAGAAATATCTCTCTTCAGAGAAGAGGCGCAAATCCCATCTTGCATATCTGCATTTAACACCACGGCTTCCGCTGAATCTAGTTACGCCCTTTATAGCCACCCTGTTACGGTGTAGCGGTTGAACGCACTAAGTATCCAGCAGTCCTCATGATATCAAACCAAATACCTCAGGTGATAAGGACAACCACTGTGAGATTTACTTATGACAGAATCCAAGAAGTAAATCTCAACCACGGATCACGTCCGATATTTGCTACTCTATCAAATATCTGTGCAACTCCTGGTCTACAACGCTTGTAGCTGTTATTCAACCACTGATCATAACTACCCAGAGGCTCACAATGACTTTAACGCCCTAACGGGTTCCCACCACGATAAGTTGTCACGGACAAATTTCGAATGAAAAACTGAAAACTAGTCTCATTCCTGGATTATAAAACATGCAAAATATAAAAGCTATAAAGAAACTAATTTTGTATAGTCCATATTATACTCTGTAATAATAACAAAATTAATGGCATTTCTTAATTACTTTTACGGTGTCTATTCAACGTTTACTAAAAACTGATTTAAACGAAGCATCACCTAACTTCAGTTTAAACCATTTGATTAATGTTCACCGTATTAATCAAAGTAACAACCAAAATAATACAAGTTTCTATCATCTGATACAATTTTCTTGATTCTGCTAATCTCTGTTTTGCAAACACTTTTAAACAAGGATTAGACTTTTCTTTACCATATTCCCTGAACTTGGAGATACTGGAATAACTCCTAGTTTCCCTGAATATGTAAAGTTTAAACTGCAACCTCCCTTAGTTGCTGTGTAGATGAATGATTTCTACCTGAGATCAGATAAAATTTCCATTTACCAAGCTGGCAAATTTCAGGAAATTTATTCTAGTGTTTACGACACTTTTAAAAGATAATTAATATCTTTAATAATTATTCGAACACAATTTAATTATTGATTTCTCTCAAAGTCAATTATGACTTTAGTTTCAAAGACTTTGAAACTTTCGTTCTACCCTTTTGACTAAAAGATAGATTCGTATATCTTATGAATTTACGTCCTATCTGGATCATGAATTCCGAGATATATACTAAATCAATAATCTTTATCTTTTATTCTTTATCATATACTAGATAGAGAATAAACTGGGCTCCCACTAACCTATATGAAAACCAACTATTACTTAAAATTAACTATTGACTTAGTCAAAACTTGATTACTTAGTCAATTCTATTTCAAGTAATGAATACGAGAATTTTAACATTTATAAAACTTAACTGGATTTTATTAAATCCTAATTCCGAAACTTGGAATTTTTCCTAGTTTTATAAATACTGATATTATCAACGATATCTGAGATAATATCCTAAATTCTTCTTAAAAACATACGAGTAATAAATTTTGATCATAAAATACTTTCATAATCTTTTACTCATAAATGTTCAAAAACACATTCCTATAATTATAGTATTTCGTGTGTTTTTGACAGTTTTCATATATATTACTTTGAAGTAATACTGTTAGTGTAATAGGCAACATCTAGGATCTAATTTTGAATGAAGACAAATTTGACTTAGATTCAAAATACCATGCATAAAGATATTTAAATCAAGACCATAATTTTAAACCAATGAACAAATATCCAAAAAACCAAATTTTGGAAAAACAAGATTGTTTTAAATCATGAAAGTTTAAAATTGTCTTTGATAATATCTACTTGCATGCTGATCTTTGCAATCTGGGCACTTCACTTTTAATGACCACCTGCAATTAAACTTTTGCTTCTAGGTGTCAACACACTCGTAAACTAACAAGCGAAAGTGATAAACTGAAGCAGTCACGAACACCTGAGGTGTTTATACCTGCTTCGTAACGCTTCGGGCAGTTATGCCTTCAATGACCGACTTCATGGCACTTGAAGTATTGATTCTCGGTTATTACTCTGTTAGGCTTAACCCTTTTTACCCTTGCCTTTGCCTATATGATAAACACTGGGTGCACTCAGGGTAGCCAGAACTTGGTCCTTTCCCTTACTGGTGTTCCCATGCCCACGCTTCTTCTTTACTTCACCATTCTTGACCATAAGCACATCTTTGGTCTTGGTCCCCATTCTCAACTCAATTACTTATAATCTTCAGACAGTGAGTTGAGTATCGTATATGTTGCTAACTGCAACGAAACTGGGCGACCGAGCTTCTCTAGGTGATCAATGTGCCTCTTTATTTTCATGATCGCCAACTGAGGTCCCCTTTGCCATCTTGTACGCGTTCAGTGCTCTACTGGCATCATAACGCTCTGTGCGTGCTTGCATCTGAAACATGTCCCTCAACTGGCGGATCATGTTATAGGCATTTGTGTTTAAGAGCCTCGTACGAAAATCTGGGCTCATAGTTGCAAGCATAAGATAGCCTACGTCCAGCAAATAATCGGAATGCTTTCTATAAGCGTTCCTGACAGTGATAGTAGCTTTTGCTGGAGGGGCCTTCTCCTAGAGATTTTTCTAGGACATACCACTTTCTCTCGTGCCTGAGTACAATCATCAGATTGCGCTTCCAGACGAGAAAAATTAGACTCAGTAAGTTTGTCCTTTTTGAAGAGAAAGATTAGTGTTGGTTGCTGTGTTTGCAATCTACAAAAACTTTGGTTTTAGTAACTGTGAATAGACTATTTCCAATAAATATCAATAAACCCTTAAATGATCAATTTATTGGACTAGGATCCTAATTACATACGCCCTGATGACCGGTGTGTTCACGTCCCACCAGGCCCACGTACTAATTAGGTAGGTAAGGACTTTTACCAATCATATCTAACTGACATGACTCCTAGATCTTTTCGGGACAACGGTAATTATCCGTACATGTTTTAGTCCCTCTAAGTGCTTTTTGGCCCGGTACCACCCGGTAAACTTAACAGAACCAAAACAGATCTCACCATTTTTGGGACTTGGACACTTTACTCTGGCCGGTACCACCCGGAGATAATTCGCAGAGTCTTGTTAATCCCCTCCAGCTTCGGTTTGAACGCGGTTGTTCAAGGTGTGTTCACTTACAACGGCCGCGTACCTTACGCCGGAGGTGCCCCTAGATGGGTTGCACTACTGATCTATGATTTTCGGGGTTTTTAATTAATTTTGAAAAACCTTTTAGTTCCAGTATTTTGAAAAATTGACTGATTGTTCAAAAGGCAACTGATGTTTTTAAACCAACTGTTTAAACATGCCTACTACTAAAACTAACTGTTTTATAGTACTTGCTAATTAAAACTAACTGTTTTAATAAGCATACTTGCTAATTAAGACTAAATGTCTCGATAGCATATCCGTGACCAAAACTAACTGTTTTTGTCAACCTGCCTTTTTCATATGAAAAACAATCTTATTACCGAGGTTTTAAATAAAATCTACCGTTTAAAAACGTTTATAAAAACTGGTAATTTTAATTGTAAAACCTACATACACTCGTGATTTTATCTAGTTTTAAAACTATCTCTATTTTAAAACAATCACATAATAATTATCACAAGCTAAAAATCACAACCACGCAGTTTATATATCTATAACCACGCAGTTAAAATAAAACTAATTATAGATTTGCCAACTAGTTCCTAAGAGACCAATAATGACCTAACATCTATAGTTCTTCAGTCTTCTCGCGTAGCTCCCACTGGCCTCGGCATCTTTGATGGATCTCCAAAATAAAAAACTATCCTATGGTCATTATACATTACAAGGGGTTGTAAATGGCACGCAGGCTTCCCAAAAATTAAATCAAGGGTCTAAGTTGGCAAATTCTATAATAAACATTATATATACGCACACAGGTATATAATAAAACTATCTACGCAATTATATATAAAGCAATAGCAAAAATAAGAAGCGTAAAAAAAATAAAAAATAATCCTAGATCCGTTAAATATTATCTCGTTCTGTTTATCGCAACGCTTGGTTTTAACTGATTTATAAAAACAAACTGTTTTATAAACCTAAACAATATTTTAATCTGAAATTAGTTTTTTTTACCTGATTTATAAAATCATCTAGACTTATAAATTATAAATCTTATTTTATAAATCAAAAACCAATTTTCTAAAATATTTACAATTTATCCAAAAACATATCGAACCTGATATTTCGGACTAACTAGTCGAAACATCAATTACTGACCCATAAACTGTGTCGTGGTTCAACAGACTAGTCTAACATGACACCGGACCTATCTGATCAACCGGATCAGATAACTGGTTTGATAAACACAATTTTATTTAGGGATAATCAAAAAATCCCATTAAAATTGATTTTATAAGATATTCTAATTATTAAAAATATCCTATAATTTAATTTGGATAAAATAAAATAAAAACATTAAAACCCTTTTGGGCCTCAAACTGGGTCCAAAATTCTGGGCTTTGGGCCCGTTATCACTTAGGCCTAATAAAACGAAAAACCCAAAATGCGACCCGTGATCTATCGACAACTCGTCGCCGATCACTCAGTCGCCACCAACGATATACCGTCACCACCAGCGACAACAGCAACAATCGGCCGCCATCGTCGCCGCGGCCGTACGGTACCGGCGACGACAGCAGCGGCAAATACGCCACCACCGTCGCCGCTCGTCAGCTTTCGCAAACAACCACCACTGCTGCTGCCGCCATGTGGCCGGCGGTAGCGACAGCTAACGGCCATCGCCACCGGCAACGACAACAGCAAGCAAACCGCCACCGTCGCCGCCGATCATCACCATCGACCTCCACCATTCTGGTGGGGATCGATTACCGCCATTGCCACCGTCTAGATCAACGCCGTCATCGACCACCACCGGACTGGTGGCGATCGATCCCTACCGCGATCCGGCCACGGCTATCACGACGAACAACAATCGCACGCCACTGTCGAGATTGGCGGTCGAGAAACGCCGGCCACCACCGATCTGGTGGTTCGGCCCTGGTGTCGATGTGGCCTGGCCACCGCTCAACCACCATCGACCATCGCCACCACCGATCTGGTGGTGTGGCTTAGGTCGCCGTTGAATGCGGCCACCACCGAGCCGGTGGTAAGGCCTCGGCGGTTTCGGCTTGGTGGCAATCGGCCACCCCCGGGTGGTTCGGTCGGCCACTGCCGTCGTTCCGCCACCGTGATGGTTGACTCGCCCGGTGATCGGTGCGTTGGTTCGGTCGCGAGTAGCATCTGTTCCACCACCGATCCGATTACCGTATGTGCTTTTCGTGTTTTGCGAGATAAACAAACAGATAAAGATTTGAAACTTAATAAAATCAAAAAAGTACCTAGACAGATTTTATTTGAAACTGATAAATATCAAATCTTTAAACAAACTGATAAAGATTTAATTTTATACAAACTAATAAAATCAAATCTTTACACAAACTGATAAAGATTCAATTTTATACAAACTGATAAAATCAAATCCTTAAACAAACTGATAAAGATTCAATTTCATACAAACTGATAAAATCAAATCTTTACACAAACTGATAAAGATTCAATTTTATACAAACTGATAAAATCAAATCCTTACACAAACTGATAAAGATTCAATTTTATACAAAACAAATCTTTATACAACAAAACAATATTTTAACGGATCTGATAAATAAAATAAGCGATTAAACCTGTGGCTCTGATACCACTGTTGGGTTTTTGTGTGATCCTCGTAGCAAATTGACACGAGATCCTGTGAATCTCAATCCTAACTGGATGAGATACACGATAAAACTTTTAGATCAAACTGACCCAAAAGTTTATCCTGATCAAACCTAACTGGTTTGATCTGTGCGGAAGCGATAATAATAAAAACCCGAAAAACTATTACAGATCTTTATCGCTTATTTTTATCTAACTATGATTATAGGGTTTTGAGGTTACCTCGGAAGCTTGAGCTTGATCCACCAGTGATCGATCCTACAAACGTTCCTCTAGCAGAACTTCTATCCCGAACTGCGACCGAACAAAACCTAACTGGTTCCGAAAGGGGAAGGGAGGTCGGCGACTGAGAGAGAAAGAGAGAGGGTTTTTGGTTTTCAGAAAAGCTGATTGCTTAATGAAATTGTCTGTCTTGAATAATGAACTGGTAAGCCTTATTTATATGGAAGAGTTTCCATATATCTAAGCTTCCTTTATTCAAAAGATAATTATCTTAAATAGAATTATTCTTTTCTTTCTCCCAAAGAAAAGAATATTTCCTTATTCTATTAACTAGATAATTACTAACTTAATTAATTATTAATCTAATTATATATTTATTTAACTAATAAATATATAACTCATATAATTAATTAATAACCCTTCATCTTTGGGATTTCATACAGAAATTACCCAACTGATTTATAATTAACTATTATAAATCCTCTTTCCAAACTGGGATTATTTACTTGTTTGGTTTACAGATCCTCACAGGTGTGACCCTCAAGTGACTTATAACATTGGATGTGTAAATCACTGGTTTGTCAACTTATGCACATAATTACTAACAAATGGTTCATCGACCATGACAAGTACTACTATTATGAACTACTCACTAAGCATAACGAAAACGAAAGCAATAGTAGACATCGACATGATACCGACAATACAACGACGGATGATCGAAGATCGATTCCCGCAGCGTATCGGCACCACTCTACTGCTTCGTATCTTCCCCGTATCGTATCTCGTGTAAACCGACTCAAATTTGCATGTTCTGAACTGAAGGAGGAGGCTGGTATTTAAAAGAAAACGTCCAGGGGCCATCTGGCGATCGCCAGACTGCAGGTTTGGCGACGCCAGACACTTAAGTCAACCCTAGTCTTCAATTCAGTCGAATCTGGCGGCGCCAGATTGGGAATCTCGCCAACGCCAAGTGCCTACTGTGTTGACTTTGTGCATTTTTCACGTTTTCTCGCCTTTTTCGTACTTTTACGTTCCACGGCCTCCAAATCCTACATAAACGATAATAAGCCCATTTAGTGCATGAAATGATCATAAACGGGTGAGAAATGGGGTAAAGTCATACGATTACATTCAACCAAAACATGTATAATTTTGGTGTTATCAAAATCCCCACACTTAAGCTTTGATTGTCCTCAATCAAAAGACTGAAAGATAAGAAAGATAACTCCAAAATTATCTCCACCCAAGATCATCAAAGAGAACAAAGAATACTTACATAATCGAACACACAAACAAGACTCATCAAGCAATCGGATACCAAGGCCAACCTTTTACCCTCACATAATATGAATAACAATATAAAGTGTATCTCTCGGGGGTAAAAGTGTATATGTAAGTGATCACACCAATACTCGACTAATTCCCGCATGCATAAGCTTGTCACCAAATCTAATCTCCACCACTGAGAACTTGTCAACCGTCAAGAGGACTTTAGGGTTGTAATGTTAGGCCAAGGGTTAAGGGTAGGATAAAGGATATATAAGTGACTAAGGGTTTTGCAACAAAAATTTGAAAACTCAATCAGTAATGATCCAAACAGTGAAACAATCTGACTTTCGAACAATGAAACTCTCGGGATGAGTATTCTCTTTCTTTTCTTTTAGAATTGGCCTAAGCCTATGGCTTATTTGGGGCACAAATTCTTTTTCAATCTTTTCAGCTCTCTTCTTTTCTTTTTGTATTCTCGACTCTTTTGATATTTCTTTTCTTTTCTGAGTCTCAAACATTTTCCCTTCTTATTTTCTTTTCAGAGCAGCAACTATGTTGCTTTTGGGCTCTTTTAAATCTCAATCCCATAAAAACTGTCAGATATGAAAAACTGGATCAAAACATCTCAAGAATCAACTTTAAGTTACGGCCAAAAGATAGATAAAAACTTGGGCTAAAGGATAAAGTGTATAGTGGGTAAAGAAATGAAAAGGCTAAGGCTCAAAATGGTTACAAGGGATTAAGTGTTAAAAGGTGAACACTTTTCAATCAAAGGCTAGGCAAATAAAATAACCTTAAGATGAGGTTATCTGACGAAGGCTAAAAGGGTTAGAAACGAAGGCCTCTATCAGTGCAATGGTGATAAATACTTCTCTTATGTGGTCTCGATAAGCATTCAAATGACAAGTTCTACCTTGGGTCAAAGTCGGTATTCCTCACGAAATAAACAGATATAACAATTAAGGCTCAATCTCTCAATGGAATTGGGTGAGGCACTCATCGTAATCAGTATTCCAAGGCATCCTTTTACTCAACTAATCCTATTCAGTGTTCTCCTATGCAAGCAACTTAGTCCCAAAAACAATCTCAGATTTCGAAAAAAAATTGGGGTCAAATCTCAAAGCTTTCAAAAATTTGAAAAACGACAATCCATAAGCAAAAAGTGAACCCATTTAAATAGATAAGTCTACATAACCCCCTCCCCACACTTAAAATTTGCAGTGTCCTCAATGCAACAGTTAAAACATATGTGGAAAGGTAAAAAGATAATGAACAATTAAACCACGGGTTAAGAAATCAAAACAAGTTAAGTCTACTTAACCCCCTCCCCACACTTAAAATTTGCATTGTCCTCAATGCAAGAACCATTAAAAATCAAGTAGAGAGGTGAAAGGAAAACAGAAACTTCCCGGGTTAAGAGACTTGAAGCTGACGATCGGCTCATGAATGATAAGAGACTCCGAGGGTTTACCACACCAAAACCTACAAACAAAACACACTAAAAAGAAAAATGTAAAATAAAACCTAAGATAGATAGGATGATAACCCAAAATCAATTCAAGTCAAATTGCGTTACAAAACAACGTGGACAGAAACTTTATTTTTAAAACAACTTTATTAAACACCCTAACCAACACGAGAAAATCCAAATCCTCATCACCATTAGTCGAAATCCTTCTTTTAAAGATAAAATCTCAACTCTCTTTTTCAAAACATTGGGCTTAGACTATTGGGTTTTGGAAAACTGTTGGAAAAAGTTTTCCCACACTTAGTGATTGAACCATATAATCAAGTTAATTTAGATTGGGAACCCATAAAAATTTGATTTTGAAAATTGTTATCACATTGGGTTCCCACACTTAAAACTTGATTTATCCCTTTTTGCACAAAAATAATTTAATTTTAAAACCAAGGGATATGTTGTCTCAAGCAAGTTATGTAAAAATATCGAAGTAAAGAAAAACCTATTGCTTGAGAAGTTAGAAAAAGTATGGTTTATCACTTAATGTTTGGAGAAGCCAAAGTCTTCCCACACTTAAAGTTGAAGAGATTTAAAGTTAAAAACAATTGAGATTAACTTTTGGTGAGAGAAAAAGAGTTTTGGGTTAGTTAGGCTTTGAAAGAGAATTTTTTTTTAATAGAGAGCTCTTCGCGTTCGCGAGAATAAGCTTCGCGCCGCGAAGATTTTTTTTTTCTTCGAATACCTGGTTTGGCGGAGCGAAAATTATTTTGGCGATAGCGAAATGCTTTCTGTCCATTTTTTTCCAAAATTTGACCGAAACGATTTGGGTATCAATCCTAGACATTAAAAGACACTCTACGACCCTAAAAACACACCAAAAGCATGAAAAACTTAAAAACTCACGGGTTGCCTCCCGAGAAACGCTTGTTTTTGTCATGAGTCTCGAGCCTGACTCCGGGGTTATGCACCCTCGATTGAAACCAAACACCCTCCACTTGCAATCAAGCAAGGGTGAAAGTAGTGGTACATACCAGGGCTAACTGATTTACCTACGTGTGACCCACCAGGTAGAGTTGCGCACCACTTATTGCTCCGGTTTGTGTTCCGTTTCTTTGCAGAATGAGTGTACGGGTTTGGTATCCTTGGGACCAGATCCTTTAGATACTCCATTATGTGCGTTGGTTCAACCAATTGCGTTTGGCAACTGGCTTCCCAAAAAGGATTTTCGTACCGATCAACCTGACAGAACAAAGGATCATTGTTAGTATCATCACACTCAGGACTTGGGAGATTTACCTTTGACTGAATGGGGGATAGATTTTCTTTTGGAGTTTGCTCCTCATGTCCCTCTTGCTTAAAGTCTTCGCCATCCGATTGTTCACCCATTGTTTCATCCTGTAAAATTAAAGAACTGTTAGAATCATCGGATTTAACAAATGGTTGACTTACCTTTTGTTGAGGAACGGATTGGTCCGGCGAGGCTTTTTCGGGTGTGGATTCTTCGACTTGATCATCTTGCATTAGAGTTCCGATTCCATCTAGGCAGTCTTCATCATGGTATTCTTCCGTCGTATTAACCTGCCATGAAAACTCATCTTCAGAATCATCAGAATCGGACCATGGTGGAATTACCTCATGTTGAGTCATAGGTTGATCCATTGTCGAAAGCTCTTCGATTCGTGTCGGCTCATGTGGTGTTGTAGACTCCTTTAGCCCAACTGTTTCCTCTTTGACTTCTTTCCTCGGGAGTGATGATAACTCGATCTCCGGCTCGACAACCTGCATATTAGGAATTTGGTCAATTTTGGGCATAGGTGGTTCCACAACAATCTTACCTTCCTTCGTAGCGGTAAACATTTCAGCTTGTTCGTTTATTTCCACATGAGGATATGCTCCCTTGACTTCTCGGAGGATCTGGTCGGTACTTTTGTATATTTCTGCAACGAAATTCACGAACCCTCGGATTTGTTGTTCTTCGTTTGCGCTCGTCTTTCCTTGTTCTGAAAAATGATGGAACAACTGTTCGAATATTCCGCCGCTCGACTTAGATAGCGCAAGAATTGACTTCCAAGTTTGGCATTCTGTCGGAGGAGCGTTTCCGAAGTTTGTGCATTTGAATCGCGGCTTATTGGATGATGAAATCCCGTTTAGCTGTGCCGATTTGCTCTCCTCCTCATCAGTGGACCAGTCTAGATAATGTGCCTCTAAGTCGTCCAGGAGCTTACGTGCTTCCTTAACTGTCTTATAATGAAAGATACCACCCCAAGATGAGTCTAACCATAATCGAGAATCGTTAGTCAACCCGGCATAAAATATATCCATCACCTCTTTATTATCAATACCATGATTTGGAAGCTTCAAGAGTAAATCCTTATATCTTTCCCATGCTTTCGCAAGATGTTCTTTTCCTTGTTTAAATTGCCGAATTTCGGCTTTTATTTTATTAACCTTGGAAATGGGAAAGTACCTTGACAAAAAGGCAGATTTTAAATCTTCCCAGGTCTTAATGGATCCTGGGGTCAATCTTTTAAACCAGTCTTTTGCCCTATTTGTCAAGGTAAAGGGAAATACTCGAAGTTTTACCTCGTCTTCCGTAGCGTTGAATAGATCACAGATGTCTTCGAATGCTTCGAGGTGTTTATATGGTTCTCCGCCAGGTCTCCCGTCAAATGAGATAGTGAAGATCATTTTCATTAGTCCTTTGTTGATCTCCATATCTGCAACACAAGAAAAATACCCGGAGTAGCACGAAAATATAAAAGAAGAAAAATTAACAACTAAAAACTAAACTAGAAAGCAAATAACTTAATCGGGATAAATTCCCAACCAAGGATCGATTAATCAAACTAATAAAGATCAAAAATCTAGTAACTACCGTTCCCCGGCAGCGGCGACAAAAACTTGATGCGGTAATTATCATACATAAAAAGCGTAACAAGTTTTAACCTCTAATGCCTAGCCACCGTCTTACCACATATACAGGCAAACGTACCTGATCGTGAGTAATATAGTGTAGGAAAGTCCAGGTATCGTATCTACCACTGGGAACGGTCAAGTTATCGTAGACTAAAGTCTAGATCAGTTTAATTAACCTAAAGCTTTTAGGGGGTTTTGTATGAAAAAGGTTTTAATATTAAAAAGACAACTAAATTAACTAATAACTAAGAGAACAATTAAAAAGATTAATTAAGAACTTATATGAAAGAAAACAGCAGCACTTATCATGGTATAGTGAATCCCCAAGTGGATGATTTAAATAGGTCAAAGGTTTGGTGGTTTTGATTATTGTAGGAATTTAAGTCTAGGACACCCTAACATGTAGTGATTATGGTCTTTAACTAGGTCTTGGTCCTCCTAGTCCAATACTTAGGTTGTTTGTCAAGCAACCTAGCACCGGAAATCCAATCCTAACTCTATTGTATGGTTTTCTACCTCCAGGTCACTCTCGGTCCAAGTAACCACTTAACACAACTCTCTCGGTCAAGGGTAGGTTAAGGTAGGTTGATTATCCTATTGGAGTCTATCTAATTTGGTCAAACAGATACACCCAACCAAAGGAGTTCAAATAACCAAACAATAATAATCATAACGGAACCATAACACACATTCAATCAATCAAAAACAAACCAATAAACATTAAGTATCAAATCATCATCCACAATGGTTCATCGACCATGACAAGTACTACTATTATGAACTACTCACTAAGCATAACGAAAACGAAAGCAATAGTAGACATCGACATGATACCGACAATACAACGACGGATGATCGAAGATCGATTCCCGCAGCGTATCGGCACCACTCTACTGCTTCGTATCTTCCCCGTATCGTATCTCGTGTAAACCGACTCAAATTTGCATGTTCTGAACTGAAGTCGAATCTGGCGGCGCCAGATTGGGAATCTCGCCAACGCCAAGTGCCTACTGTGTTGACTTTGTGCATTTTTCACGTTTTCTCGCCTTTTTTCGTACTTTTACGTTCCACGGCCTCCAAATCCTACATAAACGATAATAAGCCCATTTAGTGCATGAAATGATCATAAACGGGTGAGAAATGGGGTAAAGTCATACGATTACGTTCAACCAAAACATGTATAATTTTGGTGTTATCAGAGATATTCTGCAATAGAGAAAGATATCATAAGTATAAAACAAGTAAGGAAAGATAAAAAGAGTCTTTTATTGTTTTAAAACTTATGTTTGAGAGGGAGAAACCAGAAAAGTGGTTTGCTTTAGGGAAGAAGATGAGAACACAACCTTAAATTAAGGTTTGTGACTTACCAGACGAGGAAGAAGGTCGGCTAAGGAAGAGAGAAGATTTGAACCCATTGTAGTGTAAATCTTGGAGAGATAGAAAAAAAATAAGTGAAGAAAGAAGTAATCCAAGAGTGGATTTTATAGGGGAAAAGGATACCGGAAGATCCGATTTTGGCGCTCAAAAGTCGATGGGACGTGGAGCAAGTTACAAGAAGTAATTATGGTGGTTAATTAAAAGGGTTTACTTCATAAAAGTGTATCCAACTTGTCATGAAAAGTTATTGTATGTATTGTACTTACGTGTTTACCTTTTAGCGTATCAATACTTTCAAAATTGACATATTAATGTATCAGGTTACCTGCTTAGCAGGTAACCTGTAAATCTTACAATTTTTGATTTTCTAAAATTGCCATATCAACAAATTAATCCAGATTAAGAACATGAAGATGATGATGAACATGAACATGAAGAAACCCTAACCCAAAATCTGGAATTGTTTACCAAAATCAAAATCAACGCAAATAATAACTAAGATTTATAAGGAGTAATCTTCAACCTAGGTTATAATCCAAGAACCCTAAAATCAAAAATCAAAATCCCTAAAAATCAAAAGCCCCAAAATCAAAATCCTAGGGTTCTTGTTTGAACCAGATGCACACTCAAAATTGAAGGCCAAGTGAAATGAAACAAATGAAATTGATTGAATAGGAAGTATTAGGAGATGAAATCGACTGATAATCAACCCAAAAATCCAACAAATTGAAGCAAAATTAGTCCAGATTTGAAAAAATCGCAAAACCGCAATTTTTTGAAAAACTCCAAATTCGTCACCAAGAATGGATTAAACCATGAAATTGAAGCAATAAGGAGGATTAGGAACCAAAATCGACCCCACCCCATGGATTTGATTCGAAAAATCGAGTCTAGAAACCCTCCCAAGTGCAAAACGACGTTAAATTGAAAAAAAGGGGAAAAACCCTAGAACTTCATCTTCTCCATCGATTTCATGGTTGTATCTTTATCGTTTGGATCGCCTTTTGTCTTCATCATTTCTGGGTTTTGGATCGATTTCATGAGTGTATATGCACATTTTGGATCTCGATTTTTAGATAGATTTTGGATTTGAAACGATTTTGGATATGGGTTTCATTATCTTTGTTCATAATATGGGTTTCATATTCATCATAATCTGGGTTCATAAACATCATCATCTGTGTTCATAATCATCATCATCATTGTTCAATCAGATCTGGGTTTCATCTTCTTCCAAGTTAGTAAAAAAAATCAAAAATTGTTAGATTTACAGGTTACCTGCTAAGCAGGTAACCTGATACATTAATATGTCAATTTTGAAAGTATTGATACGCTAAAAGGTAAAAACGTAAGTACAATACATACAATAACTTTTCGTGACAAGTTGGATACACTTTCGTGAAGTAAACCCTAATTAAAACTCGCCGTAAAAGTGTAACCGTTTGCTTTCACGCGCCCAAAAGTGTCTTTTCGTTTACAGTCACGCGCCTGACACACGTTGGGAAGTAACGTATGGTGCCACAAAGTCAAATCAACTAGATAGAGTTAGTAGAAGATAAGTTGATTCAAACTTGATCTAGTTTGATGAGTAACCTTAATCATGGGAATGTGAGAGGTTATCAGCAGATGGAAAATGTCTTCTTATCACATAGAGTGTGTTAAGGTAGGTGAGATCAGTGATATATGAAGTAAATGCAGTGTCTCAGCAGACGATAGAATCATCAGTGACTTAAGGATGATCAGGGAGATCAATTCTTTTCATTAAGAAGAAAAAATACAGTACACTGGAAAAATACGTAGAGTATGTACAGAGAAAACTTAGTAATGCAGTATCCTGAACGTTAGGCATCAGGGTTTAGCATTCCTACCTCACTGATGAGTTGGTTGAACCGTTTCTCATCCAGCGGTTTAGTGAAGAGGTCAGCGAGTTGATACTCGGTAGGGATGAAATGAAGTTCAACATCGCCATTCATCACATGATCTCTGATAAAGTGATATCGGATCTCAATGTGCTTTGTCTTCGAGTGAAGGACAGGATTGTTGGCGATGGCAATCGCTGAAGTGTTATCGCAGTAGATGGGTATCTTTGATAGCTTGAACCCATAGTCATGAAGTTGGTTTCGCATCCAAAGGACTTGAGCGCAGCAGCTACCAGCAGCGACGTACTCTGCTTCAGCGGTTGATGTAGACACAGAATTCTGCTTCTTGCTTGTCCAGCTTACCAACTTACCACCAACTAGCTGACAGCTACCAGTGGTGCTCTTTTGATCTATTTTACAACCTGCAAAATCACTATCTAAGAAAGCAGTTAGATCGAACCCTGAGTCCCTAGGGTACTAGAGACCAAGGTTGGGAGTCCCCTTCAGATATCTGAAGATACGCTTTACAGCCTTCATATGGGACTCCTTGGGATCAGCTTGATATCGTGCGCAAAGACAGGTAGCATACATGAAATCAGGTCGGCTCGCTGTAAGATATAGCAGTGAGCCGATCATTCCTGTGTAGAGAGTAACATCAACAGATTTTCCTTCGGAATCCCTGTCGAGTTTTAGAGGAGGTGCCATTGGTGTTTTCATAGCAGAGCAGGTAGTAAGCTCGAATTTAGTAAGCATTTCACGAACATACTTACCTTGGGAGATGGAAATACCCTTTTCAGATTGCTTAACCTGAAGACCTAAGAAGTATGTCAGTTTACCCATCATAGACATCTTGTATTCAGCCTGCATAAGTTCTTCAAACCTTTTGCAAAGTTTGGCTTTCGTGGACCCAAAGATGATGTCATCAACATAAATTTGGGCAAGAAAAACATGATCCTTGTAAGATTTGACAAACAGCGTGCTGATTTGACAAACAGCGTGCTGTCAATCTTTCCACGAGTGAAACCTTCTTTGATGAGATAAGTTGATAAGGTTTCATACCAGGCTCTAGGAGCCTGCTTTAATCCATAAAGAGCCTTGTTTAGCTTGTAAACATGAGTAGGATGTTTTGGATCAGTGAAGCCTGGAGGTTGAGCAACATTGACTTCTCCAGTGAGTTTCCCATTTAGAAACGCACCCTTGACATCCATCTGAAATACTTGAAATTTCATATGAGCCGCATATGCAAGAAAGAGTCTAATGGCTTCAAGCCTAGCCACAGGTGTAAAAGTTTCATCATAATCTATCCCCTCTTCTTGTTTATATCCTTGTGCAACAAGACGAGCCTTATTGCGAATCACAATGCCATTTTCATCAAGTTTATTTCTGAAAACCCATTTTAGACCAATGATGGTCTTTCTGGATGGCTTGTGAACAAGAGTCCAGACAAGGTTTCTTTCGAACTCAGCGAGTTCTTCTTGCATCGCTGAAACCCAAAATGGGTCAGCAAGCGCTTCTTCTATTTTAGAAGGCTCAATTTTAGATAAGAAACAGACAAAGAGGAGGATCACCTAGGACTTGATCAACAGGGTCATCTGTAGTCCATCTTAGAGCAGGCGGCCGAGGGACAGTCTAAAGAGGTTTAGCAGCGACTGTAGAAGATGATTCTTCAGCGACTTCATCAAGTTGAGGAGGATCAGCGACAAGAGGAGCTGATTCAGATGATTCCGAAGTTGACGGAATGTCCTCCTGAGAAGTTGTGGGGGCAACTTGAGATATAGGAACAGCAGAGTAGACTGGAGGATCCTGAGGAATTTCAGGTATGTCTTCAAATCCATCAGGGATTGGAGATGGTGTTCCTGCAGTAGGGATGTTAGTATTAGGGGCTTCATTTTCAGGGACCTGAAAGTAAGAGTTAGCCCATTGATCTACATCATTATTATCTGAAGCTGAGGAAGAAGAGAAGGGATTAGATTCATCAAAATTGACATGAATGGTTTCTTCAATGGTTTGCCTTCGTTTGTTAAAGACACGATAAGCTTTGGATATAGTAGAGTATCCAACCAAGAAACCATCATCAGCTATGGCATCGAACTTTCCCAGAGCATCTCTGTTGTTCTTGATATAACAATTGCAACCAAAGATGTGGAAGTACTCAATGTTCGGCTTTCTTCCTCTGATGAGCTCGTAGGGCTGTCTTCTTGAACCTTTTCACGATCAGTGACCTGTTCTGTGTATAACAGTCAGTGTTGACAGCCTCAGCCCAGAATTGAATAGGAAGATGGGCATCAATCTGCATTGATCTTGCAGCTTCAATCAGTGTGCGATTTCTTCATTCAGTGACTCCGTTTTGCTGAGGAGTCCGAACGGAAGAGAAGTTCTGAGAGGTCCCTTTGTTGTCCAGGAATTCATCCAGGACACTGTTTTTTAATTCAGTGCCATCATCACTCCGTATAGAACGAACAGTGATCTGATTAAACTTCTCCATCCGAAGAATGAAGGAAATGATCAACTGAGGAGTTTCACTCTTGGCTCTAAGGAAGAATACCCAGGTATATCTGGAGTATTCATCCACTATCACCAAAGTGAATCGCTTTCCACCCATAGACTGAATATTGACAGGTCCAAAGAGGTCCATGTGGAATAGATGGAGTGGAGAGTTGATGGTAGAAACTTGCTTGGATTTAAAAGAAGCTCTAGTCTGCTTCCCTTTTTCACAAGCAGCACAAAGGGATTCCTTTGCAAAGCTGTTTTCAGGGAGACCTTTCACTAGGTTGCTGATAGAGAGCTGGTTGATGGTCTTGAAATTTAGGTGGGAGAGACGTTTGTGCCAGAGCCAGTTGATTTCAGAGGAGGCCCTGGACATGAAGCACACATTTTTAGTGGACGTGTCCAAGTTGATGACGTAGACATCATGGGATCTTTGTCCTCTGAGAATGACTTTCTTGTGCTTGTTCATCACCTAGCAGCTTTTCTTGGAGAAAGAGACCTTGTGATCCTTATCACAAAGCTGACTGATACTCAGCAGATTGTGAGTCAGTCCTTCAACGTAAGATACCCTTCGAAAGGTAGTCTTTCCATTGGTTAAGGTACCATAGCCACGAGTGATACCTCTTCCTTCGCCACCGAATTTGACTGAAGGGCCAGCTTCTTCCTTGAAGTCAATCAGCACATGTTTGTTTCCAGTCATATGCTTGGAGCATCCGCTGTCAAGATACCGGATGCCCTTTTCCTGTAAGAGAAGGAAGAGTTAATTGGTCTTGGGAAACCTCCATAAAGTTGGGTCCGTCAAGGTCAGCGAAGAAGGAAGAGTCATCAGGGACATAGATGACTGAATATTCAGTTGCCTCAGAGATTATAGCAGCAGTAGGAGTAGAGGCAACATCTTCGGTCTTAACTGAAGTCTCAGTTTCGACAGGGTCAGGGATGATAACAGTCTCAGCGAGTAAAGGTTTATTTCCTTTGGCAGACTTATTTGCCTTAGGACCTTTCTTTACCTTGGCTGCTTTTTCAGCCTTGCTAGTATGAGGACACTTGCTAGCAATATGGTCATTTTGACCACAGTGATAGCAATTTCTATTGGTCTTAGATTTAGAGGGACCCTTTGGCTTTTTAAGCTTATGGTCAGCAGGACCAGGTCCAATAATGCCTATATCTTTGGTCTGAGGAGGAATGGGAGTCTTCTCCTGGGGTTTGGTTATTAAGTCAACCTTGGTTCTAGGAGTGGGACTTTGAGCCAATTTCCTAGCCCCAGATCCTGTAGAACCACCACCTAAGACTTTAGAAGTCTTGTGGTTTTGAATCTTAGATTTGGAAGGATGGGTTGGAAGGTCTTTGCTTACCGAGTTCATATGAGGCTGAACAGGGATAGCAGCATCATCTTTGGAGATGGGAGAAGAACTCTGAGGGTTAGAGTCAGAAATAACAAACATGCCAAATTTCAAGTATGATTTATCAGAGTTATCCATAGCATGTTGTTTTCTTTTAACAAAACCTAAGCAGGTTCTATTCATAGGGTGACGCTGGGTGACGATAATTTCATCCACCTTTTCAGAGGCATCAGCCCAGCTCTTAACAGTGACTTTTTCTGAAAATAGCTCAGCAAGAGCTCTTTCTTTATCAGCGATGGCCTGTTCACGTTCAATGCAAAGAACGTGGTTTGCATGAACATGGTCTTTGTAACTAGCCTCATAAACAGCGAGCTCTTTGAGTTTCTCATGAAACTCTTTGAGCTCAGCCCTAAGGTCAAAGATGACCTTTTCAGCAGAGGACTTGCCATTTAAGGCATTGAACAGATCGATGGTTAGAGCATCCATCGCTGTCATAGTATTAGAAGGACAAGGAGTGGATACCTGAGGAAGTTCAGAGGTTGATACAGAAGTAGCAGTGACTTCTTCTTCAGGGATGTCTTCGAGCTGTGCCATAAGAGCAGGCTCGGGGTCTTCAACGATGGCCATCAGACATGTCACCTCGCTGGTATCCTCTTCATCAGAAGATTCATCCCATCCTTTTCCTTCAACGATTAGACCTTTGCCTTTTCGCTGGTATTTCAGCTTTCTATACTTGGACTTCAGCTTTTGGTACTTTCCGTCCTTGTAAGCTGGGGTAGAAGATTCAGCGAACTGATTCTTCTTGTTCCTGCACTCAGTGGCAAAGTGTCCTTTGCCCTGATATTTGAAATAGATAGAGGTAGCCTTATCACCAAAGGGGGTGTCAGGCTTGTTAGTAAGAGACAGCTGCTTGGGCTTACGGAAGTTTTCTTTCCTGCCAAACTTTTTGAAATGCTTAGTGAGAAAAGCAAGAGACTCGTTGAAATCTGCTTCATTAACAGAGACAGGATCAGAGTCAGAATCATCTATCTCAGTGATAGTCACTGTTGAGACAGGGGTTTGAGAGGGCTGAGAAGCATCGAAAATAGGGCAAGAGATGTACCTTTCGCATCATCCTTGGTATCTCTGATGAGATTCGTCTTTAGAGACTTGGTTTGCTCATGGTTGAGCATCATACCCTATAACTCACTAAGAGTTATAGTCTTAATGTCCTTGGACATTTTTAGACACATGGTGTAAGTTTCCCAATATTCAGGGAGGGCCTCCATGAATTTGGTGATCACTTGCGAGTTAGAGTAAACAATACCGTAGGTCTTCAAATGTATCAGAAGCAAGTTAAACCTTTGATGGGTCTGGGCCAAAGTTTCACCTTTAGCATCGGTGAACTTCTCATACTGACGTATGAGGTGAATCTTTTTAGATTCTATGAGAGCGTCAGCACCCTCATATTGGATACAGAGAGTATCCCATATCTCTTTAGCTGTCCTAAGCTTACTGATGGAGTGAAATACTTCATCAGGTAGAGACATGGCTATCAGAGATCTTGCCTTGGTGTCAACATTCACCAGGCGCTTATCTTTGTCTGTCCAGTTGGACACTTTTTTAACAAATGTTCTTTCAGGAGCAGCGGGAGTGGTGGAAGTAGCAGCAACAGCTGGTACTATAGAAGTGGGAACATATGGTCCATGTTCTAAGAAGTAGGGGATTTGAGGATCGGAACCAGAGAGAAATAGTTTCATTCTTGACTTCCATAGAGGGAAGTTATCAGCATTGAATCTAGGAGGCTTTGCCAGAGATCCAGATTCAAAATATGTGTCTTTTGGAGGATTGGCCATAGGATGGATCTAGAAACTATGTTTTTTTTTTGTGAACGGTTAGGAAGAAGAAAGAGGTTTCTAACCGCTCTGATACCACTTGTTGGTCCTCTATTGATGGCTAATATGATAGATTGTATTGTAGAAGGGGGGGTTGAATACAATCAACACAGTTTCTTCCACTTAATTCAGTTCACGACTCCTATGGAGCCTTTGTGTGAAACTGAAGTAGATTGTTTGTTGAAGAGGATCAAGACTTCGTCAAGATCCAAAACAATCTTTAAGTTTAAGACACACAGCCTTTGCTTATGCACTAAGCAAGAATTAGAGGGTAGAAGATAGAAAGAAAAAGGATAGGGGTATTGAACATGGACCAGAAGTCCAGTGTTTGAAGAACACACTATGTTCATATTATTACCCCATGCATTAAATGCATGTCACACCCAACTTTACACTTGTCATGTAAAGATTGGGTTTGGTTTACTATTGTACCATAAAATAATGCCCATGCTTGGTAGAGTCATGGTCTATGGTAAGTAGTAGCCTTTGTTGGGTTTTATACGAAAAAAGTTTCCAAAAACTTAAAATAGACAACGGAAGCATTTTATAAACGTATAACAATAAACCATTTTATTTCCCACCAAAGATCATCTTGCAATACATTGGAAAGATTAAAACATCTAATGAGATATAAAAGAAATACAACCTTTGTAGACTTTGGATCCTCAAGGGGAAGCTAGATGTTTGATGAAGATGGCAAGATCCCAAACTAGGAATCCTCTACAAGTATCCACCAAGCAAGAGTAAGGCACTTCAAGATGCTAGTCTTCACTTGTATTATAAGCTTCTTAAGCCATTAAGCACTTATTCCAAAATAAGCCTTAGGGAGAGTAGCTCATTTAACCACCAAATATCCCCAAGTGTTCTTCTAAAGAAAACAAGGAGAGATGAGGAGAAGCCATAGTTTGAGAGAACAAGAGAAGAAGTCTTCCAAAAAACTAACTTCCAAAACTAACTCAACTAGTTTTTATCATCCTTTTCTTTATACTTCCACATAAGTACAATGCACCATACTTTTACCATCATCAAGGTATGGTAACTTGTAAGGGGTATGGGAGGAAAGGAAAGATTTCTTGTAAGAGAGTATGGGAAACCAAAGCTAGTCATACAAGCCATATCCATACTCTCTTGTCTTTTCTTTGTTTTACAATAAAATAAAGAAGACAAATTTGAGTGATTTTACACAAGTTAAATACATATATGTCCATATTATATAATGAACTTCTAGAAGTCCAAATATATGTACACAACTTATAAACATACCATATGTATCTACAAATTGTTATTTCTCTCTTAGAAAAAAAATATTATTTCCATAAATAATAATTTTCCGGTTAAATATTATTTTCGTAAAATAATGATTATCCAATTAAATACAAGAGTTGATTATATTTATTAATAATCAAATTATTTAATAAATAATCAATAAGTGTCAACTTGCTATTAGGTGTGACCCAATAGGATCATATGTTATTAGCAAATGTCATTACATAATGAATCTTGAGCATAAGGATCCTTCAATCTCCCACTTGCACAAGGCTTATTGTGTATTGATATAGACAATGGTCAACGTCTAGCAACGCATTACTTCCCCTAATAACACACGACGAGGTGACATTCATCAACATCCAATTCCCTTTACCTCAAAGCTACAATTGATGTATAAGGTAAGTTATCAGTTATCCCTTTGTTTCAGACATCATGTTGAACATGAGATACAGATCGTAATCGATCTCATTTAGTGTTCAACTTTTGATCAGGCCTTAAATGTCTAACTCTCAACGAATAAGAGGAACAAATTTCAGACTACATACGCCTCATGGATAGTTTACACTACACCCAATAATGGTCCTTATAACTGTCTGGTCAAAGAACAGCGTTAGACCATATCAAAGTATAGCATTCCCCATCCTCAAGTCTCGAATATGCATCTAAGGTCTAACGATACAAAGATAGTACCTTTTATCAAGTATCATTCATGATAGCAATCCATGCAATGATCTTGAAGCGGGTCTTGTCCAATACTTGTTCCTTAGCAAGTACCTATGAATCTTGGTTGCAACCCTTTGCCCACTATCATCTTATGATAGTCAACCAATCCAATTCACATTAGTCTTACTTCATATTTGTTCCCACAAATATGATCGACTACGGACCTTTTATAATAACTTGATTATTCATGGATTAAACATGTTAATATAGAACACAACAAGTATTATTGAATAGATCATATCTCTATATATCTAAGAAATACAATGGTTGTTGCTATAATGTTCCAATATCCAAATACTAAATCCAAATCAAATCCCATTTCTAGAATGTTGATGTCCTATTGCTCAAGTACGACCTTTCGTATTAGCATCCGGAAGGGCTTCGAGAATGGTTTCAACTTAATTCTGATTTGTATGAATTTTGCGAATACATTTATCTTTATTCCAAGTATAGATAAATTTCTAGATGATATGATTGTCTTACTGATGTGACTTAGAGTCCTTAGCTAGAGTAAGTATACTCTTGATGTCACATAAAACTTCTAGGTGATCCTTGAATGGAAGGACTCAGCCTAATATATAATGAACTCATTCATTCAATCATATTAAATTGCAGTCTTCCAAAGTAGCAATGTATTCTTACTTTGTAGACTATATAACTATGTTTTACTTGGAGTTCCTTCCAATAAAACTTATTCTTCATTCATAATGAAGTCACAACGCAATTTTAATTTATGCCATAATGCTCAAAATAATGCCATTTGACTTTAACAAGAATATTCTCTAACCGTCTTGTATCTTGATCTCTTTCAAGATCTAGTCATAATATGTATTAAGACTTAACATCCGATTGGATCTATCTCTACAGATTTTACTTTCCAAGAATGTGTTTCCTAAGTCTTTCATTTTAGAATTACTTATCGAGTCAAGATCAAAAATCTTGCATAGTCGAAATGTGATTCCTTATGATTAAGTATGTCTCATACATACAAGATTAGGAATGTCACCATGCTCCCACTTGTTTCTTGTAAACAAAATTGTCATTCTCAGTTTTCAATGAAATCATACAATGTGATTTACTTATGAAAAACAAAAATTCTATTTGAGATGTTTGTCTTTAATCCATAAATGGATTACTAAAGCTTATACACTTTTATTAGGATATCTTAGATTAAGAAAACCTCCAGGCTAAACTGTATAGACAACTTCAAGAAGGTGTCTATTAAGAGAAGCGGTTTTCTGGAAATCTATTTGTCATATCTCATAATCATAATATGCAGTTATGGTAAATTATATCCCACTTGATCTAATCATGTGTGTATTGATTTCTATCCATGTTTATATTCTTTCTGAAAGAATTACTTACTCCTTCAAGTCTTCCTGTATGGAGGAAGATCAATCAAGCCCATACTTGATTATCATACATGGATTCATCTCACTATTCATGACTCCAAGTCATTTGTCGATTCGAAATCTGACATAGCGTTCAGGTAACTGATGGGTTTCATGAGAAACGATCAGAAAACATTTGTCAACTTTAAATCTGTATTTCTCGGGGTTTGACAAATTTACCAGATTAGCTAACAATTTGTGTTTCTGAATAACTATTATTCATGTTCAACAATTTCTTGTTGATAACTAGTGCCAACTTCTGCTACATCAAGCTGTGGTTCTTGATCTATTTCAACTTCCATATGCCTCCCACTTGCTTTATCTATTAGAAACTTTCTTTCTAATAACTTGGCATTCAGAGTAATAAAAGATATTATCCTTAGTGAGTTTGTATAAGCAATAACCTAAACAACCTTTTTGGGTATTCTACAAATATGTACTTTTAGTTGGTGTTCTATTCAAAATACAGGCGATGTTGATAAGAGCATAATCCAAAAATGATAAAGGAGGATCATTCCTACTTATTAGAAAACAAATCATATCTAATACGATTCAGTTCATCCTTTATTATTTCCATGTCTTTTGAGGGTCCTACTGGAAAATTTCTTAACTTCATATTGAAATAACTTTGAACATTTCAATAATTTCACTTTTATCATATAAAATATAATTATAACGAGTACAGTTGTTAATGAAGTTCAATTGGTATCTCGTATTATATCTAGACATTACTTTTGTAACAACTTAATACATCGCTATGTATTATTCCTAACAAAAATTCTTTTTCTCTACCAATTAGAGAAAATAGCATTAATTATCTATTATAAATAAGATTAACATATGTCAAATAAACTAAAATTATTTGCCCTCAAGAATCCTTTCCTTGAAGTTGGAATATGTTTATCTTATTTGCATAACAAAAATAATAATGTCATATATAATCTTAGATTCAAAACATTTTGAGTCTAACGATTTTGCTTATAGAACTGTTGTTTAGACGAATATTGATATTTTTGTCCAAAAGGTTGATTCCGGCAACCCCAACCGGCCCACCACGGATTGCCAATGCCCGTTGTGGGGGGCATTCCTGACTCACTCAGCGGTTGTGGCTATGGGAGTGCCAGGGATCGAACCCTGGCCGTATTGTTATTGTCCAAACTTGCTCCCACCCATTACCAACTGAGCTACACGCCATTGGCACGAATATTGATATTTACTTCACAATCTTATTAAGAGATCTAATTCTCGAAATATGAAAAATCATTTTAGAATATGAATATGATCGTTATGAAAAACGATTAAGTAAATAATCAATTATCTAATCATACAACTGAGATATATAATTAGTCAAACTAAATTAAAACATTATATTGTTCAAAACAATTATAGTTTTATAATACAAGTCATTATGTTCAAAACATAAATAATAATTTCAAAAAGTGTTGGTTCGCAATTCTTGCTTCCTTGCTCGTATGGCATTACAACTTGCTTGTTCTCAGTCGTTTAATCTTTTTGAACATCTGTAACACATTTACAAATATCAGTTTAACACTTAGTATCAAGTACTCGAGTGTTATATGAAAAGTATAAGTTCTATCATATAAATACCTAGATTGCTGGTCTGACCAGACTTTCTCAACACAGTGAGATAAGAGGAGCAGTTCCTCTTCCAGTGTCTTGTTTCTCCGCAATAGAAACAAGAACCATTTGTAGGTGCTTTCTTGGTTTTCTGTCTTTTGTACTTTTCCTTGTTTTGAACCATGGGTCTTTTAGAGCACACAGTGTAACTCTCATCGACCTTGTCAGCATCCAATGTTTCAACAGGTTTGAAGCATTTAATAATGAGTTGTTGGTATATCTTAGTCATTTGACGATACATCTGATATGCATCATCTGTATCAAAGATCTTCTGAAGATCAGGGATGACAGTTCCCATTATGATTTCAGACACATCTTCAGCATCACATTTATGCTTCCACCAAACATCATGATCAGTCTGATTGGTCAGTGGAGGTTGGTCAGGAACAGGGACTTTTAAGACGTATAATTTCTCATCGTTCTTGAGAATAGCTTTCAAAGCATGATTCCAATCGTGGAAATTAATTCCATCGAATGTCACGGTTTCTCGTAAATCGTGAAGGGATAGATAGTGAATAGGAATGAGGTTGCGTTTTGATTTCATCTACAAAATATTAACAAAATTCATTTAGCATTTTCAATATTTATATCTTTAATAATTAATACCCTTTATGTTTCTAAAACATTAATTATTAAAGTCTAAGATCCAAGTTGCAAAACAAATAAATGACCAGTGACTCACTATTATCCCATTTATTTAATCCAACAAGGTAAATAACGATTATCAATTATATTCTAATATATAATTCTTAGCATTATGAGATCGCTAACAACTTTTGTTAATAGACATGATTCGATCTCATCTATGCCTCGGACCTCTCTTGGTTGGGTGACTCACCATGCAACGAAAAGAGTTCCGATCAAGTCATCCAATTAGAGAAACTTGTATAATCGGCTTATAACTGTTATAGGAATCGCGAATACACTTCGGCCAACAAAAGATAACACAAGTAGTTAGGTGACTCACCATAACCAACAAGTTTATGCAAATGAAGTGCGAATGTTTCTATAGTTGGACGGCATAGACTTGTGTTTTGAAGAAGGGTCTTTTAAATGTTTTAATATTCTAGTTTTAAAACATATGATAATATGATCTCATGGTTATTGCATGCATTCAATAAACCATGGTACCCTTTTAAAATCTCATTTTATGGTATGATTCTTATATAAAATCCTATTTTATATCTCGACGCGTTCAAATTAATATCTTATATTAAAATTTGTCGTTTGAGCACTAAAGAACCATTTAGCAAACCTTTTAATAAAACTTCCTTTTATAATATAAGGTTTGAAGTTTGGATAAGTTTCTAAAATCCCCATTTTAAACTTATAAATTTTAGTTGTCAAAATTTGTCGTAATAGAGTTTTATACGAAAAAACTCATTTTATGTAAAACAGTTTTACACACATCTTATGTTTAAAAGACAAATTTCATAAAACCAAACTTCATGTGATCATTTTATGTTTAAAACATTATCTAGTATATAAAATCCTATTCAACATACAAGCATAATATAAACATAAAACAACCATCACATGCATAAAATATATGTGCATAAACCAACCATGATCTAGTGACATTTTGTGAGTCATCACAAAAATATCAAGTCCATTCTAAGGGACAAGGTTGACCAAAAAATCTTCATGTTGTTCTTCATGCTCCCACTTGCTCCAACACCTTGTAACAAGTTTGATTTCTCCAAAATCATATACATGAATGTTGATCTTCAAAATGGCCACAATCTTCAATCTTGTTACAATTTTTATGAAAATAAACTAATCTATTACTTACAAAATAAACAAGATGAAAACTATCTATTTAAATATTACATACCATATGAATAAATAAATATTATAACCATTCCAATTAAATCAACACAACATCACAAATGGTCCATGGCTAGTTTATGCACTAAAAAACATATATACATATAAAACAACACCTTGTTTTTCTAAGACAACTTTTGTGACAAAAATGCATGTAAACTTTTGTCACACATAAAATAACCATTATAAACAAAACAAAGTTGTCAAAGAAAATATGTATGATATTTTCTTATAAAAGAAAACCATCCATGTTTTCCAAAAACAAAGATTATCCAAATAATCTAAAAATCTAACCAAGCTTGCAAGATGGCTCTGATACCAATTGTTGGGTTTTATACGAAAAAAGTTTCCAAAAACTTAAAATAGACAACGGAAGCATCTTATAAACGTATAACAATAAACCATTTTATTTCCCACCAAGGATCATCTTGCAATACATTGGAAAGATTAAAACATCTAATGAGATATAAAAGAAATACAACCTTTGTAGACTTTGGATCCTCAAGGGGAGGCTAGATGTTTGATGTAGATGGCAAGATCCCAAACTAGGAATCCTCTACAAGTATCCACCAATCAAGAGTAAGGCACTTCAAGATGCTAGTCTTCACTTGTATTATAAGCTTCTTAAGCCATTAAGCATTTATTCCAAAATAAGCCTTAAGGAGAGTAGCTCATTTAACCACCAAATATCCCCGAGTGTTCTTCTAAAGAAAACAAGGAGAGATGAGGAGAAGCCATAGTTTGAGAGAACAAGAGAAGAAGTCAGTTTGTTGTGTTGGAAGAGGATCCGGAATGGATTGCTGATAAAAAAGAGGTTGACGATTTTGTAGAGAATCGTGGGGTGGGTCTTGAACCTGCGATTGTAAATTCATGGTCTAAACAAAAATTGGATTACTTCATTGGAAGATGGGAAAGAGTATATGGTAAGGAACTTGATGGGAAGCTTCGTGGTTTTACACTTCCGGAAAGGGTTGTGATTCCGGATGACATTGGTGATGAGAGCGAGTCTGATGATGATGTTTCGTCTGACCAAGGCGGTTTTATGGATGATATGGCTAAAGAAACCCCTTATGGCACTTGGTTAAGACAAAAACAGGAAGTTGACCGCCGGATTGCGGAGAAAAGGTGGCCTACTCGGAAAGGGCTGGGTATGTGGACGGAAAAGCAAGTGGACTACTTTTTCAAACAATGTGAGATGCTTCCAGAGTCTGATCGTCAGTTGATTCCGGTATTACGGAGCTAGATTAGTATTGGTTATTTTGTTGGGATTGTTCCTAGTCCTTTTTGTACTAGGTGGTTTTCTTTGTTTGTTCGGCTTTGAGTCCCTGTCTTGTAGGGTCCTTAGCTTGGTTTGTACTCTTTTCTTTTTCTAATAAATTTTTTCCAGGGGTTCTGTCCCCTTTTCCAAAAAAAAAAAAAGAGAAGAAGTCTTCCAAAAAACTAACTTCCAAAACTAACTTCCAAAACTAACTCAACTAGTTTTTATCATCCTTTTCTTTATACTTCCACATAAGTACAATGCACCATACTTTTACCATCATCAAGGTATGGTAACTTGTAAGGGGTATGGGAGGAAAGGAAAGATTTCTTGTAAGAGAGTATGGGAAACCAAAACTAGTCATAAAAGCCATATCCATACTCTCTTGTCTCTTCTTTGTTTTAGAATAAAATAAAGAAGACAAATTTGAGTGATTTTACACAAGTTAAATACATATATGTCCATATTATATAATGAACTTCTAGAAGTCCAAATATATGTACACAACTTATAAACATACCATATGTATCTACAAATTGTTATTTCTCTCTTAGAAAAAAAAATATTATTTCCATAAATAATAATTTTCCGGTTAAATATTATTTTCGTAAAATAATGATTATCCAATTAAATACAAGAGTTGATTATATTTATTAATAATCAAATTATTTAATAAATAATCAATCAGTGTCAACTTGCTATTAGGTGTGACCCAATAGGATCATATGTTATTAGCAAATATCATTACATAATGAATCTTGAGCATAAGGATCCTTCAGCCTTATGGTTGACAAGCAAGGAGGGAACAATGAAGAGACATCCCTCTTGTACTTTTTGTCAGAAAGGCAAACCAAATCCTTTTTGTGCATATAAGACAAGAAGACAAAACTAATATTCTTAAAGAACAAGTCACTGATCAGGCCTTAGAATCGTTGATCCTTGGGAAGGATCAAGGAGGCATTGTGACTTGTCTTTATTGGACGTCACGTATGTGTAGTCAGCTAGCTGTCACTGATTTCAACTTCAGATCATTAGCATCACTGACTCTATCATTAGCTTGCATCAATAGATGGTGCTGATGGTTTTCCTAGTGACATGACTGTTTGTCTTCAGAGAATACATTAGCAGTTATCAGCTATCGCTGTTACTGAAAGGAGTCAGTGACAAGCTATCGCTGATATCATTTATGAACCATGCTCAGCAGTATGGACCTTCAGAGAACAGACTCGTTGTAGTTCCCTAAGCATCTATATTTTGCTAAGTATTATGAGATGAAAGATAAAGGATCATTGATATTTCATGAAGTCTTAGGAAGACTGGATTAACTAGTATTAACTTCAAAAGCAGTACTAAGTATGTTAGTCTAGCAGTACTAACCATACTTAGCCAATTCAGACCCAACAATCTCCCATTAACTTAACTTTTTGAATAAGAAATTAAGTTCTTCTAAATCAGGCTTTTCATGATGGTTTCAAAATTACTTTGTCTCTTCCTTTTGTTCCTGAAGCATCTTTAGTAGACTCTTTTCATATTCAGTCCTCTTTCCATCACCTTGCTTCAGTTGCAGCATGCCTTCAATCTTCATAATATCATGATTGAATCTTTTCTCCAACAAGTAGTATTGTCTATGACCATCAGCCATATACAATGCATATACTTTACATTTTGGATACACGTGCCAATTTGTCACCATTTTCTCTAGCTTGATTCTGTCATGATCAAACATGAGACATAGTTTCTTAATGATCGGCTCGATATCATCCCGTAGTCCTTACTGAATCTTGTCTTCATACCTGTTGAGTCCCACCAAATACATTTCCTCCAAATCATCTCTTGAGCATTATGGCACAAAATAGTGAAAGTTGGGATACTAATAACTCCAAAATTATAGATTTTTTGGTTGCGCTAATTCGTTAAATTTACCTCCATTTCTACCCGTTTTTGGTACGTTTTACCTCCGAAAGGCTTTGTTTCTCAGTTTTGCAGGTTTGGAAGACACTTGGAACAAAAAGTACGAAAAAGGCGAAAAATCATGAAAAATGTACTTTTTGGAGACAGAAGACTCTCGCGATCGCGAGATGTGCTACACTTTGGAGAAATTTTATTTCTGTGAGGGTTTGACATTGAGAAAGAAGGATTTGGCGTCGTGAAAAGAGTCAACGGGGATTGGAAGCTTCCAGAATATTCAAGAATCATTAATTTGGGAAGCAAATCAGAACCTCGCATCACGAAGCTTGTGCATCGAATCTTGTTAGCTCCAAGCCTCTGTTAATGTAAAAGTATAGATAAAAGAAGCAAGGTATCTTCATCAGAATGCTCACAGAAGAAATGAAGTCGCAGAAGACTTTTGCAGAAGCCAAATGTTCGTACAAGTCAAATCCGGCAAAGCCTCTGTGAAGCCAGACAGAAGCTCTGCAGAAGGAACCTCTGTGAAAACCCATCTTCTGCTAAACGGTTATTTCAATCGTGCCGATCACGTGACTACCTTCAACGTCTAGGATTAGACCACGTATCAAGATCCTAGAGGGTTAGTTAGGTTAGCTTTAGAGTAGTATAAATAGCTGAATTTCCTTTGTATTCAAGAACTTGAGCATCACTTGTATTACTCGTCATATCAGATATTTGTGTGTGTGTTCTTGGTGAGAATAGTGTGAGAAGAATTCTAATTGTAAGTTTCTTTGGACTAATGTCATCTTTGATCATGTATTAAAGATCAATTTGAAGTTTGTTATCTGTGTAAATTGTCTAAATCTGTTTTTCACCGTTCCATTGATCTTCATCTTCTTAATTGGATTAAGTTTGAATTGCTTAAGTCTTCCGCTGTTTGTATTCATCTAATTTTCAATTCATCTTAGTTTAGATCAATATCATTCACATCAGGGATCAACAATTGGTATCAGAGCATAATTGAGTCTTGGTATTCAATCGATTGCTCTTGGTATTGATCTGTGTTCGATTTCTGAGTAGTTTTCTTCTTCTTCATCGTATTTCTCTCATGGCTGTTAATTCTAATAACGCGTTCATGAGTATTGGATCTCAATCCACCCCAACTCTCATCTGTGAGGAATTCTAACAGTGGAAGATCTAGATGGTTAATTTCCTTGAAGGAATTCACCCCCGAATCACTGAATTCCTTCACAACCCACCATATATTCCTGTCAAGTTAATTCCCAGAGTTCCTGCTACTGCTACGGCTACTGAAGTACCTGAACATTACCAACCAAAGGCTCAGACTAAATAGGATGATCAAGATAAGGAGTTGGTTACTCATGCACCCAAATGCAAGAGGTTGCTGATCATGGCTTTGCCAAATGACATTTTCATGTCTTTGGATCATTGTATCTCTTCACAGGATCTGTGGAGTGAACTGTTGAGGCAACTAGAAGGAGGTGTGACTACCTTGAAGAATAACAGAACCATGTGTATTAATTAATACCATGAGTTCAAGGCCAAGGAAGGAGAAAGTTTAAAATACACCTACTCTAGATTCAATATCTTGATCAGTAAGTGCAGGAGGACAGGTGTGATCAGAACCAATGAAGACAGCAATACGTTGTTTTTGAAGAGTCTAGGAACATAATGGTTACATCTAACCATGTCAATGAGGACCAATATGGACTTAGAGATGATGTCCTTGCCAGATCTGTATGGTTCTTTGGCTAGCTTGGAACCTCAAGTCTTACAGTTGAAAAGTAGCATCGGTGGTCCATTGGCTCTTATGGCAGAGAGTGGAAAGGGAAAGGGAGTGAAGACAGTGACAAAGGAGAAGAAGAAGAAGAAGAAGAAGAAGAAGAAGAAGAAGAAAGCTCTGGTGATCGAGAAGAATTTTGAGGATGAGTTCAGCTCTGAGGAAGAGATGTCAATGAAAGACATGATGAGAACCTTAGTCTCCTTTACAAGAGACTATCGCAGAGGTTCAGCTGGGAGAGGAAGAGCTAGAGAGTATGAGAGAAGAGAAGAATCTGACAGAAGAGATAACAGCAGAGGATTTGAATCAGAAATAAGGAGAGATTATGACAGAGGAGGTTACAAGAGAAGAGATTCTGAGAGAAAAGATTGGAGTGAGAAGGAGAAGAGGACAGAAGACTTAAGAGGAGAACCACAGAGGGATGTGGAATGTTGTTTCAGATGCGGGAAGTCGGGTCACTTTGCTGCTGAGTGTTGGGCAACAGGCCCCATGGCTCCACAGAGACTGCCACAAAAGCCTAAACGAGATGCTGCCTACTTCAAGAAGAAGGCGGAGTTCTACAACAAGATAGTGCTCCTAGTTCAGACAAGTGAGCTCATTACTGATGAGTCCTATGGAGAGGATGAGCAACAAAAGGGGTTGGTGTCCTTTGAGGATGCAGAAGCTGAGGCAGAGAAATGTGGTGTGGCAAATGGTGATTCTGATTCCACAAGTAGCAAATCCTCTGAGGTATCTTCATGTTCTGAATTCAATGAACTTTACTCTGAGATCATCGAAAACCTTGACTCACGTCATGAGGAGTTTAATGATCTTAAAGAAAAGCTAATTTTCTGTGAAAAAGAAATGAATACTTTGACAGAAGAAAGGAACAGATTCTTTAAAATGTATGAGCAGGCAGAAGAAGAAAGAATATCTTCACTTAAAAGCTCAAAAGAAAAGATAATGGAGCTTGAAAACATTATAAAGGAAGGGATGATGAGTTAAGAGGACTGAGAAATGAGAGAACTAATGCTCTGTCAATCAAAAAAAATTTCCAAACAGAAAGAGAATTTTTACACCAAGATCTACTTGACAGAGAACTCAAAATTAGCAAGTTCCAGGATGCACAGAGCATTTTTAACAAAATCAGAGTTAACATGGGCAGAAGAGGACTGGGTTTTTCAGAATATGATAACAAACCTTTTTACAAACCAAAGAAATCTTTGCAGAGCATTTTCAGATCTGCAAAGAACATTAGAAGTAACATTTCTAATACTAAATCCATTTTCAAAAGAAGAAGACCCATAAGTCCACCAAAGTCAAAAACTCCATTGATCTTTACTAATGTAGCATTTGAAGACTACATTGATTCTTTCTCACCTTCTGAAGAGAGGGATTCCATTACAAGGGAAATTCTGAGACAGAGTCAATTAGGAGTATTTGAATTTGGTGACCCTAAAACTCAGGAAGAGTGTGCCTTCTTCTGCGAAGTGAAGCCTCTGGAAAAGGAATTACCCTCTGATGCACCTGAGTTTCATCCTAGACCTTTGACAGAGGCCTCTAAGGAATCAATAACCTCTGAAGATATCGAGTCTCTCTGTGGAGAAAATCTTTCAGAAGAGTTACCAAGTGTTAATTCTCAAACTCATGAACTTTTACAATCTCACAGAGATCTTCTTAGTTCAGACTCTAAGGCAGAATGTACCTCTGACTCAAAGATGGTATCATGTTCAGAGGAATTTCTTCCAAAGTCTACAAATGATGATATTTTCATTGATCAATCTTCTGAACATAATTCCATGAGTGATGCTGAAAGTATCTCTGGACAAGTAATTGAGTCTGAGATAACTGCTCAACCCTCTGAAGATGGTGAGCTAGTGAATCATCCAATGAAAACCGTTGCTTTAAGGAGAGAATCTGGAGGATTTACTATTTGTCCAGACTTTATTGACTTGTGTTTAAATTTAAAAAAAAATTCAAAAAGAAAATTCTTTGAATGATAAAGCATCTACTTCAACAGTTTCTGAAACTCAGAATCCTAGATTTACTAGAGAATAAAAAAATGGCCTGCATCTAACCAATCTTCAGTCACGGTAATTGCAGAAAGAAGGGATTTTCACATAAGAAGCCAAAATCAAAAAAAATTCAAAATAAAGAGCCTAGAATATTGTAGAAAGAAGGCCAAATCTAGAAAGGGCTCTAACTCTTCATCTTCTGTGCCTTTTTTTGAGAAATTCAATGAAAAGTTTAAGGCTTTGTTTGGCAAGCATAAGCTAGCTTATAAGCTAGCTGATAAGCTAGCTTATAAGCTAGTCCATCAAACATGTACCAGAAAGCTAGCTTATCAACTAGCTTATAAGCTAGCTTTTTGAAACGCTACTTTGAGTAGCTTATGAGGAGCTTATTGTAGCTTTTTCCAATTATACCCTTATTAATATTAAATATTAAATTCAAATATACCCTTTTTGGTCATTTTACATACTCATAAGCTAGCTTTTGCCAAACATAATTTGTTCAACAGCTAGCTTATCAGCTACTAGCAAGCTTATCAATCAACAGCTAGCTTATCAGCTATCCGCTAGCTTATCAGCTACCAGCTAGCTTATAAGCTACGCTTGCCAAACATAGCCTAAATCTTTATCTTGTAATACTGTCTTCTGTGAATGTTTCCATATGATGCATGCTCTGTCAAATCACTTTCACAATTCACCCTGTCTGGTCATAAATCACATAGGAACATCCTCTAGAGATCATCATAGACATATTGGCAATTCTGTTCCACAGAAGAGTAAGCCCAAACCAAAGGAGGCTGTGGCTTACCTCAAACATGTTAATTTAAAAGGACCCAACTGGAAGTGGGTACCTAAATCTTTTGTTGTATGATTGCAAAAGAAACAGCATGTGTCTACCTGGTATGTTCATTCAGGTTGCTCGAGACATATGACTAGCACTTTAGAGCTACTCTCATCATATGTTAATAAAGAAGGAAGCTCTGTAGCTTTTGGAGGTAATCCAAAAGGAAAAATCAAAGGGTATGGGATGATAGTCAAAGGAGAGATCACAGTGAACCAAGTTTCTTATGTTGATGGCCTGAAGCACAACCTTATAAGTGTGAGTCAACTATGTGACAATAGGATGGATGTCATGTTCAAGATCAAGTATTGTATCATGTACAAAGCTGACACTCTCATTGAAGTCATGAGAGCCAACAGAAGAGGAGATTTGTACCTTTTGTGTTTTGAAGCACTTGAAGCAAAAGAAAAAATTTGCTTAGTCTCATCTGTGAACAATGAAGAAGCATGGCTCTAGCACACCAGGTTCTGTCATTTGAACTTTCATACTCTTGATAAATTGGTAAGGCTTAAGCTTGTTAAAGGTCTCCCCGATATAAAGTTTGAAAAGGATCATCTATGTTCTGCTTGTGAAATGGGAAAACTTAAAAGGTCTTCCCATAAAACCAAGTCAGATCCTTCCTTTGACAAGCCTCTGCAGATGCTACATGTGGACCTCTGTGGATCTATAGCTAAACAGAGTCTCAATGGAAAGAAGTACATTCTTGTACTTATAGATGAGTTTTCACGTTGTACTTGGGTTGAGTTTTATTAGAAATAAATCTCATGTGCCTATGCTTCTAATCAATCTCTTGAAGAGATTACAAGTTCTTCATGGTATGCAGGTTAGAGTCATAAGAAGTGATAATGGCACTGAATTCAAGAATTCAACCATTGAAGACTACCTGACCTCTGTTGGAATAACACACAACTGTTGCACGGTCTGCACGGTCATCCCCTGTTGCACGGTCTGCGTAATGTCATTCTTTTTAGCTCTATTTCTGTTTTCTAGTATGATTAGTGAGTAGTTAGTTTAGGCGCTTATTATGGTTTGATGATACTTGTTGGATGGTTACATTTTGGTTTTAATTTATAATAGTTTTGTTTGGTGAATTGAATGTTTATCAGTTGGTTCCTATTTTGGTGTTTAGACTATGGCTACTTGAAGTCGTTGACTAGGTGTGTTTGTTTTCTAAATAGATAAACTCCGATAGGTTAAATAGTCCCCCTTACCTTTCACTCCAGTGACGCGGAGAGACGTGGTGAGTAGTGTGCTCGGACCGAGAGTAGACTAGATTGTAGGGTCCCACGACTTAGCACTGATTAGGATGACTTTTACTAGACTTTCTGACAAAAAGTCCCTGTATTTGGGCCGAAAGACCAACCTGGTTGATAACCGCATATACGCATGTTAGGGTGCCTTTGGCTTAAATTCTTACAATAACCAAATAAACTATATTTTCAGTAATTTAATGAATCATCTACAAGTAGAATCTCCATAACCATAATAAGTACTTATTTGTCTTTCATTTATTTAAATCAATATTTATTCGTCTGTTTCCTAGCTTAGTAATTTGGTTTTCTAGTTGTGTCTTAGTTAGTTAAACTTCTTTTCACAAAAACCCCCTTTTAGTTAGTCAAGTTAATTAATTAAACTCTAAAGATTAGATTAGATAACTTGACCGTTCCCAGTGGTAAGAACGATACTTGCTACTTTCCTACTGTATATTACTCATGATCAGGTACGTTTGCTTCTGTTTATATATATATATATATATTTCAACATCAGATCCCAAAGGGGATGATGCTATTTTTATTGGATATGCATGGGACTCTGTTGCCTATAGAGTCTACATTCCCAGAACTCGAACTGTTATGGTTAGTACCAATGTCAAATTTGATCATTTCTTTCAGGTCATTCAGGATAAGTTCAAAGAGGAACTAAAAATTCAAGCAGAAGCTTCTCCAAATGCTACCATCACGGAAGATCTTGAAAAACTCTTCAATGATTGGTATAAAGATTTCGAAGAAACTGACAGAACTTCTGCGAGTGGTGACAGAGCCTCTACCAATGATGACAGAGCCTCTGGCAGCCAACCTAGTACCTCTGCCGAACTTCCAGAAAACTCATCTTCTGAGACTCTATCAGAATCATCAAATACTGAACCCATTCCCAATGTTCCTACCTCATCATCTAGCTTATTACCCACAGAGACTTCTGAACCAAATAATATAACATATCCAATATCTGTTCCTTCTACCAGTACACCTGAACCATCAGTAATATCACATGAAGTCATCCATGAAGATCTCAACAAATCTCAATCTCTGGAAGAAATCACTTCCAACATTAACCTGCCTCATGTTGTCAAGTGGACCAAAGATCACCCTCAGACTCAAATCATTGGAGAACTCACAGAAGGTGTCAAGATCAGAGCCAATGTCAATTATTGTCTCTTTGCATGCTTTGTGAGTAAGATAGAGCCCAAAAAAGTGACAGAGGCTCTGGCAGATCCATTTTGGTAGAAGCCATGCAAGATGAACTTCTCCAATTTGAGAGGAATAATGTATGGACTCTAACCTTACTGCCAAATGGAAAGATTGCTATTGGCACCAAGTGGGTCTTTTGCAACAAGAAGGATGAGAATGGGGTGGTTATCAGAAACAAGGCAAGGTTAGTTGCACAAGGTTATTGCCAAGAGGAGGGTATTGACTACGAGGAGACTTTTACCCCTGTTGCAAGGCTTGAAGCCATCAGAATCTTTCTGGCCTATGCAGCTCCCAAAGGTTTCAAAGTCTACCAGATGGATGTCAAATCTGCCTTTTTGAACGGAAAGCTTAAAGAAGAAGTCTATGTCAAGCAACCTCCAGGTTTTGAGAGTGAAAAGTATCCAAACCATGTTTATTTCTTGGACAAAGCTATGTATGACCTTAAACAAGCCCCCCAAGCCTGGTATGAACGTCTATCTACTTTTATTCTCTCTCATAACTTTCACAGAGGTACGACTGATATAACTTTGTTCTATAAGAAACTGAATGATGATATTCTGCTAGTTCAAGTTTATGTTGATGATATCATCTTTGGTTCAACTGATACTTCCATGTGCAAAGAATTTGAATCCTTGATGCAGAGTGAATTTGAGATGAGCATGATGGGAGAGCTTACATTCTTTATCAACCAAGCAAAATATGTTCAAGATCTTCTGAAGATTTATAAGCTCTCTGATGTATCACCTATGAGAACTCCCATGGCTACTAGCCTGAAACTTCACAAGTATTTGAGTGGAACTTCTGTGGAGTGTAAACTTTACAGAGGCATGATAGGTTCACTCTTGTATCTTACTGCCAGTAGACCTGACATCATGTTTGCTACTTGTTTATGTGCCAGGTTTCAATCAAATCCCAAGGAATCACATTTGAGTGTAGTGAAAAGGATCCTGAGATACCTGAAGAAAAATCCCACTCTGGGACTTTGGTATCCTCTGTTATCAAGATTTGATCTATTAGCATATACTGACTCAGATTATGGAGGATGTCAAGTTGATCGTAAGAGCACCTCTGGAAGTTGTCACTTTCTAGGAGGAAAACTTGTAAGTTGGTTGATAACCCCAAAATTATACATGTTTGGGTCGTTCTAAATTATATCGTTTTATCCCATTTTAGCTCATTTTTATACAATTCACTCTCGAATATCTTTGTTTTTCATTTTTAGAAGGATATGAAGGCTCGTGACCATAAAAGCACAAAAATAGGTGAAAAAGTATGAAGTTTGGAACAAAGTGGGAATAGAAGTACCTCGCGATCGTGAGACCCAAGTCTAGCGACGCGAGGGTGCTAAGATTCTAGAAGATTCCTTCATGTAACTGATTTGGCATCGCGAAAGAGCTTTCAACTGTCAAAAAACAAGAAGTCAACTCTGATTAGAAGATTCTAGAAGGTTCAAGAATTGATTTTTAGGGCTTCTTGAAGTGGCTCGCGTCGCGAAAGTGCCGCCTCGCGATCGCGAGGTAGGTCGACGTCTTCTTTAAATACAGCCTCCAGTCCAGGTTCTAAAATCATCAAGAAAATAATTTAGAAAAACAGAGGAATTGTATGAACCAGCAGTGGAAAGCGGTGCTTAAACACGGTGAAACTTTGCCAGTTCTTACTCAGAGTCGTCTTGTCGGTGCTCGTTCCTCACTTGTTGCACGGTCTGCATAATGTGTTCATATTATTCTTGTGTCTTGTTTTACATTATGTTTAGCGGCTAATTAATTTTGGTACTTGCTATGGATTGATGAACTTGTAGGATGATTTGAGTTTTGGTTTTAATTGGTTTATTAGATTTATGGTTTATTGAATGGTTGTCTTGTGATTCCTAATTATTGTTTAAACTGTGGCTACTTGAACTCATTAGTTAGGTGTGTTTGTTAATTAATAAACAGACTCCGTTTTTGGTTAAATTAAACCTCTTTTACCTTTCACTTTGGTGCCGTGGTAAGCAATCTATTTGGACCGAAAATAGATTGGTTAGTAGGGTCCCACGAATTGGCAATAATTAGGGTGACTTGTACTAGATTTCGAATCCTTGTACTTGGGCCGGGAGACCAACCTGGTTTGCAATCACAGATATTCATGCTAGGGTGCTATATGCTTAAATTTTTACAATAACCATCAAATCTATGTCTTTTTGGTAAATTATGTCAAATCATCTGAAAAGGGATTCTATGATCCCTAGTAAGTACTTGTTTTCTCCTTTAATATAAAAAGTTTAGATTTTTACTTTGTTTTCTTAGTTAATAATTGTTTTCGTAAAACCCCTCATTGTTAGTAGATTAATTAATTCAACTTTGAGCCAAGATTAAGTAGTGTTGGTCATCTATTGATGGCCAATAAGATAGATTGTATTGTAGAAGGGGGGTTGAATACAATCAACACAGTTTCTTCCACTTAATTCAGTTTACGACTCCTATGAAGCCTTTGTGTGAAACTGAAGTAGATTGTTTGTTGAAGAGGATCAAGACTTTGTCAAAATCCAAAACAATCTTTAAGTTTAAGACACACAACCTTTGCTTATGCACTAAGCAAGAATTAGAGGGTAGAAGATAGAAAGAAAAAGGATAGGGGTATTGAACATGGACCAGAAGTTCAGTGTTTGAAGATAAAGGATCTATATTTTGCTAAGTATTCTGAGATGAAAGATAAAGGATCATTGATATTTCATAAAGTCTTAGGAAGACTGGATCAACAATCTCCCCCTAAATATCAATGATAAGACAACAGGGAGGTTGTCTTTTTCTAGTAGCTCAGAATTCATTCTAAGTCTAGAATCAACAGTTAGGAAATAAAACATGTCAAAGGTACTTGTTCTATTTAACTGTTAGAAGAAAAATCTTTTTCAGTAATGGGTATCAGGGATAAAGAAACACTTGCATTTCATTTCATTCCAAAGAAAGAATTACAATACAGAAAGAAATAAGATTACAAGTCACTGAAAGAAACAACAAAGAAATCACATAGATCAAACTAGTCTACACAGATTAAACTAGTCTAGAGGTTCTTCATTAACCAAGCAGTGATCCATGTTTTCTTCTTCATCGTCTTCTCTTTCTCAGCCAGTCTTGGAACTTCACTGACTAGTAAAAGAGGCATCCAACTAGCAGAAGATAACTTCCGCAGTTGAGCTAGAAAGAAGATATTCAACCAGGAGATGACCAGAAGATATTCATCCTAGAGTTGAATACAGATCCTAAATGAGAAAGGATCTGTTAGATGAACGAAACATCAGCAATCATAATCAGGTTATGATTCTGATTTCTGCTGTTTCTCCCCCTCAGTAGGTGCACATCCGAGAAACAGGATGTCTTTGCAATGATGCAAAGCCTACATATCAAAAGACGACTTGCAGGTTTTCTGCCCCTGAGATGAAAACCTATCTCCTCCTGAGACTTGGGTTTTATATTTTAAACCCTGGAGGAGATAGAGGAGGAGAAAGGAACCTTCTTCATTAGAAGAAGGTATCCTACAAGAGGAGGGTAAAAGGGAAGAGAATAATCCCTTTTAGAAGAAGGTATCCTGTAAGATTTCTCCCCCTCAGATACAGCACCAGGTGCTGCAGCTGAGAGTCAGGATCCTTCTTCCTTGGTCTAGCCGAGAGGTTTTCTAGAAGAGTGTAGAGCATGGCTGCAGAAACTTGAGCAAAGGAGATATTCTGCAAACGAGAAAGATATCATAAGTATAAAACAAGTAAGGGAAGATAAGAAGAGTCTTTTATTGTAAGACTTATGTTTGAGAAGGAAAAACCAGAAAAGTGGTTTGCTTTAAAGAAGAAGATGAGAAAACAACCTTAATGTAAGGTTTGTAACTTACTAGGCGAGGAAGAAGGTCTTCTAAGGAAGAGAGAAGAAGATTTGAACCCATTGTAGTGCAAATCTTGGAGAGATAGAAAAAAATGGTAAGTGAAGAAAGAAGTAATCCTAGAGTGGATTTTATAGGTGAGAAGGATACCGGAAGGTCCGATTTTGGCGCTCAAAAGTCGATGGGACGTGGAGCAAGTTACAAGAAGTAATTATGGTGGTTAATTAAAACTCGCCGTAAAAATGTAACCATTTGCTTTCACGCGCCCGAAAGTGTCTTTTCGTTTACAGTCATGCGCCTGACACACGTTGGGAAGTAACGTATGGTGTAACAAAGTCAAATCAACTAGATAGAGTTAGTAGAAGATAAGTTGATTCAAACCTGATCCAGTTTGATGAGTAACCTTAATCATAGGAATGTGAAAGGTTATCAGCAGATGGAAAAAGTCTTCTTATCACATAGAGTGTTAAGGTAGGTGAGATTACTGATATATGAAGTAAATGCAGTGTCTCAGCAGACGATAGAATCATCAGTGACTTAAGGATGATCAGGGAGATCAATTCATTTCATTAAGAAGAAAAAATACAATACACTGGAAAAATACATAGAGTATGTACAGAGAAAACTTAGTAATGCAGTATCCTGAACGTTAGGCATCAGGGTTTAGCATTCCTACCTCATTGATGAGTTGGTTGAAACCGTTTCTCATCCAGCGGTTTAGTGAAGAGGTCAGCGAGTTGATACTCAGTAGGGATGAAATGAAGTTCAACATCGCCATTCATCACATGATCTCTGATAAAGTGATATCGGATCTCAATGTGCTTTGTCTTCGAGTGAAGAACATGATTGTTGGCGATGGCAATCGCTGAAGTGTTGTCGCAGTAGATGGGTATCTGTGATAGCTTGAACCCATAGTCCTGAAGTTGGTTTCGCATCCAAAGGACTTGAGCGCAGCAGCTACCAGCAGCGACGTACTCTGCTTCAGCGGTTGATGTGGACACAGAATTCTGCTTCTTGCTCGTCCAACTCACCAACTTACCACCAAGTAGCTGACAGCCACCAGTGGTGCTCTTTCGATCTATTTTACAACCTGCAAAATCACTATCTGAGAAAGCAATTAGATCGAACCCTGAGTCCCTGGGTACCAAAGACCAAGGTTGGGAGTCCTCTTCAGATATCTGAAGATACGCTTTACAGCCTTCATATGAGACTCCTTAGGATCAGCTTGATATCATGCGCAAAGACTGGTAGCATACATGATATCAGGTCGGCTCGCTGTAAGATACAGCAGTGAGCCAATCATTCCTCTGTAGAGAGTAATATCAACAGATTTTTCTTCGGAATCCCTGTCGAGTTTAAGAGGAGGTGCCATTGGTGTTTTCATAGCAGAGCAGGTAGTAAGCTCGAATTTAGTAAGCATTTCACGAACATACTTACCTTAGGAGATGAAAATACCCTTTTCAGATTGCTTAACCTGAAGACCTAAGAAGTAGGTCAGTTCACCCATCATAGACATCTTGTATTCAGCCTGCATGAGTGCTTCAAACTTTTTGCAAAGTTTGGCTTTCATGGACCCAAAGATGATGTCATCAACATAAATTTGGGGAAGGAAAACATGATCCTTGTAAGATTTGACAAACAGCATGCTGTCAATCTTTCCACGAGTAAAATCTTCTTTGATGAGATAAGTAGAAAAGGTTTCATACCAGGCTCTAGGAGCCTGCTTTAATCCATACAGAGCCTTGTTTAGCTTGTAAATGTGAGTAGGATGTTTTGGATCAGTAAAGCCTGGAGGTTGAGCAACATAAACTTCTTCAGTGAGTTTCCCATTGAGAAACGCACTCTTGACATCCATCTGAAACACTTGAAATTTCATATGAGCCGCATAAGCAAGAAAGAGTCTAATGGATTCAAGTCTAGCCACAGGGGCAAAGGTTTCATCATAATCTATCCCCTCTTCTTGTCTATATCCTTGTGCAACAAGACAAGCCTTATTGCGAATCACAGTGCCATTTTCATCAAGTTTATTTCTGAAAACCCATTTTAGACCAATGATGGTCTTCCTAGATGGCTTGTGAACAAGAGTCCAGACAAGGTTTCTTTCGAACTCAACGAGTTCTTCTTGCATCGCTGAAACCCAAAATGGGTCAGCAAGCGCTTCTTCTATTTTAGAAGGCTCGATTTCAGATAAGAAACAGACAAAGAGACAGTGATTACTAGCCTGATGTCGAGTTCTTACACCAGTAGATGGATCACCTAGGACTTGATCAACAGGGTGATCTCTAGTCCATCTTAGAGCAGGCGGCTGAAGGACAGTCTGAAGAGGTTTAACAGCGACTGTAGAAGATGATTCTTCAGCAACTGCGTCAAGTTGAGGAGGATCAGCGACAAGAGGAGCTTATTCAGATGTTTCCGAAGTTGACGAAATGTACTCCTGAGAAGTTGTGGGGGCAACTTGAGATATAGAAACAGCAGAGTAGACTGGAGGATCCTGAGGAATTTCAGGTATGTCTTCAAATCCATCAGGGATTGGAGATGGTGTTCCTGCAGCAGGGATGTTAGTATCAGGAGCTTCATTTTCAGGGACCTAAAAGTAAGAGTTAGCCCATCGATCTACATCATTATTATTAGAAGGTGAAGAAGAAGAGAAGGGATTAGATTCATCAAACTTGACGTGAATGGTTTCTTCAATGGTTTGCCTTCGTTTTTTAAAGACACGATAGGCTTTGGATATAGTAGAGTATCCAACCAAGAAACTGTCGTCAGCTTTGGCATCGAATTTTCCCAGAGCATCTCAGTCGTTCTTGATATAACAATTTCAACCAAAGATGTGGAAGTACTCGATGTTTGGCTTCCTTCCTCTGATGAGCTCGTAGGCTATCTTCTTGAACCTTTTCACGGTCAGTGACCTGTTCTAAGTGTAACAGACAGTGTTGACAGCCTCAGTCCAGAATTGAATAGGAAGATGGGCTTCAATCAGCATTGATCTTGCAGCTTCAATCAGCGTGTGATTTCTTCGTTCAGCGACCCCGTTTTGCTGAGGAGTCAGAAAGGAAGAGAAGTTCTGAGAGATCCCTTTGCTGACCAGGAATTCATCCAGGACACTGTTTTTGAATTCAGTGCCATGATCACTCCGTATAGAACGAACAGTGATCTGATTATACTTCTCCATTTGAAGAATGAAGGAAATGATCAGTTGAGGAGTTTCACTCTTGGCTCTAAGGAAGAACACCCCAGTGTATCTGGAGTATTCATCCACTATCACCAAAGTGAATCGCTTTCCACCCATAGACTGAATATTGACAGGTCCAAAGAGGTCCATGTGCAATAGATGGAGTGGAGAGTTGATGGTAGAAACTTTCTTGGATTTAAAAGAAACTCTAGTCTGCTTCCCTTTTTCACAAGCAGCACAAAGGGATTCCTTTGCAAAGCTGTTTTCAGGGAGACCTTTCACCAGGTTGCTGATAGAGAACTGGTTGATGGTCTTGAAATTTAGGTGGGAGAGACGTTTGTGCCAGAGCCAGTTGATTTCAGAGGAGGCCCTGGACATGAAGCACACATTTTCAGTGGATGTGTCCATGTTGATGACGTAGACATCATGGGATCTTTGTCCTCTGAGAATGACTTTCTTGTGCTTGTTCTTCACCTAGCAGCTTTTCTTGGAGAAAGAGACCTTGTGATCTTTATCAAAAAGCTGACTGATACTCAGTAGATTGTGAGTCAGTCCTTCAACGTAAGATACCCTTCGAAAGGTAGTCTTTCCATTGGTTAAGGTACCATAGCCACGAGTGATACCTCTTCCTTTGCCACCGAATTTGACTGAAGGGCCAGCTTCTTCCTTGAAGTCAATCAACACATGTTTGTTTCCAGTCATATGCTTGGAGCATCCGCTGTCAAGATACCAGATGCCCTTTTCCTGTAATAGAAGGAAGAGTTAACTGGTCTTGGGAACCCACATAAAGTTGGGTCCGTCAAGGTCAGCGAAGAAGGAAGAGTCATCAGGGATATAGATGACTGAATATTCAGTGGCCTCAGAGATTATAGCACCAGTAGGAGTAGAGGAAACGTCTTATGTCTTAACTGAAGTTTCAGTTTTGACAGGGTCAGAGATGTTAACAGTCTCAGCGAGTAAAGGTTTGTTTCCTTTAGCAGACTTATTTGCCTTAGGACCTTTCTTTACATTGGCTGCTTTTTCAGCCTTGGTAGTATGGGGATACTTGCTAGTCATGATATGGTCATTTTGACCACAGTGATAGCAATTTCTATAGGTCTTAGATTTAGAAGGACCCTTTGGTTTTTAAGCTTTTGGTCAGCAGGACCAGGTCTAATAATGCCTATATCTTTGGTCTGAGGAGGAATGGGAGTCTTCTCCTGAGGTTTGGTTATTAAGTCAACCTTGATTCTGGGAGTGAGGCTTTGAGTAGATTTCTTAGCCCCAGATCCTGTAGGACCACCACCTAGGACTTTAGAAGTCTTGTGGTTTTGAATCTTACGTTTGGGAGGATGGGTGGAAAGGTCTTTGCTAACCGAGTTCATATGAGGCTGAACAGGGATAGCAGCATCATCTTTGGAGATGGGAGAAGAACTCTGAGAGTTAGAGTCAGAACTAACAAAAATTCCAAATTTCAAATATGATTTATCAGAGTTATCCATAGCATGTTGTTTTCCTTTAACAAAACCTAGGCAGGTTTTGTTCATGGGGTGACGCTGGGTGGCAATAACTTCATCCACCTTTTCAGAGGCATCAGCCCAGCTCTTAACAGTGACCTTTTCTGAAAGTAGCTCAGCAAGAGCTCTTTCTTTATCAGCGATGGCCTGTTCTCGTTCAATGCAAAGAACTTGGTTTTCATGAACTTGGTCTTTGTAACTAGCCTCATAAACAGCGAGCTCTTTGAGTTTCTCATGACACTCTTTGAGCTCAGTCCTAAGGTCAAAGTTGACCTTTTCAGCAGAGGACTTGCCATTCAAGGCATTGAACAGCTCGATGGTTATAGCATCCATCGCTGTCATAGCATTAGAAGGAAAAGGAGTGGATACCTGAGGAAGATCAGAGGTTGATACTGAAGTAGCAGTGACTTCTTCTTCAGGGATGTCTTCGAGCTGTGCCATAAGAGCAGGCTCGGGGTCTTCAGCGATGGCCATCAGACATGTCACCTCACTGGTATCCTCTTCATCAGAGGATTCATCAGAGGATTCATCCCAGCCTTTTCCTTCAGCGATTAGACCTTTGCCTTTTCGTTGGTATTTCAGCTTTCTGTACTTGGACTTCAGCTTTTGGTACTTTCCGTCCTTGTAAGCTAGGGTAGGAGATTCAGCGAACTGATTCTTCTTGTACCTGCACTCAGTGGAAAAGTGTCATTTGCCCTGACATTTGAAACAGGTAGAGGTAGCCTTATCACCAGAGGGGGTGTCAGGCTTGTTAGTAAGAGACATCTGCTTGGGCTTACGGAAGTTTCCTTTCCTGCCAAACTTTTTGAAATGCTTAGTGAGAAGAGCAAGAGACTCGTTGAAATCTGCCTCATTATCAGAGACAGGATCAGAGTCAAAATCGTCTATCTCAGTGATAGTCATTGTTGAGACAGGGTTTGAGAGGGTTGAGAAGCATCAGAAAATAGGGCAAGAGATGTACCTTTCGCATCATCCTTGGTATCTCTGATGAGATTCGTCTTTAGAGACTTGGTTTGCTCATGGTTGAGCATCATACCATATAACTCACTAAAAGTTATAGTCTTAATGTCCTTGGACATTTTTAGACACATGGTGTAAGTTTCCCAATATTCAGGGAGGGCCTCCATCAATTTGGTGATTACCTGCGAGTTAGAGTAAACAATACCGTAGGTCTTTAGATCTATCAGAAGGCAGTTAAACCTCTGATGGGTCTGGGCCAAAGTTTCACCTTTAGCAGCGATGAACTTCTAATACTGACGTATGAGGTGAATCTATTTAGATTCTATGAGAGCATCAACACCCTCATATTGGATACAGAGAGTATCCCATATCTCTTTAGCTGTCTTAAGCTTACTGATGGAGTGAAATACTTCATTAAGAAGAGACATGGCTATCAGAGATCATGCCTTGGTGTCAACATTCACCAGGCGCTTATCTTCATCTGTCCAGTTGGACACTTGTTTAACAAATGTTCTTTCAGGAGCAGCGGGAGTGGTGGAAGTAGCAGCAACATCTGGTACTATAGAAGTGGGAACATATGGTCCATGTTCTAAGAAGTAGAGGATTTGAGGATCGGAACCAGAGAGAAATAGTTCCATTCTTGACTTCCATAGAGGGAAGCTATCAGCATTGAATCTAGGAGGCTTTACCAGAGATCCAGATTCAAAATATGTGTCTTTTGGAGGATTGGCCATAGGGTGGATCTAGAAACTATGTTTCTTTTTGAACGGTTAGGAAGAAGAAAGAGGTTTCTAACCGCTCTGATACCACTTGTTGGTCCTCTATTGATGGCCAATAAGATAGATTGTATTGTAGAAGGGGGTTGAATACAATCAGCACAGTTTCTTCCCCTTAATTCAGTTCACGACTCCTATGGAGCCTTTGTGTGAAACTGAAGTAGATTGTTTGTTGAAGAGGATCAACACTTTGTCAAGATCCAAAACAATTTTTAAGTTTAAGACACACATCCTTTGCTTATGCACTAAGCAAGAATTAGAGGGTAGAAGATAGAAAGAAAAAGGATAGGGGTATTGAACATGGACCAGAAGTTCACTGTTTGAAGAACACACTATGTTCATATTTATACCCCATGCATTAAATGCATGTCACACCCAACTTTACACTTGTCATGTAAAGATTGGGTTTGGTGTACTATTGTACCATAAAATAATGCCCATGCTTGGTAGAGTCATGGTCTATGGTAGATAGTAGCCTTATGGTTCACATGCAAGGAGGGAACAGTGAAGAGACATCCCTCTTGTACTTTTTGTCAGAAAGGCAAACCAAATCCTTTTTGTGCATATAAGACAAGAAGACAAAACTAATATTCTTAAAGAACAAGTCACTGATCAGGCCTTAGAATCGCTGATCCTTGGGAAGGATCAAGGAGGCACTGTGACTTGTCTTTATTGAACGTCATGTATGTGTAGTCAGCTAGCTGTCACTGATTTCAACTTCAGATCATTAGCATCGCTAACTCTATCATCAGCTTGCATCAATAGATGGTGCTGATGGTTTTCCTAGTGACATGACTGTTTGTCTTCAGAGAATACATTAGCAGTTATCAGCTATCGCTGTTACTGAAAGGAGTCAGTGACAAGCTATCGCTGATATCATTTATGAACCATGCTCAACAGTATGGACCTTCAGCGAACAGACTCGCTGCAGTTCCCTAAGCATCTATATTTTGCTAAGTATTCTGAGATGAAAGATAAAGGATCATTGATATTTCATAAAGTCTTAGGAAGACTGGATCAACAAGTAGCTTCACTGTTCCTAGTGGTAAGAACGATACCTGGAACTTACCTAAACTATATTATACCCGATCAGGTGCGCTTGTCTGTGAATGTGTGATTAATAGTTAAAGATAACATTAAAGGGTAAAACCTGTGAAGGAATTTATATATATATATATATATATTCACACATCATTGGTCTTCAAAGAAGCAGAATTGTGTGTCTACATCCACCGCAGAGGCAGAATACGTTGCTGCTGCAAATTGCTACTCTCAAGCTCAGTGGATGCAGACCCAGCTCAGAGACTATGGCTATACGTTCAACAAGATTCCCATCCTCTGTGATTCAAAGAGTGCCATTGCTATCTCAGCCAATCCAGTGCAACACTCTAAGACAAAACATATTGACATAAGGTACCATTTTCTTAAACATAATGTTGAAGAAGGTAATGTTGAAATGTATTTTGTCAATACTGGATATCAATTGGCTGATCTCTTCACTAAAGCACTAGATGAGAAAAGATTCAATTTTCTTGTGGAAAAACTTGGCATGTCTTACCCTGAATAATAACATCATTTTATCTTCTGTAAATACTTCTTTTGTATATTTTTTTCTTTCCTTGTTTAACCTTCGCTTGTTTTTTTAGTTTATTAGGTGAATCTTGGATTGCAAGGATCAAGGGGGAGTATCTGTGCTTAAAAGATAAAACTTCTTTCAGAAATAAAATTCTTTTCTACAACAGATCCTCTGTGACACATCGCAGAGGCTCTGAAGAATAATCTTCTGTCAATTTTTGTCAGATGATTTTCAAACCTTTCTTTACTCAAGGGTGACTATTTTAACGGGGGAGATAAGGTAGCTAGTTCCTAGGGGGAGTATGTTCTTGAAAAGTATAAAACCACAGATGTCCAAACTTCTTTAGTATTTCATTACAAAACTCTAATCGACTAATTCTCTGCGGTTACTTACAGAGGTTCTGTGATTCCTAGTTTCAGTATGATTACTTAGGGGTGTAAATAGGTCAGGTTGGGTTGGGTTCGGGTTCAACCCATTTATTAATTGGGTTGAAAATCTCAACCCAACCCAACCCATTTAATTAAATGGGTTGAGATTTTCAACCCAACCCAACCTGATGGGTTGATGTGTTGGTTGCGGGTTGACCTGTTTATGGGTTGATGGGTTGGTAGCGGGTTGAACCTGGGTTGACCCATTTAATTTAAAATTTAAAATTTTTCAAAACCTTGTTCAACAATCTGAAATTTATACCTATGATATAGACTGTGAAATCGATTTCGGTAACAAACTGTTTCGTGGTCGATGTTTGGTAATAGTCGCCAGTGGCGAAGGCGAAGTCTACCGACTGTCCATCAAGTTTTCTTCCGATGGAGGTGGCGGTGGCAAAGTTTGAACTTTGAAATTGAAGATGGAAAGGGATAAGTGAGAAAGTAATATGGAAATAAGGAAATGGAATGCACAAGAGACTATTTTAACTTTAGGGAATTAGGGTTATAGCATTTCTTTTAGTTTTCTTATTATTTATTATTTAAACTTTATGTTAAAATATAAAATAAAATTAAATAATATGTTAAATGGGTTACAAACAGGTTAGAAATGGGTTGAGAACAGGTTACTAGTGGGTTGAAATCAGGTTGTAAATGGGTTAAAATCGGGTTGTAAATGGGTTGGGTTCGGGTTGTATACAGACCCAATAAATAATTGGGTTAGGCGGGTTGACCCAATTAACTTAAACGGGTTGAAAATCTCAACCCAACCTGCTATTATTGGGTTGGGTTCGGGTTGGGTTGGCGGGTTGGGTCATTTTTTGACAGCCCTATGATTACTCACCTCTCTGTGGATTTTCAAAAGTTTAGGTAAATAAAAGGTTCAAGTCTATCTGTCACACAGTTCATAGAGGCTCTGTTAAACCTTAGGCCTATACGATTTTTTCTCTTGCAAGAAATCTATATTGAACTGGTGCGAATGGTTATTGGATAAGGGTTACCTTAATGCCACGCGCGTGTCAAATATTTTGGGGCGCATGTTCTCAATCGTGTGTCACCATTTCCACGTGGCACAGTGTGGTTGGTCGTGAATCTGCGGTGCCCCCAAGTACGTCGTAGACTATCATCACGAGAAAACCTTTCCAATTCAAATTCTCATTTCCCTCCTCTCACTGTATAAACCCTAAACCCCCCAACCTGTTCACCTTTTACAACTCTCAAATACTCCGGCGAATCCCCAGTTTACTCCGACGAACCTGCAAGTCATTCTGATTCCCAATTTCAACTTTCAAATGGCATCTAAGGCACCCGCACAAGCAGCATCGAGTACTGGTTCGGCCAATGATCAAGAAAACTCAAATAATCAGGTCGTGAATCAGGCTCAGGCACTATCATCCCACGCCGTTTCATTCCTGCAACACAACTATGATAAGGTTGTCCTGTTTCAGAAACCAAACAACTATTTTTTGGTCCCTGGTGATGGTTTTTCTGACTACACCATCCCCTTGATCGAAGTTCTTTGCAACGATCCTATATTCTTTGCTTTAACAGGGAAGAAGGAGGTCCCTGAAACGTACCTGACTAAATTTTTTGAGTGCTCACGTCTGAAATCTGGAAAACGAGGGTCTAACCATCATGGGATATGTTACTTGTTAGCTTAGTTATAGGCTAAAAATGTAAAAGTTTTATAAATGTAAGCCAATTTAGATTATATGTTTAAATTTGTGTTATTGGGCTTAGGAAACTCAAATGTAATGGGCTTGGGCTTAGAATAGGTAATCTTGAGTATAAATAGGAGTATTTGTGTAATGTGGTAAAGTAACCCTTCCAAAAGTTGCTAAAAGACTGGAGTACTATCACAGAAGGTCAAGGTCACAGAACCTCTGTCGAACATCGCAGAGCCTCTGTCAGACATCACAGAGCCTCTGTCTTGCTTGCTCTTACGGTCTTGATCAGAGAGTGGCCTGGTGAGAGCTCTCCACCTTAGAGCCTCTACCAAATCTCAGGACCTCTGTGAACCACCTCAGAGCCTCTGCCAGTACTCAAACGTTAAGACGATTCTCTGGCTGTTCTGATCAACTTGCTGCAGGTATAGCTCCCGAATTCTTCTGCTCACTGCCTGCTCATGCTGAAAAGTTCTTCAGAGAATGCACTTACTCATTCTACTCAGAGACTCTAAAAACTTCACGGCTTCATCTTGTACACTCTACAAAACTTCTGTCACCATCTCATCACAGAACCTCAATACTATCTACAGAAGCTTCAATGAACCGAAGAAAGATTTCTCTAGAAAATATCCAAACCCATAGAAGACTCAGATTAGCTAAAACATTGAATTTCCCTGAGTTTATCAGAGACAAAAACCATTCCTATTTCAAACAACTTATGTCCACCTCTCTGAACCCGGCCTTATAAAATATAATCTTATGAGGCCTCTGCCTAGTTGGTTTCTGAAGGATATCAAAGTTCCCTAATCAATCCAGCATGAACACCCCTATTTCTCTACCCTCTGAGAGAATCTGAAGACTTCAGTGGACGGGATACTTGTCTTTGGAACTAGGCAAAAGGACTCACTTCTGCAATGCTTTCTTCCAGCATGATGATTCAACGATCCAAGACTTGCTTCTTTGCTGAAATTCAACTCTACAAGAGACAGAGCTTCTACCATTCTTGTTGGTCTGCACAGTAACTTACACATTCATCAATCCCGCTGTCTTTCTTTGTGATCTACAGAAGATGGATGAATCAACAGAGCTTTAGGGTAAAGGTTACATTCTGCAGTTACCAAGATGTGTCAGGTTATCTACAGGTTGGGCTGTTTTATGTGCAAACCAGTTGGGGCTATTGTTTAAAGAATCTTCTGTTTCTAGACAAGTGGAAAATCACAGAGCATCAGTCAAGGGGGAGTTGGTTTCTCTCATAGAATATCAACAGAAGATGAAGCTTCATAACAAGTCAAAAGTCTCAGAGCCTCTGCAACTTTCCTCAGAGGATCTGTGACACAAGCTTCTGCTGGAGAAACTTAAGAGCTCTACCAGCATCCTCTGAAGAAAGCACATAAAAGGACCCAGATCACGCTTCATTTATAAAACTTAGGGGGAGATTGTTAGCTTAGTTATAGGCTAAAAATGTAAAAGTTTTATAAATGTTAGCCAATTTAGACTATATGTTTAAATTTGTGTTAATGGGCTTAGGAAACTCAAATGTAATGGGCTTGGGCTTAGAATAGGTAATCTTGAGTATAAATAGGAGTATTTGTGTAATGTGGTAAAGTAACCCTTCCACTTTTGTACCGCCGTACATCTTCATCAGTATTATATTGAAAATTGCATGAGAGTCGACTTTCATTGATTTTGTGTTCGTGTTCTTCATATTTATTTTATCTTTATTTTGAATAATCTCTCTATCTTCATCGGTTTTTGTCTAAATCCTTAAGAAAACCGGTTCACTAGTCCTAACATTACTCATCCCACAAGAAGCTCTATGATTCCCCTCAAGATGAATGTCACAGACCTTCGTCTGGCTCTGCAACTCCCTGTTCACAAATCCTATGACATAGCACCTGTTGATGAAGACCTGATGGAATTCTTGAAATACCATTCCTACTCTCCTAACCCAAACCCCAAAAAGCCCTTTACTAAACGATCCCACTTCTCTAGAGTTGGTCTACCCCCTCTTTGGAATACCTTATTCTCAATCATCAACTATTGCTTGACTAGAAAGGTGGGGAGTCACGATCAATCCTCTACAGCTATGCTTGGAAATGTATATGGGATCTACTTCGACCTGAAGTTGGATTTTGCCCAATTGATCTTCGATGATATGGTTGGCTTGATAAGGAAGAAAGCTGCTAACTAGCAGAGTGAGAAACATCAAGTAAAATCCCAGAAGAAAAGGTCTGGAGATGTTAATCAGCCTAACCTCATTCTACAGAGGTTCTTTGGTCTTGTTTTTTGGGAGAAGATTACCACAGAGCTACCTTTAGAAGATCTCAAGTCTGCCAAATTGTTCCCTCTGAGAAAGTTTAAGCCCACTCTACATACAAAGGTTACAGAAACCCCCGCCCTCTGTCAATAAAGATGTTGAACTACCTTTTTTAGAAAGATAGGATGGAGTACATCCGTAAGGAACAAACACCAGCACCGGTGCCCGTAACCCCCTTACGCATATGAGCCAACTTAGGTGAGAGATTAAGATATGAGTGTTTTAAGGGAGTTGAGGAGGTGGCAGAAGTGCCAGGTGAGGAGAATGAGGGAGTGGACCTAGACTTAGATAGAAGTCCCCCACCGTAGAAGCAAAAGAAAGATAAAGCAAGCAAGAGGAAAGCCACAGAGGCTGTTACCCGTCAGAGCCCTGAGCCCATTCAGAAGAAAGTAAAGTGAATTACAAAGGTTCAAACCACAGAGATGGTTACTGAAAAAGCTCCAGAAGCCCGAATCCTTAAAAAGAAGAAAAGGCTTGTTAAGGCTAAAACCCCAGAAGTTGTTCCTACAGAAGTTACCCCATAGGTGGTGCCTGTCAATGTGCCAGAGGTTTAGTTAGCAGAAGACGAGTCTCCTGTTCAACCTCTCAAAGCTAAGAAGAGAGTCAAGGTTGTGACAGAGACTGCCTCCCAGAGTAAACCAGAGACCTTTCATGAAGTTCCTGCAGATACCGTGGCAGAGACCACCAAAGCTCCTAAGCCAAAGAAGAGGAGACTTCGAAAGAGTGCATTCTATATGACTCAGAGTGAGGAAGCCAGAACTGATGACCTCAACGACTTTTCAGAAGATCGTTTGGAGAAGATGAATGAGCTTAATGCTAGTCGCCGATGGGCTATTCTTGACGAGAACATCATTGGTTTAGTGGGCACAGAGGTTATCCTTAGTGATGAGGATGAACCAGAGCTACAAGGATCAGGTCCTGCTGCAGATGATGCCGAAGTTGGTGTGAGAGAGAGTGTAGAGGTATTAGGTGGTAAGGAAAACATCGCAGAAAGAGATGTTGTGGGAGAAAAAGATGCCCATGGCACACACCCAAGCCCCCCTCCTAGTGCTACCTACACTACTAGCCCTCCTGTTCTAGAGGAGGAAGCTATTGAAGAAAGCGTGCACACGTTGACCCCTACCTAATCCGGCCTCCCAGAGGACTCTCTAATGTCCTCTGTGGAAAAAGAAATTCAATCCTGGAAACCATCTCTTACTCCATCATCCTCCCAACAGGATGATGGTTTTAAAATAAGTGTCCACCCTCCCAAGGACACGATAGCCTAACACGAGGATGCATGTGTTGATCCTCCACACCAGAGTAACAAACCAGAATCTGTTTTAGAGACAGAAGTGAGGCACACAAAGGGTGCTGGTCTAGAACACCACATTGCTCCACAAGGTACCTCTCCAAAGACATGCTCTAAAACCTCTGTGGAAGACACCTCACCTTCAGAACAGAGGTAGGATCACCTGAAAAGGGAGTTCAAGGATCCTTTGGAAGTCCCCGAGAGGCCAACAACACAACAACCTCTGAGGGCGCCTTACACTCAAAGGCCACTGGGGGTACATGTGTTGGACCCTCAGGTTCCCAGGGAGACTATGTCACGAAGGATGAGTTTAAAACCTTCGCGGCAGAAGTCTTCAAAAGACTTGATGAGTTGAAAAGCTCAAAGAGTCAGGCGATAAAAGCTCCTCCAACCCAATCCGCAAAGGCTCTGCAGGCACACACAGAAGCTCTGTTCAAGCTTACTTTTGTTGTGTCTACATTCCAACAGTCCATTCAATCTTTGCCATCGAAAGCCGACATTTCCTTTGTCGTGAACTCCATAACGATGGAATCTTCGTTCTTTGATGCGTTGAAGACTAAGCTTGCTTCCCTAGGTCAACAGTATGCTGGAGATCTAGAAGCAGTTGGCTACCTCAACTATGAGAATTTCAAGAAGGAGCTAAGAGATATGGTCAACTTTGCCATCACCATCGGTGTTTCTCCAACTGGGGGTCACCCCAAAGTTCTGGCAACCCGTGGTGACCTGAGTACAATGATCAGAGTCCTGGGCGAAGAAGTGCGAAGGATTTCCCATCAGTTTCTGGAAGACAACAAGATGGCCCATTGTCTACAAAAGGGTACTATGGATAAACTTATAGAGAAGACTCTACAACTTTAGGGCACTCTCTTTTCTGAAGTACAGAAGGCCATTCACACATAGCTTCAAAGTCAATTTAAGCCTCTGCGCAAGATTTCTCGCAAATTAACCATTCAACTGAAGAAGGCAAACCTCACCTGTTCTGCAGAGGCTAAGAAACCTTCACAGGGTGAACAGGATGACCAGAATCCTGATCATCATAAGGGGGAGAAGAAGGATGCGCCACAGAGGAAATCCACAGGGGTTAAAATCGTTGAATTCTCAGGGGAACTTTTCACAAAGCCCTCTGTAAGACAAAACGACCCCCCTGCTGCGAACAAAGACAAGGGCAAACAGAAGGTCTCAGAGGTGATTACAAAATATTTTCTCGCAAAGAAAGAGAGAGAGGATCTGGCTAAGGCTCTGAAGATTTCCAGAGCAGCGACTTAGCCAGCGCTGGTAGAACTGGCATGCCCCCTTTCATTGGTGAGTCATCCAAGGCCGCAGAGAAAGAATCGTCTACAGGAACACTTGATACGCTCCTTTGAACAATCAAGCCCATCGTCACAGAGAGATCCTCTCAGATGCCCATCCTGGAGGAAAATGTCTCAGAGGAAGCGCCACAGAAGGGGAGAATGGATGATATATTAGAGCAAATGGACCAGATTCCCATGGAGGAGATTAGACACATCGGTGTTACTACTCCAGAGATGGTAATGATATGGAAGTATGCAGAGAGGAATACCGATCCAGAGTATGATCCAAAGGTTCCTGGAATTCACACTCTAGAGGGAAAGATCAAATTTGCAAAGTTTACACAAGCCTCTGCAGCGGTCTTCTCCAACATTCCAATATGTGGGCTAAACATAATCGCTGAAAGAAAAGATAACCAGCTATATGGGTTCTCTGATGCTGATCTTCACAACCTCTGCATGTATGACTTGATGTACATGTACAAAATTCTACAGAACTACGCACGGTATGGGAAGACAGCAGACAGCCGCAGAACCTATGGTCACTCTCTGAGAAGATTGAGAGAGGTGATGAGAGCCCAGGTGATGTGCCTCAGCAAGACTGACTTTGACATCGGCTACTGGTTAGTTCAAGACAAATTATGCATCTCTCCTCCACAGAATCGCCCTGCATGGATCCTCATAGTACAACATCATACCATCGTTCACACTCTAATGTTCGGGTATGTCTACAATGATGCAGATGAGATTCAGTGGTTCTTTAACCCAGAAGAGAGGCTGATGCAGTAAAATATATATATAAAAACGTAACCAAGTTTAACCCTTAAAAATGCCCAACTGATATTACCACATTCACAGGCAAGCGTACATGATCGCGAGTAATATAGTGTAGGAAATTCCAGGTATCGTTCTTACCACTGGGAACGGTCAAGTTATTTAACAAAGTCTTTTTAAGTTCAATTAATCTGAAAAGGGGTTTTTATGAAAATGGTTTTGATTAACTAAAAATACTAGAAAGAAAATAAAATATTAAACTAAAACTGATTTAAGATTAATAAAGACAAAACAGTACTTATTATGGTTATGGAGATTTCACTTGCGGATGATTCATTAAAATATAGAAAGGTTTAGCTAGGTTGGTTATTGTAAGAATTTAAGCCAAAGGCACCCTAGCATGCATATCTGAGACTATAAACTAGGTTGGAATCCCGGCCCAATTATAGGGACTGATTGTCTGACAGTCTAGTAAAAGTCACCCTATTCAATGCTAAGTCGTGGGACCCTACAATCTAGTCTACTCTCGGTCGGAGCGGACCACTTACCCCAACTCTCCGCGTCACCGGATCGAAAGGCAAGGGAGATCGATTCACCTAATGGAGTCTGTCTATTTATAAAATAAAACACACCAATCAACGACTTCAAGTTACCACAGTCTAAACATTGAAATAGGAATCACAGATAAATATTCAATAAACCAAACCAAACTAATATTAATTAAGACCAAATTCAAATCATCCGACAAGATCAATCAAACCATAATAAGTACCAAACTAATCTACTCACTAGACATATTAAAAACAGAAATAAAAACTAGAAAAAGAGACATTATGCGGACCGTGCAACGGGAGATGATCGGCTCACGCTGATGGCTCATACAACTCTCCTCTTCTCCTCTCTCTCTCTCTCTCCTCTCTCTCTCTCTCTCTCTCTCTCCTCTCCTCTCTCTCTCTCACACACACACACACACACACAAGACTGACTTTCTGAGTTCTAAACTATGAAATTGAATTATTGGATGATTAAAAACGAAGGGAGGAGGCCTGAATTTATAAGGGTGAAATCCGGCCTGTCTTGCGATCGCGAAGAGGCATCTTCGCGGCGCGAGACACTTATAAACCCTTTCTTTCCTTCTTTGGCTCAATCCGGAATCTTCCAAGGAGAGTGAACACCTACTTCGTGGCGCGAAACAATTGAACCCCAACGGAAACGAGTGAAAAGCTTCATTCTTCTAGAACCCTGCTCACTTCGCGGCGCGAGAATTCACCTTCGCGTTCGCTAAGGTGCCTCTGTTTACTTTTCTCTCATTTTTCACACTTCTTCACCACTTTTTGTAATTTTCCGTTCAAGGGCCTCCAAAACCTGCAAAACTCAGATTCACAAGATTTCGATAGTAAATTGTACGAGAAACGGGCTAAAATGAGGTTAAAACATATAAACCAGAACGACCAAAACATGTATAATTTTGGAGTTATCAAATTCCCACACTTAAGCTTTGATTGTCCTTAATCAAAAGACTGAAAGATAAGATAAATAACACCAAAATTATTTCCATCCAAGATCATTTAAGAACACAAAGATAGCAAGCACATTCAAACACACTATAAGGTACTATGAGTAATCGAATGCCAAGTTCAACATTTTACCTTCACAAAGTATGTATATCAAGTGTATCTCTCGTGGATAAAAGTGTATATATAGAGTGATCACACAAATACTCGGCTAATTCCCGCATGCATAAGCTTGTTACTGAATCTAATCTCCACTACTGAGAAGTTGTCAACCGTCAAGAGGACTTTGAGGTTGTAATGTTAGGCTTAGGGTTAGGGTAGGATAAAGGATATTTTAGTGACTAAGAGTGGTAACAAAAACCTGAGAAACTTAATCAGTGATGATCCAAACATTGAGAGAATCTGACTTTGAGAATTATGAACTTTTTCGGGATGAGCATTTTCTTTTCTTTCTTTTCTTCTTTAGAATTGGCCTAAGCATATTGCTTATTTGGGGCTCAAATTCTTTTTCTTTTTTCTTTCTTTCATTTTATTTCCCACTCTTTTGATATTTTCTTTTCTTTTGAGTCACAACTATTTTTCTTTTTTTCTACTTTTTTTCTTTTCATGCTCCTTCTCAATCTCATTCTTTTTAATTTGTCAGATTTGAAAAATATGGATCAAAACATCTCAAGTTCTCAAATTTGAGTTACGGCCAAAAGATAGATAAAATGAATAGGCTAAAAGATATATAGTGATAAGGGGTAAAGAAATGAAAGGCTAAGGCTCAAAAGGGTTTCAAGGGATAAAGTGTTAAAGATGAACACTTTTTCAAATTAGGCTAGGCAAATCAGATAATCTTATGACGAGATTATCTGATGAAGGCTAACAAGGGTTGAAACGAAGGCCTCTATCAGTGCAATGGTGATAAATACGTCTCTTACGTGGTCTCGACAAGAATTCAAAGTGACAAGTTCTACCTTGGGTCAAAGTCAGTATCCTCACAGAATGAATAATCAACAATTAAGGCTCAAGCTCTCAAGGAAATGGATGAGGCACTCATGGTAATTAGCATTCCAAGGCATTACTCTACTCAAATAACCTTATTTAGTGTTATCCTATGAAAGCATCTAAGTATCCACAAACAATCTCAAATTTTGAAAAAACTGGGGTCAAATTTCAAAGCTTTCAAAAATTTGAAAAACGACATATCACAAGCATAAGTTAACCCGACAATTAAAAATAGTTAAGTCTACTTAACCCCCTCCCCACACTTAAAATTTGCAGTGTCCTCAATGCAACAGTTAACACAAATAAGGAAGATTGGGAAAAAGAGAAACTTCCCGGGTTATGAGACTTATGTCCATCAGTGAAAGTATCAGAAACCGTAAGCGGTGCAGGATCATCACGGGCTGCAACTATTACCAAAAACAAAAACAAAAACTGTAAAAAGAAAAAAATAGAAATAAAACCAAACAACCAAACATTTAAAAATCCTAAACAAGCAATTAAAATCCTAAAGCAAACAATTAAAGATGTCTAAAGCAAACCACACAAACAAGAAAAATAAAATTGTCTAAACAACCCAATCGAATGCTAAGAAAAGCAATAAAAGATCAATAGGGGCCACGAGGATGATTGCGCCAATCTTCGAAAGATGGAAAACCGGGTGGACTTTGCTCAAAAAATGGCCACAACAGAGACGGAGCGTAAGCGGGATCCGCTTGGATGCCAAGGTGGGTAGCCATTTGGTTAAGCACCCCACTTTTCCAATTGGTTTGGTAAAGTGTCTCCGTGGAGTTATACTCCATCCGTTGTTGATGACGGCCGTAAGACAAGGACATGTCCGAGAGTTGTTGACTAAGCCCTTGATAACTCGCATAAGCGTTCCAATCGTCCGATTGTTCCGTACGCTCCACCCCACTTAAAGTACCACCATGCTCAAACGTTCTTTCCGATGCACCCCTCGGTCCTTGGGCTTGCGGATGCTCCTCCCACCTATAGCAAACTCCATAGCTCGTTGGAACCGGCTTAACCACCCCCATTCCTCGAAGTAGATCCATATCAATCAATCCCATCTCTCCTAAATCGGTCAAAGAAGCCAACGCACCCGCGGTTAGGACATCGAAATACTTGGCTAAACGAGTGACGTATTGGCCCCCGAGCATCTTACTTCCCTCCCGATAACCACTCGCCTTTGCAAGTTGAGCGGCGATGATATAGGGAGCATTCGGATAACGATCCTCCGTGGTGAGTCAGTCCAGGAGCCAAAGATCATAAGTAGGGATCTTTTCTTCACTAGAGGAACGAGAATTCACCGCATGCACCAACATGCGGTGGAGAAGTCGGTCAATGGGGGAAAGCAGCCCCTTGACTTTGATGTTGGAGCTATAGTCGCCATCTCCAAGAATAGCCCAAGTATCGCATGGGTTGAAACCATCGGGTCTCTTTTGCGTAGCTACCATGTACTCATCAAAATCGGGATCGTCAACCTCGGCTTGAGTGTAGATGCCCAAGGCCACACCAAAGTCGGCCAAAGAAAGAGATCTCCAAATTTCGCCGAGTCGAAACGTCATACATTGCTCACGGAAATCCTCGGTGGCCTTGGTGGCATCAAAAACGAATGTAGCCACAAATTCGAGAATGAGTTCCCGATAAAGTGACTCGTTGATCTCAAACACTTTTTCCCAAGCTTTGCAAATATAGTGCTCCATTCCGTTCTCCCCGAGAGCATGCTTCTCAAGAATCGCCTTAACACGATTGTCAACTCCCAAAGTATGGAGGAGATTCCAATCGGCCCTCCTCAGGATGACAAATTGACGACTAGCAATCCGGTTCATCGTATCCCGGAATTCGGTCCTCTATGCAGCATTCAACTGTGGATCATTCATGAAGTAAGTGAAAGCATGGCTTCCATCGGGTGCACGGTAAGTGGTGGTAGAAGCGGATGCGGTTCTTCGTCTCTACAAAATTCAAAAGCTATGTCTTAGTCTAATATGCATCAAGAAAGTATCAAGACATGATTAATAGCTAAATCAATCCTATGAGACAAAACTAGCATAACCAGAAGATTCAAGTGCAAAACATATGCACATGTGAATACCCAAACGGGGATTTGGAAAATCCCCACACTTGAATTTCTAGTCAAGCCACAAACATCCAAAACTTAATCCTAATATGGTAAAAACAAGAATGGGAAATTTTGAAAAAATTCCCACACTTATCATGCAAGTACAACCATAAAGAATTAATCTACCGACTCCAAAATTTACCCATATTCAAAGTACAATCCAAACATCAATCTATCATCATTCAAAGTACAATTAGAATTACCCTTGTGCTATCATCATTCAAAGTACAAAACACAATCTAGCAATTTTAGCATAAGGCAAGCAAAAGTAAGAACAATTTACCAAATTACCATTGAAGAAGCAAAATCCAACTAAAAGATTGTAGGAAACATACCTTGGATGCCATTGAAACAAGAAATTGAAGCTCAAAAATTCGAGATTTCGCATTGGGAGAGAGAGATTTCGCGGTGCCGAGAGAGTATTACGGTTTTGTGAATTGAAATTTGAAAGAAAAGGTCTTTAAAAACCCGTCTACACTCACTTCGCGTCGCGAAGTATTAGCCTTCGCGATCGTGAAGTCAGTATTCCCTTAAGAAAAATACCCCAATTTCTCTTTCGCGTCGCAGAACTGCTACCCTTGCACCACGAAACTCGAAAATTTTACCTGGTAACCCTCAATACAGACTCCGCGATGCGAAACTTAAAACTTCACGTTCGCGGAGGTATTTCTATTTCCAAAATCTAACTTTTTCGTCTCCGGTCGGATTTCCTCGTTTTCGACTTCTAAGCACTCGGAATGGTTGTCTAGGCAACAACAAACAAAAATATTAGAGAAATCACACAAGAAAATCAAAAATATGAAAAAGAAATGAAAAGAAATAAAAAGCTCGGGTTGCCTCCCGAGAAGCGCTTCATTTTTGAATGAGTCTAGAGCTCGACTCCGCTTCTAGCTCATTTCTTTCCACGGCGGGCGTACCTGATCACGAGTAATATAGTGAAGGAAAGTCTAGGTATCGTTCTTACCACTGGGAACGGTCAAGTTATTTAACAAAGTCTTTTTAAGTTCAATTAATCTGAAAAGGGGTTTTTATGAAAATGGTTTTGATTAACTAAAAATACTAGAAAGAAAATAAAATATTAAACTAAAACTGATTTAAGATTAATAAAGACAAAACAGTACTTATTATGGTTATGGAGATTTCACTTGCGGATGATTCATTAAAATATCGAAAGGTTTAGCTAGGTTGGTTATTGTAAGAATTTAAGCCAAAGACACCCTAGCATGCATATCTGAGACTATAAACCAGGTTGGAATCTCGGCCCAATTACAGGGACTGACTGTCAGATAGTCTAGTAAAAGTCACCATATTCAATGATAAGTCGTGGGACCCTACAATCTAATCTACTCTCGGTCGGAGCGGACCACTTACCCCAACTCTCCGCGTCACCGGATCAAAAGGCAAGGGATATCGATTAACCTAATGGAGTCTGTCTAATTATAAAATAAACACACCCAATCAACAACTTCAAGTTAATTACCAAAGTCTAAACATTGAAATAGGAATCACAGATAAACATTCAATAAACCAAACCAAACTAATATTAATTAAGACCAAAATCAAATCATCCGACAAGATCAATCAAACCATAATAAGTATCAAACTAATCTACTCACTAGACATATTAAAAACAGAAATAAAAACTAGAAAAAAGACATTATGCGTACCGTGCAACGAGAGATGATCGAACACCGGCTAAACGACTCTGAGTGAGGATCGGCTCATGAAGCGTCAAGTCATCGAGCGTGAAAGTAATGCCCTCAGGAAGGTCTGAATCGTAATCCGTAGCATAGTCTGAGACACTATCACTATCGGATGGCACATACTTTTTGTTATAGATATCGGTCCAAGACTTTGTCTTCGTAATTCCATCCACCATCATCACGCCCTTCGATGCATCCACCTTAGGGTTGACCAAATTCGAAAAGAACCCAACAATGCGAAGTTCAATAAAGAACGCCTAAAATATCCACACTACGTACCAAAACGGATTCGATAACCACGTAGGCAAGTCCGATCTGAAGTCCTTGTCCCGTGTAGACATCCAATCGTACGACTTGAGTTGGAATTCGAAGAATAAATTGGTAATCTCTTCATTTTTTTTCTCAAATACACATTTGTTCCTATTGGACCAAATGAGGTAGACAAAGCTCGAAATTGTCGTTATCCACCTTCTTGAGACCCTTTCGGAAGTATATCACGTATTTTATGAATCCTCAATCTCACTTATAGTGTTCTTCGAGTCCAAGTCTATCCCCCACCACCTACCAACCGGCTCCCATACCTTTCTTACCTTTTCGCACTTAACCAACGCATGATCAATCGTCTCTACTTTCGCACCAAACTATGGATAAAGAATGGAGTCGAGGTCAACTCCCATCTTGTCCAAGCCCGAGCATATAGGTAGCCTTTCGAGCTTCGCACTTCACAAGAAAATGTTGACCTTCTCCTTAACCCATGTTATACCACTATCATTCCTTATTAATATTAACTATTATTAATTAAACACAAACATTAATTATTTGTTATTAACAAATATTTATTATTAGTTTGTATTAATTATTAGTTTGTATTAATTATTAATTTATAGTAATTAAAATTAATTATAAATTATTAAATAAATTTATTTATACATTATATATGAGTTATAATTATTATTTATTATTTATTTTCAAATGTTATTAATTATATCAATTATTATTTAATATGTTTTTTTGGAACTGGGTCAGGTAACCCCGGCGGCCCGTAATCGTCTCCCTTTCCAACACCATAGTTCTTCGAAATTTGTCTGAGGAAAAGTCTTTTGCAAGGCTCGAACTTGAGACCTACAAGGGCAAAACCCCCCAAGGTTTCCTTGGTGGCCCAACTAAGCTAGCCTAACTGGTTTAATATGTTTAATATCAAAAAATAAATATAACAATCTATAAAATGTTTTATGTAAGTTACATAGAAATAAAGTTATATTTTTTTTATAAATAATTAAAACATGCTAAATATTTGAGTAAATTACATGTTTAGTCCCTGTGGTTTACATAAAAATGCACTGTTGGTCCCTAAATCAAAATAATTATGGAATTGGTCCCTGTGGTTTACATTTTCACACACTCTTGGTCCCTATACCCTAAACACTGTTAAGTAACTCTGTTAGAGTGAGTTAATTCCAAGGGTATTTAAGTCTTTTCATTTATGTTTTAATTTCTTTAAAAGATTATCCTTTATATGTTTACTCTATCCATCTATACATATTTATATAAAATACATATATACCACCACTACATATGAATCAGTAGGGTATATCCCATCAAGAACACAAAGAATTAATGGAACATTAAAACCATACAAATCTAGGGCTTAAAAATTGGAAACCATACAAATGAGTAGGTAAGAAAACCATAAACCAATAGATCTTCATGAACACAAAACTCAAAAATCCATCACCTAATATGCTTAAAAACCCTAGATCTCGATCTTCAAAATCAGGGCTTTAAAAACTCAGAAGTCTATCTGCTTTAAAAATCCAAAATTCGATCGAGTGTGTTTTACAAACTCAAACTTGAAACCGAGACCTGATTGAGTATGTTTTTTCGAAATAGAAACTCGAAACCCACAGACTCTCAATCTGGATCTGTAGTTCGAATATGAAGGTGATGAGGAGGAGGTCGTGTATGATGATAGGGAGATGGAGGCGATAAGATGGACAGCGGCCTTGGAGTACGATTTAGTTGTGGCCGGAGAAGACCATCGACCGGTGAGGAAGAAGACGGTCGGACGGAGAGGAAGAAGACGATCGACGGTGAGCTATCACGACTCTGTGTTTGTTTTTGTTTTCTGAAATATTTTTCAGACCCTTAAGTTGCTTCCTTTGTGAAAAGGGATGAAGATTAACATGGTGGTGGAGGAGAGGAAATGATGATGAATGGTGGTTTTGATGGTTTTGAGGTTTTGGATGGTTTTGAGGTTTTTAATGGTTTTCAATGGTGGTTTTGGACTTTGGTCAATGGTTATGATGGTTCCAAATTCCAATACATATATATTATTAGGGGTGAGCAAAACCGGGTACCCGGCCAAAATTCATGGAACCGGAACCGGAACCGGCGGTTCCTAGAATGAAGGAACCGGAACCGGAACCGGTTGCACCGGTTCTTCATATTTAGGAACCGGTCCCGGAACCGCCGGTTCCGGTTCCGAAACCGGGTACCCGGTGTCTAATTTTTTAAATGTTTTTTTTAAATATTTTATGTTATAAAAAAGAAACTATTAGTTATTACATAGTCACAACGTAACAAAATAAATAGCAAAACGATGAAAACTTATCCGATAAAAACTATGTAAATAATTACGACAATTTTTGAAAATGAAAATAACAAAAAACACAACTTAAAATGTTAAATACGATACAAAAATATCGAAAAAAGAGAATAAATAAGTCGAGTGAAAAAGTGGTTGTAAGTTTATGCGTAATGTAATAGGTAAAATAATAATTTTAAATTTAGTTTATTAAACATAATAATCATACATATAAAATTAACCTTATTAATATATAAATATATACATATATATAGCCTAACCGGTTCCGGCGGGTACCCGGCGGTTAGCGGTTCCACAAAAATGAGAACCGGAACCGGAACCGGTCCCTACCGGTTCCGTATATTAGGAACCGGAACCGGAACCACTCACACCGGTTCCGGTTCCGGAACCGGCGGTTCCATAGCGGTTCCGGTTCCAAAAGCGGGTACCCGGTTCCGATGCTCACCCCTATATATTATACTTTCATATTTACAGACAATTAAATTAAAATATGGAACAACATAAAAAGACTAAATTGATCCTCTGAATAAAATGATTTAATAGATATTTTAACAGTGTTTAGGGTATAGGGACCAAGAGTGTGTGAAATGTAAACCACAGGGACCAATTCCATAATTATTTTGATCTAGGGACCAACAGTGCAATTTTATGTAAACCACAAGGACCAAACATGTAATTTACTCTAAATATTTTAATAAAATTATTTTATGTAATTCTTGATTTTACATTTTTTTTAAATTACTAATTATTTAGGATATGTGAAATTGATCAATTTCATAGTATACGGTGGTCTACTTTTATGTGAGTGTATTAAAAGTCAAAGGGGGTCCATATAACAACACCCTTTTATTTTTATTTTTATTATATGTAATATTAATTAAAATCCTAAATTATGTAGATTTTTTCAAAAATTTGTTTTACTATCTTGTTTGTATTAATTAACATATTATAGTATTAGAGGAAAAAATTAATTATATTATTAGATTGTCTTTGTTTTAATTATATTATAAAATATTTGTAATTAGTTATTTATTCAAGATGTCATTTTTGGTCATTTTACATACTCATAATCTAGTTTTTTGTCAAATGTAATTCGTTTATCAGCTAACAACTAGCTTATTTGTTAGTTTTCCAGACATAGTCTTAGCCTCTTGGGAATGGAACGACATTAAGGGCGAATTTAGGTTAAGTGTAGGTAGGTCCTGGGACCTATCTGATTTTTTTCATTTTTATTAGAAGGTATATAGAAACTTTTTTGGGACCTACCTTAATAAATTTATAGGAAGTACCATAAAATTGTATTTCGCAGCTTAAAAGAAACAAAGACAATAGTAGCATGCTCGATAACACCCCATGTTGTGTATAGCAGGTCATTGGTTTGATTCTACTTGCGCACATTATTATTATTATTATTATTATTATTATTATTATTATTGTTGTTGTTATTTTAAAATTTCTTATTATTATCATTTTTGTTTTCTTGTTGATAAATATTAAGGTGTTATTTCGTGACTTCCTTAATAGATCATTGTTCTTATTCTTTCTTGTTACGAATTCTATCTTGATAAGTGGTATCAGAGCCAATTTAGGAGAGAGTCCAATGAGGTAATAGTATTAAGAGATCAGAAATTAACAAACACAATGGATTGAAAATTGAAAAAGTTTGTGGAATAACACTTGTCAGTCATTGGACTCTGATACCACTTGTCAGGATCAAAAATTTGAAACTAGCTAAACTACTCTTGAAATCAAATTGAAGAAGTTTGCGGAATAACACTTCAATTTAATTAACAAACGCAATGGATTGAAACAGAAACTCTATTGATTGCTTAATGAACAAATTACAAACTAAAGCCCCAATCTGAAGAACAAAGTCTTCAGACGTATGAAACTTCTCTATCATAAGGATTTTTAAGAAATCTTGAGGCTAAAATTCTAAAACAAAAGATAATCACACCCATCTAATCAAGAACAGCTATATATAACAGAAACAAAACTAATCCAATAGTTAACAAAATATGTTTCTTGATTATCTTCTAGCTTTATCTTCAAATTGATCTTTATCTTCATATCTCTTCCTTATCCGTGTAACTGATCCAAAAATAAAAGCAGTAGACACTTTATCAGCAGTAGGATTCATTAGCTTAGCAGTATTTTCATCACCCTGCTGCTGGTTATCTTCAGCAGTAGAATCCATTCTGCTGCTTCAATCCCAACAATCTCCCCCTAACTTAAATTCTTAAATTAAGGAGTTAAGTTTTGGATTTGATTATATATCCTTGTCACCAGTTGTGCTCCCATTTCAGATCCAACTGCATGCCTCAACCCTTTGTCAGTCATTCTTTGCAGCTTCTGAAGACTATGATTATACTCTCCCTCAACCAAATAAAATTCAGACCGTTTAGCATCAATCCTTACACTATATACACCACAATGCTCAAACAATCTCCATTCCTGTAGCTCTTGTACCCTCCAACCCTCTCAATCTTATAATAAAGTTGATGACTCAACTCTATTATAGTCCAATGAATTATTTTTCCATGAGGGTGATACTCAATCTCCTCTTGCTCTTCTCCTCCATTCAGCCTCCTTCTCATCTCCTTGATTCTTGCATAATATTCTCTCTCCAAGGTAGTTAGAGTGAGAAGTCTATTACCTCCTTTCAAAATCCCTTCTATCTTCAAGGGAAATATCATGTAATCCCTTTCAAACAGATGAAATTCCACATGTCCTCCTGCCAATCTCAGCAACACCACCTGAGATGAGGGAAATACTTTCCAACTCTTCACACTTTCATTCACCACCAGACAGAAATTAGGATCATACATGTACTTCAAGTATCCCATAATCATCCTAACCCTAATATCCATTGCTCCCAATCCTCCTCCATATAGCCTGTTTCCTGTAGCATGAAAATCATCTAAATCCAATCTTCAACACTTGGAAACAAAGTCCTGAAAGTCTAGATACACCTCTATCTTCTGATTACTTCTTTTCACCCTAAGCTTGTGATTAGTCTTCTCAATGAACACTTCCCAATGATAATCCTTTGGGAAGTGTTCATTGAGAAGACTAATCACAAGTTAGGGGTGAAAAGAAGTAATCAGAAGATAGAGGTGTATCTAGACTTTCAGGACTTTGTTTCCAAGTGTTGCAGATTGGATTTAGATGATTTTCATACTACAGGAAACAGGCTATATGGAGGAGGATTGGGAGCAATAGATATCAGGGTTAGGATGATTATGGGATACTTGAAGTACATGTATGATCCTAATTCCTGTCTGGTGGTGAATGAAAGTGTGAAGAGTTGGAAAGTATTTCCCTCATCTTAGGTGGTATTGCTGAGATTGGTAGGAGGACATATGGAATTTCATCTATTTGAAAGGGAGTACAGGATATTTCCTTTGAAGATAGAAGGGATATTGAAAGGAGGCAACAGACTTCTCACTCTAACTACCTTGCAGAGAGAATATTATGCAAGAATCAAGGAGATGAGAATAAGGCTGAATGGAGGAGAAGAGCAAGAGGAGATTGAGTACCACCCTCATGGAAAAATAATTCATTGGACTGTAATAGAGTTGAGTCATCAACTTTATTATAAGATTGAGAGGGTTGGAGGGTACAAGAGCTATAGGAGGTATTTTCCTGAGGTAATTGAAGAATGCTCAAGGGAAAACTTGAAGGAAATGTTTGAGATTGGAATGCAGTTATATGTTAAAATTCTGGAAGTTGATGATGTGGAGGAGGAGCAGGTTGAGAAGATAAAAGAAGGCACTAGAGTGGTTATGTATGTTATTTGAGCCTAACAGGGTTAATCGTTTGATATCTATGCAGTGTGAAGTAGTCAATGAATGGAGACTGTTTGAGCATTGTGGTGTATATAGTGTAAGGATTGATGCTGAACGGTCTAAATTTTATTTGGTTGAGGGGGAGTACAATCATAGTCTTCAGAAGATGCAAAGAATGACTGACAAAGGGTTGAGGCATGCAGCTGGATCTGAAATGGGAGCACAACTAGTGACAAGGATATATAATCAAATCCAAAACTTAACTCCTTAATTTAAGAAGTTAAGTTAGGGGGAGATTGTTGGGATTGAAGCAGCAGAATGGATTCTACTGCTGAAGATAACTAGTAGCAGGGTGATGAAAATACTGCTAAGCTAATGAATCCTACTGCTGATAAAGTGTCTACTGCTTTTATTTTTGGATCAGTTACACGGATAAGGAAGAGATATGAAGATAAAGATCAACTTTATATATAGATGTTCTTGATCAGATGGGTGTGATTATCTTTTGTTTTAGATTTTTAGCCTCAAGATTTCTTAAAAATCCTTATGATAGAGAAGTTTCATACGTCTGAAGATTTTGTTCTTTAGATTGGTGCTTTAGTTTGTAATTTGTTCATTAGGCAATCAATACAGTTTTTGTTTCAATCCATTGTGTTTGTTAATTAAATTGAAGTGTTATTCCGCAAACTTCTTCAATTTAATTTCTAGAGTAATTTAGCTAGTTTCGAATTTTTAATCCTAACAATAGTTTTCCACACTTACCGTGTATGAATCTTGGTCCTTACATTGCTTCTTACCAGATAAGCTTATGGGTTCTTGTTATGTTCAATTAATAAAATAAATTATTCCAATTAAACGTTTACCTACAAAGCATTTAACATACGGTCCCTAAGGTCGCATTTGATGTATTGGAATATGATGAAATATAAAGTAATTATAATGGTCCATTCAATTATGTGGTGGAATTTAAAGTTCTTGAGTTTGGTAAGAAATTCTAATTTCTCTTTATCTTATATTTTGCGAAAGACTATTATGTCCCGTCAATCTCTCCATATCTTTCACATTATAACCATATTTTTAATATGATTCCTCAAATAACTGGATTTTACTCAAATGCAACTATAAAGTGCACTGGGATAGAGAGATTTGCTCTTTCAGTCATTTTCTTGCATTTAATCCATTAGGCTATGTTTAGTCGAACCCTTCCGGTCCTACAAGTCCCATTGCTATATATGTGCCACATTTATGACACATTAGCTTTTTTATAAACCTACAATTAATAAGCCCTCTGAAGCCCTTTTATTTAGTACCCAAACCATCAATCCAAATACGCAATACAATTAAAAAAAAAAAAAAAAGTGGGAGAGAGGAAGAAAGCGGTATGGCATTACAACTGCATCACCATGCCGTCGAGCCCGCTGACTCCGTAGTGGAAGGTGTTGTTGTAACATCCCAAAATTTCAAATATCTCAATATATTAAAAATACTATCCCAAGATCAATATTTACATCGCAGCGGAAACAAAATGATAATTTTGTCATATAATCGTGCCCTAGCTTTACAAATTTTACGAACACAATTGTTCTATATATTAGTGCCTTGAACTGGACATATCCATCTTCCGATATCACTCTCAGCCTATCTATGCTTTATCCCACTTTTTCTTCCATTTTAGTATTCACCTGGTTGCATAGTAATTTTGAAAAAGAGTTGGTTGAGCCTAGGCCCAGTGGATATACGGTTTTTATGCATAAGACATTTCACAAAGCATTTTAAATTTATCCTGCATAGGATAAATAATTCACAAAGCTTACGGCATTGGGAAAGATGTCTATTTCACACAGCTTAACCCGGCAAACTCACACAGCATTGTTTGCACTTACGGTTTTTAACGACCTCACACAGCATGCTCGACCTACGGCCTTACACCGTGGTAACCCCCCCCCCCCCCCCCCCCGGTTGCCACACAAAACATATATATTTCACAAAGCATTTCACATTTTATTGCATAAACAACAATTCGTAAACATCAATAAAACTTTTAACATGTTTGCAAGCAGTTATAAATAAAATATGCAACCGTTTTAGAAAATCACGTATAACTCACCATATTCGTCGTAGCCCAAACCGTGCCTCGAAGTGGCTAGCGTCTCCTAATTTGGCGCCTAACTAGCCACGATATAGTATAATATCGACCATCGTTTCGACGTTCATCATTGCCTTTGCTAATGGTTTACCAATAAATTCTTTTACATGGAGCTACCAACTCAAAACCCTATTTATACTAGGCAATCGTCGGTTTCTTGGATAATAAAGCTATAGAGCCATAATAAATGGTCCATTCAATTTCATAAAAGCCATAATCAATCTAAGGAGGTTTCACGTCCATTCAATTTCATGCAAATGGAAGTATATTGCAAATTCTAAGGCTTAACCCTTCACTTTCTTTATAGTTACACAAAAAGTCCTCATAGATTGACAATTTTTTTTGGTTATTACAGTTGCAGCCCGCCATGGCCAGCTGGCCCACTGTAGCCCAAGCCATTGTTGGCCTTACATCCTACTAGAATCCACTGCCACCACGACCTACTTTACCAAGGTTGCTTTTGCCCTAACCATCATTGTCATTGCCATTACCATTTTTGTTATGGACACCAATTAATAATATTATTAATTTTATATCATTACATAGTATGTATAATTTTGCGATAAATAAGTAAATGTCATAAAAAGGTATTTTGGTTATTCAACGTTAGTTTATTACAATTCTAAAGTTATATTCAACAAACAAAATTAGCAAATTTAAATTATTTTAACGTGAGAAGTGGTTATCAATGGATGAGAGGAGGGCACACTATGGTAATATGCATTGAGATGCACCAACTCAATCTCTTCTAAAGTGAAATCCATCGGAGCCTAGGAGGGCACGAGATTAAACGTAATCAACGATTCAAATCTATTTCTTATGTTTCTCACGTTAAACTAAACTTCTTACATGTCATTTGCCATTGGGACAAATCCTTGAGTTATATGTTAAATTCATGTGCTTTAGTTGTGTCTTAACGTCTTAATAAGTGCAAGTTTTGCGGTTTGTTTGTGGAAAATTGTTTTCATTTTCCTAGAAAAACGTTTTTAGGGTTTTCATTTCAGTTATCTATGAAAACTTTAGAAAACGTGTTTGGTAGGAATGATAGAGTTTATTTTTTCATTATAGAAAATTAAAAAACAAGTTTAGAAAATTTTGGAAAACTACTAAAAACAGTTTTTTAATTTACATAGAAAATAGAAAACATAAAATTTTCATTTTTTTGGAAACTTTTGGAAATTAAATGAACCAAATGCGTTTTCTAAGTTTTTATTTTCGTAAAGAAAAATCTTGAAAAACTAGAAAATTTTCCACAACCAAACGAACCCTTACCTTCTCAAAGAAAAATGCTTATATCTTGTAATATCATCTCTAACTTTAAAAACTATGGTTGTGTTCGGCAAAAATAAGCTAGCTTATAAGCTAGTACATGTTAGGATGAATCATAAGCTAGCTTAATGAAACGTTAGTTGGAATAGCATTTCAAGAGCTTTTTATAAAAAAAAATTCAAATATATCTTTATTAATATTTGTTGGGTGTTTAGGAGCCTGATTAACCATATAACAAAACCATGATTAACCAATTTTGAACAAACTGCTCTTAAATTTTGAAAAATTAAACATATGTATAAAGTGAAAGTAAGACCATAGTTTCACAATTGATTCATCAAAACCCAAAATAGATTTAGTTTCTATAATACTTCAAAAACGAATTTACTTCTAATACATGGTTTTAAAATATTACCTGAATTGTTTAAGATAAAGTCCACTCATGATAATGCAGACGAGCACACCCACTAGCTGGATATAGCAACTATTCGAAAACCGATCCAAAGACTTGGATCAATTGACTTGATCGAACTCAACAACACCAAACTTGGTTTTGATCCCTTGAGATAGACGTCGAGAAAAGAATAAATAAGAGAGTTTTTCGGGTTTTTTTGACTAAGATTTTTCGCTCCTTTTTGACGTGTTATGTTTTAAACCTTAACCAAAACTTGTGATTGATATGCTTTATATTGGTTATATTGGTTTAAAAATATAACTCTATTAAAATAATAGATTTATTTATCTAAACCAATTTAAAAATTGATGGATAAATAAGATATTTTAATTATTTAACTAAACTAAATAATTAAAATTAAACCTTTATAAAAATCGGCTAAACTAGATTTATAAAATAAATTTGATATTTATTGAAACACTAAAATAAATCCTTATATATATATATAGTATTTGGTTCAAATGAGAAGTGCTAAAAAAATGAGAAGTAGAGAAGTGATCATAGCCTTCTATTTTGTGGAATAGCGAAAGAGTATTTTGGTAATTATTCCAATTATTCATATATGAATCGTTGTAGTGTGAAGATTCATATAATAATTCATATCTGAATCTTTGTTATATGAACCTTCTTTATATGAAGTTTCATATATGAATCTTTGTGAATTGAAGATTTATATATGAATCTTTGTAATATTAAGCTTTGTTATATAAAGGTTGTTATATGAACATTCAGATATGAATCTTCACACTACAATGATTCATATATGAATAATTGGAATGATATATGAACAATTGGAATAATTACCAAAATACCCTTCCGCTATTCCACAAAACTTACGGTACTCCTTTAATAATTTGCTGTAACAATTAATTAATAACCATTGATCAAATAAATAGGAGGCTATGATCACTTCTCTACTTCATAGTTTTCTATCACTTCTCATTTGAACCTCCTTATATATATATATATATATATATATATATATATTGTTGGGAATTAATGCGTATAAACGCGCAGCGGAAAAACAAAATCAATTCCCAAGAACGGATCCAATCCTAACCTTTACAGATACAATTAAGGGTGTTATGATGATTTACTTTATGCGATTACTTTCCGGAAAGCTTGTAGGGAGTACACCGCTACTGACACCGATTAAGATAGTTGCTAGACCACCACCAAGGATTACCCGAAAAACGAACGTGAACCTTCCTTGGAAATCGGCGCCGGTTTTGAGTGAGAGAGAGAGAGAGAGTTTTTTCTGAGTTGTAGGATTGAAAACTGAAATTAATTCTGATAAACCCTTAACCCTTTATTTATATGGATAAACCTAGCAGAGTTTTATTCCATATAAAATTCTTTGGTAATTATCTCAAATAATTTCCATAAATAATTAATTCATCTAATTAATTATGAATAAATAGTTTAACTAACTATTTTAATTCTCTCATTAAATAATTAATAATCAATTAATTATTTCTCATGTATCCAAACGTTCTCATTTTGGTGTGCAGCGGTGTGACCTACTAGTGTCTTATAACATTGGACACGGTAACAATGTTACTGTCTCGCACACAATCCTAACAGACTCCCACTTGTGATAGACATGTAACTGTTCTGTTACCATTAGCCTAAGGAGGTCCCTAGCCAGACACTTAGGTTAACCAGGTTATAAGATCTCTTACATCCAGATATACAATTCTTGAATTTGTACACAGGTTCATTCCTTTTGCACACGATATTTCTAAAATGATTTTTAAGACATGGAGTGGAGGATTCATTTCTTAAACATCAAGTATTTCTTGACTCTGATTTCGATTGCCTGCAGTAACGGATATTACTAAATAACACCTGTTATTCTATCCGAGCGTGGCCACGCGATTTCTGCCAATCTTAATCGTCAAGGGGCCCGGAAATATCTCTCTTTTAGTAAAGAGGTGCAAATCCCTTCTTGACTACTTGCATTTGGATCCACGGCTTCCGCTGCATCTAGTCATGTCCCGTATGGCCGCCCTGTTACGGTGCAGCGTTAAGACGTGCTAAGAGTACAACAGTCCTCATGTTCCCAAACCAAGTATCTCAGGTCTAAGGACAACCTATCAAGTCAATGCTTATGACTGAGGCTCCATGAAGCAGACTTGATAACTGGTCACTTCCAATACCCAAACACTCTGATGAGTATCTATAAATACTTGGTCACATCACTTGTGCTTTTATTCTTTACTTTGAATAAATCATCAAGTATTTATAATAGCGTTAAACTCCCTATTGAAATTCCCATTTCAATAAGTGGCTACGGAATTTTAGATTTCATACAAGACTTTGTAAGAATCATGGATACGTTTAAATATGCGAAAAATAGCTAATTTAGAACAATCATGAAAATAAAACCTCCATTTATTTCCAACACACTGTGAAATAAAACTTTACATGATTACATTGTTTCAAAATTAAACTATAGTAATAATTTAATAAACTAAAACTAGCTACTGGCGTCCAGGTACTGCATCCCAATGGAACTTGCATGCGCCTCATGCTTCACCCTTGCTAGTGGCTTTGTCAGCGGATCTACGACATTTTCTTCTGTTGGAATCTTGCATATTCTTACATCTCCTCTTCCAATAATCTCTCGGATGAGGTGATATTTCCTGAGCACGTGTCTTGACTTGTGATGTTCTCTAGGTTCCTTTGCTTGCGCTACGGCTCCCGAGTTATCACAGAATATATCGATCGGTCTAGAGACACTGGCAACCACTCTGAGATCCGATAGAAAATTCCTTAGCCAGATAGCTTCCTTTGCCGCATCAGATGCTGCAATGTACTCTGCTTCTGTAGTTGAATCTGCAATTGTGTCCTGCTTCGAGCTCTTCCATGAGATCGCACCTCCGTTTAGAGTAAAAACGTACCCCGACTGTGATCTGTAATCATCTCTGTCGGTCTGGAAACTAGCATCAGAATATCCTGTGACGCTGATTTCATCCTCAGATCCTCCAAAGACCAAGAACATATCTTTCGTTCTTCTCAAATAGTTGAGAATGTTCTTGACAGCCACCCAGTGAGGTTCTCCTGGATTCTGTTGATATCTGCTCGTAACACTTACTGAGTAAGCAACATCGGGCCTGGTACATAACATGGCATACATAATCGATCCAATTGCTGAAGCATATGGAACCGATTTCATTCTGTCCTGGTCTTGACTAGAAACAGGACATTGTGTTTTACTTAACACTATGCCATGCTGCATCGGGATAAATCCTTTCTTGGATTCATCCATCCTAAATCTCTTTAGAACTTTATCAATGTATGTACTTTGGCTAAGTCCGATAAGCCGCTTAGATCTATTTCTGTAGATCTTTATGCCAAGTATGTAAGCGGCTTCTCCAAGGTCTTTCATCTGGAAACATTTGCTTAACCAACTCTTTACACTCTGTAAGTTGGAACATCGTTTCCTATGAGTAGGATATCATCTACGTACAAGACCAAGAAGGTTACTATGCTCCCACTGAACTTAGTGTAGACACATGGCTCGAACTCACTTTTGGCGAAACCAAATTCTTTGATTCTCTCATCAAAGTGTAAGTTCCAGCTTCGAGATGCTTGCTTTAATCCATAAATGGACTTTAGCAGTTTACACACCTTATTAGGATTCTTAGGATCTTCAAACCCCTCTGGTTGTTCCATATAGACGTCTTCTGTTAACTTTCCGTTCAGAAAGGCTGTCTTGACGTCCATTTGCCAGATCTCGTAGTTAAAGTATGCTGAAATGGCCATTAGAATCCTAATTGATTTTAGCATGGCTACTGGCGAAAAGGTTTCATCATAGTCGATACCATGAGTTTGCATGAACCCTTTTGCGACCAGTCTGGCCTTAAAGGTGTGTACATTCCCATCCATGTCGGTTTTCTTCTTGAAAACCCATTTGCGTCCAACAGCTCTACAGTGTTGTGGCAAATCAGTCAACTCCCAAACTTGGTTGTCGTACATGGATTGCATCTCGGCCTTCATGGCTTCCTGCCATTGTTCAGACTCATTGCCTGACACAGCTTCTCCATAGGATGTTGGTTCATTCAAGTCTCCGTTGTCTTGAGAGACCAGAAACCCAAGATACCTATCTGGTTCTTGTCTTACCCTACTGGATCTGCGAAGGTCCTGTGTTTGCACTTCCTCAATCGGTTCTGATTGAGGTTCAACATTCTCATGTTGAATTTCTGGCTCAACAATTGGTGTAGTGTTTTCTTCGTCTACCACCTGTAGATCTACATCCTTTCTGGTGTTTCCAGAACTGAGAAACTTTTCTTCCAGAAATTTTCCATTTCGAGCAACAAAGACTTTGTTCTCTTCAGGGTTTTAGAAATAATATCCCACGGTGGTTCTGGGATATCCTACGAAGAAACACTTGTCGGATTTGGGTTTGAGTTTTTCTGAGGTGGGTCGTTTGACGTAAACCTCACAGCCCCAAATTCTTAGAAAAGATATATTGGGTTTCTTACCCTTCCATAATTCATATGGAGTCTTTTCTACCGACTTTGTTGGCGCTCTGATCAGTATGTGTGCTGCTGTTTCGAGCGCATGTCCCCAGAATGACATTGGCAGCGAAGAGTGACACATCATCGTTCGTACCATATCAAGTAAAGTACGATTTCTCCTTTCTGACACACCATTCATCTGAGGTGTATACGGAGGTGTGAGTTGGGATACAATCCCACACTCCATCAGATGACTGTCAAACTCATCACTAAGATATTCGCCTCCGCGATCTGACCGTAAAAACTTGATCTTTCTGCCAAGTTGATTATGTACTTCATTCTGAAATTCTCTGAATCTTTCAAAGCTTTCGGATTTATGTCTCATGAGGTAGACATATCCATACCTACTGAAATCGTCAGTAAAGGTAATGAAGTACCAGTATCCTCCTCTTGCTACATGACTAAATGGTCCTCACACATCTGTGTGAATTATTTCTAATAAGTCAGTAGCCCTTTCATTTTCTTTGTTGAAAGGTTGCTTTGTCATTTTTCCAGATAAACAAGACTCGCAATTATCAAAAGGTTTATAATCGAAAGTTCCAAGAAAACCTCCTTTTAGGAGTAGTTCAACGCGTTTCTTGTTTATGTGGCCTAAACGACAATGCCAGAGGTAAGTTTGATCCTCAATGTCTTTGGATCGTTTACTTATATGATAGATTTCACTACTGTTGTCTTGTAGATTTACTGTATATAGACCATTCACGGGTGTTGCTTTAAAATAGAAAATATTATCTTTAAAGACAGAAATCATTTTATAATCATATTTATAATGAAATCCTTGGTCTACTAACAAATCAAAAGACAAAACATTCTTAATCATATTTGGAATATAATAACAATTATCCAGTTCCAAAACTAGACCCGAGGGTAAACTAAGACTATAAGATCCTACAGCTTCAGCTATCAGCGGAGTGCCCTCGCCAACTCGTAGGTTCGAACGTTCCTTCCTCAGAGTCTTTCTTCTAGTGAATCCCTGTAAATGATTACAAATGTGGTTACCACTGCCTGTATCAATTACCCATGATTCATAAGAAGTGATTAAGCAATCTATCATAAAGATACCTGGAGCATCGGGTAAACCGATCTCTATCTGGTCGATATTCATCGAGTGCTCACAAATATCCTCGCTGCCGCATTCTGGGCAACTTAGATCTCCCAGCTCATCAATTATATCAGTTTCCATAAGATCTACAGGTTCTGGCACTGGCTCTAGACTGGCCAGAATATCTTCATGAACTTTATCCACGTCTTTCTTTGGTTCCTTCATATAGGCACTAGCTGTGTCTTGAACTTCTTTCGTGAGGGAAAACCACATGAGGTACACTAGCTCTTCCTGAGTCATCTTGTACCCCAAACGTGATAAACATTTAAAGAGCCTTCTCATTTCAATAAGATGGTCTTTAACTGACTGACCACTTTTCAGCTTCAGTGAAAAGATCTCTTGCATGATCAGAAGTTTTCCTGTGTGCTTGTAGAGACCTAACTGGTTCTCTATATTTTTCACAACCTGGTAACATGATTTAACTCTTAAATCTCCCGTAAACTCGGGTGATGTTGAGAAAATCAGAATGGACATTACATCCGATTCATCTTCCAGATATTTAAAGTACTGAGTAAAATCCCTCTCGGGAGATTACTCTCTGGTCGTGAAACAGGTTTTTCCAGAACATACAGCTTACCATGTGCACGCAAGATATTATCAAGGTGCATTTTCCAAACTGGAAAATTTTGGCCTGTAAGCTTCCATTTACAGTTGATGAGTCTTAGGGATTCCTCAGGGGTATAAAACGGAATTACAGATTTCGACATCTACAAATTAAGAACAAATTCCAATTTTAGTTTATAATTACATAAATTCTAATAAATTATTACCCTTCAAATAAATTTATTAGACTAGAATCCATATTTCACATGTGTCGGGAAGCATGTGATCATGTCAAACCGACTCATGTGATTTATGGTAGGTAAAACTATACCAATCGCATTTTAATACGACTTCTAGATCGTCGGGACATCGGATATATAATCCGTGCATATTTAGCCCCTCTAGTGCATTTTGGCCTGGTACCACCCAGTGAATAAATAATTACCAAAATAGACTGCACCACCCGGGACGTGGACAAGCTCTGGCCGGTACCACCCGGAGATAATTCGCAGAGTTTTATCGCCCTCTAGTTTCGGTTTGAACACGGGCGTTCATAGTGTGTGCACTTACAACGCCCTATGTACCTTACACCGGAGGTGCCCCAAAAGTGGGTTGCACTTACTAATCTATGATTTGAACAAGGGTCAAAAATGCCAGTTTTAAAACTTTGGATCTAAAACACAAACTGTATTTGTATCCAATTTTACTTTTAAAATCTTTTAAAACTGTTTATATCTAAAATTACGCAACTAAAACAACCACGCAATCAAAACTGATAAATATAAACAACCACGCAATGGAAAAATGTCATAGTCAAAAACCCTTAACTATTGTCGTTTCGTGAGTCAAAACAAAATGACAGTCTTTTATTCCTAAGGGACAAAACTTCTCGGCGCTCCCACTGGCTCTAAGCTCCATGGTTGTCGTCTTGTCTCCGTCTCGAAGTAATTAAAACTAACTATTACAAATGGGTTGTAAATGGCACGCAGGCCTCCCTTATAGAAACGAATAAAATAAAACACAACCACGGGTCTAAAGGGTTTGGCTATGACTCAACATAATTAAACAAATTAAAAAGCAACTGGATTTTAATAGGATAATTATAAAACTAAAAATTAATTTAAAAACGAATAAGTTAATTTAATCCTGAACCGTTTTAAACCTTATCTGGTTAAAAACGATTCTCATCTCGAAGTCTATCCGGAAACGGATCTTAATCGGGACCCGTTAATGATAAACAATCGAAAAAGAACATCGATTTCGATTACCACCGATCCGCCAAAACATGGCCGTCGATCGGTGGTTTTCCATCGCCGACGACGATGCTGACACAATTGCCACCACCGCCGCTCACCTCGATAAACCGGCAGCAGCCGACGCCACCATAAGGCGACAATCGACCACCGCCGTGGTCGTCTAATGGGTTGCGACGACAACAGCAGCCATCGCCACCATTGCCGCCGCTTTGTCCGGCGGGATCGGGAAAAACCACCACCCATCGCTGCTGCCCCGTACCACCATCGCCATCATCTCAATCGATGGCGGCCATAGCCACCACCGATTGGATCATCAATCCACCGGCGACAGCAGCAGCTCGGGGCCACCACCGCCGCCGTGATCGGCCGATTAACAAAAACAAACACCATCGACGCCACCACCACAACATACGGTGGTGTGGTGGTCGTTCCTTGATCGAACCGGCGCCGCATCCACTAACTGTGGTGCGGCCGGTTTACATTCCTACCACCATCGCCGTTGATCGGCTTTGGCGGTCGAATCCGAGAACAACAACAATCGTCGCCCTCGCCGCCGCCACCACAAACGGTGGTGTGGCGGTGGAATTTCGATCGAGAAACCGGCGGCTACCACTAGCTGTGGTGGGCCGTCGGTGGTGTTACGGTGGTTGAGGACTGGTGAACGGCCTGGTGGTTCGGTCGGCTAACTGCCGCCGTTCCACCGCCGATTTCGAAAACGTTTAGGTTTTTAGAAAAAATTCAATTTTTACAAACCATACACATATAAAAATCAAATTTTTAACAAACCTAATTAACAAACCTGATCTGTTAGGTTTAGGAAGTGACTCTGATACCACTGTTGGGAATTAATGCGTATAAACGCGCAGCGGAAAAACAAAATCAATTCCCAAGAACGGATCCAATCCTAACCTTTACAGATACAATTAAGGGTGTTATGATGATTTACCTTATGCGATTACTTTCCGGAAAGCTTGTAGGGAGTACACCGCTACTGACACCGATTGAGATAGTTGCTAGACCACCACCAAGGATTACCCGAAAAACGAACGCGAACCTTCCTTGGAAATCGGCGTCGGTTTTGAGTGAGAGAGAGAGAGAGTTTTTTCTGAGTTGTAGGATTGAAAACTGAAATTAATTCTGATAAACCCTTAACACTTTATTTATATGGATAAACCTAGCAGAGTTTTATTCCATATAAAATTCTTTGGTAATTATCTCAAATAATTTCCATAAATAATTAATTCATCTAATTAATTATGAATAAATAGTTTAACTAACTATTTTAATTCTCTCATTAAATAATTAATAATCAATTAATTATTTCTCATGTAATCCAAACGTTCTCATTTTGGTGTGCAGCGGTGTGACCTACTAGTGTCTTATAACATTGGACACGGTAACCATGTTACTGTCTCGCACACAATCCTAACATATATATATATATAGAGAGAGAGAGAGGTTCATACAAGAACAACTCAATTTGCAAGAACAAAGGAAATCACATGTGATTTTGTGCTGCGATGGAAAAAGCGTGTGTAGGCCACGCTCCGACAAGGCGAGTGGGTGAGCCGCGAGTGGGCATCCATGCACTGTTTTTTTTTTTAAGAGGTATCCCAGACCACATTGGACCCAGACTAATCCTCGGCAATTTTGGGCCGAAGCCCGACTGCTAAAGCATGCAGCCCGGGGTCGAAGCCTCCGTACCTCCAGAATGCGTCCCCCAGGGCTCGAACTCGGGTTCACCACTATGTAGTGCCTAAGCCTTACCACTAGGCTAACACTCATTTGGTCTCCATGCACTGTTGGTTCTTTCATTCTTGCAATTTGGTTTTGTTCTTGTTTAAACCTAATTCTATATATATATATATATATATATATATATATATAGTCCCCTTATTTTGCAAACTGTGTAATTTGTGCAAACTTTGCAAACTAACATAAACCATTGATTAGATAGATTAATGGACAAGATTAATTGTTGATAATTAGGGGGTTACAACTAACCATTTTGAAATTCAAATTCAAATTAATTCCCTTACAAGAATAAACTAAACCTATTGCCAAAATGAATTATGATTGGTAGAATCTTGGTTTGCAAAATTTGCACAAATTACACAGTTTGCAAAATAAGGAGACTATAAATATATATATATATATATATATATATATTAATCCTTAAAATAAATACACATAATTGATAAGCGATTCAGATAAAATAATCAGTAAGTTAAAACACATTAGTTTACTAACCTTTAATAAAAAAAAACCTACAAAATAATATCTTGGTTGTGCCAGCTGGTAGCTGTTGTACATACAATTTCTCACAATATTAATTATTATATCTCAAGATATATTTTTTGTCATTTTATATATTTATAAGCTAGTTTTAATATACATAATTTATCTATAAGCTAGTTTATTAGCTAATAATTAGTTTATCAACTACGGACTATCTTATCAACTAGTTTGTCAAATACAACATAGATTAAAAAGGTTGCTTTTTTTTTTTATAACCAAAACTGAAAGTTGTCCAAACTAGAATGAACTTTGTCTTTAATTAAAAAATTTTATTTTTAATCATCTTTAAGAAAACCCACTTTCAGCTAAATACTAATTCTTAAAAAAAACACTTGAAAATTGCTTTGAAAATTAAACGCTTTGAAAATTTGTTTCCTAAAATAAGAACGATTTTATTTTGGTGCAATTTACATCAACAAAGCAAAAGCCAATATTTATCAAGAAGCATTTTTTTTTTCTTACCGACAATTATAATGAATAATCTGTAAGAGAACTAACTAAAAATATGAGGGCTAAAATGCATTCAATCAAAAGAAGAAGGGTAAAAGTAATGAGAAACGGATAAAGAAAAGAGAATATTTGGGAATTAATTAATTTAGAGGGACTAATATTGACACATTGATAAAAGTAGTGTCTGTGCACGGCTTTCGGCCGACAGCAGATAGCGTCAAAGCACCGTCGCCCGAATCCAAAGGCTACAAAATACGAAATGTCCAAAATGTCCCTCCCACGCGCCTTTGCTCCACGTGCTGCAGCTTTTTGAAGTAAAAAGTAAAAAACAAAGGATATTTACTTAAATAAAAAAAAAATTAAAAATACTTCAAAAAAATTTAAAAAACAAAAAATTGCTTAATATATATTTTGAATAAATTTACGTCTATAAATAGAAAATTATTATTTTAATCATTTTAAAATAATACATTAATGGTTTCGCCATTCTAAAAAAAATAAAAATAAATTAATGATTTCATCTTTTTTTTTTTTGGGACGGTTCATCTGGACTTTGGCCAGACTACATCCTTGGCACTTTTTACCGAGAGCTAAAGCATGCTCCCCTGGGATTAACACTCAGTGGCCCCTGGTTGCTCACCCCCGGATTCGAACTTGGGTGGGTTTTTCCCCAACACCAAGCCTTAACCGGTAGGCTGCCCCATTGGGGTTTAATGATTTCATCTTCTAGCTAAAATATTATAAGAATGCTTAGAACATCTCCAATAAATTCTTTAAAAAAACTTTTAAATAAATAATCAAAATTCAAATTCTTTAATAAAAATCATTCAACTCCAGTAGATTCTTCATTTTAAATATAGAATCATAGCTTAAATTGTTAAAATATTACATATATATATTAAAATATTATTTCTCTATACTCAACATTTTATTCAACAATTTTTATTGGTGAAATATAATAAAAAACTATTTTCTCTCTCCTTATAATCATTTTTGGAATTTTGGGAGCTTTCTTTAAATTTTGAGATTTTTGTACTCTCTCCTATTTTCTTTATTTTGAAGATAGTGTTGGAGAATCTATTGGAACTAAAAAGTAAGCAAAATTTTCATTTTCTCCATTTTGAAAATGCTGTTAGAGCATCTCCAAGAGCTTCCCTATAATTTCTCCAAAATGGAGAATTAAAATTCAAAATATCTAAAAGAAATATGCATCCATCTTCAACAGCTTCTCCATTATGGAGAAATCAAAATTGATTATAATAATAAAATATTCTATTTACCCATAAAAAATATTTTTTTTTCTTTAAATTATTATTTTTAATAATTTCTATTGGTTCTTTCATATGGTAATCATTAATGGGGTTATCTCCATATTTGGAGAAAAACTAATTTCTCTCTCATACTTTCTCCATTTTGGAGAAAGAAATGGAGAATCTGTTGGAGCATAATTTAGGCATAAATCTCCATTTTTCTTCATTTTCCCCATTATAGGGAAGCTGTTGGAGATGCTCTTAGAGATGCTCTTAAAATAGCTATTAGGTCCATCAATTTTAGGTCATTTATTGCTAGATCTAGGTATAAATTATAAGCATCGAAACTCCAACGGCTATATCTGCTAATGGCGGAATTGTTATTTGGTAGAGTGGTGGTAACTTTTGTAAGTTCTACAATTTTGGAGACTAGGTTCGACAATAACGGAGCTATTATTTGGCAAACAGGGGTTATTTATGAAATATGGATGTGTTATGAAAACCATCCAATAGTTTGTCAAACTTTTATAAAGTTTTCACCTAAATAATTAATTTTTAGAAATATAATGGTTTTAGTATTGTTTCATAAGGCCATCCGCAACCATCGGTATGAAAGGCCGGTACAGGTGCCTTGCAGCCGGTAACACCGCCGTGGTGGACCTGCAAGGGAGCTCAACGGTACCCGCTTACCGTTCTAAAACACACACACACACACACATATATATACATACAGAATATATATATATATATATAAAGATTATATTTTATTATTTAAATAATACAGGTGGTATGGCCTGTACGGCTGTGAATTAAATGATATGGTAGTGGTAAGGTAGTGGTAAGGTAGTGGTAAAGCTGATGTGGCGCTGAGGTGGCAGCATGTACAGGTGGTATGACATGTACGGCTATGAATGGCCTAAGCCAATAACAATATTATAAATGAAGCTAAAAAGCGTGTTACTATTGAAAGACCTCGTATTTGAAAAAAGAATATTTCTATACCTTTATGATAGCTAGTGACACATTAAAGTACATAAGGATGTTCGATGAAATCAGAATGATTGAAATATTTTACATCAACTTTTTTAAAATAAGATGTAATTGTACCATTGAACTCCTAGTAACTTCACATGAAATTATTGAAGTGACTAATGACCTACCATATTGCAAAGTAACTGTCACGTAATACATATCGATCTGAAACACTTCATTAGAGAATATAAAGTTTATTTTTCAATTTTTTTCACACTTTTGCTTCATTCCATGTTGGCAGATATCTCATTAACCTCTTCATCATTCTCTTGAGATGCAGGATGGACCCTAAAGATGGGCAGCTCGGGCTACAACCTAGGACACCCTCTTCATCATTCTCTTGAGATGCAGGGTGGACCCTAAAGATGGGCAGCTTGGGCAACAACCTAGGACACCCTAAAGATGAGGGAATCAATTTACTTGAAGGACTTGTCATATTGTTACTAAAAAGTATTTAACAAAAGTTGCAATAAGTAATAAAGAGAGTTATCTTCTATTATTTGCAATTGTTGTACGTGCATGTTCAAGTTTGTTTCAAGTTTTAATAAATTATATAAACTGTTAAATTGACTTGTTTAAATATCAACAATTGAGCATACCATGCTACTCTACAAGCAATCAATGTAAATTGTATTTTAAGTATGAGAAGTTGGGTTAACGGTAAGAATTGAATATGAACCATTGATCACTTAAATTTCATTTTCATCCATGAATTTCGTTTTAGAATGGAATTGATGTTGTGCATCTCATCCTAATGTGTGCTCATAACCACTTCTCGCCAAATATAACATTTCTCATCGAAACCCAACCCTATATTTATATTATGATAAATGCAACAAAATAACTCATATACCCTCATCACCTACCGAGGATAAAAATCCCTGATTTTTGCAAAGGCCAAAAGTTCATATTTCGCTAGGCCAAAGGCCCTTTTGGTAATTAATTTATAATGTTGTTTTAGTATGAATATATGTTAGGTTCTACCATGTGATAATGTAGTTTGTTTTCGATTTATTTAAATGGTGGTTAGATAACATGGTTGCTACTTTACATTTACATGAAGTTTTAGTAGTTTAAATTATCATTGAACAAAGTTATTTATGTCATTATAGTATACATTTTGTGTGAACTTGTTGTCTGATAACATCATGTTCAATATTGTTACAAATCAGAAATAACTTAGTGATTTTTTTGATAAAAGAATATTTGTTGTCTTTGCTCAGTGCACCCAAAACCTCATGACCAAGCCAACATCTCTGAAGATATGGCAAGTGACGATGCACTGGTGGAATGTGGATATAGACAATGTCAGAACCTTCAACGAGCTACAAGATATGGCAAGCGGCCTGGGGATGGAATGAATACTAACATAAGACTGTGGGAAGAGGTAATGTGGTCGTTTGTTTATCTCATATGGTCACATCTTAATTGAATTGTCTTTGAGGAAAACGAAAGAAAGTTAGAGGAACAATTCTTTGAATTCCAAAGAAAGAGTTTCGAATGGCTAGAAAGGAGAACTGGCAAAAGAAGAATCGATTGGAATTTATGGTGGTCGAATCCAAGGTAGGTAACACATTTCGGATAATCGTCTGAAAGTGGTTGCAGATCAGATTTCGACAAAATTGATCGGGCTCTAAACTGTGGTTGTTGGGTGCGAGTAACAAAGGTTGTCTTGGGTTTGTAACTGGCAAACTAGTCTCTCAATTTGGTCTTGATTAATTAGTTTAGATGGTGATAGTACGGTGTTGCTCAAATTTTGATTTTTGCTGCTGTTTCTATGTTTTGTAAGGGGCATTAGGTAGTTGCTTTCTGTTTGGATTCTTTTATGGTTGTAAGTCAATGGTTGTTTGGTAATACATTCGCTCTTCAAAAAAAAGCATTTTTCATCTTGTATTTACCGAAATTAATCAAACATTTAAGTGCACCGAACATTTCATAAAGGTGCAATTACATGAATGAATCAGCATCCCAACTAGCTTTACATAATTTTTACACAAAAAATTAATTGGTATGTGAAATCAACACCCCACCACAAACTTACATGATTTAACTAATTTATACATAAAAATTACCTGACTCATAGGTGAAGATCGGTACCGACCACTCTTATGTGATTCCAAAACAATGATTCAATGAAGACATTTGGTTTGTGCGATTGTTTTTTTTTTTTTTTTTTGTGGGCGGGGGATTTGAATTTATGGAGCATCTAGAATACTCTTGTGTGCTTGGTTGGAAACACCCACCAACCCCCTCCTAAAAATTTCCAAAACCATCAAATAGGTGATTTCAAATGAATCTTAGGATCTCAAATCCAAAAAAAAATCTACAAACCAAGCTTGGGATTGGAATGGATTCAAAATTCAAATTCCTCAAATCTACAAACCATATGGACCCTAATGTTTTTATTTTATATTAAAAGAGCTCGTTTACTAGTTTTTTATGGCCTAAATTTGATCTTACGGATCTCTCGGATTATACAGATCTCAAAAGATGAGGTATATATATATATATATATATACAACATTGTATGATATATATTGTAATGTTTGTGTTTATTTGATTTTGAATATTGAGTAATATTTATCAATGAAATATCATGTGGATTAGAAAACAGAAAATACAACTTCTATAAAGAGTATTTCGTTCAATAAGGTTCTTAAAAAATACGTTCTATTAGTAAAAAAGTTAATAAAAGGTTGATACGTTGAAAAATATTAATAGGATGTTTGATTCAACTAGAAAAAATAAAATAAAAAACAAAAGAAGAAAAATGGAAATGAGTTGTTTTTTCATCCTACTAAAATTTTTGTCTTACAAGATTAGGTGAGTGAAGGAAGTCCATATCAACTGGTTCGCTTGGTTGGTGGGACTGTCCAGATGAGGCGTTCGATAGGAAGCGGGAATTGGATAGAAACATGTGTGGATGGCAACAAACTGTGATCAAGGTGAGAATCCAGTACAGAGAATTTCGGCGATGGAATCGTGACACGAGTTTGTGATCTGACGATGACTTCCACGGTTGTGGTATCACCTGTCTTGTGATATGCAGATTAGGGTGTCCTGGGATGCGACTTGTTGTAGTTTGATTGTTGTTTGGTTAACATAACAGGCACCAATTGTTGTTTTGTTTACACTGTTAGGTTTTACACTCCCATCAACCTGCAATATTATTGTTTCATATAGTTCGGTCTGCGTGTTCTTTTTGTGTTGTTTCAGTACGTCCAGCGACATGAATTGAATGCGTTCGGATAATTTACCTCTTGTAAATTAGCCGGTCCAGGCTAATTCGATTTTTGTTTTTGGGTTTGGCCCCTAGAGTTTGGCAAATGGTTGTCGTGTATTTCCTCTCGTTGTATTTGGTACTTTAGTTTCAACGATGATATCTGATTTACTGTTTAAAAAAAGATAATAGATGTTGGGTTTGAGCAGTAGAGTGAAACTACTGCTGGTTCAAACTAGCAGCAGGTTGATGAAACTGCTGCTAAGTTACTGACTCTACTGCTTATATCTCAAAGTACTGCTGAAGGATAAAAGTTGTTTTGTGAAGATAGCTACGTTGGTGAAGATAAAGATCAAAGATTTTGTTGATGCTCAAGATAATGATCGAAGATAATCACTGAAGGTATTGCAGATATAGTTGAAGTTTGAATTAAGTTTGTTTTGTTTTTTAACTTATGTGTAATAGTTAGCAGTATATATTTTGAGTTGAGTCGTCCTGATTAGATACACTTTTGATCTTTATTGTTTAAAGAGTTTTTAGCCTCAAGGTTCTTGAATCCCTGCATTAGAGAATTTTTGCATGTCTGGTGAATTGCTTGTAATCATCAGATTGGGGCTTTTGATTTGTAAGCAATATTGAAATATACAAAACAGTTTGTTATTATTCCATTGTGTTTTATTCTTTGTTAGAGTTTACTTTTCCGCAAGGTTCTTTAACATATTCTGAGTTGTGCTTATTGTTGTGAGGAAAATTGATCCTGACAATAGATCCGTTATATAGTTTTCGATGTTACTAATTACTTCATTGTAATTATAACAAAAACAGTTATAATAATTTAACCGTTATGATATACTAGTAGTGTACCCGTGCAATACAGGAAGATGTTAAGGTTCTAACAATATACATTTAAGTTTTAAATATCAAAATATGCAACAAAAAATTTGAAATCCTCGATGGTTCACACGTTGTAATAAGTGTTTTTTCGCAGTCCAATCGAACCGAAAGTATCATGAATCCAATAAGTTTGACACATCTTCTCATTCAAAAATCAAAAGTTTGTGTTTAAACAAAACAGAAATTACAAACATGTTTTAGTCATATAAAATCACCGCTCAAAACTTCTCGATAAACTACATTTGATGTATAGACTTCGTCCTGTTTGAACTTTTTGGTAGGCTTCACTAATACCTTTGTAGTACCACATAATATCCCTCTTGACAATGCCACATAAAGTTAACCATGTGATAATACCGATTCTAGTAGATATACACCTACCACCGGGATTGTCTGCCCTTGAGCTTTATTGATAGTCATGGCAAAACAAAGTCGAATCGAAAATTGTTTCTTCTTCAACTTAAACGGAAACATGTCATCTTCAGACGGGCATAGAGGAATTCTAGGTAAAAATACCCTCTTACTAGCATGTTGGCCAACAGTTATTTCTGGATTGATGACGTACGTTGAAAACCTCTACATATCAACCTCGTGCCAAAGTACAATCCATTTGAGGGATCGATATACCGCAAGAGCATTATCAGACATCTAATTTTAAGCCGAGACCGCTAACGTTCAGTGTGTTTAAGAACTCCATCGGGTATAAATTATTTTTATCATATTCTGCTTCATCAAAGCTATAGTGGATTTTTTTCCTCTCCACATAATCTTTCGATTAGTTGATCATTAATCTCGTCAACATGCTCATTTTTAGTTGTTAGTATCGCTCTTGAAATGATATAATTTGAATGAACCCCATTGGTTTGAAGAGAAGGAAAGATCGCATCAAGCAAAACATCGTTCGAATAACTTTTATTGGTGTAAGGAATTACCATGTCATCATGTATGCGAATAAAGTTTTCGTCCAATGATTCTTCATCTCTATTGCCGATTCGTAAAAGAAAATCCAAAAACCATGGATCAGTAAGTGCTCGCATATTGATCGTGTTCTTTTTTGTTGTTTCAGTACGTCCAACGACATGATTTGAGCGGGTTCGGGTAATTTACCTCTTGTAAATCAGCCGGTCCAATAGCTATTTTGCTGGCTGATTCGATTTTTGTTTTTAGGTTTGGCCCTGAGAGTCTGACAAATAGTTGTCGTATATTTCCTATCGTTGTATTTCATACTTTAGTTTCATCGATGATATTTGCTTTACTGTTTAAAATAAAAGATAATAGACCCATTATATAGTTTTCAATATCACTTTTTAGTGATTATAACGAAAACAGTTATAATAATTTAACCATTATGGTATATTTGTGAAGGGTTTATGACTTGTAAGGGTAACCAACTATCCGTTTTGTACAAATGTTACCATTAAACTATTTTTTGTACTCAATTGACCATTGAACTCTATTTTTTTGTACACATATAACCATTATGACCGGGAATAGCCGGTTTTGACGTGGATCTATACACATTATACCATTGAACTATTTTTTTTTGTACACAATATACCATTGAACTATTATTTTTTGTACAAATTATACCATTAACCTTTGATATGTTTACAAAAAAGGTGGCAATGACGTGGCAATGACCGCCACCACCGCCACCACCACGGTCCACCGCCGCCACCACCACCAAGACACCATCGCCACCACCACCAAGACACCAACGCCACCACCGCCGCCACCACCGCCACCGCTGCCACCACCACGGTCCACCGCCGCCGCCACCACCAAGACACCATCGCCACCACCATAACCATATGGTGGTGGCGCCGGTGGTGGTGTCTTGGTGGTGGTTTGTTAAGTACAGAAAAAAATACTTTAATGGTAATATGTGTAGAAACCACCACCAAAGCCACCACCAAGACACCACCACCACCATCGCCACCATCGCCGCCACCACCGGCGCTGCCACCATATGGTTATGGTGGTGGCGATGGTGTCTTGGTGGTGGTGGCGGCGGTGGACCGTGGGGGTGGCGGTGGTGGCGATGGTATCTTGGTGGTGGTGGCGATGGTGTCTTGGTGGTGGTGGCGGCAGTGGCGGTGGTGGCGATGGTGTCTTGGTGGTGGTGGCGGCGGTGGACCGTGGTGGTGGCGGTGGTGGCGGTCATTGCCACGTCATTGCCACCTTTTTTGTAAACATATCAAAGGTTAATGGTATAATTTGTACAAAAAATAATAGTTCAATGGTATATTGTGTACAAAAAAAAAATAGTTCAATGGTATAATGTGTATAGATCCACGTCAAAACCGGCTATTCCCGGTCATAATGGTTATATGTGTACAAAAAAATAGAGTTCAATGGTCAATTGAGTACAAAAAATAGTTTAATGGTAACATTTGTACAAAACGGATAGTTGGTTACCCTTACAAGTCATAAACCCATTTGTGAATGATCTAACACAATTTTTAATGATTTTATAAAAGGTAACCAAAAAAAGAGAATAATAATAATTGATTGCTGCAAAAGGGGAAATAATGATTATATCAAAATTAAATTGCATATTATTCCAAAGTATAATACTTTTAAATTTAAAAACTAGTTATTATAATAATTACAAGTTTTAAGTGGTCCCCACATTGCCACGCTGGTACATTGGTTATCTGAGATAAATTTTGAAAAGTCTTCAAGTTTGAAATTTCAACCAATTCCAACGGTCTGATCTTCCATTCGTCCCTCAAAACTCACCCTACGATCGTTTGGAAATACGACCACCTACCAACTATACCCCCTCAACTTTTCACAACTTGTCAGAAAATTCCCCCATACTTTTTAGCCAAAAACCTCCAAAGGTAATAAAGTCAATTATTTTTTATCTAAAAACCGAGTAACCCAGTTGACCCGACCTAAAAACGCCCTCCAAAAAAACTAAATCAATTATGTTGTTTACACACAATCCTACCAAACCGGTCAACTCGGACAGATTGGGTTGCACTTTTATTTAGGTTGAGATGGAATATTTTAAAACAATAATGTTGGGTTGTTCAAACTTCAAATGTCTTCAACTCAATCAACCCAATCCATTTTCATATCCTTATCCTACATCTTGTAAGATATTTACTTAACCTTTTAATAACTTTTGAATTTCAGTAGTTGTAAAGACATTAAACATATGTTTGAAAAACCATCCGGTAAACTAACTTTTGAAAGATATTTTAGTAACTTATAAAAGAATCACATTTAACAAAAACTAGTTTATAAAGTTGATGACAATATAAATACCAAAAGGGTAGAAAATTTGAGGCAAAAGGTGAAAGAAATTACTATAGGTTAAAATCTTATAGAAGTAGCTTTTTAAAATGCTAGTTTATGCATACAAATATAACTTTTTGAATAAGCACAATAAATAAGCTAGTTTATTTATGACATGTATTTAGACAAAGTTCTAAACAAAACCATAACTTTTAATAATTAATGATTTGTATATATTGATCATATATGTACCTTTGAAATTGAAGAGTTCTTCCTTTAGTGAATTTGAAACAAAGTGCTCTACGTACCATATTCAAATGCATTAAATCAAAATTTCTCTTAAAAACTATGAAATCTATTAAAAAAAAATAATTTATAAATTACTAATTTAACATGACAAAAATACAAAATTCAAATCTTAAAAACTTCGTTCGATAATATTTCACTATTTAAATCGAACTCTAAAACAACTAAATATGCAATCACTTAACAACAACAATGTAATTCTTCTATTGAAAGTCAAAGGTCCAATAATGCACAATTATTGATTCTCAAGGACCAATACTGACAATACATACAACTTAAAGGTTCTCTGCAATCAACCACCGTTTATTTATGGTATATATTTAAAAAATCTTACTTTTTCCACACCAATAACCACTAAAACCAAATTAACCATTCATTAACCACTTGTACATTATGCATTATAACTTGTACATTTTATTTAAAATTGATTTTTTAAATCTCTGATTATTCAGTACACTCGTTTCATAAAGTGAATCTTGGAGCTTGCGTCTGACATTAGAGAGGTATTCGAAGCAGAAGAAAGAAGCGTTTTTTATTTATTTGATTTTTGAATGCAAAATTGTTCTTTATCTTGCTTCATTCCAATTGACACCCATTTCAAGATTGATTATCTTCATGGCTGGTAAGTTCCTAAATTTCCAATCTTTTTAGAGATTTTTGCATCTATAATCACAAGATTCTTACTGGGTTTTCTTGATTTTTTGGTTTTGGTTGATGCATTTTGTTGTTGAATCTTTTAGTTTTTCAGCATTTATGGTTTAAAAGTTGGTGTTTTTAAGTTCAAATCTTTTGTGGGTGTTCTTAAATTTGTTTCTTAGATTTGTGTAATTTTGGAAAATGGGTGTTTTGGGGTCAAGTCTTTGGTGGGTTTTTGTTGAGTTTATAAGAAAATTGATGTTTATGTTTAGTGACTGTTGAAGCTGTCTATTTTAGGGGAATTTGTGTTTTAAGGTTAAATCTTTGGTGGGTGTTTTTTAAAATTGTTTCTTTGATTTATGTAATTTTGAAAATTGGGTGTTTTGGGGTCAAATCTTTAGTGGGTTTTTGTTAAATTTAGACGAAATTTGATATTTATATTATATGACTGTTTAAGCTGTCTATTTTTGGGGAAAATTGTGTTTTAAGATCAAATTTTTGGTTGGTGTTCTTACAAAGATGTTTCTTATTAGATTTATATAATTTTGCAAAATGGGTGTTTTAGGATTAAATCTTTAGTTCTTTTTTTTTTTTTTTTTTTTTTGTGTAAATAATTTGATGTTTATCAACTGTTAATTCTTCCTATTTTAAGGGGAAATTGTGTTTCAAGATCAAATCTTTGGTGGGTATTTCAGTATTTCTCAAAGTCAACATTTTTCTTGAGATTCAACATTTTCCTGTGCTTTAATTGGGAAATTAGGGTCTTTTAAGATCAAATCTTTGATGGGTATTTTTCAAAAATAAAATTATTTGAGATAATTATCTAATTCTTTGTGGGTAATGCGCAATTTTTATTTGAATCCATTGTTCAATCCTTTTCTAGGTAATATTGTTAAAGTTAAAGGTCAAATCCATGGTGGGCAAATGGCAAGCTTCTAAAACTTTACTGGTTGTGCTTTCCAATTTTGGAAAATAAGGTTTCAAAGATCAAATCTTTAGCGAATACTTCCAAAATCTTTAGAAAACTTTATCATTTGATCTTTGTTTTACTCTATTAAGTAAAGAAAATAGTGTTTTCTAAGCATAATCTTGTTATTGCTTTTGTGTAGAGCAACAACTTTTATAGCGAAAGCAATAACGATTCGTATCATAATGCATTAAAGCTTGTACTTTTACTCCGAATTCGTGCATTAAATCTTGTACATTACACTGAATTCATTGAATAAGGGGCTAAAGATGATCTTTGCTAGGCATTTCACAAGTTTCTTAGAAATTACAGATTGAATCCTAGATTGTGCTTTCCTAATTGGGAAAGTTTTGTTTTTACATAAAGTTCAAATCTTTTGGAGTGAAGATGAGTTTACTAAGAATCTTTCTTAAAGGTATGTTCTTGAAGATCTTCTTCTTCAAGGACACCCCCCCCCCCCCCCCCCCAAACACACACACACACAAAATAAAAAAATAAATAAAAAAAATTATGAGTCTTTTATTATATATTTGACCGTTAATTATCGGTTTTGTACAAAATCCGACACGATTACGATAAGTTATTAAACATTTTGTGCTTGTTCTTACAGAAACGTTTGTTTTGGAAGGATCTTGAATGTTTCAAATGATTGCAAGGAACCAATCACATTGAGGTATGAATTGGATCTTGTATTAACGTCTAGCAAATAAGGAGGTAGGCATTCGTAAATGTCTGGGACCAACGACGTCCCCTGAGACACACGATATGCTACCGTCGTGATGACCGTGGGACCGATACAATATAATGCTTTAATAAGTGGCGTCATAATTTATTTATATATATACATACACACACTATATTATATTAATGCAAGATTCCTTCAAATTTTAGTTTTAATTTCATGGGTGGTCATTAAATTCAAATGGGTATAAATGAAATTATAGTTATGGACCCATAAATAAAAAAATTGGAAATAAAATAAAGAACTTTAAATTATTTGAAAAATAAATTGAAGGTTTGGTGACATTTCAAAGTAGTATACTTGTAAGGGTAGTGAAGGTAGATAAAGACCCTCATGTTTAGTCCTCACTTCAAAGCAAAGTCTTTATTCAATTTCTTTATTTTTTCAAATAATTTTACTCCAAAAAAGATCCAATTTTATATTCCAAAGATTCAATATTTCTACATTTTATTGTGGGTTTTAAAGATGCAATACTTATACAATATATTTAATTTTCTATTAATTATGTTATAGTTTCTCTTCAAATTTATTTTCCAATAAATGGATAAGTGAAAAAAAGTCATTTTCATGATCAAAAAGATGAAAACTTTCTTGATGATAGCCTTAAATGGTTGCCTATTTCTTTGCCATGGAAAGTTCTTCCTTTCACTTTCATCCTACTTACACTTCTATCATATAAAAATAAAGAAAAAAGAATTATAGATATACAGTTTTGTATCTATCTATATATGTATGTATAATTAGCACTTGATGATCATCACACACATGTGGGGTTTGGAATTCCATTGTAATTATACTTTGTCTCTCCTTATTTATGTAAACAAATTCTATATATAATCATGCAAGATTCCCCAATTTTTTAAGTCTTGGTCCCTTTTTCTTTATTTATTTTAGTAATTTAATTAATTATTTGATGAATTAAAGTTGGGTGATGCAAACTTTTCTGTATTTTAATGAAAAAGTTTTGATTTTTTTCCAATTTTTAATCTCATTTTATATCACTTAACTTCAAAAAGATGGTTTCCAGAGCATCAAGAATCAAATTTGATCTTGATTTCTTTAAGTTTCTTGATCTTGGCCTCCTTTTTTCTTCATTTATTCATAAATTAAAGGCTCATGATGCAATTTGTTCACATTTTTGTTGAAAAAGTTTCGATCTTTATGGAGTTTTAGATTGCATAACTTGAAGATTTCGGTTTTTGTAAGCTTAAAGACAAATTTCACCCGAAAAAAAAGGTTGAATTCGAGTTCTTTGATCCTTGCACATCTAAAAAATCGATCTTTTGATCGTTTTTGTCTTGAAATTTCTGAAAAAACCCCTGTTTCTTGTTCATAGATTCTCCGGGAATTCATATTTTTCGATTGAAATCCCGTTTTCTTGATGCTATTCAAGAAATCATTTCACAAAGATTCAAATTTGACTTCAAATGAATTCGAGTTCTTCAACCCGTAAATTTGATGTTTTTCTTTTTGTTTTCTGCAGATTACAGTTGTTCGAGTTCCCGTTAGCTGAAGATCGGTGATCACAAAATTAAGCCGATGGCTGACTTCCAATCGGCCGACGAGTGGCTTTCGCACGCCAAAGATCTCGTACCGGTGGCATTGGAAAAGGCCCGAGAAGTTAAAGAGTTTCCTGGAAGATGGAAAATGATCGTATCTCGATTAGAGCAAATCCCGTCTCGTTTATCGGATTTATCAAGCCACCCATGTTTCTCGAAGAACACGTTATGCAACGAGCAATTAGAAGCGATTTCCAAGACACTGAAAGAATCTATCGAGTTGGCGGAGGTTTGTTCAAAGGGAAAGTACGACGGGAAGCTCCGAATGCAAAGCGATCTCGATTCGTTATCAGGGAAATTGGATTTGAACCTTCGAGATTGCGGGCTCTTGATCAAAACCGGGGTGCTTGGCGAAGTAACAATGTCGTCCGATCCTGAAGGTACAAGTCGTCGAAGCAGTGATATCCGGGAACTGCTTGCCCGGCTGCAAATCGGGCATTTGGAAGCGAAGCATAAAGCTCTCGATAGCCTCGTGGACGTGATGAAAGAGGACGAAAAGACGGTTTTGTCCATCGTCGGCCGTAGCAATATTGGGGCTCTGGTGCAACTCCTCACCGCAACGTCTCCGAGAATCCGGGAAAAAACCGTGACTTTAATTTGCTCGTTGGCAGAATCTGGCGGTTGCGAGAGCTGGCTTGTCTCTGAGGGTGTCCTTCCGCCGCTAATCCGGTTGCTCGAGTCCGGAAGCTCTGTCGGTAGGGAAAAGTCTGCGATCGCCCTTCAGAGGTTGTCGATGTCCGAAGAAACGGCACGGTCGATCGTGGGCCACGGCGGCGTTCCGCCGCTAATCGAGATTTGTCAGACGGGTGATTCCGTCTCTCAGGCTTCTGCGACTTGTACGTTGAAAAACCTTTCGGTCATTCCCGAGCTCCGCCAAACCTTAGCCGAAGAAGGCATCATAAAGATCATGATCGGCGTGCTCGATAGCGGGATCTTGTTGGGATCGAAAGAATACGCGGCTGAATGCCTCCGGAACCTGACCTCGAGCAACGACGAGCTTAAACGATCCGTGATCACCGATGGCGGGGTCAGGAGCCTGTTGACGTATCTTGACGGACCGTTGCCTCAAGAGCCGGCGGTGGCAACAGTCCGGAACCTCGTGGGCTTGGTCCCGGTGGAATCCCTGATCTCGCTCGGGATTCTCCCGAGACTGGTTCACGTACTAAGTTCCGGATCGCTCGGGGCCCAGAAGGCCGCCACGTCGTCCATTTGTCGTATCTGCAACACGGTCGAGATGAAGAAACTTGTTGGTGAAAGCGGGTGTATCCCGCTACTGATAAAATTGCTCGAGGCGAAATCGAACGGTGCCCGAGAGGTGGCGGCTCAGGCCGTTGCGAGCCTAATGGCCGTTCAGTGTAACCGTCGAGAGGTCAAACAGGATGATAAGAGCGTCCCGAACCTCGTTCAGTTGCTCGATCCCAGTCCGCAAAACACTGCAAAAAAGTACGCAGTGTCTTGCCTCAGTTTGCTCTCGTCGAGCAAGAGGTGTAGGAAACTGATGGTTTCCTACGGTGCAATCGGGTATCTCAAGAAACTCGGCGAGTTGGATATACCCGGTTGTACAAAGTTGCTAGAGAAATTAGAAAGGGGGAAACTGAGAAATTTGTTTGGGAAAAAATAGGTTTCTTTTTTATTGTTTCATTATCTTGTATGAAACATTAGTAGTAGTCGAATCCAATGTATGAATGAATTAACTTTTGGGATGTTTAAATAAAATTTCGTACAAATAAGTAATTATTATGTACCTTTTGGTGTTTGTCTTTCTGTTTATAATTTTCTTTTTTGTTGGTAAAATGTACTAAAATGCAGCAAGTTTGTTTTAATGTCACAAAAGTTTAAAATAATCCATTAAATGTATTAGAGTTTCAATATTTTCTTTAATCTCATGTTTATTTTTTGAACGGCAAACAATTTTATTAAAACAAAAAACAAAAAACAAGCTTTCCGAGGTCGCAAGAAGCAGGCTCCAAGGTCGCAAGAGCTTAAACGATAATTTGTTGATCTCATAACAATGCTGGTAAGCAGTAAGGATACCATGTCACTTTGTCTTAAATTTTTTGTATAAAGAGCATCCAAGTCTATAAATTCAACATTTTATAGATCAGAATGGATATTAAAAACAAAAGACTGTAATTTTATTACATCATCATTACGCTAAATATGCTCTAAACTTTGTTGTATCTTAAAGCAGTTTCCTTCACTTTTTTTGTGTACAAACTATCACAATATCAAGCGATTTTGTACAGCGTATCGTCATGAAGTTGACCATTTGTAAGGCTATGCGTATTGCATGCCTAGGCTTAGCGGGTCCGAGCCCACCGGGCTCAGCGGACTGCGGTACACAATGATGGAGCTCGGCGGGCTAGGGGCTGCAGCGGCATCACCACACCGCTAAGCCCGGGGCGTGTTGTGTGTGTCTCGTATGTGTGTAGCGTGTGTTTTATATAAGGCTATGCGTAGCGCATTGGCGGGTTGGGGGGATGAAGCCCGCCGGCTTCAATGGATTGGGAGGGTAGGGATACACCAACAACGGGCTGGGAAAGTTACGGCTTTAAGCGGGTTGCCCACACGTTGAATTTGTGTGTGTGGTGTGTGTGAGAGGGTTGGATACTAATTAGAGAGGGTTCTAGAGAGTTAATGAGAGGGTTGGAAAAAAGCTGATGTGGCAGTTAGGTTGGAAGGGTTGGGAGGATTATGATACTGATAGCCTAATAAAAAATGAGAGGGTTGGGGTACGGGTTGCAGAGGGTTAACGAAAGGGTTGAAGAAAAGCTGATGTGGCAGTCGGGTTGGGAGGGTTGGAGTACTGATAGTCTAAAAGGATGAATTTATCTAGTTTAAATGTATGTATTGTTTAAACTAAATAAAAGTTTTCATATTTAAAACAGATATACCTACATAGATACATTGTGTTGGGTTAATCTTGTTTATAAACATTTTGTATCTTTCAAAAAGCCAATTTCATATAAATATCTAAGATTTGGTGTATAAATCGCACCTTAAGTGCATTTTAAAGTTATTATTTCATAGTGGTTTGGTTGGGTTATCTCCATTAGAAGTTGTACTTCCACCATCAATGTTGAAAAATAATTAAAGAAAATGCATCAATGCGGAATGCTCACAGAAATTTGTAAATGTTATATAACTAAATAATGGGGTATTTAATTTGATTTGACTAATTTTGAAAAATAATATATTAGAAGTTATATCTTATAACTGATGTCTTCTATAATTATAGAATCAAAGATTGAAATGTTAATAATTATTATGCATTATCATTTGTTTTGTACAAAATTATTGTCGCGTCTATTTTTTACAAGTAAACTTTAATGTGGTGTTCTCGAGTTTTTTAAAGAATGGAAAGAATAATTTTTAAAGAAATTAAAAAAATTGCGTTCTCAAGGTTTTTTAAAGGAAGAAAAAGGAAAGGATTTGAAGGGATATGTGTATGCTTTCGAGTTTTTTAAAGGAAGAAAATGAAAGGATTTAAAAGGATTAAAAAGGATAATTTCTCCTTTTAAGTTATCTTTCTTTTTCCTCCCAAAAATTGAATGATTTGAAAAGATAATTTTTCCTCTTCTTTTTTTCCCCATCCTTCACTTTTCTTTCTTTTCCTTCATTTTTAAACTCAAGAACAAACATAAACTTGAACCAACAAATATGGTTACAAAGATATGGATTTTTTTTTTGAATTCAAATGTAACACCTATCAAGATTAAGTATGTTTTACGATAATATTTTAAATAGCTTTTACATTAAAGAAAATTATAAAACACAATTTAAATTTTCATTAGCCAAAATTTTGTTTATAGGAACGGTTGATATATACTTTTAAACTTTTTATATCAACATATATCTTAAATTAACATCTTTAATCACAATACTTAAATTCAAGATATTTTTAGATATATTTTTGTTATTGTTATTGGTTTTGGTTAAATAGCAACATCATAATGTCACATTCGGGGGTTTTGTGCATGATTTGTGTATATCATTACACAATAATAAATGGATGTAACTATCATAAAAAATGTCATTTTATCAAATAAAATCTTAGGTGATTCACCTGAAATTAATTTAACTTTACAAAAATAAATACTGATTATATCGTCATGAGAATATGTATTTTTAAAAGTGTACCAATGATGTTTTGATTAAATGAGGTTTGGTTAAGAAAAAAGGAAATAAGAACGTAATAAAATAGTATTGTATATTTCTATTGTATTTATGAAATTTGATTTTATATTGAAAATCATTAGTAATAACCTTAAATTATAAAAAGTTAATCAATTCATCATTATTTTCGTCGATTAAGGCTATGTTTGGCAAACTAGCTGATAAGGTAGCTTATGACTGATAAGGTAGCTTATGACTGATAAGGTAGCTGATGACTGATAAGGTAGCTGGTGACTGATAAGGTAGCTGATGAATAAGTTACGTTTGGCAAAAACTAGCTGATAAGGTAGCTTATGACTGTAAAAGGACAAAAAAAGACATACTTTAAAATTAGTAAAGTAGAAAGTACAAGGGTAAATTTGGAATAAAAAAAACAATAAGTGTCATAATTACAATAAGTCACCAAAACGCTACTCAAAGTAGCTTTTCAAAAAGCTAACTTATAAGTTAACTTATAAGTCAGCTTATGGTCCATCCAAACATGTAACTGACTTATAAGGTGACTTATAAGCTAACTTATAAGCTACCTTATTTTTACCAAACAATGCCTAAGAATGTCATTATTTCCACTCTCCTGTCTCACTTAACTCCACAAACCTTATATGCTCAAGCATTACCTACAATTGAGTAGAAAATACATAAAAGTTCTCGTTTATTATATTTTAATTGGTTAAGAATTAGTTGTCCTGTCACATTAATGATGTACATTGCATTATATATTTGGACTAAGAACAAATTGCACGTCTATGCTAGAGATGCACAAAGGACTCCTAGAGATGCACAAATGACTTGTTAATTGAAAATAGACTACTTTAAGCCCACCAAAAAACATTTTAACATATTTATTCTATCTCTTAGCATTTATGTTTATAACTTGAAGATGACTTGTTGCTACATTATAACCTTTTTGACTTTTTAATACATTTCTTGGTAGGAGATGAATAAGAAACAACAAGGCATACACAGAGGGTAAACATGCAAAATCGAGTTGAGTAGTAGCTTATTCGAGTTTGACTTGAAAAACTAATATCACGTTTAAGCTCGAGTTCAAACAACTTTTTTCAAAATAGCGATTAAGCTCGATCTCGAACAATATTTTCAAAGTAGGGCTCAAGTCGAACTCGAATAACTTTTTTAAAGTAGGGCTTGAACTTGAGGTCGAATATTTTTTGGATTATCTAGCTCAATTACTTTTTGGATTATTAAGCTCGACGTTGACGTCCGTTTATATATGGGCTAGAACCCCCGATAGATTATCTTGTTTAATAGATCTAGCTTAATAGTTTTTATATTTTCATCGTAAAATTTATGAATATATAAGAATTATGTCTTGAAAATATAAATTTATGTTAGAATAGTTCGTCTCGACTCGAAAAATGTATTTAAATTATTGAATAAGTCAAATCGATATTATGTAGCTTGACTCATTAAGCAAAATTAATTTTACTGTATAAATCGAGATCAACTCAAAGTTGATAATTATTAATACGACTCGTTACTTAAAAGCTTGAGAAAATAGATTCTTAAATTTAGTAAATTTATTAACGTATATGGGACAAATGAAGATGCAACAAAAACATATGGAATTGAAATATTTAAATAAGTAATTTGTTCCGATGTGTAGATTTAGAATTTTTTATGAATTACTGTTGACTTTGTAACCCAAAAATTCAAAACTTTGGGTGTAAAATTTCAAAACTTAAAACTGTAGTTTATTTCTTGAAAATACAAATAAAAATAGATTCACCAAGTTCTATACATTTTTAATAATCTATGCATTAATTTCTTTAGTTTTGATTGATGGATTAAAATAGATGCTTAAATTTGCTTAATTAATTTTTAGAGAACAAAAGTTTCTTATTAAATTTAAAGTTTTTATAATAAATTAATACTGTAAACTATAAATGAAGCAGGTGTCTAAAATTGAATTAATTTTTTGGAAAATTCTATTTTAATTCTTTATTTTAAATTCATTTTACAGAATATGCTTGAAATGCTATTATAATTTAAAGAGTTAATTACATATTTGGTCCCTGTGGTTTACACGAAATTACGATGGAGGTCCCTGAACCTTAATTTTCATGTCTACGGTCCCTGTGGTTTGTATTTCGTTACGATCGTGGTCCCTTGCCCTAACGTCCGTTAAAAAACTCCGTTAGGGCAGGGGTATTTTCGTCTTTTCATATTTTTTTGTTTTTTATTATTTTTTTTGCATCTTCTTTCCACCACCACTACACCACCACCACCACCACCACACCACCACCACCACCACCACCACGCCACCACATCCACCACTACACCACCACCACTACATCACCACCACAACCACCCAAAACTCAGATGAATCAAACCCAAAACCAGAACCAGAACTCAGATGACTTAAAAACCCAGAACCAAAAACCATTATCAGTCACTATGAAACCATTATCAAACCCTAACCATTCTAACCAAGAAATCAAAAATCCAAACCCAAACCCGTTTTCTAGATCTGGCCGGTGACACTTTCAGACGACCGGTGACCGGCTAAGGGACTCCAGATCTGGTCTCTTCGACTTTCCGATAGCCGGCGATGGGATTTCAGACGACCGGCGTCCGCCGCTGCTCCACCGTCGCTCCGGCGGTGATCGGAAGGCTTCAGCTACCTGTGGCCGGAGAGTTATACCGCCGGAGAGTTTTACCACCGGTGAAGAAGAAGCCGGGAAAGGCGTTGAAGGAGAAGATGGTTACCGGAGTTGTTGAGCGCGCCGGAAAAAGGAGGAACATTGAGGTGGCCGGAGTTGCAGGTTTGTGGTGGCATTGGCGGCGGTGCTCTAGCTTGAAAAAAGAAGGTGAAATGGGAATAAAGTGTTTGGCGGTGGTGGTGTTGCAGGTAAAAAAAGAAGGTGAAATGGAGAGAAAGGGACAAAAAAGAAGATGAAGAAAAGAAGAAGCTAAAATGGTGATGGTGGTGCTGTTGGGGAAAAAAAGAAGAAAAGAAGATGAAGCATGTGCTTAGTGGGGTTGGTGGGGGTTGGTGGGGACGTGTCATTAAGTAAATATAGAATTCTTGAATACTTTAATAGAAAACAAAAAAAATATCTAAAAAGACAAATACACCCTTGAGTTAACAGAGGTTTTTAACGGCAGTTAGGTTCAAGGACCACCATCGTAACGAAATTCAAACCACAGGGACCGTAGGCATGAAAATTAGGGTTCAGGGACCTCTATCGTAATTTGGCCCAAACCACAGGGACCAAATATGTAATTAACTCTAATTTAAAATTCAGATTTGAGAGTAAAATTCCAAACTTATAAGTAAAAAATATAATATTCACCTAGTTCTTTATATTTTAATGATTTATTCATTTATGTCACTATTTTAGTTAATGAACTCTTTTAAATGATAAAATTTGTTTAAATTATTTTAATATATGCAAATACATGAATACATAATTTCCCCCCGTTTATTCATATTTTTTAACAACGCTAACACGAAAATCTGAATCTACTTGAATGTGCATGACTTATTAATATTCTGTAGGGTAAGTAAGAGAGAAATTTGAGATCACATTGGAGTTTTCTTTTTTCGTGAAAAAACATAATAAGTTATAAATATATACTTAGGTTATATGAATGTTACGTTATATTTTATAAAAGTGGTAATCTTTACATAGACCTGATATGTGTATTGAAAAGTTACGATGAATACGATAGTATTAACATGCCTTCATACAATATAAAATTACTTTTGGACTAGGGGAGGGGGGGACTATCCGCGGGGATTTCAACTTGGACCACTATTCGATAGAAAACCTTTTACTTTGTAGTTTCTATTGAAAACTCACAACCAAATTTATAATTCACTATTATAAATCTAAATTCTCCGAAGGAGGTTAATTTACTATTCGAATTACAGGTCCTCACAGGTGTGACCCTTGAGTGTCTTATAACGTTGGATGTGAAATCATTGGTTTGCTAACTCTGCACATAATTACTAACAGAAACTTGGTCGTATTCCAACAAGATCGATGCTAGACAATATGGGGGTAGACCTTGGCTCCATTTTTGCCCAAGGTGTGGGAAGACAACCGAGGTTATCGACCTTGCTCTTCGAAATTGTGAGGAGGTAAAAAGACTTTGGACGCGGGTTGGTAATTGGTGGAATAAAAACTTGGATGAAATTGACTCGATCACTGAACTCCTCCCAAAAGATGTGAGGCATCTAGATTCATATAAAGGTAAAGATTGGTGGATAGGGGTCAAGTGGATTTTCCTATATCTACTTTCGTCCCAAAGGAACAGAGAGGTCTTCAACGGGGAAAAAGGATGACTCAACCAGGCATTCTTCGTTACAGAAATGCAACTGTTTTCTCCTATGTTTTTTATGGTTTTTGAAACTGTTGAGATGAGTTACAATTGATACCAGTTCTATTCCCTTATATTTGAGGCGCAAGTTCATAGAATCCAATTCGCTACGTCGGTTTTGTGTCGTAATATATAAATTTGGGTTGCCGTGCTGCAGTCAGTATGTGACTGGAGTTGCGTTTCGGCTGTACGCATTAAGATGGGTGCGATTTTGAAATCTGATTCACTATCCAGCCTTATGACGTTTTCGATCACAAGCAGTTTGGATGTCAATTGGTTTTTGCTGGATTCCTTAAAGTTTGCTCCTTGCAAACGAGCGGGTATCATTAGAAGTGTCGCGTGCTTTTTCTCTTTTTTATGTATGGTTGGTGTCTTGACTTTGGTTTGGACGATGTACCCTCCACTATTTTGTGCTATGAATGAATTGCCTTTCAAAAAAAATAAAAAACTTACAAGTTTCACAATAAGTTTACGTAATGGTAGGTGAACAAATAAATTCTTAAACCATGTAAAAGCAAATGAGCTCTTATATTTTGAACAATGAAAAGTATTAATGGTAAAGTAGCTATTTTGTTTCTACAACAGAGGATGACAACGATACATGTAGACCTGGCAAACGTGTCGTGTCGAGTTCGTGTCGGGTTCAAAGTTAAACGGGATGAAAATGCTTGACCCTAACCCGACCCGCTTAATAAACGAGTCAGAAATCTCAACCCTAACTCGACCCGTTTAATAAACGGGTTGACCCGCTTAACTCGTTTAACCCACTTAATATTTATAAAATTAAAAATCAAAAGTAAAAAACTCACAAAAGTTTAAGAATCCAAATTTTATAACTCAAACTTATAAGATTGAACAAAATCCATTAGCATTATTATACTAAAAATTCAAATAAATCGTAAATTAGTAAAAAGATTACAAAAAACTTTATATATATATACACACACACACATATATGTATAAACGGTTTAGTCGAGTCGTTTTCGAGTTGATATGTTTGACCCTGACTTTACCCGTTTAATTTTCGTGTCGTGTCGTGTCAACAAGTTTACTTAAACGGGCGAAATCTGTTACCCAAACCCGTTTATTTCGTGTCGAGTTCGTGTTAGGTTAGCGTGTCGTGTCACTTTTTGCCAGGTCTAATGCCAACATATTTTTTAATTCATCTCATAATTTATAGATAAAAGGATTACTTTTAACCATACAATAGAAGTAACAATTGATGAAATTTAACTTTTATAATAGAAGTAACAAAATCAAACATTTTTAAACACCTCATAGAGATTCTTTTGCAATCAAAATGTTGCAAAAGGGCCAAAATCAAAATTGCAATTTATCCTTTGTTTCTTTGGGTTTTTGAAATTTGAATTTGATTCTTCTTCCTTTTCTTCAGTCACCATTTCACATCCACTTCAAGCTTCTTCACTTCATCATCATATTCATGGTGGCCTGGTAAATTCTTAATCTTTAACCTAATTTTAGCTTCCATCAATCTCACTAATTTCTTCATATCAACACATTTCACTGTTTAACTCTTCAGTATCTTATGGACAAAGCTTGTGCTTCCTAATTCCCAAAAATGGTGTTTTTGGATTGAATCGGTTGTGGGTTTATTACTTATTTATGGTTCGATTTGGGGAAACGCTAAAATATGATTTCAGTGAGCTGAATCTTTCAGATATCAAATCTTTGATGGGTATTCTATAATATTCCAAGAAATTTGCTGTTTAATCTTTGGTTTGTAACAACTTTCAAAGGATTTCAATCAATTGATTGATTGCAATACAAATTATTAACTAATTTATGCTTGTTCTTACAGAAACAACAGCTTTCAACAGTTTTTGAGCATTTCAAACAATTTCAAGAAATCAATCACTTTGAGGTATGCATTTCATCATTCGATGCACAAGTATCAATAAATAATCGAATTTGATCTGTTGCTATGCTTCATGAATCTTGAATTTCGTTTGAATTTGAACTGCCCACCAACTGTTTGATAGAAGTCCTCAGAGAAAAATGGACTCCTTACCCGATGCCCTTATCCAATCCATTTTATCGAATTTACGCAACGCCAAAGACGTTGCATCGTGTAATTGCGTCTCGAAGAAGTTCAAAGACTCGATGACGTTCGTCACGAGCCTCTACTTCCCTCGTAACGTCTTCGACAACCTAAAAAACGGTCGAATTCCCGACTCCATTATAACCCACATGGTCTCCTCGGTTTCCCGATTGGAAGAGCTCGTGGTTTACTCCCCTTTTACCACTATCGGGCTGGCCTCGTGGGTCCGGCTTGCGGGCCCCTCGTTAAAAACGCTCGAGCTCCGAATGGACAATCTTGTCGATCTACGCACGGGTGATCGTAGTTTGGCTAAACTCGATTCCATTCAAGGTGCGAGAAATCTCGAGTCTTTAAGGCTTTGGGGCGTGTTAATGTTGCGAGCTCCGAAGTGGGACCCGTTTAGGAAGCTTCGGAATCTAGAGATTGTTGGGGCGAAAATGGTGGATTCGGTGTTGGTCGAGGCTCTGCGGGCGACTCCTGAGCTTAAGCAACTTGTGCTTCTTGGTTGCGAGGGTTTGAGGACGGTTTCAATCGAGCTTCACGAGCTCGAGGGTTGTCGGCTTGATTTTTACGGTTCGGGCAGTTGCTCGCTCGAGCTCAGGGCTCCGAAGCTCGAAGATCTTCAGGTTCAAGGGTGTAGTTGGATTAGGGTTCGCAAGACGAGTAGCTTGAAGTATCTTTCGATCGCGAACAATGCCGGTAAGATTCGAGATTTACTGTATTCCCGAATCCAAATTTGATGGCTATGTTGTGTTTTCGGTCTCATCAATATTTGAACCGTAGAGTCGTACTTACATGAGAGAGAGGGAGGTTAAGGGGAAAACCTTAAAAAAATGGAAAACTGAGAAACACCCCGGTAGCCCTTTATGTGGACGGTATGCGGTTTTGCATACAAGTAAATTAATTTGTTTTTTAGTTTTTTATGCACGTGCATATTATGAATTGCTTTTATGCACAAGTGCATACCATCCAGATGAAAGGCTACCAGGGTGTAACCACCCTAATTTTGCAAACTATGCAAACCGTCGATTTCATTGGTTAAGTTACTGAAATTAGTTTATAAAATTGACAAATTGTTTAATTTGATGAAATTGTTTCATATCATTCTTTTTCTTTTTGATGAAATTGTTTTATATATTTATGTTTTTTTATGTAAAAATGGTTTTTTTATATATTCTTTTTCGTGTATTTTCCTCATTTTGATTGAACCTTTTCATTTCTACATATGAAACAATTTTATTACCCTAACTAATGAAATCGGTGGTTTAGAAAATTAAGATGGTTTGTAAATGAAACTACCCCTATATATACACATATGCATACGTTTCAAATAAGACGGCTAAACATTGTGAGAAGGGAAGGTTCATATATGAATCATGGAAAAAAATCCGGGAAACATCTATTTAAAGATACATATGAAACGAACCTCACATATAATTCCTATGTGCTCATGAATGTATCTTGAAACTCTTTTAACCTGGGTTAAGTTCTGGTGAGACCAAGCCTTTTGGTGAGACCGGTGAGACCAACATATTTTACTTGAAACTTCACATCAAAACGTTTGTGAAGGTAAAAAAAATTGAACATTCATCGTTAAAACATACTAGAAAACACTATCGAAAAAAAATTCCAAAAAAAAGGTTAAAAAACGAAACCTTCACAGCAGTTTTTTTTTTTTTTTTTTTTTGTGAAGGTTCGCATTATATATATGTAACCTTCACAGAACTTGAGCTGTGAAGGTTTCGTTTTTTAGCTTGTTTTCGATATTTTTTTTGCATTGAAAGTGATTTTTAGGTATGCGTATTCGAGTTTTATGTACATTCAAGGTGTTTTTTTTTTGTGAAGTTTCATACGTTGGGTATTGGTCTCACACGGTCTCACGGTAACAGCTTTGTGTCACCTGATCCTAAGTCCTTTTAACCTTCCATTATTGTCGTTTAAAGATATTTAGCCTTTATTTGAGTTGACCCCTATATATGGCAAATCAAACAATAACCACAAATACATTACAAACCCACGAACCCATATACGAATAACACGTGTGAAACATGCAATGTTCATATATGAAAATCATCGAGCTTGAGCCTAACTTTACTTTTTCGAGCCGAGCTCAAAAAAAGTTTTTTAAAGTGGGGTTTGAAAAGGGGTTTCTCGTATCTTTTTTTATTGGAAAGGTGTTTGAGCCTATGGTTTCTTGTATCTTTTAACGTGTATAACGGGCACAACATCAAGATATGATCGTGGGTCTTATTGCTTTTCAGGGAGAATTTACATGGTGGACTTCGGTAAGCTCGTGGCACTCGAATCGTTAGCGATTCGAGGCGTTCAATGGTGTTGGGACGCAATAAACAAAATGCTTCAACTCGCGACCCAAGTGAAACACCTCTACATGAAGATTGAATTCACCGGAGATTTTGAAGCTCTTCTCCCATTCCCCGAAATCGATTTTGTCGACTTCTTTAAAACCCATCCAAATCTCAAATCGTTTGACATCCATGGTGCAATGTTTGCCGCCCTTTGCCAAAAAAACAGTCTAAAAAACGTAAGTTAGAAGGACTATTTTTGTTCGATTTCAGTAAGTACATGAGTAAACTACAATTTTGGTCCATGTGGTCTAAAAGTGGTCCTTAGACTTCAATAACTACAATTCTTGTTCATACTGTTTACATTTTGCTTTGAAAATTGTCTATAGTCACTAGCTCCGTTAAATATCTTCGTTAAGGGAAATTTATGTCTTTTTATTCTTTTTTATCAGTTTTGGTCCTTTGAGTAAAGGAGTCATTTAAATTACAATTTTGGTCTTTTGAGTAAACACAAAAAAAAAAGACATAAATTCCCCATTATTTGAGGAGATATTTAACGGAGTTAGTGACCATGGACCATTTTCAAAGCAAAAAGTAAACAACAATAGGTCAGGATAGGATGGGTTGGGTTGATTTGGGTTGGGCTCGGGTTTAACTCATTTATTCATTGGGTTGAAAATTTCAACCCAACCTAACATGTTTAATTAAATGGGTTGAGATTTTCAACCCAACCCAACCTAACCTGTTGGGTTGGTAGGGGATTGACATGTTAATGGTTTTCTTAACCCAACTTGTTAAATAAATGGGTTGAACCTGGGTTGGCCCGTGTAAAAGGTATGACAAACGTTTTTAAGAACTTATAATCATATGAGGATTTCGTTTTTGTGGTTATACTAATAGAATTTATAATCATAATAATATATAATCAAATAATTATTTTTAATTAAAATAAGTTGAAATCAGGTTGTAAATAAATGGGTTGGGTGCGGGTTGTAATAAGGCCGCAAATTTCAAACCAACCCATTAAATAAATGGGTTAGGCGGATTAACCCATTTATCTTAAATGGGTTGAAAATCTCAACCCAACATGCTATTATCGCGTTGGGTTGACGGGTTGGGTCACTTTTTGCCGGCCCTAAACAGCTGGGACAATAACTATAGCTATTAAAGTCTAGGAGTCACTTTAAGAGATTCATGTAAACCATTGGGAACAAAAGTTGTAGTTTACTCAAGATTTATTTATTCAAAACATGAAATCTCGTTTTTTTAACACTTTTCTTTAATGAAAATCAAGAAATCGTGATTCATCGATTATCTATCTTTCCGGTGATTTTTTTGCAGGTGCATTCGAGTTTTGTGATTCCGTGCCTTGAGGAAGTTGTAATCACTGTTAGATCGCCGTTGAACGTTGAACAAAAGATGAACACGCTAGAATCGTTGGTGAAGTTTGCGAAGAATTTGAAGAAGATGAAGATCAAGATTCTTCAGATGAGAAGTGGACACAGCAGTGCTGATGATTTCTTTGAAGAGATTTGCAGGTTTAGATTCATGAATCATAACTTAATCTCAATAGAATAAAGTTAATGTTTTTATTTTTTAATTTATTCCATGATTAAATGTTATGATTCTTGTTTATTGTAGAACTTTGATTGTCCTTAATAATCTTGAAGTCTTTTTGTGTTTATCTATGTGGTTTCAAGTAGAGATGTAGAAGGCCTGGAGTCCTGGACTTATTTATGACTGGGCCTGCCTATTTTCAATGAGCCAATCGGGATTTTAAGGTGCGTTAGGTAATTAGATAGGATAGAACAGGATAAGACATGGAACAGAATAAAACAGAACAAAATAGTTGTTTGGTAAGACAAAATTGGACATGATGGAACAAATAAAATGATAAGTTACCTCTAATGAGTTGTTTTATATATTTTGATTAATTACGTATTTGATTAAATTGTAATAAAATAAATATTTTTGTAACACAATAATTAGTATGTTTTTGTCAAACATCATTAAAATGACACTAAAATAAAAAGTTTTAATTAGTTTTCAATTTTTATTTTATATTTTTGTACTATTATTAACATTCATTGAATTACATAGGTTAATCAAAATATCGTAATTGTATACATATAATAACTTTAAAAGAGGAAAGTAGAAGTTTGAATAGTATAAAGTACAATAAATGAATTCTAAAAAATGAATAAACTATAAGTATAAAGACGTATTTGATATATCAGAAGAGAATTATGTTTTAGTTTGAGGCTATATTGGTAAATATGAGTTTGTTCCAGCTTGTTTCATGGGTCGGGGTGGAACAAATCTATTCCACTTTGTTCCAGTCTGCTCCATGTAAAAGTCCTCCTATATATGGAATAGTGTTCTATGTTTTTGTTTGTTTTGTCTTGTCCAATATATCAAACGCACCCTAATATAGACTTTGGTTGGGCTATGGGGGTTGAAGAAGGGTTTGATCGGGCGTAAAACAAACTTTCTAGGGTGGGCATTTATAGGTCTAAGCCTAGACATGCCCCCTAAAATCAACCATTTCAGATGGCTTTGGGCTCACTAGGCATGGGCTTTTTTGGGTCAGGCTTTGGGCTTTTTGGGTATTTTTGATTTTAGCTGTATTCAAATTCTACAAGGTGAGTTGAATGTTGTTTGTAATATAGTGTGCAAAAAGTCAATTTGGTTCATATATAATAGAGTAAATCAGTTACAACCGATAGATTAAGGGGGCGCTTGGTTGGAGGTATTGCAGGGTCAGGAATGAGAATGATAATGAAAACAGTTGTTTGGTCTGATATTATATAATGGAATCATTCTTGCAGATCCATTAATTTCCATTCCTGACCAAATTCGGGGGAATGAAAATTTTATTTCTACTTAGTTCTTTTTTCCACATATCATTCCATCTTTTGATGTTAAATGGAACATCTTTTGTATTTTCAAAGTGGAAAAAAATATTTTTTTAATATGAAACAATTTTTCATTGATTATAGTGGGTTAACCAAACAACATCAATACAATGCTCATTATCATTCCCATTCTCCTGCATTCCCATTGTCATTTTCATTCTCATTCTCTAAAACGAACCAAGCACAAATTTGTAGTAGGATTATGGTTGAATTTCAAAAACCGATTGCAAATATAATATAATATCAAATCTGACCCAATTACCTTCCAAGTTAAATTTATTTGGTGTAGGAAAAGTTGTTTTTCTTATGTTAATGTTACTGCATCATGTTGGTTGTTGGATTCACCTGAAGCATTGAAGACTTGAAGTACAGATATAAACCATTTAGGGGGAGAGAATTAAAAAAAAGGATATTTGGGAAGAGAAAAGAAATCTACAAAATCAAAATTTGGAGAAAAAGAAAAAGCATTAATTATTATATCTTCTTATTTTGAAGAAAAAAAATAAAGCTACTATTTTACATAGAGTTTTGGCAAAAGTTCAGGATTCTAATGTTTGAAATGATAAGTATTTGGATAATTTTTGTGAACAAATAAATCTTTAAACATTTTAAAACCTATTAAATAAAGCACTGAACTTTAAAAAAATGGATGATATATTCTTATAAGCTATAAAACTGGTTAGTATAATAAAATAATAATAAAAAACGCAATGGTGAATGGTTGAACATGTAATAATACTAGAATCTTCAAAATTGGAAATTTTGTTGGAATTGATATATTACTTTTTGGAGGTCTTGAGGTATTTTATATGTTAAAGATTGGAAAAAAAGTTATCACTCCAAAGAAGATGGGTGGTCTCCGTATTGGTTCTATATACTTCGTCAATTTATCGTTGTTAATCAAATGGTGGTGGAGATTAAAGGTAAAAGACCAAGCTCTATGGGCTAGAGTGATTAAGACAATTCATGGCATAACCGGAAAAGACTCTGACTCAATGATACATTATAAATACGCAGTTGTCTGGCTGAATATAGTGAAAGCAGGTATGTCATTATTTCTTTTTTGGAAGATGTATCCCAGACCACATTGGGTATGTCATTAATTGTTTATTTCCTGATCTGTATCTTCTGGAAAGTGACAAATCTTGTCCCATTGTTGATCGGTGGCATCACAGTACAAATAATGGCGTGTCATGGAGATGGTCTTGGTCTGCTAACATCGTGGATTTAAGGTTATCAGACAGCATATCAGATTTACATTCCTTAGTGGGGAATATCATGCTTTCGAATAGCCCGGACTTCTGGAAATGGGAAGGGGATTCAACGAGTATATTTTCTGTTAAATCGATGAGGGCATTCATTGATAACCGAACAAACCACTCAACGATGGTTGCCAGTTAAAGTCAGTTGTTTTATATGGAGGCTCTTATTGAGAAGGATCCCAACGAGAGCAAACTTAAGAACGAGAGGCATTCAAATTCACTCAGATTTATGTCCTTTATGTGATCGTGACGTAGAGACAGAAGATCATCTTTTCTATTCTTGCTCTAAAACTAAGGAAGTATGGCGATGGGTCGAAAATTGGTGCAACATTAATCTTAGCCCTCATTCCTCTTTTAACGAAGTTCTGGTGAAATTACTTAGCTATGTAACTTCAAAGAACAAGTAGAAATTGTTGGAGGCTTTAATTGGGTGTGTGTTTTTGGTTCATATGGAAGGCTCGAAACGAAGTGGTTTCTATAGCAAAAGTTTCTCGAGTTTGGTGGTGATAGAGTAGTCCCATACCATGCTTTTCACTTGGATTAAATTCATATCGAAATGTACTCTAGATTGGTCTAGGTGGTGTTGTAATCTCTTGTTTGTTTTGTAATTTTCTTGTACTCTTCTGTCTTCTAGCTTCTTGCTGGAAGTCATTCTAATAAATTTGGGGTGCTGGCGGGATGATGGCCATGTCGAAGCTCCTTATCATACTTTCCCTCTTCTTGCCATTAAAAAAAATTGTTAAAAGATAAATTTGACACCAAAATGTTTACGCTTGTTTACAAGCGTGGAGTTTAATTCATTTTTTGTTGCTTTTTATAGTGTCTTACTTTTAATTTGTACATTGTTATATAACCTAACTTAGATTGTTTACTATAATTGATTCACATATACCTATATAAGTAAATTACATTTTTAGTCTCTATGATTACCATTCAATATCAAGTATTAAGTCCTTTCCATACTTTAAACCAACTACACTTTTGATTAATATGGTTGCCATCTTGTTTCGTTTTTGGTCCGTTGTGGCTTACCGTGTTAAGGAACCAAAAGCAAATAAAGTGGCAACCACAATGACCAAAAGTATAATTAGTTTAGAGTAATAACTAGACTTAATAATGAGTAACAATAGTAACCAACGTCAAGGCCTCACCATGGTTTGACCTTGTGTCTCACCACGGCTCACGTCCTTTAGAACCTTGAATATAAGGAGGTGTTCGGGATTGCTTATTTAAAATAAATTATGTTTTTTTCTTATAAAAGCGTTTATCAAATTATGTGATGTCAAAATGAAGTTTTATAAAAAGTGTTTGGATTAGCTTAGTACAGTACCCAAACATAATAAGTTGGGTTTTAAGGGGTGTTTGGGATTGTTTATACATAAGCAATAACTAAAAAACAGATAAGTTGATTTAAATCAATCAATAAGTTAGAATGAAATGATTTTCCAAAAACTCCTTATCTTATTTTTGGCAAAACTATAAACAATCATTTTTGGCAAAACTAGAAGTTTGGAAAATGTCATTTTAAAATAAAAAAATCAACTTATTTATAATAAAAATTGTCTAGAAAATAATTGAAAATATGTCAATTCATAAACTAAAGGGGGTGTAATGATTCAAACACTTATTTTATTCCTCCAAACACTAAAAAAATGTTTATTTTAATTTTCATATTGAATAAGTTAATAAACATTTTAAGACATGTTATTTTTCTTTCTTTTTTGCCAAAAAAGGTTCTCTAACATTCTATAACTTTTAGTACATAAATGATTTAATAATATTTTCTTTTTAGGATACAAACCCTATTTATTGATTGATTTCTTTACATGTAAAAACCAAAAACTTGAACATCTTCAATATTTTGCTCATAAATGATTGCTTGCGAGGCACATGTTTGTTATACATCAATTATTAGTACCGTACAATCATTAATGCAAAATTGCACATTACCAAAAATCATTCATTCAACTTTCTGGTACAAAGAAAGTTTGTCTATTTAGAATTGTTAATAACCGATTTAAATGTTTAATCAAATAAGTTAGAAAATAATCATCAACTCATCAATAATAGACACACATATATGGGTCATGGAAGGACTTGTATTTTATAAGAACTATGATATCTATTCACAATTACACATGTTGAAGTCATACATAATAATACATTATGATTACTGGCTTAATCCTGACGTATTTTCTATTTCAAGCATTAAGTTCAAATATGGTGATTAATACCGTTAATACTTATTGATCGAATGCATGATTGTTTTAGATCTCATACAGTAAACTCAAACCTAATAATTCATACTATGGATATTCATTAAAATAGTGAATATGGTTGGATCTTAAAGTTCTTATAAATAATCGGGTTCTCAAATTATTATCACCTTGCAATATATATATATATATAGGGAGGTTCATACGAAATATATAACTTTTTAAGAAAACACGAGGAGCAATCTCAACCACTCATCTCAGTCAACAAATGCGGCTTTGACCGGTCCCTCCCTTTAATAATCTCTACCCTCCCATGAATCGCGTCAATCCTCCGTGATCAGGTCCACCATAACCGCAAGATGAGTGGCTGAGATTGCTCCTCACTTTTTCTTAAATTTACATGCTTCTCTATATATAGTATTAGGTTCAAATGAGAAGTGCTAAAAAAATGAGAAGTATAGAAGTGATCTCTACCACTTATTCGGTCAATAAAGACGTCCCCTCCTCTAATAATCTCTACCCTTCCATGAATCGCGTCAATCCCCCGTGATCGCGTCCACCGTAACCGGTCAAAGCCACCTTTATTGACCGGATGAGTGGTGGAGATCACTTATCTACGTATTTTTTTAGCATATATATATATATATATAGAGAGAGAGAGAGAGAGAGGAATCTTCATATAAAAACCATTTTTTTTTAAAAAACCCGTGAAAACCGACTAAAAAACCATATATATATATATAATATATGGGTCGTATCCATTATAAACCATGAGATTTTTATTGACATCAAAAACCAATCTCAACCATACATGTAGATGATCAATGGTATGAGTTAATTCAGTTTCTAAATTTGCTCTCACTCACATCTCATAACTGCCTAAAAATTTCAAAATAAACAAAATCAATGGTTAAGGGTTTGTAGGAATTCCATGGTTTGTATTTGATATTTCCCATATATATATGCATGGGATCGTGTGAGAAATTCTTTTCTGGCGAGAAGTACTTTTAAACCGTTGATCACTTTAAATCAGATATCCTCCCATAAGTTGTGGCTTAAAAGAGAAATCATCCGATACATCTTATCTTGATACATTTCATCCTAATGTTCGTTCATTTCTCGTTCAACGTTTGATAACCACTTCTTACTTTTTTTACAAGTGTTTAATTAGAAAGAAAGGATAATAATGATGTGGACATATCTCACAAGTACTTGATTTTAATGATACCGAATATGAACCGCTTAAAATAATACAAGTTCCATACAATTCATATATGTTAAAAGTTCGATCGACACATGCAAAAGATTCTTTTAATATATTGATAGTAAGACATAGTCTTTACAACGAGTTAACCATTAAATTGCAAGAAAATACAACAATTAACAAACTAGAAACCACTAATAATCGACCAAAATTAAAATATGTTGCTATTTTGTTTTAGATGATCAAAATAAAGTATGTTTTTTTTTTTTTTTGATTCATAAAAATAAAGTATGTTGTTGTTTTGTATTTAGACTATATCGTCTAGATTAATAAAGAGAAAATTATTTATCTAGCCAACCACAAAAATGCATTTAACCTCCTACCCAATCTCTCTCAATTCTATCAAAAATACCCAATCGGCCGCTATCCGGCAGCCGCTATTGGCGGCCCGATGTTTTTTCCGGCCAAAACACACACACACATATATATATACATATAATGTGTGTATATATAAGAAGTGGGTAGCGGGTGAAGTGCGTAGCGGGTGGAGTGATGATGATCCAAGGGTAGGTAGCGACTGGAAGTGTGTGTATATATATACTCATCCATACACACACATATATATATATACATCCATACCAGCCATATATACACTCATGATGATCTATATATATATACATATAAGTGTGTGTATATATATGGAAGTGGGTAGCGGGTGAAGTGATGATGATCCAAGGGTGGGTAGCGGGTGAAGTTTCCAGCCATATATATACACACACACACATATATATATATATATACATCCATACCAGCCATATACACACACACACATATATATATTTTTTGGCCGGAAAAACATCGGGCCGCCAATAGCGGCTGCCGGACGCCGGTAGCGGTCGCCGGATAGCGGCCGGTTGGGTATTTTGGGTAGAATTAAGAGAGATTGGGTAGGAGGTTAAATGCATTTTTAAATGCATCTTTATGTTTATCTACCCAACTATAAAAATGCATTTAACCTCCTACCCAATCTCTCTTAATTCTACCCAAAATACCCAACCGGCCACTATCCGGCGACCGCTACCGGCGTCCGGCAGCCGCTATTGGCGGCCTGATGTTTTTCCGGCCAAAAAATATATATGTGTGTGTATATGGTTGGTATGGATGTATATATATATATATGTGTATATATATGGCTGGAAACTTCACCCGCTACCCACCCTTGGATCATCATCACTTCACCCGCTACCCACTTCCATATATATACACACACTTATATGTATATATATAGATCATCATGAGTGTATATATGGCTGGGGATGTATATATATATATGTGTGTGTGTGGATGAGTATATATATACACACACACTTCTAGCCGCTACCTACCCTTGGATCATCATCACTCCACCCGCTACGCACTTCACCCGCTACCCACTTCTTATATATACACACATTATATGTATATATATGTGTGTGTTTTGGCCGGAAAACATCGGGCCGCCAATAGCGGCTACCGGATAGCGGCCGATTGGGTATTTTTGATAGAATTGAGAGAGATTGGGTAGGAAGTTAAATGCATTTTTGTGGTTGGCTAGATAAATAATTTTCTCTAACATAAAATACATTGTCACTGTGTGCATTTAGACCTTATTTGACAAGTATAATGTTACAAAGTTATCTTAACATGTTATCTGACTTAGTTATCAAACTAAGTCAACCAAACTACAAAAATACCTGGACAATACAATCAAACACGAATATATAGAAAGTTGAGAAAATAATTTCTGTATTACTTAACTTTTGTACAGATGAATAATTTTTTTTATTTAATTAACGATACAGTTAAGATTAAATTATTAATAAAATATCATTTTTGAAATATTAATAGTTAAGGTATATTTGGGAAAACTATTAATAAAATATTTATTATTAATTAATATATTTGAATATATGACTACTAATCATAAATTTAGTCATGAATATATGACAACTTCATAAAATATTTAATTATAAATCAAATACTTCCTTTTAAGTTAACCAACCTTACTTTCTTTATCCATAAATCAATTAATATGAGATATTTTTTAGGAATTATAAATAGACCCTTGAGGAGAATGGGTAGGATGGTATAAATGTAGATATAGAATCTATCATAGGAAGTTATACTTTTATGTGAATACATCAAATGCTAAAAAAATCCATATAACACCATCCTTTAAAAATTAGGGAGGTGATTTGTACACAACTTTTTACAATCCACAACAATTTTATATTAATAGACAATTATATCCTTTCCATATTTACTAAACTTTTCAATTAACCCCTTCTATCTTTTAATTAATTTTTTCTCAAACCCCTACACCATCCCCAAATTTCATATTTTCTTTTTTATATTTTTAACCTTCAAATATTTACATTTTACACCTAGTAGACCTTTCGTTTATTTTCTTAATTTCTTATTCATCTTTTTTTTTTGTAACTCTAAAATTTTAAAATTCTTACTAGTCCCACTTACTTCTACTTCAATGTTTTTTAGACTTTTTATTTTTTATTCTAAAAATAGTACACCATCCATTTTTTCTTCTTAAGTTACTTTTCACAAATTTACATCAACTTAAACAATATTGAAAACCAAATAAGATGAACCATTTGTTGTAGAAATAAACTAGGCTTGTTGAAAAAATGACATAGAAATAACCAAACTCAACTCCAATTACGTTTGATGCAGAAAATTATAAACCAAAATAAAAAACCAAATAGGATTTCAAAAGGAAAACAAAAGCATGTTTGCCAATATAAATCATCAATGCCTAAAAAAAAGGATTGGATATATATAGTCGATAAATCATCAATGAAAATTGGGGATTGGTGTAGGAGGTTTTAAAAAAAGAATTAAAAAGTAAAAGGGGTTAATTGAAAATTTTACAAAAAAAAGGAATGTATATAATTGAATTGAAATTTTTACTAAAAAAAGGAAATGATATAATTGAATTAAATTTTACTAAAAAAAAGAAAGGATATAATTGTCTAATACTATAAAATTGTTGTGGATGGTAAAACTTCGTTGTGTACGGATCAGCTCCCTAAAAATTATACTTGGTTATACTGATTGAAAATTTTACAGAATTTTTTTAATATTTTTTAACACGCATGGGTATGTCATAAGATATAAAAAATTCGCAATAATGGAAAGCACATAATGTACAGTTTACTATTTATTTTGATATAACGATATACACTATTGATTTTTAATGTCATTTTATTATATAAATATTATCATTAGTAATTTTTAATGTTTATTTTGATATTTTTACATTTATCAACTAGCTTATAAATCTAATTAATTTTGTAAAACATCTTTAACAATTTTATTAAAATAGAAAATGTGATTTTTGGTTGTTAAAATGATCTAAAAGATTTGTTATCCTATTTTGTAAAATAGAAATGTAGGAAGAAACCTTTAAATATAAGGGAAAAATCCAATAAAACCTAATGAAATTTAGTGATTGGAATAATTAAGTTCTTAGACAACTTTTTGAAACAAACAAGCCATTAAATTTTTCAGAACCTATTTAAATAAATCCTTGGATTTTTTAAAACCTATTAGGCTATGCGTACCCAACCCTCCCAACCCCACTGCCACATTAGCTTTCACATAAGTTTTTTCCCAACTCCGTAATTAACCCTTTGAAACCCTCTCTGATTAGTACCCAACCCTCTCACACAACACACACACACACAACCCTCTCTTTATCATTTGCTTCTCACAAAACAAACGGTTTCAGTAAGCCGTGGATTGCTTCAACCCGCCCAAGCTATCGCTGGCGTACCAATACCCGTCCAGCCCGCCGGCTTCAACGCACGCCCTTATACACATCATCATGACCTATAAAACAAATTAATATGGTGAAATAATTAAAAAAATTCAAAATACACCCAATAGACTTTCATACTCTGAAAGATTAAATTTATAGACAGTTTTTTAATGAAAAAATTGTTGGGTTTTTGTGGGTATCCTCGGATCAAACTGATTCGAGGATTATCTCAGATCTATCAAAACCTCGCTGGTTTGATATATCTCGTAGGTTTAAAACAAACTGTTAAAACCCACGAGATCAGAAACACGCTGTTTCGGATCTAAATATGCGGAAGCGATAAAGGCTAAAAAACCCATTAAAGCCTAATAATCTTAATCGTTTGTAGCTCTAAACCTAAAGGGTTAGGTTAGATTAATTTACCTGGATTGCTTGAAACTTAGTCCACCCGTAATCAACCAACGAACGTTCCTCTAGCAGAACCGTGAAAACCCGAACAACAAAAACGACCCGGGGGGGGGGGGTTTGTGTGCGCCGGTTTTGGGAGAGAGGAGGAGGAGACAGAAAACTGATTTTTCAACTGAAAAGGGCTTAATGTTTCTTAACCCATAGGCCTTTATTTATATGGGAAAAATACAACAGTTTGAATGAGATTCAGCTTCCATATTATAATTATCTCAAATTCATTCCTTTTATTAACTGGAAAAGAATTTGCCTATGATAATTATAATTTATATATATTTATCTAATATATATAAAGTCTTTATTAATTAACTATTATATATTTATTTATCTAATAAATATACAATATTCTAATTAATAATCCTCCAACTTTGGTAATTCTTACTGAAATTACCCAATAGATTTATAATACACTATTATAAACCCTAACTCTCCATTTCGGGATTTCATCTAACTTGTTCGACTTATAGGTTCTCACAGGTGTGACCCTCAAGTGTCTTGTAACATTGGATTGTATAATCACTTGGTTTGTCAACTCTGCACATAATTTCTAACAGACTCCCACTTGTGCAAGTTGGCAATACCACCTTTGATTATACGGACCTAAGGAGGCCCCTAGACAGGCACTTAGGCTGACCAGGTTACAAGAACTCTTATACCCAGATTTGGTGATATAAACATTCCGTGAGGAATTGGTATCTATGAAACTACTGTTCATTGATTGGGTATATCTTGGCCTTTCCCTTTGCATCGCGATATTTCATCTGTGAGTATGAGCTTGGAAAGTGTCAACTCTAAATACTCGAGATTCTGTTCTCTTGATTATCTGACTTTCACTGATAGGTAAACGACAAAGAACTAATCAGTTCGTTTGGGCATGGCCATGCACTTCATCAGTATACTTAGTCAGTCAAGATGGGCCCAGAAATATCTCTCTTCTGAGAAGAGGTGCAAATCCCATCTTGCATATCTGCCTTTAACACCACGGCTTCCGCTGAATCTAGTTACACCCTTTATAGCCACCCTGTTACGGCGTAGCGGTTGAATGCACTAAGAATTCAGTAGTCCTCATGATATCAAATCAGATACCTCAGGTGATAGGGACAACCACTGTGAGATTTACTTATGACTGTTTCCAAGAAGTAATCTCAACCGCGGATCACGTCCAATATTTGCTACTCTATCAAATATCTGTGCAACTTTTAGTCTACAACACTTGTAGCTGTTATTCAGCAACTCATCATAACTACCTAAAAGTTCACAATGACTTTAACGCCTTATCATGCTCCCACAATGATAAGTTGTCACGGACAGATTTTGAATGAAAAAACGAAAACTGATTTCATTCCTGGATATATTAAAACATGCAAAATAGTGAAAGTGATAAAGAAACTAATTTTGTATAGTCCATATTACACGCTGTAATAATAACAAAATTAAATGTCTTTTCTTTAATAACTTTCATTTTATCTATTTAACATTTGTTAAATACTGATCTAAAATGAAGTATCACCTACCTTCAATTTTAAACCATTTGATTAAAGTTTACCATTTTAATCAAAGTGATAACCAAAAACACAAGTCTGTTCATACGATCTACTTGTATCTGCTAATTATTGTTCTGCAAACACCTTATAAAACAATAATTAGACTTTTATCATATTCCATGAACTTGGAGACCTGGATTAACTTCCAGTTCCTGAATATGTAAAACTGCAACTTTCCTTAGTTGCTGTGTAGATGAATGATTTCTTCCTGAAATCCGATTCCATTTGCAATCCTGGCAAATCTACTGGAATGCTATATATTTTAATCCAACACTATAATTATTGATTTTTAAGTCAGTCACGACCTTTGTTTCATGGGTCTTGAAACTTTTATCCTTTTAACTAAAAGAGTAAATTATATCTTATGAATTCTTATCCTACCTGGATTTATGAATTCCGAGATATATCAATAATTATGTCTTTTATTCTTTTATCTTAGACTAGATAGAGAATAATCGGGCTCCCACTTGCTTGTATAAAAACTAACTATTACTCAAAATTTACTATTGACTTATTCAAGACTTTGATTAGTCAATCCTAATTCCAAGTAATGAACTTTGAGAATTTCCCTTTTATGAAACTCAACTGGATTTGGTCAAATCCTAATTCCAAACCTTGGAATCCTTCTAGTTTCATAAATACTGTTATTAACGCTATCTGAGTTAATATCCTAAATTCTCTTTTAAAACATTTGAATAAAACTTGATCAAACTTGATTAGTTAATTATGAGAATTTCCTTTTATAAAACTTATCTGGATTTGTTCAAATCCTAATTCCAGAACTTGGAATCTTTCTAGTTTTATAAATGCTGTTATTAACGCTATCTGTGTTAATATCTTAAATTCTCTATTTTCGGATCACAAAACCATTATTCATAAATGTTTTATTCTCAAAACACATTCCTATAGAATCTCGTGTGTTTTGATAGTTTCTATACAAATTACTTCAATTTCATTAAAGTAATTATAACAGGCATCAACAACTAGGATCATACAAACACTAAGCACAATCAGATATTTCAATTGTCAAGACAATAACTTTTGAAAATTAAAACCATTGAATTATAAAATATAATTATCCAAACATTTAAAAACATAAACCCCCAAAATAATTGTTTTAAAACTATAAATTCAAAAATGTCTTGACTTTAAATCATCTAGTACTTAAGATCCTCGGCAACTCCTGGGCACTTCACTTCATTTCTGACTTCCTGCAATAATCATTTGCTCTAGGTATCAGTATACTTGTAAGCTAACAAGTAAGAAGTGACAAATCAAAGCAATCATAAATTTTCTGAGGTTTACATACCTGCTTCATGACGCTTAGGGCAGTTTTGCCTCCAATGACCGATCTCATTGCATATGAAACATCGGTTTTCGGTCCTAGCTTTGTTTGGCTTAACCTTCTTGCCCTTGCCCTTGCCCTTGCCTTTCTTGGGTGCACTCTGGATGGCCTGAACTGGTCCTTTTCCCTTGCTGGTGCTAGCATGCCCTTTTTTCTTTTTAACCCCTCCGTCTTTTACCATCAAGACATCCTTTGTCTTGTTCTTGTTCCCCATATTTAATTCAGCTGTCTTGAGCATGGAGTGCAATTCTGCTATTGTTTTCTCCATGTTGTTCATGTTGTAGTTGACTACAAAGGGCCTGTAGTCTTCTGACAGTGAATTAAGTATGGTGTCAGTTGCTAGCTGCAACGGAACAGGATGACCCAGCCTCTCCAGATGATCTAAGTGCCGTTTCATTTTCATGACATGGTCACTTACTGATGTTCCTTTTACCATCTTGCACTCATTGAATGCTTTGGTGGCATCGTAGCGCTCTGTACGAGCCTGAGTCTGAAACATGTCCCTCAGCTGGCGGATCATGTCGTAAGCATTTGTATTTATGAGCCCTGTTTGCAGATCTGGGCTCATAGTTGCTAACATCAGACAGGCAACATCAAGGAGATCATCTGAGTGCTTTTTGTGGGCATTTCTGGCAGCGGCCGGAGCGTTTGCCGGAGGTGCCTCCCCAAGTGGCTCTTCAAGCACATACCACTTTCTTTCATGTCTGAGCACAATCATCAGATTGCGCTCCCAGTCAAGAAAGTTAGAGCCGGTCAACTTATCCTTCTCTAGGATAGAGCGGAGGGAAAGATTGTTAGTGCTGGTAACAGTGCTTGCCATCTACACAAAATAAAATTTTTGGTCTTAGCAACTGTAAATAGACTAATTTCCAATAAAATATCAATAAACCCTTAAATGATCAATTTATTGGACTAGGATCCTTATTTCATACGTCCTGATGTGCGTAATGTTCTTGCTCCACCAGACCCGTATTTATTTCGGTAGGTAAGGACTTTTACCAATCATATCTAACTGACATGACTCCTAGATCTTTTCGGGACCATGGCAACTACCTGTGCATGTTTTAGTCCCTCTTAGTGCTTTTTGGCCCGGTACCACCCGGTGAACATTATAGAACCAAAACAGATCTACCATTTTGGGGACCTGATTACTACACTCTGGCCGGTACCACCCGGAGATAATTCGCAGAGTTATGTAACCCCTTCAGCTTCAGTTTGAACACAGACGTTGAATGTGTGATCACTTACAACGCCTATGTACTTTATGCCGAAGGTGCCCCTAGATGGGTTGCACTACTGATCTGTGATTTTCGGGGTTTTGAAAACTTTATTTTCCAGGATTTTGATAAACTGATTGTTTATAAAGGCTACTTATGTTTTAAACTAACTGTTTGAAACATACATGTAATTTTAAAACTAACTGTTCTAAAAATTACTCGCCAATTAAAACTAACTGTTTTAATAGCATACCTAGTTGATTAAAACTAACTGTTTTTGTCAACTTTGCCCTTTTATGAAATAATCATCCACTGATTGTTAGTAAAGAGCAATTGATACTCTAAACTTACTGTTTTAGAGGTTATTTTAAACCAACTGTTTAAAATATCGGCTGATTGAAATCAACTGAGCTTAAAGTGTACTGGTTGATTGAAACTACCTGTTTCAATAACCTTTTGACAAAAGCTAACTGTTCTGTCAAGTTTGCTCTTTTACAACAATACACTAGGTTTTATTAAAAGGCTTCACTTTAAAGGTTTTCGATTGAAAAGTTAATAAAACCTAATTCCTTCTTGTTTTAAAAAAAATATTTTAAAACATATCTAATAAACTAACAGTTATTAGCTCAACTACGCAGTTAATCATGCACACAGATAATTATAACAACTACGCAATTGTAAAACAGATAATTATAGGATTTGCCAATTTTGTTCCTAGGGACCAATAATGACCTAGTTTTTCTACAACTTCAAAACTTCGCGTAGCTCCCACTGGCTTCGCCATGCTTGTCAGTATTCCGGTAAGATGAAGAATAGCTCCCACTGGCCTTGTCATCCCAAAAGAAAAATCTATCCTAGAGTCATTATTACATAAGGGGTTGTAAACGGCACGCAGGCCTCCCCATGAATATGTCAAGGGTCTAAGTTGGCAAATACTATAACGTATATATATATATATATGTAAAATCAAACTGAAATTCATATATAATTCTCAAGCAATCACGCAATTATGTGTATATATGCAACAAAAGCAATATTATAATTACGAGAAAATAAAACTGGATCCGTTAAAATTATCTTGTCTCTATTATTGCAAAACTTGGTTTTAAATTGATTCATAAAACAACTGTTTTATAAGTCAAAACTAAAAATAGTTTTGTTACCTTTTAAAAGTTCCTTTTATCCAAAATATCAAACCGGATTTTTCAAGCAAAATATTATTTAAAAATGTGTAAACTTTAAAAACGTATCGTGTTTGATTCGCTGGTCAAGATATAATACTAAACTTGTTTGACCAGGCTGGTTAAAATAACTGGTTTGATGAAACATTATATAAAATTATAAAAGATTAATTCGGATAAAATAACAAAACTGAAAAAACCCTTCTTGGGCCATAACTTGGTCCAAAGGATTTGGGCCTTTAGGTCTGATAACGCAACTAGGCCCAAAAACGGAAAACCCTAGGTACAATCCATGGTCAAGAATTAACGTCTACCACCACGCTGGTGGCCGTTGCGTAATTATTATCATTGATTGGTAACGATAGTAACGCTACTACCGTCACCAATCGACCCATTCGATCGCCACCTTTTTGTCGCAACCACCATCCACCACCGCGTGAGCGGCCTCTGGTGGTTGTGGTTTGGCCGCGTCACGTCCCATTATCAGAACCGCCGGCCACCACCACGCTGGTGGTTCGGCCTTGGCGTCAACCGTGGTTCGATATGGATTCGGCCACCACCACCGATCGGGTGGCGTGGCCTACGGCCATTGCTTAACACCACCATCCACCACCACGATCGTGGCTTCTGGTGGTGGCGTTTTTGGATTCGTTTCCGGCCGGCGATCAAAATTATCACCGCTATTACTTGGCGATTAACCATCGCCTTGGCGTGGCCTTAGGGAAGCCGGCGGATGGTTCGGTTTGGTCATCATAGCGATCGGCAGCATTGGTTGCCGCCACCGTCGATCGCCACCGCTTGGCGCGGCCTTATGGCAGCCGGCGGTGGTTCGTGGTCATCGTGAGACGTCGCCACCACCACGCTGGTGGTGCTAGCCGCGATCGAGCCACGTGATACGGTCGTCGAAAGGCCGCCGGCGATTAACAGACCACCGCCATCCACCGCTGCTTATCGCAGCTTCTGGTGGTTGCGGTTTTGTCGCCTTCCCACCGATCTGGTGGTGTTTCACCTACGGCCACCACCATACCACCGCGACCGCCGATCTGGGGTGCGGTTTGGTGGTCGTCCTAAGCAGCCAACGCCACCATCAGCCACCGTTATCACCGAATTGGTGGTTCATGATACCGCTACCACCGCCTGGTGGTTGTGGTTTTGGGTTATGCGCCGCCGTATCCACCACCGTCTGAGTGGTTGCGGTTTGTTGGTTCTATGCGCGAGGGACCGGTGCCGCCACCACCAACTGTGGTGCGGCCCGGTTGTTGTTCCGGTGACGTTTGGATCGGTCCTCCACCGCACATGGTGGTGTGACCATGGTGATGTTGATTAGGGTTCTTGAAACGATAAACAAGGTTTTTTATAAAACATATAAAGATCAGTTTTTGCAAGAAACAATTTAATTTTAACGGATCATGCATATACAGATAAACTGATAAAAACTAAACGATTTAACAATGGCTCTGATACCACTGTTGGGTTTTTGTGGGTATCCTCGGATCAAACTGATTCGAGGATTATCTCAGATCTATCAAAACCTCGCTGGTTCGATATATCTCGTAGGTTTAAAACAAACTGTTAAAACCCACGAGATCAGAAACACGCTGTTTCGGATCTAAATATGCGGAAGCGATAAAGGCTAAAAAACCCATTAAAGCCTAATAATCTTAATCGTTTGTAGCTCTAAACCTAAAGGGTTAGGTTAGATTAATTTACCTGGATTGCTTGAAACTTAGTCCACCCGTAATCAACCAACGAACGTTCCTCTAGCAGAACCGTGAAAACCCGAACAACAAAAACGACCCGGGGGGGGGGGGGGGGGGGTTTGTGTGCGCCGGTTTTGGGAGAGAGGAGGAGGAGACAGAAAACTGATTTTTCAACTGAAAAGGGCTTAATGTTTCTTAACCCATAGGCCTTTATTTATATGGGAAAAATACAACAGTTTGAATGAGATTCAGCTTCCATATTATAATTATCTCAAATTCATTCCTTTTATTAACTGGAAAAGAATTTGCCTATGATAATTATAATTTATATATATTTATCTAATATATATAAAGTCTTTATTAATTAACTATTATATATTTATTTATCTAATAAATATACAATATTCTAATTAATAATCCTCCAACTTTGGTAATTCTTACTGAAATTACCCAATAGATTTATAATACACTATTATAAACCCTAACTCTCCATTTCGGGATTTCATCTAACTTGTTCGACTTATAGGTTCTCACAGGTGTGACCCTCAATTGTCTTGTAACATTGGATTGTATAATCACTTGGTTTGTCAACTCTGCACATAATTCCTAACAAAAATAACACAACCGTTGTAATATTGTTGGTTTCGATTATTTTTAAAAAAAAGAGAAAATACATTGCCCAACGTTTTTGTTATAAAGATGATATATATTTGGGATTTTTTTTATTCTAACCAAATTTTTAAAGATTTCTTTAACAGGAAGATGATAATACAATATATATATATATATATATATTTCAAATTTAGATAACTTTAAGTGAAATACCCAAAAGAGAGATAATTTTCAATTCGATATTTTTTTCCGAAAAGGGAGAAAAGACATCATTCGTACGTTTTTATGAAAAGATAATAGGATTTTGGATTTTTTTTATTTTAACATATTTTTTAGTTTTTTTAGATACGGAAATGACAATACAATTTAAATACAACGTTAAATGAAAAAAAAATCCAAATCTCTATTTTTTTTGTAAAACCTACGAACGATGTTTTTTTTCTGTAAAAAATAACGAACTGAAAACTATTTCCCCCTTTTCCGAATTTAGAGAATTTTAAACAAAATATCAAAAAAAAATCCAGTTCAAAATTTTTTCGAAAAAGGAAAAAGGACATCGTTTGCAGGTTTTTACAAAAAATAATAGAGATTTTGGATTTTTTTGTGAGTATTTTACTTAAAATTCTATAAATTGTAAAAAAAATTATATTGCAATGTCATTTTTTATTTAAAAGATTTTTTTTTTGAAATTTGGTTAGAATAAAAAATACAAAATATATACCTTTTTATATAAAAAAACGTATCAGCAACGTTTTACGTTTTTTCTCATTTCTCCAAAAAAGAATTATCAATAAACCAACATCTCAAAGGTTTTTATGTTCAAAAATTGTCTACGGACTTAATCGTTTAGAGTATGAAAGTGTAACTCCCCGTTCCCAAAGTTAGTTATTTGACGGAAATCGTTAAGATTTTAAAGCTAATGCGGGTTAATTATGTAATTTTCAGGTTTAGGGCCTTTGTGCCATTTGTAAAAGTTGGGGGGTTAGAGAGTGAGCATGTGTACTTAAGAAGTTTGGAAGCCCTAAACCTCTCATATGCTGTAAACGTATTTTGAGAGAGGGTTTGAGAGAAATTGGTGAATTCTTGGAGAAATTGCAAGGGAGGAAGTCAATTGAAGCAAGCATAGTGTTGGTGATCATTTGTTGGTGCTAGTATTGCAAGGTATTCATCAATTTCATCTTTGTTCATGTTGATTGGTTAGTTCTTTCAAGGGTTAGGGTTCTTATGGGTTGTTGTTGAAATTGATGATCTTTGGATCATCAATTGGTGTTGTTTTGGTGTTGATAAGTTGTCTAATCATGTAGTTGTGTTAATGGGGTCTTAAAGTATGTTTAAGTGAGTAGTTTTGATGCAAAATCGACAGCATAGGTGAGGTTTTCGGACCTTGGAACGAAATCCCGTCGAATGTCAAATTTTTGGGTCTGATGGTGGCTCACGCCACGAGTAGTATAGCCTCGCCGCGAGGCTTGGTTGTGAAGCTTCGCGCCGCGAAGCCTGGAGCCTCGCGGACGCGAAGGTGTGTCTGTTTAGACTTTTGACTTTTTCGGTCGAGTCTCGTTTGGGGTTTTCTTGTGTGGCCTCTCCCTTGGGACTTTAGTACAAGGCCTTTGGTATAGTTTGGGATGAATTAGAATGGTCTAGCTTCGGCTAAGGCTTGGGTTTCAATATCGTGTGTTAAGTGTCCTTTGAAATTGATTGTTTACGTGTTATATACATTTACTCTTTATAGGTGCTGAATTGTGAGGTTTGTGGGTGTTGATATCTTATTATTTGTGAAGCGAACTAAGGTGAGTACATTAACCCTTATATGTGGCTTTATGTACAAATTGCGTGTGATGCGTATGTGGTTATGAGACTAGCTTGCATGTTGTTAGGTCGTGCTCATCGTAGTGGTGGTGGCCACCGTGAGTATCGGTAGTGTGGTAGCCTGATATCAGTGTCTATGATCCTTGATGGTGAGTGTCGTAAGGATGTATGTGGTTGCATGTTTAGTTCTCATTACGTGGTGATTTATGATATACTGATAACGTGTATTGTGGTTTGTGCTAACTAAGCGAAAGCTTAACCCATTGTGGTTTCCCCCTCAGATGCAGGTTCTTCAGGAAAGAACAAGGGAAAATGGTTGGCTTGAAGTTCCGATTCTTCCGAGAGACTCAGTTCAACTTGGTGATTAAGGAGAAACAGTTGTTTTAACTTTTAAATTAAGGGTTTTGAGATAATTACATTTAAATGGTTGAACCTCGTTTGAGGATTTTTTTAATTAATGATTGTGGAGTATGATAGTTAACACTTTTTATTTAAAAGTTATCTTTTGGACAAATTTTCGCTGTAATGGTTACTTTTATTTAATTCCGTTAATTCTTTGTTAAATTTGGTGAAAAATGAATTGAGGTGTTATAGAAAGCTTGTTGGGTGCATTTCGAATTTTTTTATTCAATTATTTTACCCCTATAACTTGTTTTATAGGTCATAAGGATGTATTTAACAGTTTTTATAAAGTCCAATGATTTATTTAATAGATTTTGAAAAGTCTAATGACTTATTTGTTCCAAAAAATTGTCCAATAATTTAATCATTTCAACCATTTAAAGTCCATTGGGTTTTCTTGAATTTTTCTCTAATATAAAGAATTTCTTAAAGTATTTAAACGAGTAGAAATAAACATTATTTTAATATCTTTCATCACTACGTGATTGGTTATTTAAAAGTTTTTTTAGAAAGTTTTATTCGATTAGTAAATGCATTGTATTTTTCTATAATATAACCAACAATGAATTATTTCTATAAAACAGAAAAATTGTTGGAGCATAAGTTTTTTATGATTTTTAAATATTCATTATTTATTTTAAATAAATTATAGAAAAGTTATTAAAGATGCTTTTAGAGGAATATTCTCTATTTTTTGTAAAAAACATAAAACTAAAAGTCAAAATTTTTAAAATAAATTATATTCATAAAAAATAGATTTTTTATTTTACAATTTTATCAATCATATATATTATTTAAGTTTTCTTAAATTTTATGATCTCATAAAATTTTAATTTTTTATGTAAAATAATATTAATTCAATTCTCATTTATGAAAACAAAAAAAAACCTATTTTTCTATTCTCTTTTGAGAGTTATAATAATTTCTACATTGGGAGTTTTATCGATGATTCCTTAAAGCACAATATTGAAAAGCTATACATTATAAAGAACAAATAATGACTTTTTTTATTTTAGAAAAGTTGTTGAAAATGATGTTAGTTACTCACAAGACAGTTTAGAACATATTCAACACTTATTTTATAGAAGCATATCTAACAACTGCTCTAATATAGAGAAAACTCACTTTTTGTTCCTAAAATGCTTTAATAGCATCCCTATCCCATTCTCTAAAATAAAGAATTAAGGAAAAAACTCGACATATAGAGAATTCTCCATATCTTTGCTAAGAAGAGAGATAAATAACTTTTTTATTCATTCAACCAGTGAGATTTAAATGAATATGATTTTACATAATTTTTAAAGAAAGGTTTATTAGGATCATAAAATTATTGAATATTTAAATAATATAATTGATAATATTGAAAGGATTATGTGCAAGACAGTAATTAAGGATCACTATGTCCAATGTTATAAGACACTAGTGGGTCACACTGCTACACACCCAACCCGAGACCATTTGATCTATAGTGTGGAAATAATAAATTGAGTTTAATTAATTAAAGAGGGAAGAATAAATAATAAATTGTATATTTATTATTTATTAGTTGAATATAATTATTTATAATTGATAGATTAATTAATTATGGATAATTATTAAGAGTTATTTATGGATTGGGATTCTATTAACATTACCATATTTACCTATTTAAATATAGGGTTAAGGTAATTGAATAACCATCTGATTTCATAATTTTCTTTCTCACCAAGAATCCCAAACCTTTCTCTCTTTCTCTCTTGGCCGCCGGCCACCTACACACACTCGCCGGAGTTCTTTTTCCGATCAATCCAAAGGCGGTCTAGCAGCCATTCTCACGGTGGTGCAGTAGCGGTGTATCCCTCACTAGCCTCCGGAGAAGTTTTTCGTATCGTTAAAGGTAAACGCGTAAAAACCCTATTGTTAATTGTATTTGATTAAATCACGGATGGATCACTGTTCGGGTGTTTTTTATCCGTTGCGTTATTTGTTTATCCGAACAAACCCCAACAAATATAATCTCTAAAATCGATAATTTGTTGGAGTTGAATATAAACTATTTTAAAGATTTTGAGTTTTAATTTTCTATTTTAGTGAAAGTTTAAAGAATATGTTGGAGATACTCTAAATACCTTGAAATAGATAATGAAAAATCAAAATCTTTAAAAACCATTTCTTCTAACTCTGGCAACTATTTTTATTAAAGAATTCAACATTACTCATAGTCTCATGCTATAAAAGCATTCATCTATACTTTATAACATGTTTATGTATTATTAATAATGTTTATCCAATCATTATAAAATTCACAATTCATCTCTTACATCTCTATTTACTTTTTTTCCTTTAATTTTTAATATATCATTATATAACAATTATTTAATTTATAAATATGCTTTTTATGTATATTATTACATATAATGAATTTTATAATTTTTTATTTATATTTATTTTTAGAATATTTGTTTGTAATAAGTTTATTTAAATAATTTAAGGGTGTTATTTTATTATAATATATTGTATATTTTTTTATATAATATATCATATTATTTTATTTTTACTTATTAATATATAAATTTATTATATTATCTAATATATACAAAGAGCAGGCGCCCCGGCCCGCTAGCACCGCCCGACCCGCTCCGACCCGCAACCCGATCCGACCCGGCCATCCCACTCTCACTTTTTGACCCTAACCCTTCCATGACCCGCCTGACCCTGCCTCCTGACCCGCCTCATGACCCGCGCGGCTTCCTCCCCAATTCCCATCTCCAAATTTCAAATTTGACCCCTGAAACTATAAGGTTTATTTAATTTATACCTTTAACTTTTCAATATTTCATTTTACGTTTTAGTCCTATATCGTGTATTGGCTAAAATACATTTAAAAAATACATTTTAATTTTAACAAATTACGCCATTAAATTCGTGTCGTCGATACGATCGAAATGAGCCTAATATTGAATATTTTTTGACGTACTTATTTTATTATATACTATATATACGCTTCAACCAATCCGAAATTTATACCATTTTCAAGTTTACATATTAGCCCCCTAAACTTAGAACTTACAAAATTTATTCACTTTACATCTTTTACATCTCAATATTTTATTTTATGTTTTAGTCATGTATCGTGTATTGGCAAAAAGAAGTTAAAAAAATACGTTTTAATTTTATCAAGTTATGCCATTATATTCGTATCCTCGATACGATCGAAATGAGCCTAATATTGAATATTTTTTGATGTAGTTATTTTATTATATACTATATAAGCTCCAACCAACCCAAATACTGTACCCATTTTCAAATTCACATATTAGCGCCCTAAACTTATAATATTTATTCACTTTATACCTTTGGTTTTCTATATTTCATTTTACGTTTTACTCATATATCGTGTATTGGTTGGAACATGTTAAAAAATACGTTTTAATTTTAACAAATTACGCCATTATAATCGTATCGTCGATACGATCTAAAATATGTTAAAAAAAATACGTTTTAATGTTAACAAACTACGTCATTATAATCGTATCGTCGATAAGATCGAAATGAGCCTAATATTGTATATTTTTTCATGTATTCATTTTATTATATACGATATATATACGCTCCAACCGACCCGAATCCTATACCGACCTTTAAACATACATATCAGCCCCCTAAACTTATAATATTTATTCACTTTATATCTTTTAGTTTTCTATTTTCATTTTACGTTTTAATCATATATAGTATATTGACTGAAATATGTTAAAATGACGGTAGATACTGCTCATGAACCCGGTGCGAAGCCCGGGCTTATCAACTAGTATCTATACAATTATTAGGCGACCCGCCCCATACCCACGTCTCCATCCGACCCGCCCCAAACCCGCTTTGCTCCAACCGTTAATTCATAAATCGAATTCCAATTTTACATATTTGTTCCCTACACTTATAACATTCATTCATTTTATACCTTTTCTTTTCAAAATTTTCATTTTACGTTTTAGTCATATATCGTGTATTGGCTAAAAGACACTAAAAAATATGTTTTAATTTTAACAAATTACGTCATTATATTTGTATCGTCGATACGATCAAAATGAGCCTAATATTGAATATTTTTTGATGTAGTTATTTTATTATATACTATATATACGCTCCAACCGACCCGAATATTATACCTATTTTCAAATTTACATATTAACCTCTAAACTTAGAACTTATAAGATTTATTTACTGTATACCTTTTACTTTTGAATAATTCATTTTACGTTTTAGTCATATATCGTGTATTAGCTAAAAGACGTTAAAAAATACGTTTTAATTTTAACAAATTACGTCATTATATTCGTATCGTCGATACGATCAAAATGAGCCTAATATTGAATATTTTTTGATGTAGTTATTTTATTATATATTGTATTTACTCTCCAACCGACCCGAATCTTATATCTATTTTCAAATTTACATATTAGCCCCTAAACTTAGAACTTATAAGGTTTATTTACTTTATACCTTTTACTTTTGAATATTTCATTTTACGTTTTACTCATATATCGTATATTGGTTAGAACATGTTAAAAAATTACGTTTTAATTTTAACAAATTACGCCATTATAATCGATTTGTAAAAACTACATTTTAACCCCTAAACTTATAATACTTATTCATTTTATACTTTTAGTTTTTAATATTTTATTTTATGTTTTAGTCATGGAACATGTTAAAACACCATTATAATCGTACACTTGATACGTTCTAAATGAGCCTAATATTGAATATTTTTTGGTGTAATTATTTTATTATTTACCATATATAGTACAATTAATATGAAGCCAAAACACTATTTATGAATAGTAGCTACCGACAATTGGAGAAATTACATTTTAGCTTCAAAACACTGTTCATGAACATATTTATTCACTTTATACCTTTTAGTTTCTATATTTTATTTTACGTTTTAGACATATATCGTATATTGACCGAAATATATTAAAGTGTCGGTAACTACTGTTCATGAACGGTCTTTTAACTTCCTGTTAATTGTTAGTATTATTAAAATCTCCTAAATTTAAAATTTTTGATTTTTTGATTTTTTGATTTCTTAAATCTTTTCATTTATTGTATTAAACCTTTCGTATGACAATATTTGTACAAACTTTATGTTTCATATAAATCCATATTACTACTTACGATCAAATCTATCACAATTTATCACTCGGCGAGAAGCCCGACTCTTAATAGGTAACTTTCTTTAAAATATTGTTCACAGCTACGGGTCTTTACAATATTAACAAAACTCTCTGCAGCGAAGCGCGGCAAACCCCCTCGTTAGTTACAACAAGACATATATCTTTTTACATATTTAACAATGTATTTTTATATTTTAAATTGAAGTAACTATTTTTTAAGGAATCAATCAAAATTGCAAGATTACAACATTTCCAATTTATACACCATTTTTGCTAGAATTGGAATTTAGTTCAAGGTATCTATATAATATTATAGAACACGTGTGTAAATTAAAATATGTTGATTAAACTTTTTCTTAAAATAATATGATACATATGTGTATTAGTAGGTTTTAATAGTATAAAGTATTACTAAATATAATAAATGTATTGTTGTTGTTGTTATAACAATAATAATAATTAATGATGAAAGAATGAAAAAAACTAACATAAGATCAAAATCTATATATATATATATATATTAAAGAAAGATTTTTTCTGATGTCATGATTATGAAATTGAGCCATTTGATTTGCCAATTAAAAAAAATCATGAAATGATGATGTAATCAATTATTCTTATTATTTTAATACCATAATTATCTTTATAAGTTACATTTTTTATCCTTAGAATTTTTTGATTAAATTAATTTTTATCCATTAGTTTCTCATCTTTCACTTTACATCCTTATCATTTTAAGATAATAATATATATTAATTAAAATGTATTAAAATTTTTGTTTTTTCTTTTTAATAAATTATACCATTATAATTGTCTCGACAATACCTTCAAAATGAGTTTAATATTGAATATATTTTTTAATTTAACTACATTATTAAAATTAGATATAAACTAATTTCTTTAGATTTTATTACAATTATATTCTTGATATTCTTGAAATTTAAAGATTTTATCTTTTTAACCTAAGTATTTTTATAGATTATTTATAAATAATTAAAATTTATTTTATTTAAAACTCCATTGTTGATATTCTTGAAATTTAAAGATTATATCTTTTTAATCTAACTATTTTTATAGATTATTTATAAGTAATTAATTTTTTATTTAAAATTCTACAAATAAAAAACACTACATATTTTATTTTTGAATCCCTCCAGTTATAAAAATAGATATAAATTATATTGTTTAGATTTTATTACAATTCTATTTTTCATATTCTTGAAACTTAAAGATTTCATCTTTTTAACCTAATTATTTTTATATATTATTTATAATTAATGAAACATTATTTTATTTAAAACTCAATTGCTAATATTCTTGAAATTTAAAGATTCCATCTTTTTAATCTAACTATTTTTGTAGATTATTTATAAATAATTATATTTTATTTTATTTAAAATTCTACAAATCAAAACACTACACATATTTTATTTCTGAATCCCTCCAATTTGGTTCCGCAGTGTCCAGATCTGACATCTCTGCCTCTTCTTGTTCAGGGTCCTTTAGAACCGCAAAACGGTTCGGGCTGACTAGGTCTAGTTGGGTCATTCCACTAGCACAACGAGTGTCCTGCTCCCCCTTTGCCATTGTCACTACTGGTACCTGACCCCGTCGGCTCGACATTTTTGCAAACACCGACCCGACCCTTACTCAATAGGGCAATTCATCGATCAATCGTAAGTGCTCAGAGCAACCTTGGAACTTAAGTTAAGATTCACGAATTTCAAATCTTTTGACAAAAGAATAATAAATTTTCAATTTTTAAAATTTTAACAGCTATTAGATAACTAAAATATCTATTGTAATAAGCAATTATAATGGCAATTGTCGTATAACATATAATTTACATAAGTATCTAAATGGTAATGTTAGAACCTGACTAGTTTGTTTGTAAAGAAGTCAGGGGCGTCTTTTGACAGTTTGTAATAGTTAGAATTAAAACAATACTTTTGTGCGCCTCTTAAAAGAGTCATAGACTCTAGGGGTTGTTTTGTAACTTCGGCTCTATAAATATGGGTCGCTAGTTAACGTTTTCTAATAATCAAGTAACTGACAACTTTCGTTATATGCTTTGTCGTGTTGTATATCTTTCATTTAAATGCTTGATTACCGCTATTTGAGCGTCATTTAGTCTTGTGATTGCTTGTAGTGGTCCATATATTGCATCCTTGTTGAATATCGGACTCACAATTGGTATCAGAGCTCGTGTTTTGGTAGTTTTGGACAGAAAATTGAAGCAGTTTTTGCGGTTTGTGTAATTTCCCGAATCGGATCATTCAGTCCCGAATTGGACACTCGTGTCCCGATTCGGAACACTGAATTCCCGAATCGGATCTCTACAAACTCCCGAATCGGATCTTTTTGTCTCTCCCGGTTTGGAAATTGGAACTCCCGCATCGGGACTCTAATTTCCCGAGTCGGGACTTGACTTAGACTCCCGAATCGGGACTCACTCACTCCCGAATCGGGACTTGCATCTCCCGAATCAGGACTTGCTGATTTCCCGCCTTGGCCTTTCTTTTTGAAATTCTTGAATTTCTATAAAAGGAAGCGCTTTAAAACGCGGAAGCTCTGTCCATACAGAAAACACCAACTACTCAAAACAGATCCTATTTCCGAGGACGCAATGTCAAAAGAAATAATCAGTATCGGTTCTGAAACACGACCTCCAGTATTAGTCGTCGGCGAATACCAGCAATGGAAACGCCGAATGATTAACTTCCTCGACTTACTGGATGACAAACTGATGGTCTCTATCACTGAGGGACCAATCAGACCGACGGTTACTGTAGCTGAAGTAGCCAGAACTGATGTCACTCCCTATCTGCCTGCATATGAGGTTGAAAAACCTTGCGACATGTTCTCTCATGAACAACGTGCTCGTGCAGCCATTGACAAACGTGCTCTCACGTTACTCACTATGGCTCTACCTAATGACATGTTCGCGAGGGTGGACAGCTGTAAAGATGCCAGAGCTATGTGGCTGGGCATTGAACAGCAAATGCAGGGTGGTGACAAGGCACTAGAAGGCCAAAAGGAGAACGCTATGAACGCGTACGAAAGCTTCTGTGCTCGCGAGGGAGAGACGTTGACTGAAACCTACAATCGTTTAAATATCTGTGTAAACGATCTGCGAAGACTTGGCTTAGAGAAGAACAAGTACGAGGTGAATGTAAAATTCCTCAAAAGACTGAACAAACTCTAGCAATCGGTCACAATCAGCATCCAAGTGAGCCAGAATCTTGGCCAGCTTGGACTTCATGATCTGTATAGCATGATGCTACCTCATGAAGAAACCTTATTCGGTAAAACTGAAAAGAAAATCGATCCTCCTACGTTGGCCTTGTTGTCAAATAGAGGATCGTCTTCTCATGAAAACTACACCGTTGAAGAACCTGTAGTTCTTGATGATGGACTTACCGAAGATGAGATGTTTCAGCTAGAGAACTCATTCGCCTTGATGGCTAAATTTCGGGGAAATCCCCAACGCTTCAACAGATTCAGACAAGGACCTCAGTTTGTGGGAGGTCAGTCTAGCCAAGGCGGGTACCAGTCAAGAGAAAACTTCCAAAGAAACGATCAAGGAAGAACAAGCAACTATCAACAACGTGATAGTTCTGGATACAACAATCAAGGATCTTATCAAGATCGAAGACAAGGCTACAACAACAACCAGCAACAGCAAAGGGATCAGGAGTACAACTCCAACAACTACCACGGTAACAGAGGTTATCAGGGAGGTGGTTATAATCAAAGGTGGAACGACCAATCTGGTTCTAACTACAACAATCAGAACCAGAAAACAAATGATGATGGTCGTCAGCACAACAACACCGGTGGAACTGAACCTCCACAGCAGAACAAGCTACCAGCTCTAGAAGCTCCACCTGCAGCCAATCAGAACAGAAACCCTGCTCGGGTTCCCACCTGCTACAATTGTGGTGACCCGGGTCACTATGCATCTGATTGCAAAAAGAAACTCAAAGACTCTGCCTACTTTGAGAAGAAGGCTGCCATGATGAAGAAGAAAGAGCAAGGCAAGGTGCTGTTAGCTGATGAGGAAGACTGGATCATGGAACCAGAGGACTCGGATGATGAAGGACCCTCAGCAGTGCAAGGACACTGCCTCATGGCTGACTTTGAGGAACCATGCATATCCGGTTCCCCAAATGACTCAACAGATGAAGAAGCTGAGGTACATTCCTGTTCATTATTGTCAAAACCTGATGAACTGTCTATGTCTGAAACTCTAAGACTTGGAGCCAACTCCAAATGGAAAGAGCTCTCGTCGCGAGATTCAGAATAGAGAGTGCTGTGTATAAAAGTAGTTTAGAGGACCTCACCGAGAACTTTAACAGAATGGAGCTTGAGTCTGGGATTAGAGAATCTATCCTCGAAACCAAGCTCCTTGATCTTCAAAAATCTCACGACGAAATTGAAAGTAGTCGTGAGGAACTCAAGCTCAAATTTCACATTCTTTCCTTGGAAAGAACAAAGTTATTTGTAAAAATCGAAGAGCTTGAGGAAAATAATTTAAAGAGAGGACAATCTGAACATACCTTGAGTCTGCTTACCAAGCAAACCACTCAACATCCCTTTTATCAAGCCAAACCTGGGTTGGGACATTCAGAGAAAAGCATTCTTGAAAAAGCACCTGCACATCTATATAACTTTGACAGTATGAGTGCTTCCAAACCTGAACCTAGGTCAGTCAAAGGACAAGACAATGACAACTATGTGATGCAGACTGTGACCTTTACTGAGATAATAGATGGAAAAGCCGTATCTTTTACCACCAGTCCTGCCAATAGTTCAACCAGTAGTCCACCTTCCAGTGCTGTTGCTAAGGGTCCCATCTTTACCCCTGCTAGTAATCCAGAGAATACTTTCACTAGCTGGGAAGGCATCAAAGCTAGGACTCCTAAGGTAGCAATGCCACCCATCAACTATGAGGACTTAAACTTTAGCTATGACACTAGGGAGATAGATACATCCGAGGACGCTGATGTTATCCAACCTTTGGATGTTTCCGCAACACAGCCTCCTGCCCCTGTGTGTATAGAAAAAGAGATGTCCCATCTTCGGTCCAAAGCCGTAGAACTTGATGCCTGTCGCCATAAGATAAAGAACTTTGAGTCGATTCTTTCTGAAAAAAACAGCCATATCAAATCATTGGAACATAGTTATCATGAGGCAAATGCCGAAAGGATTAATATGTCAACCCAATGTGAGATCGCAGAGTTTTCTTGCTCATGTTTTAAAAACAAATTTGCGGATCTCCAAACACAACTAGTCATCCAATTTATTAATAGCACAATGGAAAAGGACTTCTTTTATGAAAAGGAACTGATGTTTGGTCAAACTTTCGCAAATCAATGTTGTCAAATCAATCAGTTGAAAAGACGGGTATCCTTCTTAGAAGAATCTGACTCTTGGGATTCTTGTACCTGCAGTTCACCAATCACACCAGACTTTAGGTCAACCAAACCTAAACTAGTATTAGATCCTAATGTTGTGTATGATGTGAAGGTGTTTTTGGACGCTGATGATCCTCCTTCAGGATATATTCCAAGAAAACCTGTTTTGCCAAAGGCACCTGCTGTAAAGCAAATCAGTTCTCCCAAGCCACTTGCATCAGTGTCTGTGATAAACGCTGAAGGAAGAACATGTGCTGGTACTGACAAAGGGAAGTCAGTTAAGCCGCACACACCTACAGTAACACAGACACAGAATTCAAAATCTGCTGACACAAGTAGTTCGGTAAAACCCATTAAGGGACTAGACTTTCATTCTAGTTCATTTGATGTGGGTGAGAACTCCAAACCCAAACAACCTTTGAAAATGTCAAAATCGGTTTGTCAAAACACCGCTAATTTCAAAAGTGGTCAATCCATTCTAGTTAAGCCGTCACCCAACTCACAACTTGCTTTTCATGGAGATGCGAGGACAGGTGATGGAACTGTGAATGTGAAGCCACGAAGAAGGAGATATCGGAAGAAGAAGAACTCTTTTAATGCTTTCCCTAAATGGGGTGGTCATGATCATACTGGTCTTGGCTACAACCCACCTAGTTGTAATTCAAACATGAAATCAAAGTCTGTACATTTTAATCGCTCAGCGAATTCTGATAATCTTACAGCTTTAAAAAATCATATATGTTCTTTGTTTGATAATTACATGCGTGTTGATATGCCTGGTAATGCAAATACTTATAGTAAATCAGGTAGTCCTCACCGGGAAAGAAAAGAGAAAATGACAAAGCAAAGTGCTTTGCCTCCTGTGAAGTCTCCTAATGTAAGATCCCATAATTTTCGAGGAAATTTTTTTCGCATTTTTATACTACATAAAGGAATAAACAAAAGCCGAAATTTATTTAATTGAATCAATCCATAATCCAAAACAAATTAAGTTCTCCAAACCATCACTTAAAATTCAAAACAATTAAGTAATGTTCATAACGAAGTGTTATAAAGAACGTGAATAACCATGCCAATCCATACGGTAACCATCAAGCGTGCTCCTCCTTCGTATCTAAAAAATGAAACATGGAAAAGGGTAAGCTCCACATGCTTAGTGAGGTTCTAACTCCTAACTTACCATGCATGTCATCACATAAATTCAAATATGGTATCTCGGGTTCCCAACACCTTACGACCCGACGACACCGTCCACACATAGAAATGGTACCTCGGTTTCCCATTACCTTACGAACCGAGGACCTTAGGCGTACCGGGTTCCCAACTCACTTACGACCCGACACCTAAGTACATTGGGTTCCCAAAACCTTACGACCCAACGACCAACAACCACACAAATGGTACACCGGATTCCCAAAACCTTACGACCCGGTGACCGACATCCACATACAAGACAAATTAAGAGAAAGAAACTCACCTGGGGGTGCTAGCTTCCAATCAAGAATAACCCACAAACACAATTCACAAAGTAGTAGCACCTATCCAATTAATTTATCTCTTATAAATAACCAAACAACAAAAGCAGAATATTCAGAAGCAAATAACGTGCCCTAAATGGGCTCTAAAGTCAAACATGTCAACTACAAAGTTGTAGTGCGCTGTGAGAGCTTTCCGTGCATATATTACGGGCCAAAAACGGACTTACGGTTTGGTTTTTATAGCTTACGGAAGTTTTACATGAAATTAAATAAAACAATTGAATTAATTATATAAAGTTTTCGAGAATTGGCAGAAATGGCCCCCTGACTCTTCTGTTTAAATGAACAGTTTCAAGATTTACACTTTGGCCCCTGTTCCGTTAAGTTTCTAACAAAAACAGCCCCAGACCCCTAACGCCGTTAAGACCCGTTAACCCCTTCTGTCAAATTACACTTTCGACCCCTGAACTTTCGGAAGTGTCACTTCAGACCCCCGACTATTTTGTCTTTTAGTGGAATGTTTCCAGATTGACAGATTTGGCCCTTAGACTTTCGGGAAGGACCCAAACACCCCCGAACTTACTTTTAAAAATTACAGAATGGTCCCTAGGGTTTCGGTTTACCCATAATCACCCCAAAACCATATTTTTAAGTTACGAAAAGTGACAGATTTGCCCCCTGGACTTGCATAAAATATAAAACAGCCTAAAAACCACAATATTAGTTTTCTGGAATGTGCAGAAAAGGACCCTATAGTTACGATTTCTACCCAAACAACCCTAGGTCTAGTTTTAACTTCCGAAAAGTGGCACGAACAATCTCTAGACTATATCCAACGCAAAAACAAGCATAAAATCCAACCTTTTTGATGTTAGCAACCTTTTTAAACTACAAATTCACAAGTTTTTCTCATAAAAATCTTTGTAACATAAAAGAGGTTGAAACCCTATACTTAGAACACCAAAATCATGCAAAAATATGAGTTTTAGGCTTACCTCGCACGTAACCGAACAACGAAAATCAATATCAAACACTATCCAAGCCAAGAATTTGAAGAGGAATTCAAGAAAACTCAAATGTGTGTGAGAGAGTCTAAGACGGCCAAGAGGGAGGTGGGAGGCAAATAAGAGAGGATTAGGGGTTTTTTTTTCCATAAGGATACTATTTAAACTACAAGGTGGATCTTTCATTATGGGCTTTTACCCCCTAAGCCAATCTTTAAAATCCCAAGCCCAATTTCAATTAATTAATTAATTAGATGGCCCATCCATTTTTTAAATAATTACCAAAAATAAAGATAAAATAAAATAAAATAAAATCCATAAACATAAATTATTGGGATGTTACAACTCACCCCCACTAAAATTAGACTTCGTCCTCGAAGTCTCGTCATTCAAACAACTCAGGATAGTAGGCTCTCATATCTGACTCAGATTCCCACGTAGACTCAGATCCCTTCCGATGCTGCCACTGCACCCTAACCAACGGTATCTGCTTGTTCCGAAGCACCTTCGTTTTTCTATCGAGAATAGCCACCGGTTTCTCCACATAATTAAGCCGCTCATCTACTTGGATATCCTCCAAGGGTACCACCTCGGCCTCATCCCTAACACATCTCCGCAACTGAGATACGTGAAAGGTACTGTGTATCAAACTCAGTTCCTCAGGTAGATCCAACCGATAAGCTACCGGGCCTACTCTCTCTAGAATCTTGAAGGGCCCAATAAAACGAGGACCTAATTTTCCTCTCTTCCGAAAACGGATGACTCCCTTCCACGGGGAAACCTTCAGCAAAACAAAATCTCTGACCTGAAATTCTACATGCTTCCTCTTAGGATCGGCATAGCTCTTCTGTCGGCTTTGAGCTACTGCTAGACGCTCCCTCAACAAATCGATCAGCTCGGTCGTCTTCAGAACAACCTCGGTGCTCCCAATCTCTCTTTGGCCAACCTCTCCCCAACAAACGGGCGTACGACATCTCCTCCCGTACAAAGCCTCATATGGTGGCATGCCAATACTAGAGTGATGGCTGTTGTTATAGGAGAACTCGGCCAAAGGAAGATGGTCATCCCAGCTACCCCCGAAGTCAAGTGCGCAGGCACGCAACATACCCTCTAAAGTTTGGATGGTCCTCTCGCTCTGACCGTCCGTCTGGGGGTGAAATGCGGTACTAAAGTGCAACTTAGTACCTAGCTCCTCCTGGAAACGATTCCAAAAACGCGATGTGAACCGCGGGTCTCGATCAGAAACAATAGAGACTGTGGCTCCATGTCTCGAGACTATCTCGCGAACGAACAGTTCCGCCAATTTCTCGGCAGAAGAACTCTCTCGGATCGATAGAAAATGGGCACTCTTGGTCAAACGATCGACCACTACCCAAATAGTGTCAAAACCCCGAGGAGTCCTTGGGAGCTTGGTGATGAAATCCATAGTAATATGCTCCCACTTCCACACGGGTATCTCCAACGGCTGCAACTTCCCGTGCGGTCTCTGGTGCTCGGCTTTAACCATCCGGCATGTCATACACTCCTCGACGAATCGGGCCACATCTCTCTTCATCCCTGGCCACCAATACCCATTCTTCAGGTCTCGGTACATTTTGGTAGCACCGGGATGAATGGAGTACTTCGATTTGTGAGCCTCGGTTAACAAAACCTGTCGGTTGTTCCCAAGGCTAGGGACCCACACCCGATCGTACCTTGTCAGCAAATCCCGACTATCTCTTACAAGCATCGATACTTCTCCGGGGATCCTCTCCTTCTTCACGTTCTCAGCCTTTACTGCCTCAATTTGCGATGTTCGAATTAAGTCAAGCAAGGGAGTATCCACCACCATACGCATACAAAGGCCTTTCATGGGCTCGCCAACCGGGTTACGGCTAAGGGCATCGGCGACCACATTCGCCTTTCCTGGGTGATACATGATCTCACAGTCATAGTCCTTCAACACGTCTAACCACCTTCTCTGTCTCAATTCAGGTTCGGCTGGTCCATTAAGTACTTGAGGCTCTTATGGTCGGTGTATATGGTACACCTGACACCATAAAGATAATGCCTCCAAATCTTCAAGGCGAAAACTACCGCACCCAACTCAAGATCGTGAGTGGGGTAGTTCATCTCGTGAACCTTCAGCTGTCGGGATGCATAGGCGATAACTTTATCTCGTTGCATAAGGACTGCGCCTAGTCCTTGGTGGGAAGCATCACAATACACCACAAAATCATCTAGACCGTCGGGTAAGGTGAGCACAGGTGCCTCACACAGCCGCCTCTTCAACTCTTCGAAGGCGCTTGTTGCTTAGACCCCCAACTAAAAGCAGCAGTTTTCCGAGTCAACTGGGTCAAGGGTAGCGAAATCCTGGAATAATTCGGTATGAACCGACGGTAATACCCGGCTAACCCGAGAAAACTACGGATCTCAGTAGGAGTCTTGGGGACTTCCCAGTGGGTAATGGCGGAAATCTTGGCCGGATCCACCAAGATACCCTTCTCATTCACAACGTGCCCGAGGAACTGAACTTCCCTCAGCCAAAAGTCACATTTGGAGAACTTGGCGTACAACTTCTCCTTCTTCAAGGTCTCGAGAACCTCTCGCAGGTGCGCCTCATGATCAACCTTCGTCTTTGAGTACACGAGGATGTCATCAATAAAAACGATCACCGACCTATCCAACATAGGCCGACACACTCGGTTCATCAAATCCATAAACGCCGCAGGCGCATTAGTGAGTCCGAAAGGCATAACTACGAACTCGTAATGGCCGTAGCGCGTACGGAACACCGTCTTCTCGATGTCCTCTTCCTTCACTCTCATCTGGTGATAACCGGATCTCAGATCATTCTTCGAAAACCACGATGCCCCTTGAAGCTGATCAAATAAATCATCGATACGCGGTAAGGGGTACCGGTTCTTCACCGTGAGTTTGTTTAACTCCCGGTAATCGATACACATCCTCTGAGACCCATCCTTCTTTTTCACAAACAGGATCGGGGCTCCCCACGGCGAACAACTTGGCCGTATGAAACCCTTCTCCAGTAGCTCCTGCAACTGATCGTACAACTCCTTCATCTCGGGTGGAGCCAAACGATACGGAGCCTTGGCCACAGGCGCGGCACCCGGAACCAAGTCGATACGAAACTCCACCTGTCTCTCTGGAGGTATCCCCGGTAAATCATCCGGGAACACGTCGGGAAAGTCTCGAACCACCGGTACCTCACCCACGGTACGCTGATTATTATCAATCTCGTATCTACCACATATGCCAAGAATCCCCACCACCGCTTTGCAGATAACGCCTCGCCCGGGCGGCTGAACAAAAGGGAAACCTTGCTCGGGGAGCATCTCCTTGAACAAGAAGCTTTCCCCCACTAGGACCACGGATACGAACTTGTTTGCTTCCACAAAGAATCTTCGCATTATGGGGACTCAACCAATCCATACCCACAATGACACACAACTCCTTCATCACTAAAGGCATCAAGTCAATAGAGAACCTCTCACCCCCTAGCTCAATAGTACAATTCCGGTAAACTCTGACCAATGGTGACTGTCCTCGCATCTGCGACCTCGACAACTAACGGCTGCTCCAAATCAGTAGGCTCGCAGCCTAATCTCTCCTCAAATTCATGGGACACAAAAGAGTGGGTTGCCCCACTATCAAACATAACCAGAGCAGGGACGGAGTTTACACGGAATGTACCTAAGTATTTACTAGTGAGAACTAAAACGCAACATATAGTGACAAGAAAACCAAAGCAACAATAAAAGAAAAAAAAAGTACCTGCTACGACACGAGGAGTAGCCTGTGCAGCATTGCTGTCAGCTGATGGACTCTTCCCCAAGCTGGGGCCACTGCTGGCGCTTTACCACGATCATCTGTTGCTCGAGGGGCAGCAACTACACCAGACTGAGGACATCTGCCCTTATATGACCCGCCTGTCCGCACTTGTAACAAACCTTCATAGTGTTCGAGGGGCATTTGAGACTGATATGCCCTGGCTGACCGCATTTATAACACACTACTCCCCCGTCGGCAGTCTCTTTCCTCCCTGAGAGCTACCACCAGCTTCCCTTTTTTGGGATCAAAATACTTTGCCTTCTTCGAAGGTGCGGACGATTGAGGAGGGATTTGGACCGCCTTCCTCTTTGGATCCTGAGATTGATCTCCAACTCTCGCCGCCTCGCGGCCTCCACCAGCATCCTCATCGATGTGTATAGAGGATTATTCACGAACTCACGAATCTCTGGGCGAAGCATCTGGATATATCTAGTCATCATCCACTCATCATCGGCAGCCAATCTCGGGCAGAATATCGATAACTCGGTAAACTTCTTGGTTATCTCGTTCACCGACTCAGTAGTTTGCTGCAGATTCATAAACTCGTTGGCTAGCCTCTGCATCTCAACCCTAGGCACATACTCGGTTTGGAAACGAGTAGTGAACTGTGCCCAAGTCATTGCGGTTAGCTCCGCCTCTGTCATCGTAGCTGTAGCAGTCTCCCACCAGTGCTTGGCCGCACCACGTAGAAGGTTCATGGCATAAAGAACCCGTTTCTCGTCCGGGCAGCCACTAGTACGAAAAACGCCCTCCACGTCCTTCAGCCACCTCATGCTGATCATAGGGTCGACACTCTCCCCATTAAATTCTGGGGGAGAACATGCCGAGAAGTCTCTGTAAGTGAACTCTCGGGTCCTAGACGGGCCCGCCTGAATGGCAGCAAGCTGCGTTGCCTGCTGAGCAGCAAATGCAGCGAACCGATCCTCCACCATCTGAGTGATGGCATCACGGATCCCCGTGACGATTTGGGGAATCTCTCGAGCAAGAGCCTGTCCTATCCTCTCATCAACCTCCTCAGCACTCAAACCAGTGTCGGTGTTAGGTTCAGTGCTAGTTCCTAAGGTGCGTCTAGGTCTAGCCATACTGAAAATATAATTGCATTTATTAAACAACCAAGCATGGCACGATCCACACAAAACCAGATTCTAATTTTAGTATCCCGGGTACTCTTAATACTCGTGTGTTCGAGTAAGGATCCGGTGCTTTAGATAGTAGGAGCTCTACTACTATCCTCCACATCTATTCTTGCCCGTCCATCCGCTTATTAAGACTCCCAGACTACTAACCTTAGGATCTACACATTCAATTAAATAAAACAAGTAGGCTATCACATATCCACATACACACGTAATCCACGTACTCATGCAATGCTAGAAACTATACACAATTAAAGCATGCTAAAACATGTGATAGTACCTACAACTCGTAATGACGCATGAGAGTTAGACTAAGCCTACTTACCCCTTTTTCTTACCAGGCAGCAGCTTATGTCCCGTATGGCATTCCCGACTTCGGTTATGACTTTTGGAAAATTCTCAAAAAACTTTTATTTATTATTTTAAAAAAAATGCTAATGGATCGGAGCTCAAGGTCAGATTCACTTTCGTAAACCTGATTGTCTCAAGCTTCGCTCTGATACCAATTGTAAGATCCCATAATTTTCGAGGAAATTTTTTTCGCATTTTTATACTACATAAAGGAATAAACAAAAGCCGAAATTTATTTAATTGAATCAATCCATAATCCAAAACAAATTAAGTTCTCCAAACCATCACTTAAAATTCAAAACAATTAAGTAATGTTCATAACGAAGTGTTATAAAGAACGTGAATAACCATGCCAATCCATACGGTAACCATCAAGCGTGCTCCTCCTTCGTATCTAAAAAATGAAACATGGAAAAGGGTAAGCTCCACATGCTTAGTGAGGTTCTAACTCCTAACTTACCATGCATGTCATCACATAAATTCAAATATGGTATCTCGGGTTCCCAACACCTTACGACCCGACGACACCGTCCACACATAGAAATGGTACCTCGGTTTCCCATTACCTTACGAACCGAGGACCTTAGGCGTACCGGGTTCCCAACTCACTTACGACCCGACACCTAAGTACATTGGGTTCCCAAAACCTTACGACCCAACGACCAACAACCACACAAATGGTACACCGGATTCCCAAAACCTTACGACCCGGTGACCGACATCCACATACAAGACAAATTAAGAGAAAGAAACTCACCTGGGGGTGCTAGCTTCCAATCAAGAATAACCCACAAACACAATTCACAAAGTAGTAGCACCTATCCAATTAATTTATCTCTTATAAATAACCAAACAACAAAAGCAGAATATTCAGAAGCAAATAACGTGCCTTAAATGGGCTCTAAAGTCAAACGTGTCAACTACAAAGTTGTAGTGCGCTGTGAGAGCTTTCCGTGCATATATTACGGGCCAAAAACGGACTTACGGTTTGGTTTTTATAGCTTACGGAAGTTTTACATGAAATTAAATAAAACAATTGAATTAATTATATAAAGTTTTCGAGAATTGGCAGAAATGGCCCCCTGACTCTTCTGTTTAAATGAACAGTTTCAAGATTTACACTTTGGCCCCTGTTCCGTTAAGTTTCTAACAAAAACAGCCCCAGACCCCTAACGCCGTTAAGACCCGTTAACCCCTTCTGTCAAATTACACTTTCTTCCCCTGAACTTTCGGAAGTGTCACTCCAGACCCCCGACTATTTTGTCTTTTAGTGGAATGTTTCCAGATTGACAGATTTGGCCCTTAGACTTTCGGGAAGGACCCAAACACCCCCGAACTTACTTTTAAAAATTACAGAATGGTCCCTAGGGTTTCGGTTTACCCATAATCACCCCAAAACCATATTTTTAAGTTACGAAAAGTGACAGATTTGCCCCCTGGACTTGCATAAATATAAAACAGCCTCAAAACCACAATATTAGTTTTCTGGAATGTGCAGAAAAGGACCCTATAGTTACGATTTCTACCCAAACAACCCTAGGTCTAGTTTTAACTTCCGAAAAGTGGCACGAACAATCTCTAGACTATATCTAACGCAAAAACAAGCATAAAATCCAACCTTTTTGATGTTAGCAACCTTTTTAAACTACAAAATCACAAGTTTTTCTCATAAAAATCTTTGTAACATAAAAGAGGTTGAAACCCTATACTTAGAACACCAAAATCATGCAAAAATATGAGTTTTAGGCTTACCTCGCACGTAACCGACCAACGAAAATCAATATCAAACACTATGCAAGCCAAGAATTTGAAGAGGAATTCAAGAAAACTCAAATGTGTGTGAGAGAGTCTAAGACGGCCAAGAGGGAGGTGGGAGGCAAATAAGAGAGGATTAGGGTTTTTTTTCCATAAGGATACTATTTAAACTACAAGGTGGATCTTTCATTATGGCTTTTACCCCCTAAGCCAATCTTTAAAATCCCAAGCCCAATTTCAATTAATTAATTAATTAGATGGCCCATCCATTTTTTAAATAATTACCAAAAATAAAGATAAAATAAAATCCATAAACATAAATTATTGGGATGTTACACCTAAGCCTAAGGAGAAATCTGAAAAGGATACTTCACCGGTTGCTTTATCTGTTTCTAACGGTAGGACACCCATGTGGCAATGGGTTCCTAAACAAATTTGATCTTGCGTTTTGCAGGGCAGTCACATGTGGTACTTTGATTCAGGAGCCTTCAGACATGTGACTGGGCAGCGCAACATCCTCTTCGACTACGTCGTTAGAGCTGAAGGCTTTGTCAAGCTTGTAGACAAAAGACGTCTACCGATCATAGGATATGGAAGCATGACGAATGGAGAACACGTCATCAAGAATGTGCGCTATGTTTAAGGACTGCCATTTAACCTACTCAGTTCAAGCCAACTCTGTGATGGAGGATATCTTGTGAAGACATTCATTCTCGGGAGCAACATTGAAGACGAGGATGGGAACGTGATTCTGCGCGCTCGAAGGAACGGTCACCTATATACCACAATGTTTTATGCTGTTCCTCAACAACTGGAAACAGTGGTATTTCTCGCAAAAGCAACGAAGGAAGAAAGCTGGCTGTGGCATCAGCGTCTGTCTCATCAAAACTTCAGGGATATGAACAAGCTCGTATCTAAACACCTTGTCAATGGTCTACCGGAGACGCGACTATCTAAAGACACCCTATGCTCAGCTTGTGAGAAAGGGAAAATGAAGAAGAGTTCGCATCCTCCAAAGATGGAGACAAACTGTCACCATCCCCTTGACATGCTGCATATGGATCTCTGTGGACCGATGAGAGTCGAAAGTCTTGCACGCAAGAAATATATGCTTGTACTTGTCGATGAATACTCTCGGTACACATGGCTCGAATTCCTTAGAGCCAAATCTGACGCTTCAGATCTAATCATCGCCTTCATCAAACGGATTCAAGTCCTCTTGGGTCGTCAGGTGAAGAAGCTGAGAAGCGACAACGGTACAGAGTTTCGGAATGCGAAACTCCAGTCTTTCCTTGAAGAAGTGGGCATCTCTCACAACTTCTCTGCTGTACGTACTCCCCAGCAAAACGGAGTCGTAGAAAGGAAGAACCGTACGTTGGTCGAAGCTGCCAGATCCATGATAGCACATTCTGGTGTCCTCTATCCCTGTGGGTTGAAGCTGTATCAACTGCCTGTTACACTCAGAACAGGACTCTAATCGTTAAGCGTAAGCCGAATATTAGATTCTTTAGAGTTTTCGGTTGTGTATGCTATCTACTGAACAACAGAGATGATCTGGGAAAGTTTGACGCTAAGTCGGATGAGTCTATCTTCATTGGATATTCACATAACTCAGCGACTTACCGTGTATACAACAAACGGACCCGATCCATCTTTGAGAGTCGGTACGTTGACTTCTCTGAGACTGAGATATATTCTAGTGCCAGCCCTAGTTCATCTAATTCTGTCTTCCCTGAATTGCACACTGTTTCACCACCGAGCACAAATGTTCCTACTGACTCGCTTGGATTTGATTTTATTGACTTAGCAGAATTTGATCTAACGACCCTCGTTGGTCCAATCATTGTTCCTGCTCCTTCTGATCATTCCATTCCTTCATCAACAACCATATCCGTTAATGCATTCGTGAATGAGAGCACATCCTGTTCTACCGCTATAGGAGAAACCTCTTCTGACTCTGTAGAACCCGTGTCTGTACTTAACCCGATCACAGAAACAGAATCCTCTTCTAACACTTTGAATGAGGAAACTGTTCTCTCCCCCTCTCAGCTCTCTTCAACACAACCCTCTCCTAACACTACAGTTGAAGCGGTCCGAGAACAGACGGTGTCCACTGTTCTTGCACCAATTCCTGAAGTTGTTCCGCCACCTTCTCCATCAAAAACTTATGCTGAAGTGGTTCGTGAACCCCGTCCGGAGACTGTGTTAAATACTGATCCGGATGCTAGTCTTCTCTCCTCCGCCATTCGGGATGAGAATGACTCAAGAAACAACATGGAATACGATCCTATTCCCCATTCCAGAAAGTGGACCAAAAGCCATTCCACTACCAACATCATCGGTAGTCCATCTGCTCCAGTGACAACTCGCTCTTCAAAGAAAGATGAAAACCTAATCCTTTTCGGCGGCTTCCTGAGTCAATTTGAACCAACCAAGACCCAGGACGCTCTTTCTGATCCTGACTGGGTAAGGGCCATGCAGGATGAGCTTGCCGAATTCGAGAGAAACAGAGTTTGGCGCCTTGTTGAAAGACCAAGAAAAATACGAATCATTGACTTGAGGTGGATCTTCCGCAACAAGAAAGATGAAAACGATCTTATTATCCGTAATAAGGCTCGCCTGGTCGCCAAGGGATACCGTCAACAGGAAGGCATCGACTACGACGAGACATTCGCTCCGGTGGCTAGAATCGAGGCCATCAGGATTTTTCTCGCGTATGCAGCTCACAAGAACATGAAGGTCTTCCAGATGGACGTCAAGTGTGCGTTCCTGAACGGAGAACTTCAAGAAGTAGTATATGTTGAGCAACCTGAGGGATTTGTTGATCCCAAGTACCCGGAACACGTTTACGTGCTCGACAAAGCACTTTACGGATTAAAGCAAGCACCTCGTGCCTGGTATGAAACTCTTACCATTTACTTGCTTGGGTCCGGATACAAAAAGGGTACTATCGATCCTACCCTGTTTCTTCGAAGGTCAGGTAATCATTTGACTGTAGTACAGATATACGTGGATGATATCATCTTTGCATCTACAAACCCTAAGTCTTGCACAGAGTTTGAGCAGATAATGAAGTCCAGATTTCAAATGAGTATGATGGGCGAACTTACGTTTTTCTTGGGACTACAAGTCCGTCAAACCCCGCAAGGGATTTTTATAAACCAGTCCAAATATACTCTTGACATTTTAAAACGCTTTGACTTTACTGGACCTAAGTCTGCTTCAACTCCAATGTCCACGTCTTTCCAACTGGATGCAGATACGTCTGGTAATCCGGTTGACCAAAAAGTGTATCGTGCGATCATTGGATCTTTGCTTTATCTCACGGCAAGTAGACCCGACATTATGTTTGCCACGTGTGTATGTGCTCGTTTTCAGTGCGACCCTCGAGAATCTCATCTCGGGGCTGTCAAGAGAATCCTTAAGTACCTGAAGGGCACACCTAATTTTGGCCTTTGGTACCCTAAGGATTCTGGTTTTGAACTAACAGCTTTTACAGATTCAGATCATGCAGGCTGTAAGTTAAACAGGAAGAGCACGTCAGGAGCCTGCCAGTTTCTAGGGGACAAGTTAGTGAGTTGGTCCTCGAGAAAACAGAACTGTGTATCCCTTTCAACAGCTGAGGCAGAATATGTCGCTGCAGCGTGTTGTTGTTCACAGGTTCTTTGGATGAAAATTCAACTGGCGGACTATGGCTATACCATGCATCGGATTCCGATTTACTGTGATTCTAGCAGTGCCATACAGATTGCGGCAAATCCAGTTCAACACTCTCGGACGAAACATATCGATATTCGATATCACTTCATCAAAGATCACGTCGAGAAAGGTAACGTTGAACTATTTTTCGTTGAAAGTGAACGTCAGATAGCTGATCTGTTCACTAAAGCTTTTGACGAGAAGCGCCATTACTATTTACTTAGTAAACTGGGCATGCTAGATCCCCCGGCAGATTTCTAGGGGGAGCCAGTCGTTTAAATATATGCATGTGTGTAGGGGGAGCTCCTGTGTCGCATATATCTAGGGGGAGCTTTTGTATTAATGTTTTTTAAATCTAACTCTGTCGGATCCAATCTGCACTGGATACCATTCCTAAATTTTCTTGCAGGTTGTAGAACCGAAGTACGGCTTCTGAATACTTCAGTTCAGGACCCGGTATTCAAAATAAAACTTCTGACCATTCGTATCAGACTCGGTGATAAATCCGATCTCAGAAACTTCCAGGTTAGTCGTTTCAATAAACGTCAAGGGGCTGAACTTGTAAACTCTATGAACTTGTTATGTTAAGGGACTGGAAGTGACAGGTTCCAATTCTGACTAGTTCAGGGACCAGTTCTGCCAGTCTCCAAAACTTCAATGTTCAGGGACCGTTTTTGCAAACTTTTGAAAACCACAAGTTCAGGGGAAGTTTTGAAATTCTTTCAAACCTTATGTTCGGGGTTCATTCGGTCATTTCGTGATAGTCGTGATCTGTGAGAGCAGTTATCAGATAAAATTTTCAAAAAACCTGATAAGTTATCAAAATTATAAAAGCGGGAGTTGATAACTGAATTCAGTTATCACTTTCAAATTTTCAAACCACTTATCAAGATTTCTCTCTGACGATCAAGAACACGAAGAACACCCCGTTCGACCCATCGACTTCCCGGCTTCCCCGAGCGTTCGTTATCGATCCGTTCGACGATCCGACTACTTCTTTACGATCCTGGTAAGATTTCTAACGACTTAATGTATTCAGATTCATCTAAACTACGTCGTTTATTGTTCGGATTGAAGCCTAAAGTTTTCGGGTAAACCCGAAACTCCAAGATCCTTGGATTCGAGTTTCGGGACGTTAGATCGATCCATTCTTCTTCCTAAACTAGTTTAAATCACTAATGTATCAATCTAGACTAGTTTTAGGATTGATTAGACTTGTTTTTGGGTCGTTTTGATGATCTGAATACCAACAGTCGCGGAGTCCCGATACGGGACTCTTCGAGGTCTCATGAACCGGGATTTCCAGGTTCTTGAATCGGGACTTTCCCGTTCTTGAATCGGGGATTTTGATCTCCCGATACGGGTGTTAGAAATATCCCGATTCGGGACTTAGGTTTGTTGTAGACACCCCCGATTCGGGACTTAGCATAATATATATGTTTATTAAATAATCTCCCGATTCGGGATTTTGAGATATGTTTTACAAGTCCCGATTCGGGACTTCTGAATTGTATAGTCATGTGTTCTTGACACCACCCCCGATTCGGGACTTCAAACCCCCGATTCGGGACTTGACTCTCGCGTGAATTATTCTTAACAGATCACCTTACGGGATCTGTCCATAGACCAATTCGCGTTTTAAGTTAGTCCTGGATCTGTGGTTTCGAATCCAGTTTCGGTCGTTTTTAATTCTCGACATGAGTTTCGCGGAAAATCATTTCACTTAGTTCGACTCAGTTTTAAAAGATTCCCTCGGGAATCTTCGATAAACTGACTCGCGCCTAGTCGAAACTCTGCCGAATTTTCGTCAGAACACATGATTAGAGTTAAGAAGAGACTAACTTTTAAAATCTTTATCTGTCTATGTCAGAAATGGCAAACCAGAGACAACGTCCTTCTTCTCCGATCGATCCAGAGGCTGACCGAGCCCTGATCGCTCCCGAGGACATCGTTCGCATACTTCAGAACAACGAGTATGTGAACCTATCTTCTGTCCGGCTGCAGCATACCATCGTGAGGGAAATCCTTCGCGCTCATCCACTTGCTTACGCCGTGACGGCCACTGCAGAGGTACCGGGTATATACCTATAGCAGTTCTGGAAGACAGCAGTTCTAGACACCCGGTTCGGTGTCTTCTCGATCATTGGTCGAGTGGATCACACTGAACTGGTCATCACTATGGAGGACGTCCGCCGAATCCTTCGCCTCCCTGCCGCTGCTGATGGCGGCCACCAGGAGTTCGACGAACTAGTCTCGGGCCCCATTCTATTGAGCGAAATCCTAGCTCTTGGGGTCACCGAGGACGTGAACGGCGTGTCGCAGATCACCACAAGCATGTTACCACCGATCTGGGCTCAACTGTTCAACATCATGAACAGGTGCCTCTCCTCCAAGACGAAAGGAGTCGACAGGGCTACGACCTCATTCTGGCATATCTATCACTCGGTCGTTTACGGACGACGTATCGACATCGCGTCCCAGCTGTGGCTTGACATCACCAAAGACTTGACAACTCGGGAACGCACCCGACATAACTCGATCCCTTGGTTGCGATTCTATGGTCTCATCATCCGAGACCATATGAACCGTAATCAGGAGATCCGACGCCGTTCCGGTCATCCAGTCATCAAGCCGAAGAAGATCAGCTGGTTAGCCAAGCGAGACTACACCGACGGCCAGTACGAGATGCCGATACCTACGCACGTCCTCGACGCTTTAGACCAGCGGGCTCCGAGTGTGGTAAGATATAGGATACGCTTAGGTCTAGGAGACGCACCTATGGACCCTCCAGAACCGGAAGGTCCTGCCCAGGGTGCGCAACCCGTCCCTTCTAGTCCTCGGGCCTTACGTCCGAGGCGCCGGGGTCCCACTGGGGGGGGGGCCTCTGGCTCGGGTAATGTGATGAGCGTTGACGTGAGGGAAAACGTGGGTAGTATTATACGGAGATCCGCCACCGCTCACGCTGCTTCTGCTTCTACATCTTCCGACCTTCCGCAGTCTCGAGAAGAAAGGATGAGACGTCTTCGCCAACGAATGCACGAAGATCCTCTGTTGCCAACTCCGCGGGTCAAGGAGTACGTTCCCCAACGTAGATCCACAACTCGGCTTCCAGGACTCCCTACTGTCCCCGAGTCCCCGGAAACTCAGGATCCATCTACTCCGAAGGATGCCTCGGGATCTACTCCTACTGGCTCTGATAGAGACCTCACTGCTGCATTGCCAGAAGAAGAACCAGCCCATACTTCTCCGCCTCCTCAGGCCACCACATCTAGACTCCCGACGGATCTATCTGGTGATCCAGATAGTAGCTCGTCTGACACGACGCCACCAGATTCCGATCCGGAGGAAGGCCTGGGAGAGGGCAAGGGCAAAGGAAAAGGAAAAGGCAAGGGAAAAGGGAAATGTAAAGGCAAGGCCTTTGATGATGATGTCTCCACTTCCTCCTTCAACGAGAGCGACTCCGTTCAACTCCTTGATTACTCCGGGACGGAAGACCGAACGTTGAACACGGAGGTCGCTGAACAGGCTCAGAGCGAGTCATGGATGCAGATAGGAGCGGGTAGTGAAGGTTTTGAGGGTGAAAGCCAGGGTCCGGTCAATCAAGAGGCCGAAGGAGAAGAGGCCCAACAGGTTGAAGAGGCGTTAGAAGCCCGACAAGAGGCCGAAGTAGAAGTGGCCCACCCTAGGCAGCCAGAAACGGGAACCCAACCAGCCAAGAGTCTATCCTCCACAGAGGCATCCCACACCGATGCTACTCGGCCAATGCCGAGTAGTCAAGTCGTTGGCAGCCAACCAACGCAACTGCACACCCAAGCCATCCACTCGACCACCTCCCAACAGGTGGTCGTTTCATCAGAACACGGGGCTTTACCACCTATTCCATCGTTCACTCGCTTGGAGTCGATCGGTGTTGAAACAAGAGTTGCTCATCCCCAGCACTCGCCGTCTTTCATGTCACATAGAGTCTTAGAGCCCCTAGGTACACATCTGGCGACTTCCACTCGAGGCCCCGCTGCACTTGACGCCACACCAGTCGTCAGCGCGGGCCAGGGGAGCACCTTTGCGGGGCTTTCCCTGTCCACCGGTTTCGCAAATGAACCGGTGTTGACCCTTTCGGGATTGGAACCTAGGGATTCGGACGGCATCCTTAAAGCTGTCCAAAGCAGGTTGGAGGCCATTGAGAAGGCCGACGCGGCGAAAGACCGACGACTGGAGGCCATTGAAAGGGCCTTAGCTGAAAAGGAAAAGGAAGATCAAGCCCGTCGAGCCGAGATCGAAACACTGCGGAAAGCGGACGAGGACCGTCAGAGGGAGCTGGATGAAGCCAAACGCTTTATCAAAGGCAAATTCCAGGAGGGAGCGCACCCGTCTTTTGGCGACTCTAGCCGCTCTCCTACTCCCGTCCTCCGTCTCCAACCACCACCACAAGCTGAGGAGATTCCCGGCTTTGTCTCTGAAGCTGAGCACCAGATCATCATCGCTCAGCTCACCACTCAGAATGATGCCCTTCAGAGACAGGTGGATCAGTACAAGCAGTTGGTCGCCACCAGGGATATGCAGCTAGAGATTGCATTGCGGAGGGTCCGCGAGCTTGAGGCAACTTGCAGGTCTCAGGCTCAACCCTCCAAACGCGGACATGATGATCCGGACGACGCCGCCAATCCTCATGAGGGGGAGGGACCGTCTAAGAGGGCTCGCCTAGACCTCCCCTCCGGCTCCGGAACCGCCGCCGATGATACACCGGCAGACACTGCTCCACCAGCAGATCAGCCTGCCGATCTTGCAGATCCTACTGATCGTCCCACGGATCCTGTGAACGATGATTCCGATGAAGACATACCGGAAGAGGCCGCAAACTGGAGGTACGAGGCTATCCCTGTGGGTACGACCGTCCAGTTTCCTCACGAGAAGGTGACTCCTGCCATAGACCTGATCGATCCAAACACCGCGCCGTTGGATCCTTCCGACCTTCGTATCTCTAACGAGGGAAGGAAGATCCTGAACCAGCATGCCCAAAGCCTTCGGTTTTGGAAGAGATCAGACGACATTGTTTCTAGCGCGGAGTACGACGCCTTTCTCCCTACGGTACAGACGCCCGAAGCATTCACAGCTCAGCAGCCGATCAGACTGGGTTGGAACCACACGGTCATATTCAGGCCCTTCCTGGAGGAATCCTTCACACGGATCTTCCAACAGGAACGCCTCTTCTCGTGGTCCAAGAAGGTCTTCTTCGGCCTGTCTCATGTCAAGAAGCGTCGCCGCCGTACCGCGTACATCTACCAGAGGAAGCTCAGCTGGAACGAGCATGGGCAGATCAGGAAGAAGCACAGGTTCGTCAAGGTAACTGATGTCCGTCCTTACAAATTCGGACACCAGCTTTTCCTTGAGTTCCACGTGCGGATGTACAACCCAGGCAAGCCCGACGGAAACCTCCGAGACTACATGTTCACAGAAGCCGATCTGGACAGTATTGATCTCGATGATCTCCTTACACTCATCAGACACCTTGAGGGCCCGATTCTGAAACCAGACTACTTCAGAGACGGTCTGGAAGTCCTCAAGAGGTATGTACGCCACTCGATCAACCTCGCGCATCTCACAGACTACCAGATGGCGATCGAAAGCAAACAGCAGAAGGTGAATCTGCTGCGTCCTAACCTGGAGGCCAATCTTCTTGACCAATACATGCCCTACTTCCCAACGGAACTCCCAGAGCATGGTGTCGTGTATATCACCTTCAGGAAGAACCAGCGGAGGTTTATGCGCTTCAGTAAGCTGTCTAGCTTCTGTGACGACACTCTTCTGTATGTCTACAATGGAATGAAGCGTCGTCTGATGGAGGAGAATATGCCAATGTACAAGGGTACTCAGTGGAAGAGAAAGCTGAACGAGGCCCTGAATCTGATCGAGGTCAAGCTGAAGGAAAGACTGATGCTGAGAAGAGTTGAGACTGCGATGGAGCTCCGTACGAGATCGATCCGCGAATGGGACGAGTACCTGCAGCTCTCGCAGTGGGAACCAGCCTTGAAGTATCCGCCGCCTTTCTGACTTCTTCCCAAAGGGGGAGATTGTTAGAACCTGACTAGTTTGTTTGTAAAGAAGTCAGGGGCGTTTTTTGACAGTTTGTAATAGTTAGAATTAAAACAATACTTTTGTGCGCCTCTTAAAAGAGTCATAGACTCTAGGGGTTGTTTTGTAACTTCGGCTCTATAAATATGGGTCGCTAGTTAACGTTTTCTAATAATCAAGTAACTGACAACTTTCGTTATATGCTTTGTCGTGTTGTATATCTTTCATTTATATGCTTGATTACCGCTATTTGAACGTCATTTAGTCTTGTGATTGCTTGTAGTGGTCCATATATTGCATCCTTGTTGAATATCGGACTCACAGGTAATGACAATTGTCATATAAATGTCTATTCTTATTAAAACATTAAAATAACATGTTTCAAATGCCCGTATAATATACGGGTCATTAACTAGTAATTTAGTTAAAATAGTAAAAACAATTAACAATTTAACTATTAGAATAATATAGATTTAAAAAATAATAACAACTTAACTATTAAAATAATAAAAAATAATAATAATATAATTATAGTTCTATGATGATTATTTAGTAGCATTAAAAATATAAAAAGTAACATGTAAGAAAAAAAATAAATTAGATAATAATTAACAAGTAGATAAATGTCTCCGGCTAAATAGATGTCTTCCTATCATCACATGTAATATTTCAATAATCTTTTAAAAAGTTTTAAACAATTAAATATGTTATCCATAGAATTATAGAAGATACCAAAAATATTCTCCATATTTAAAGATTTCTTCGTATTTTTTATGTTAAAAAACTAAGATAACAACCTTGTTAAAGCATTTTCTTAAACAAAAACACATTTTTTTTGTTTTAGTAAAGTTGTTTTTTGAACAACATTTTAGTAAAGTTGTTGAAGATGTTCTCATCAACCGTCTGTCAAAGCCCAAACCATATTGGTTTGAAAATTGGAATTGCCAACGCGCTTATAGCCCAACGCCATTTGGAATGTTTATAAGATGTCTCTTTCCCTTGTGGTTGTGCGTTAAAGTCTTGTTGAGGACAATGGTGTTGATTTAAAAATAGTTTTAGCAATAGGTTAGTTGAATATGTGTAATATACTCTTAAAAAAATTTACTTTGGAATTTGGATGTAACAATTAGGGGCAAGATTGTAATTTACGTGTCATATATTTTGTTACTTAAAAGAGAAAAATAGAGAACCAAACATAATCTTATCATATCTTTTATTTCCTAATAAAAACAGAAATTAATTCAGGAAAAAATATCAAATATCAATATATTTAATTTTTATTTTTCGTTATTTTCAAAGATAAACGGCTCGGCACACTCGCCGATATACATGACATAATCCGATTGCCTTCTCCCTTTCTCTCTCACACACACCACACACACTGTGTGTACTCTATAAAATTGGGAATTTTTGAGCCCTAAATTTTCTGCTCTTCGATCTCCATCTCAAACTTACAGGTAATCTTATTTATTATCTACTCTCTTCAACTTGTAATTTTTTGTTGTATAAATCCTATAATTGCTGAATTTTTCAATTTTTTTGTATGTGTTAAGTTTGATCGAATCTGTTTAGTGATTCTGTTTCTGCTGTGTTTTTCCAGTTTTTGATTTGGATTGATTTGGATTGAGTTGTTGATTTTGATGTGTTATAAGATATAAGTTTGATTAGCTGCGATTTAATTTCGAAACTGGAAGTGATTTAGTGTGTGTTGACCTTGATTTGTTGGATATGGAGTTGTTTTTGTAGTATCGATTGATTGTGCTTTTGTTTGGATTTTGGAGAAATTATGTTTGATGAGTGAAGTTTGTGTAAAGTTAAGAGGATTATGAACTTCTGATTTTTGTAGCTTTGACTAGATATGGACCGGTTACTTCCTCTGTTTGACTGTTGATGAATTATTTGAATATATAGGAGAATTGTGGACCAAATGCTTTTTTGTGTCAATAATTTGTAACAGTAATAATGGGAAAATAGGTTATTGTAGCTTCGAAATTTTCGAAAATTGGGAACTTATATGACATCTTGGATTAGAAATTTGGCAATTTCTTGGAAAGGAACAAGTATTTTATTAGTATAAAAGGAGTAGTAAGTGTGTGATAATGTGTAAGGGTCATCTTTTACGTGTATTATGGTTTTTGTTAATTCATCTCCCAGCTTAATTAAAGATTCCTGATTGTTTTGAGCTTAACTAAATTACATGTAGGTTTTTGTAAACTCGTATATCAGGTCAATTGTTCGCAAAAGGGTGAAAAATAGATTCATTTTTGCCACTTGAGTTGACATTTTTGGAGACAAAATTAGCAGTCGGCGGTATTTTTGCTCGTCTTGTCCAAATGTTTTTGTAGTCTCACTAGGCACTTTGGAAACTCATCGTATTCATTCGCAATGTTTATGATGCTTGGAAGTTGATTCTTTATTCATTTAAGAGGGTTGTTTGTCATTGTCTCTGATAGAAAGTCGAGCTGTGTAAATTCTATGGTACATGGGTGGAATGTGCTCTTTTCTCTTTCCATTAACGTTGAAAATTTCTTGTAGAACATTATTGCCTGACCAGTTAATCGACGATTGTTGTATATTGCTGAAAAGCCATTTACTTGCTTTGTGGAGGCTGGTTAAGTTAAAGAATGAGTTTCTAGTGTCTTTGACTTGACATAGCTTCTATTCCACGTGTTCGGTTTTCTATCGAAGAGGATGGCTTTTACTATTAACCATCACTTACAAGTTACAACACATAGAATGTTCTCTTATGGATTGCTCTATGTGGTGGGCCAAAAAATAAGATGTGAATCATGTGATATAGGACTCTGTTTTGTTGATGTGCCAAGAAATTAAGTTAGGATCTATAAAAGGGAGAATAGAGGAGATGGTGTAAACGTATGAATTGCAATATGACTATATCTCATATAATTGTTTAGGCGAAACAAGTTGTGTTGCTGAAAATAAATCCATTGGAGGAAATGGTCTCTAATCTTAGCCTATCTCACTCATTCCTCAGTCAAGAACCAACCCCTCTTAGTAATTTAGTGTTATATAATATATATAAATATATATATATTGTGTTTAAATGTATATATACATAATTTGGTGTGTGTGTGTGTGTATATATATATATATATATTACCGTGTCGAGGCTTACACCTCGACTCGTTGAGGGAAAACGCCTTTAGGCCTGATTCTGCCCTCAAAAACTTCTTGACTAGAAGGACCTTATCCTTTTTTTTTAAAGTACAATCTTGTCATTTTATTATTGCTTTCATATCCCTGAAACAACAAGGTTGTGCCACTTTTGCTTTCTAGGCGCAGCACAAGATAAAATATGAGTACTCTAGACGTCGCCAGGACAGAACTTGCTCTTGCTGTTCTGTATTTGAACAAAGCTGAAGCCAGGGACAAGATATGCAGAGCAATACAATATGGCTCAAAGTTTGTGAGTAATGGGGAGCCAGGCACAGCACAGAACGTCGACAAATCGACTAGCTTGGCTAGAAAAGTTTTCCGTCTTTTCAAGGTCTGCATCATGTATAATTATAAACTATCTTGCATGCGGTTTCAACATAGCGATGTCAAATCTCATTTTTTATACGTAAATCATATTATTTGCAGTTCATCAATGATTTGCATGCTCTCATTAGTCCGACTGCCCCTGGAACTCCCCTTCCGATTGTTTTACTAGGGAAGGTACATATTCTCTGGTCATATGTTAGCTTGACTCAGGTTTTCCATTTCCGCTATTTCTGACCATGATTTTTTCTTTCAGTCAAAAAATGCATTATTGTCGACTTTCTTGTTTCTCGACCAAGTTGTTTGGCTCCACAGATCAGGCATTTACAAGGTATGATATCACTTCTACCTTACAATTACATTGTTAACTTTCTTTATTTTGACCATTTAACATTTCTATTTCATGGGTCCCATTTACATGGCATCACGAGAAAGAGAAACCCACAAAATGGTATAAAGCGTCAATTTGAACTTATAATTTTGTTGGTTTTGTTAGAACAAAGAGCGTGCAGAAATACTTGGCAGGATATCCCTTTTCTGCTGGATGGGCTCCTCAGTCTGTACTACTTTAGTCGAGGTGCGTAACTGAGCCTTGCCTTTAACGTTTACTAAGTGTCACCTATCGTCTTTTTCTCGTATATGATTGCGTACTGTGTTTTTTATTCAGATAGGAGAGATTGGGAGGCTTTCGAAATCAATGAAGAAATTGGACAAGGAACTCAAGGGCACTGATAAATACAAGGTTTGTGTAGATCAAGATTTCTTGATCGAGTTTGTACTTTGTTTTACAATCATTTTTCTAAAAAAATAACCTCTTCCAAATGCAGAATGAACTATACCGTGCTAAACTTAAAACATCAAACGAGAGGTCGTTGGCCTTGATCAAAGCAGCCATGGATATCGTGGTTGCAGCTGGTCTGCTTCAACTCTCTCCCAAAAAGGTTACTCCTCGTGTTACAGGAGCCTTTGGATTCGTCAGCTCGCTCATATCTTGTTATCAGGTACATTCGTAACCTTGTGCTCTAAATCTTTTTTTGTCATCCGTTTATTATTCATCATGAATAATTTATGATATTAGTAAGAGTAAATCACGTTTTTCGTCCCCGTAGTTTATTAAAATTTACGTTTTTCGTCCCCGTAGGAACTAGTCCATGAATGAAAACAACATTAAATTGCAAACCACAGGAAAGAAAATAGTAATTTCTAAACCATGGGGACGGAAATTGAAATTATTAACAACCTACAGGGACTAAAGTCGTAATTTACTCTATAATGATTGACAGTGTTCTGGCTTAAGGCTGTCTTACGCCTCCATCACCCTATGCGTCTATGCCTAGTTTTTGTAACATGATATTTGATTTATCTTACTGTTTTAGTGTCTTACGTTTTAGTTTTTAGTATATAACCTAGTTTAAATTGGTAAAGGTCATTGACTCGTTTAGTAATAGTATAAAATGTATGTGCATATATAATTTACATGTATGATATAAAGATCTGCCAGCATAATCTAAAAATGTCATGGCCACCAGCCTGCCAGCCCAACCCTCCCGCTATGCATGGGTAGCGTCACACTATTTAGAGCCTTGATTATGAACGGATAATAAATATATAAATATGGATATAAACTAGTTGTCGGTTGTTGCAGTTACTTCCATCACCAGCACCGAAGTCGAAAACGCCTTGAAGCAGATGATGGATGGCAATTACGTAGGTTTGAAGGGCGTTAAGATAATTATAAGCTTATATTGCAGTCACATACTTTGTTCGTGTATGATTTTATTATTTTGCAGTCAACAATCACAATAAATAATAATCATGTATGTTGTGTCTGTTTTTTATGGTATTATTAGTAATATTCGTAGCCTGTTTCGGTTTTTATCGTATTAATTATTAAGAATATTTGAACAAAAAGATGCAGGTTTTTATCGTATTAATTATGGTATCTGTGTGTATATCATTTATTTTTTGAACTCTTAATGTTGTATTTATCACACAAAAAAAAAAATTGTTTTGCCCAACCTTTTTCCACTTACTCGCTCACTGTTTTTGGTATCATAATTCTCAACAAAATTATCCTCCTATCTTTTTTTTAATGGACCATTGTCCACGATGGGATTTGAAACCATAAGGAATGAGCACCTTAGGCTATGCGTAGCGGCATAAGGGGTTGGGCGGGTTCAACTCGGCGGGCTCGGGTACGGGAGCTGCAGGTTGGGCGGCTTCGGGGTGGACGCGGTTTGGCCACACCGCTGGGTTCACTTTTGGCGGGTTCCCTTGTAAGTGTGGTGCGTGTGTTTTATTAATAAAAAGTGAGAGGGTTGAGAAGGTTCCGGTACTGGTTAGATAGAGTTTTAGAGGGTTAATGGAAGGGTTGGAGAAAAGCTAATGTGACAGTTGATGTGGCAGTGGGGTTGGGAAGGTTGGGTACTCATGGCCTTATAAACACTCCAAATGTCGATGGGATTCAAACCCACAACCATAAGGAATGGATATCTTATAAACACTCCGAATTCCGAATATCGCTGGACTACAAACAATCTATAAACATGTAAAACCAAGTGTAGCATGGTGTAAAATTATATTCATTTGAAAAGATATATACTTGTATTTATCTTTATAATGTGTTTTATTAAAGATAATCTTTAAGCAACTTGATGAAATTAATTACTTTTGGTCCCAAAAATCAAAGATACGGATTATTGAAAACTTCAAATCGTAATAACAAGGTTTATAGCACGTACAATAATTTTCTATGTACATAACACTCATGTAATTGGACTGTTTATTTACATTCGTCCATGTAGTAGAATTCTGTCTCAGATCCTTGAAACATTAACTACAATATCCGAACGCTGTCTTTTCTCGAAACCAAAATAGTCAAATCTCGAGAAACGTAGAACACAAAACTGCCACCATCGTGACATACTTAACTCTAGGATCTACATATTCTCGCTAAGGTCTAAAACCACCAAAAATGTGTTCAAAAATCGGTAAACACAGGCTGGACCTTAAGACTTCTCCACATAGGTCACCTGTTCAAGACCCCTCAGTCCCTTAAGGCCACTATGATTTTCCAGGCTGTCATCACTAATCCGGCCATTGAGATTTTCCTGGCTGTCATCACTAATCCGGCCATTGAGATTTTCCTGGCTGTCATGAGTGTCATCCCTCGGGCATAGGGATTTTCCCTGTCTATCGTCCCTAGGGGCACAGGGATTTTCCAGATTGTTATTTTCAGGGTTCGGTGGGATTAATCGAGGCACGCAAGCTGGTCTAGACAAACACAGCTACCAAAAAACGACAATTGTCGTTATAACAGAGCTTTGAAATCTTTAACGAGGTTACTAGGACATATAAGAACCGAGTCTATGGAGAGACCGCCTTTTGTATGGGTGCAGTCGATTTGCGTCAACGAAAACTTAATCTTCGTTGACACGTTTGGACCATCGACTACGAAATCTCCGACATGGTGGTACTCCCAGCTCCCCATGTTCTCCAAGAAACACTTGGAAACGGCGTGTTGACCATCGGGTGTCGTGAGCTGAAACTGAACCGGTTTTATGTCCCAACCATGGACGCCATCATGGTTCAAGACCCGGCGACCGGGTCGCTTCGTGACCCGTCCGAGTCGAAGCTTGAATAGCAACGAGTACGTCCCGGATGGAAACCGGAAGTCGATGTCGCCTTCGACCTGAAGCCACCAAATTTGTTGAAGGTATGCGATTGTATGAAATCTGATTAAAAAAAAACAAGAAGTTAGAAACAAGAGGGCGACAACGCAAAATGAAACATTTTTCATAGGTATTTTTGGAAAATCAAGACTCGTGGGTCACCGTGGTCAGGATTCGAACAAACAACAATCCCGGTGCACCAAGACTTCTTGATTTTTACATGGGTTGTTGTTGTAAGGGTGAAAATTCATCAAAACGAAATAAAGTTTGGCTTGGTTTTTATTCGGTGTAACAAAGACTTCTTTTCTCGTAAAAAAGCCTGAATTTTTTTTATACACATTTCATCAAGTAACTTGTTAACATTTAGTGATGAAGATTATATGTCAAGTTTATCACCCACTTCACTCTAACCCTTTTATAAAACAGGTATCCATGTTTTCAAATGTAGCAATATCAACAGGTTAGAGGTTAATATCGATAAAATACGAGAAAATCTGAAACTTTATTACACTGAGAGAAAAAAAGTTGTTCATTACACTAAACAGAAGCTAAACCAAACTTTATTGCATTTCGTTATCAAATCATTTTTACAGCATTTAGCAAAATATATTCGGTTCTAATATATTCGGTTCCACATTTATCACGCGGTTTTGAATGCATTAATAACTTGTACCATGTTGTCGATCCGTCACATCGGAACAAAAGCAAGTACAATATGCTTGTGGTCCGAGATCGGTATTAAGTACAACTAATGATGCATAAGGTATATGTTACTAAAGCATGGTTATGCCAAAGTACAACCCATGTGCATAAAGGTACAAGTCATCAAAGCATGACTATGCCAAAGTACAACTCATGATGCATAAAGTACAAGTTATTACAGCATAATTATACCAAAAAAAAAAAGAAAATTCACCTTGATTCATCCGTCGGAATATAATTCCAGTATCTCCGATCATCGATTCCGGTGATCGTCATTGCTTTCGAAGAAATTGACAAACATACCCCTCCGGTTCTCTTCTCCACCCAAAATTCCTGAAAACAATAAACCCTAAATCATTCACGATGTTGCAATTTTGACTTTTTTCACGCCTAACGATTCAATTTTGACTTTTTTTACGTCAAAATTTCGTGAAAGGAAGAGGAATTATACGAAATCGAACCTTGTTTCCGGCGTCGAAGGGAACCGGATGAGCCAATCGGGAGTAAATCTCGTGTTTCCCCAATTTGCTAGGGTTTTTGATCAGGTATTCGTCGACCAGATGCTGATAGTTCGACGGCAATTTAGCGTCCCAAATGAAATCGGCGGTTGAAGCGGCTCTGAATGCGCGATTAAGCCTGGCTAATTTGCAGATCTCCGGCGGATCTAGGTAGGATAAGACGAGAGCTACGCAGGATTCCGGTATGTCTCCGAGCTTAAGCTTTGCCGGATGGTTGGATCCGTCGGAGCTCTCTGGAGATAGCATGGAGGAATTGGCGCCCATAGGATGATGGATGGATGGAGGTTGGTAGGTGGTTGACGGTGGGTTAACGGCGGATGGACGGTGGTTTAACGGAGATAGAGAGAGAAACGTGGAATTGAATTGATGTGTGTGTGTTAAGAAGAAGAAGAAGGGAGAAACGCGGTTTTATCCGGTTTTTGGTTGGAAGGATGACGTGGAAATTGGAATATTTTAATACCACTCGCGGTTTATAGGACAAGAATACATGTGTCGATTGCACGCGCCTGGTTTTATTTTATTCCATTTTTGCCCCTGCAAGTTTGTTACGGTATATTTACGGTAAAAAGTGTAAGGAGTGGATTTGAATTATTGATCTCTTTTAATTTTATGTTTTTCCATTAATTGCAAGAATTGATCTGGCGGTGTATCTAGGGGTGAATAAAGGTGGGTTACCGACCAAAATTTATGGAATTGGAACTGAGGGTTCCTGGAACGAAGGAATCAGAACATTTATATTTGGGAATCAGAACCAAATCCGTTTATGAAACCAGATACATGATGTCTATTTTTTGATGTTCTTATCATTTTATGATATAAAAATATAGTTATTAGTCGTTACGTGGTTCCAATGTAACAAAATAAATACAACAAACGATGAAAACTTACCCAATAAAAGATAAAAGCTAATAATTATATAAATAATTACGACAAGTTTTTGAAATGAAAAAAAACAAAAAACACGACTTGAAATGTTAAATTTGATATAAAAATTATATAAAAAAGAGAATAAATAAGTCGAGTGAATGAAGTGGTCGTGACTGTATATATATGTAAGTGTTTAACGGTAAAATATAAAATAATAATTTCAATTTTAGTCTATTAAACATAATAAAAAGATAGATATATATTTTTAAAAATAGTGGCACTGGTTCTGGCGAATACCCAACGATTAACAGTTCCAAAAAAAATGAGAATTGGAACCAGTCCCGATCAGTTTCGTATTTTAGGAATCGGATCTGAAACCAATCACATCGGTTCCAGTTGCAATTGCGGGTACCCCGGTTCCAATGTTTACCCTTAGGGTGTATCTAGGTGCATCCTGTGTATCCAACGATTGATAACATCTTCTTACGATTCTCACGTTAATCTCAATTTCTCACTGAAATCTAACCTTATGTGTGTGTGTGTGTGTGTTTATCAATTAGTGTAACAAAGTTTTTAGAGTTTCTATTTTGTACCTATTTGACCGCTAATATGTTGATTTAGTAACATTTAAAGACTTTATATGCATTAGCGAAAGGCTTATGAAGTAGAACATTTACCTCAACAGATGTTACATTAATTAAGAAACTTTTGAAACTTCAAATAGAAGATCTCAGAAGATAAAGGAGTATTTTATACTTTTAAGCTTTTGTAAAATGTTCATAAAGTTATAAACTTATTGGAATTGCAACGAAAAGGCATAAGAATCATTTAAAACGAATTATACTTAAAAAATAACTTATAGAATCTAAATGTTAAATTAAACGATAAAGCTAAATATAGAATAAAGTTAGGTTTCACTTTTACACTTTATGCTAGCAGGTGAACCGTTGAATCGTTTAAATTACCATGTTAAGGAATCAAGTTGTCAAATGATTGAATTTAAACAATTTTTTATATCAAAACATCGAGTTAAAGCATATCCAATTTTGTTCGTTCAATTTATTTAAAGAGCTCATCTGAATAAAAACATGAATTATTGTGGTGTTGATTAATGCAAAATGACCTAAAGTCTATAATATACACAGAAAATGAGTATGCAATAATACAATATCATTATTTAGGTGGTAAATTCATGATTTTTAATCGATGTATACACTTCCACAAGAAGGATGTAATAATAGCGAATATTTATTTCGTACACCGTAACTATTGTTTAGAATGTACACATAATATTTATAGACCATGTTTACTCGTACATCTACACGAGATATTTTCAATATTAGGATGGGGACATTATAAGATTCTCATTCAAAATACATCTAAATATTTTAAACAAGCTTAAAATCATGATTGAAGTTATAGATAATTCACAATATGATGTTTATAATAAATTAAAAAAAAAGAAAAAAACCTCATAAATCCCATTTAATATGTTGTCACAACCGACAACTCACTTAAACGAGATCACAAATCCTACTTGGACAATTTATCATACCATTGATGAAGGTAAGTGATAAGTGATCAAACCTTATTTACTTCGGTTTCAAGAGCAAATAAAAGATCAACAGTTGAATTTAATGAATATCAATATTGTTTAAGCAGGAAGTTTGTGGTTGTAAAGCAACAATGATCACTATTAAAATTTCTGTATTATCGACGGATACTGCTTTTAGCAGTCGGAAATTTTCAACTGCTTTCTAATGGTTTACCGACTGTTCCTTTTTATTTTATTTGTTATTTACTATTTAACAAGTCGTAAAAAACCGTCGAAAAAACAGTCGGAAAGTCGTCAGTAACCCGTCGGAAAATCATCGGTAAAAGAAACAGTCGAAAAGCAGTCAGAAAGCCGTCGGTAAATGAAACAATAGAAAAGCAGTCGGTAAAAGTCATCGGAAAACCCTTGGTAATTTATTGACTAGGTTTTTAGCGACACTCGTTTCGTCAGAAAACAGTCGGTAAAGTCGATTTCCGACTGTCTCGGCCGTCGGTAATATTCATTTTTTAGTAATGGATGATAGGGTTAAATTCTGGTGAGACCAAGCTGTTTTCGTGAGACCGGTGAGACCAACATATTTTACATGAAACTTCACATCAAAACATTTGTGAAGGTAAAAAAATTGAACATTCATAGTAAAAACATACTAAAAAACACTATCAAAGAAAAAAATCCAAAAAAAGGTAAAAAAAAATGAAACCTTCACAGCATTTTAGCCGTGAAGGTTCGCAGTATTTATTTGTAACCTTCACAGCATTTGAGTTGTGAAGGTTCCGTTTTTTACCTTGTTTTGGATATTTTTTTGTATCGAAAGTGATTTTTAGGTCTGCGTATTCGAGTTTTATTTATCTTCACAATGTTTTTTTGTGATGTTTTATACGTTAGGTATTGGTCTCATGCGGTCTCACGAAAACAACTTGGTCTCACCTGATCCTAAGGCATGGATGGTATTTCGGTAAAGAATCGATATCCCTTCAATATTTTGACAATTTTGCTATTATATCATCATACGCGATGAGAACGGCATCTTTAGATAGTAAAGTTAATGGTGGTAAAAAATTGGATGTCATAGAAGAGATGAAGGGGCATTTTGCAATTTATATGAAGTGGTCTTTTGGTAAGGATGCAAAATTATCAAAGCTAAGACTTTAAGTATTAGATGAAAATATCTTTGATGATATTTTATAATATTTTGTAACTTTAAACCATAAATGAAACTAAAAGGTCAAAAAAATTAGTTTCATAATTTGGTAATTATGTAATTCCATGGTTCTAAATAACTCGTTATGGCTTCGTTATGGCGCGTTATGGTACCAAGGCTTGGGATCACCGCCACGTTAACCCCCATGGCTCCACTCTAAGGCTTGGTTTGCTTGTAACGCGTTATGGCACATTACGCCACGTTATTTTGTAAGGTTTGCGGTTACTTTTATTTATAACTTATGGGATAAACGATAACAATGTACGAGACTTAAAGCTTAAATAAACATTAAAACTAAAACCTTAAATACATGAATACTCAATCCCATTCCCGTACATGGAGAGTTGAACATGAATTCTTTGAAAAGTGAAGAAAGTAATGAGTATGGATTCAAGAGATTTAATCCGGATTTTGAACCTATGATACCATTTTTATAAGCTTAATATACTTTGTATCAATGGTTATTCTTTCTTTTTTAGTTTTATTACTTGTAATGAATTTAATTTGTGATATGATATTATTCAAAACACCGATATTTACAACTATAAGTGTATGTGTATCCCGCCTTAGGGCACGCCATGAAAAACGCCGTGGCCTCACCATAACTCGTAAGGCTTGAGGCTTGACCTCGCCATTACGCCACGCATCACGTCATTTAGAACCTTGTGTAATTCATATTATTCTTTTCAAAGTTCAATCAAATGCTAAATATAAAGGTTTTATTTTACAAAAGTATATTTAACTTGCCACGAAAAGTTATTTTATGTACTTTATTTTAGTTTTTACCACTTGACATATCAGAGTTTAAGAAAAATGGTCATTGTATGTATCAAATTTTATTAAAACGTATCATTTAATGTATCCAACTTGTCACAAAGTGTATCCAATTTGTTACGAAATACATTAAATGTTAGATTTTGATAGTTTTGATACACCAAATGGTAAAAAATGAAGTACAATATATACAATAACTTTTCGTGACAAGTTAGATGCGCTTTCGTGAAGCAAACCCAAATATAAATCATCAATGACGGTTAACACATTAAGGCTATTTTAGCTCATTAATAAATGAATATTTAAGAGAGAATGCATTGAAATTTTCTTTTAAAGTTGTTTTGAAGACTTAAAAAGGTAACGTCAAGACAAATGTTAAATGTTGAACGTTGTGCGGTCTCCTTATAATGTAAAAGAGTCTAACAATCTGAAATATATAAGACAAGTATGTAATATGATAATTACTTATAATGATGAATGCATGATTTTTTTATTTCATGCTATAAACTTTTAAAACAATTTCATTCAAGAAACTTTATTCGAGTTGGGGAAAACTAGGTTATGATAGGTCCTTAACCGGTCATACCCAAAATGTGTACTTGTATGGCCCGATTACCAATCTGTTGATCAATGGCTAAACCACATGACTTAAAAAAAATGGGTTATAAGAGTTTGACCTTAACGAGTCATTTTTACTTATCAATTATAACTACTCAAAATGTAACAAGTTCTGGTCTAGATTCGGGTCGTAGCTAGCTCTAGCTATTCGTGCCCACCTTTATAAACTTGACAACTTCTAAACCAACTTAACCAATGATGATGAAAGTTGTTGGTAATACGTAACCAAAATTTATAAAAAGAACTCATATATCTCATTTTTTATCCATATGAGATGGGTTATCACACCCCTGGGCCACTTAAATGAACTCAAATATCTCAATTTTTTATATCGATATTGCATGGAGTTATTAGACCATAAATGAAGGTTATGATGATGGGCCATGGCTTTCCTTTTTCTCTTCTGTTTCACTATCAAATGAAAAAGCATAGTATGAACTATGAAGCTATAGGATAGGTCAAGTGAAAAACGACAAGCTTCTAATAGTAAAACAACAACTGTGATATTTGGTGAAGAAACGATGCCTTTTCAATATTACGACAACTACGTGAAAAATAATCTAACGTAGATGAAAACGATATTTTTAGATGATAAAACTATTAGAATAAATAAATCAAAGGTAGTTGAAGGGGGTATTTTACTTTACAAATATACTTGTTTTGACATATACAATTTACAATAATAAAAAGGGAAGCAAGTGTCCTCTTGACAAGGATGCATAAGCATCCAAAGTAAAGTGACGAAAATATCTATAATGATATTTATGATATAGATATTTTGCAGATTTTTAAATGATATTTTCAAAATAAAAATTCTTAGAAATTTACAATTACATTATGATATTATGTAATTTATATTCTCTGCTTTTAGATTAGTGAAATTATTAAATATAGATTATCAATAGTAGTTGAGATGTTAAGATCATTTTATATCAAATTTGTTCGTTTCTTATTTAAATTTTCATCAAGTTTATTCTATTGTTAAAATATCATTATCTTTTTTCTTGGCTTTTCATATTTCCATGAGAAAAGAACATTAATCAAATAAAATATTCTCTTTTTTTCTATCCTAGGCGAGTTAAAAGTTGAGCTCAAACCTTATAATTATTTAGTGCAAGTAATATACCGATAACTAGGAATGGCAACGATGAGGGTTCGAGGTGAGTATTGCATCCCCCGTCCTTGTCCCCGACTCGAATGGGAACCCCCTATCCTCGGACCCGACCCGACCTAATCATTGAAAAAAAATCCAAACTAAAAAATGTTGAAAAATACAATGTAACAATTAACTTGATATTAGTTACTAATTAAATTTAAACAAGTTCATTGTTAAATAAACAACATATATATATATATATAGGGGTGGGTACAAATGTGAACCACTTTTTGGTTGTGAACATGAGGACAACCGAGAGCGCGACACGTGGCGGATGACTAGGCGCCACGTCAGATCCACGGCGGATGACTAGGCGCGATTCATGGGAGGGCATTGAATTAAAGAGGGGGACTACACTCAAAGTCGCCACGTGTCGCGCTCTCGGCTGTCCTCACGTTCACAATCAAAGAGTGGTTTACATTTGAACTTTCCTCTCTCTCTCTCTCTCTATATATATATATTATATAAAGAGAGAGAGAGAGAGAGAGATGGAAATTTTGTTGTTAACGACAAATAGTGTGTTAAATTTGTTAACCAAATTCAACCAATAATATTTCTCCATTAGTTTTGGCATTTGAAGGGCATAATAGGAATTTTACCATCATCTACCCTCATCCTTCCTACTTCCCCAAATTCAGTCATTTTCATACCTCCAACATTCTTCTTCTTCTTCTTCTTCTTCACACACACTACAGACACCATGTTTAACCACCACCACCACCACAGCCATTGCCTTACACCACCACCACCACTAGATGCGCCTCCTTCCACCACCACCACCAAATTCGCTGCCTTCCACCACCACCACCACCACCATCATCAGATATGTCGTCTTCCACCACCACCGCTGCCACCAACCCACCACCACTGCCACCAACCCACACTAAACGACCACCACATCCACCACCACATTACATCCTGTCATCGACTGGGAAATCACCACTAGCCACCACCACTAGCCCACCACCAAAGTCAAAACCCTAAAAATCAAACTATCGTGGTCTTAGATCAAACCCTAAAAATCGAACCACTACCACAACCACCAGAAATCGATGGTCTACCATTTGGAAGGTGGAAGAGAGAGGGGGGGGGGGAGGTCGCAGATCTGGAAGGTGGAAACGATGAGATCGAAGAAACGATGTCGCAGGAGCAGTGGCGGGAGAGGTCGTCGGAGATTGTAACTCAGGCGAAAAAAATGGGATCGAGACTAGTTAGTGGTCGTGCACATGTGTTTTGTCGTGTACACAGGTGCAACGTTGCACATATGTGTCATCGGAGTGAACCAGAGTTCGTCAGAGTGCACACGTGTTTCGCTGGAGTTCGTCGAGTGCACACGCGTTCATGTGTGTATTTTAATTTATTTGTGTTTTCCCAAAATACCCATGTGCACATGTGTTTACTCGATTTTTAAATTTGGAATTATTCAAAATTCCTTAATTATAGGGATTTAATCTTGACCCTAGATTTAGATCATCAATGGTTGTGATGAGTTAACAAAGTTAACACACTATTTGTGATTAACAACGGAACTCATATATATATATATATATATATATATCAGGGCAGGGAGGGGATACCTTGCGCCGTCCACGAAACCGAACCCAAAGAAATCCTCGGAAAATTCCCCGTACCCCCCCCCCCCCCCCCGCTCGAAATAGTGCAACCCGCCCCGCCCCGAACGTAGTCGGGGTTCAGGTTTCTCCATCGGATTCGGGATTTTCTGCCATCCCTATTTGTAGCTAAAAGGCTTGATTAGAAACAGTGACCAAATTTCTCTAGAAATTAAATAACATGATTCATTTTTTTTCAATTTGGTAAATCTCAAGGAAGAGCATTGAAATCTACCTCCCTATACATTGAAGGAGGGAGTTGTTTTGAGAAATATTACGATAATCATGAGTAACGTCAGTAGCGTATTAGCTTTTGGATGTTTGTGTTTTCTTTAAAAAATACATTTTATTTTTTCTAACGAATTAATAAAACAATTAAGAATCAAACTCTAACTAACCAACTTTAATCCCAACAATTAACAAAAAAAAAGTTAACAATTCCATAACAGTTTTTGTTGGGGTGGAGCCGGAGAGGATTCTAGAGGGTAAGAGGAAATGGGGGGGGGGGGGGGGGGGGGGGAGGGGAGGACCTCACCCGAAACTCAAAAAACCAATTTTTCTATGTAAAAAACAATTATTTTTTTAATTTATATCATGGTTCCTTCCACTAATTTTTCATATGGGACTCCATCAACTAACAATTATCTCGAAATCAACCATAAAACCAAAAAATACTTACATAATCAATCAAAAATAATAATAAAATCCTTTGAAATCGCCAAAAAACTTAGAAATCACTTAAAATCAACTAAGAAAACTTTAAAAATCCCTCAAAAAGGTGGAATTAAGCTAAAAATATATCAAACAATTGTTTTAGCCTTAATGCATCTTAAACGTGCCGTACTAGAAAAAAATCTCCACTAGGTGGAACCCATAGGTCAAAGAGGGTTAGGTCGTATGAGGTGCCATGTGTCAAAGTGTTATTGGCTATTGTTGTGGGGCCTATATTTCAACAACGCTTGGCTAAAAGCCATCGGTGAATACGATTTTGAGAAAATATTTGTTTGGGTATTTTGTTAAATACCTTTATGTATTTATAGTATTTATGTTATTATACCTTTAAAATGTTTAGGGTAAATTACAAATTTGGTCCCTGAACTTTGCAAAAAATTACGGTGGAGGTCTCTGTAGTTTCAATTTCTTGAATTGGGTCCCTGAACTTTTAATTTGGTTATGAATTGGGTCCCTGAATTTAACACCCATCCAAAACAGCCGTTATGAAAGGGGTAAATGACTAAAATACCTCCAATTCCCCAATTCCGGCCAATTCTCCAATTCTGGTCATCTTCCCCGGCCAAAACCTCAATTCCGATCATCTACTCCGGCCAAAACCCCAATTCCGATCACAACCAACACCCACCGCCACCTTCCACTGCCACCACCACCAGCAGCCCACCGCTGCCACCACCACCAGCAGCCCACCGCTGCCACCACCACCAGCAGCCCACCGCTGCCACCACCCATCGCTCACCTCCAACAACCACAAACCACCAACACCCCCTGCCACCACCAACAGCCCCCTACCACCACAAACCACCCACCACTGCCACCACCACACCTACGTCCAACACTACCACCACCACCACAACCCTCCATGCCGGCGTCCATGCCCATCACCACCACCGTTTTTCAGATCTGGATAACTGGCGTCCATGCCCGCCACCACCACTGTTTTTCAGATCCGGTGGTTTTCCGTCGTCCATGCCCACCACCACCACCACCGTTTTTCAGATCTGGTGGTTTTCCATTGCATCTGTTGATGGTGGTGATCGATCCCCTTGGCCGCCGTTGTTCGGCTCTTCATCACCGTCGTCGCCGGCGACTGTCATCACTGCTTCTAGTGGTGGTGATAGGTTGTCGGCGGCGGAGTGGTGGTGGTTTGAAGAAGATCGTGATGGTGGTTGTGAGAGGATGAAGGAGTGGTAGTGGTTGAAGAGGATGGAGGAGAGGGGAAGGGAAAGGGTTGTATTAGGGGTAATTTCGTCATTTACCCCTGTCTTAACGGAGCCAGTTAACGGGCGTTAAATTCAGGGACCCAATTCATAACCAAATTAAAAGTTCAGGGATCCAATTCATGAAATTGAAACTGCAGGGACATCCACCGTAATTTTTTGCAAAGTTCAGGGACCAAATTTGTAATTTACCCAAATGTTTATAACATAAAAGCAAGTTTACATGAAAACCAAAGGGTTTATTACTTAACAAACTATTTCATCTATACACAAAATACTATTGAACTATCTTTTGTACTCAATATACCATTGAACTCTTTTTGACTGTACAAATTATACCATTGCAACCGGGAATAGAAGTTAAACCACCGGTAAACCACCACCACCACCACAACCACCCACCACCAAAACCACCACTTTCAAAACAGCACCACCACCACAACCACCTACCACCAAAACCACCACTTTCAAAACACCACCACCAAAACCACCACCTTCAGACCATCACCACCACACCCACCATCACTACCAAAACACCACCACCATACCCATCACCAAGCCACTTGCAGGTGGTGGTGGTGTTTTGGTGGGGGTGTTTTGAAGGTGGTGGCTGTGGTGGTGGTGGTTTACCGGTGGTTTACGGTGGTTTACCTTCTATTCTCGGTTGCAATGGTATAATCTGTACAGTAAAAAAGAGTTCAATGGTATATTGAGTACAAAAAATAGTTCAATGATATTTCGTGTACAAATGAAATAGTTTGTTACCCAAATAAGTCATAAACCCAAAACCAAAACCCCTCAACTTAAAACATTGTGACCCCTCAACTTAAAACACAGATCTATCTACATTTAGAATTAAGATTGAAAAGGTCCAAATAAAATATTTATTATGCTAAATTCTAGTTATTTTGATTAGGGTTAATGACTTATATAGATAACGAACTCTTCATTTTGATCACGTGTTACCATTGAACTTTTTTTGTACTTAATATACCATTGACTTTTTTTGTACTCAATATATCATTGAACTCTTTTGAAATTGTTCACATAATACCATTATGATCGTTTATAACTCGCATTCCCGGTTTTGTGTATTTTGTGACAATTATTAACATATGCGGCAATGACATGACATGTTAAATGACTTATAAGGCCATCCTTAATCGTACCACCCATACCACCCATACCAGCTGCCACCTTAGCGCCACATCAACTTTACCACCCCCTTACCAACACCATACCATACCATCCTTACCCATACCAATTCCATACCACTCTAAATAATTAATTAAAAAAAGAAAAAAAAGAAAAAAAAAGAAGAGAGAGAAAGAAGAGAGAGATAGAGAGAAAGGTGGGGTGGGGTGGGGTGGGGTAGTTTAGTGAACGGCATGGGGGTACCGATTTTACCTTTTGCCGGTGTGGTACCAATTGTCCACAATGGTGTTCCCACCGGTATCGGTTCGGTACCGGTCACATACCGCATCCATTAAGGATGGCCTAAGAGTAACTAACTATTCTGTTTGATCACATTTAACCATTAAACCTTTTTTGTACTCAATATACCATTGAATTTTTTCTAATTATTCAAATGTTACCATAGTCCGTCTTTATCTTTGTAATTGGAATCCAAGGGATAGAAAGATGTCATTTATGTTAGACGTTTAAATTTGTTTCTTTTTTAGATTTTAAACAGAGTTTCGATACTCATTGCATACTTCAGCGAACCGAGTAGAAATACAATTTAAATGGTAGTAACGGAAATTCTGATTGTTTCTTTAACCTATTCCAACATGACTGTTGTTTGACGCACCAATTATATAAAAAAACATTGTGCATTACAATCATATTACCGATAGCCTTCATTTTTGTTACAATGATGCCAACAATGCATCATTCAGAACAACAAAAAACATCCTTTTATCATCTAAGCTAAGACAAACACGTCATTCATCACGAAAAGTCAAACTGTGACAAAAGAAGAGAATCAAATGTTAAACATTTTTCTATATATGGTAGTTTATATCGAGAATCAATCAAATTATATCGATTCCAAAAACCAAGGGCTAAGTTGTTTCAAAATCAGAAGAAGAGATTAAAAACACAATGGTTTTCAAGGGAAGATTAAACTTCAAAGATAACATTTAAACAATTAGAAAAAGTTCAATGACATATTGAGTACAAAAAAGTTCAGTGGTAAAATATGATCAAACAAAATAGTTTGTTACCCTTATAAGTCATTTAACATGTTATGTCATTGCCACATGTCTTAAGTAATTCCCATGTAATACATCAAACCGGAAAAACGAGTTATAACCGATCATAATGATATTAAGTGAACAATTTCAAAGAGTTCAATGATATATTAAGTACAAAAAATAGTACAATAATAAGATGATTAAAATAAAGAGTTTGTTACCCATATAAATCATTAACCCTTTTAATTATTTTTCTTATCGATGTCTTTAACCAAGTAATGGATGTTTGACCTCCAACCCTTTTGATTATTTGAATCATATAATACCAAATATCCAGAGATAGAAGTTGATTATAATTTGCAAGTGGCTAAATACATTTCAATTAATATAATTATTACTAGAGCATTTAAAATAATTTAATATTAATTCTTAGATTTTGTTCTGGAAAAGGAAAGACTTTAATTATGGCAAGGCACTTGATCCAATTGTCCATGACTAAGAAACATAATCCATTACAAAAAGAATATTTAAATAGTTATCTTAATTATTGTTATTGCCTCACTTTTTGTCCTTTCTACACTTTTAATTTAAAGAATATTTCTTCTTCAGTTATAAAAAAAATATTATCCCCAAAAATTTCCTAACCAACACTTTCATTTAATAATAAATAAAGCCAAAAGGCAAACACTAAAAGCAGAAAATAAATAGTAAAGTAAAATTATAAATTGGGTCTTTGTGTTTTTTCTAATTTTAATAAATCATATTTTGATAGTGGTTTGTTTTTAATGAAGGTAATTACGAATATAAAGTTGAACGAGTCAAGTGGCAAAGTAATATTCCAACATAAACAGTAATTGTGTTAATTTTTAAATAAATAATAGTTTTTTCATCTTGACGTAATTCTCTATAATAAAAATACGTTATTTTATAAACATGTGATTATCATACCTAAAATTGAATATTACAATAAGTCATCTTTATAAAAATTGATTGTTTAATCCAAATAACACTTGTACTTGGTAACATTATTAACAAAATATAAGGTAATATAACTACTTAAAACCCTTTTCCATAAACGTTTTAAATAAGACATCGTTAGTTACAACATTTTTTTATTTTTTTATCTATTATTTTATAAATAGGGATAATCGACATATTATTAAGCATAAAGTGTATAGTTCTTGGGTACAGATTCTATGTCTAGTTGTTCGATAAATAATTTGATGTGCTTTAACATACCGACAACGATACTTTTCGTCCTCGTTTTATTCGCAACTAGAAGATGTTTTTGTTTTAAGAAATGATTCTATTTAAATGTGGTTTAGGTTTTTTTCAATTAAATTAAGTAAGGACCAATGAGAAGTTGCCATGTGTAAAAAAGGGCAAGAATAAATTCTTGCTAACTTGGAGGTGAGTCATCAATTAGCACTTTAGCCCACAAGTGGCATTTCATGCCTATCCAATATATATTCATTCGCCACTTAAGACCGTGTTGTTGTACTTTGTGCATAATTAGTTGTACATTTGGCCACATGTTAAATAGATGATACCAAAGGGAAAAGGTGCAAGTATAAGACTACATTTTTGTAATTATTAATGGTCAAAAAGAAACAATACTTATTGATTACATATTTGAACTTTTCAAAATTATAACGTTAAATGGTTTTCACATAAGAAAATAAGAGAAGAAACTATATAGTGAAGATAATGTATATCACTTTAAATGTGATTATAGAAACATAAGTTCGGTGATTATTAAGTTGAACTTAAGGACCCATTAAATTCTATCAAATAATGAGAATAAGTTCTAATAAGAATACTAGTATCGATTAGCTAACCGTGTACTTGTTAAAAACTCATCAAATCAATTTTCAAATATAACGACTCAGGAATATATAACCTGATGTTGGATTCTACCAAAGCCTACAATTAAATTTTGGACCATCAGACACCGCCTCTCAATGATGGTTTATGAACGAGTTGTTTTGATTTGACTTTTTCCTTCTTGTTATTTAAATAAACTTCTTGTGTTTCTCGTGTTAAATTCGAAGAGGTTATATTAAAAATGTTATGCTATGAATTCTCGTAATTCTTAGAAATTGGATTAAAATGCTTTTATTAACGATTAGTACCGCTATATGGGATTAGGTGGGTTACTCAAGGGTAAACATGCATTTTTATACAATTTCAATAATATAATCTACATTGGGAATATGATATAAAGTTATACAATGTCTTATAGTAACATTGAAATATATATTGTTTAGGTAAAATTAAATAAGATCCGGACGATTTAGCATAACTGCAATGGTCGTCGTGTGAATCCACGATTCGTCACCCGTAATCCACGACTCACGACGTACGACCGTTATAAAAAACACATGACCACGTTACCTAACATGTAACCATTGTCTTTAATTTCTATTCAATGCAGGGTAAAAACTCATCAATGCTCTACAAACATAAACGACCACCGAGAATCAAGCGTAATTAAGAATGTCAAACGTTACAATCGTTGCTCATTAAAGATATTAAAGATTCGGCAGTTACAATAGTAAACCTATATAAAGAAGGCTTTAGCTCATTTCGCAGACATGGACATTCATCTACGATCATCTATAACCAAATATTCTGCTCATCAAGTTCAAGTTTCTCTCTACGGAATTATGCACGATAATTACACACGACAAACTATCATTTCATACGATTTACATTCTAGATTGTATTTTCTCTGCATTGTGACGTACGAGTGACCCTTGTAACCGAAAGAACATCACCTCTTATTGGTGATAATAGTGCAACGTCAGCTCCACATAGTCAACCACAAGCTTTTTCCTCGATTGAGGTTTTTCCCGCTTCACCAAATTCTTTGTTTGCTTTACTTATTTTATTTTGTCACACGTTTATTAAAAAGTTTTTTTTTATCTTTAGTTGGATAAGCACCACAAACAACTTTAGATTGCCTTACACCCAGGAATAGTCTTCTACCTCCATCTTAGACAATATATTATAATAGGAGGATACAAAGTGTAAATATACTTACTTTATATATTCTAGTATTATACCTTCATTATTCACATAATAGAATACAATTTACCAAGTTTGACTTGGTATCAGAGCCAACCCTAGCTGTTGCTAACCCTAGCAGCACAACCCTAGCGGCCGCCAACCCTAGAGCACAACCCTAGCCGCTGCCAACCCTAGCAGCACAACCCTGCTATCGGCGCTCCTCATTCCTCTTTTTTCTACCTTTTCGATCAGCCTTCTTCTGCCCAACAATGGCCATGATCGTTGCTTTTACCTCAGGTGAGAACATCTCACAACTCCCACAAGTTTGCCTTTACCTTATCCCTTACAAATTATGGGTTTTGGAAAACAATGATCCATATGTTTCTTGTTTACCAATAACTTGATCAGCTACGTTGATGGAACCATTCCTTGTCCGTCAACAACTATCGCAGATCCAACCAAATTACCTCAGGCAAACCCTAATTATTCTACTTGGGTGTCTAATGATGCTCATGTTAGAATGTTTCTCATATCTACTATTTCAAAATCCTTTTTTCAACATGTTTAAGGCACCACATCTAGAGATCTGTGGCTCTCTCTTGAGGGTGCCTATGCCCCTCATAGGTCTTCTAGAGAATACACTCTTAAGACATAACTGCTAAAGATTAAGATGAAAGGTGATAAAACCGCATCAGCTTACCTTACCAGGGGAAAAGATTATGCTGATGCACTCGCAAATATTGGTGAACCGATCAAGGAAAAAGACTTGGTCATGCTAGTCATCTCAGGTCTTCGTGAAGAATACAATAGCCTAAAATCTACGCTTCTTGCACGAGAGACTCCAACGACTTTCATTGAGCTTCATGGTCTCCTGTCCGATCACGATTACATAGTAAAGAAATCAGCTCCAATTATCTCACCAGCCCAGGCCTTCACTATTGCCACCACCAACTGTCTCTCGACCACACCCACCAGTTATTAACCGGATGCGTTACAATCTCTACAACAACTTGCCTCTCAACTTGGCTTTCAACTTCAACCGATTATCCAGCCATCTACACAAGCTTTCTTTGCCTCTCGCCCTTAAAACTCTCGAGGACGTGGCTCACACAACCGTCATGGATGAGTATCCTTCAACAATCAGTAGCCTGGGGTAAACCAAATTCAGTTCAGCTAGGCATTCAATCAAAATACAGTCTACGACACGTGCAACAGATGTGGTATTGGCCACGTACCATGTCAGTGCCCTAATCGTGATCCACTACCATAAGGCCGCGACAACAGCCTTCCACAAACACAGTTCATACCAACCAATGGAGAAGTCGCCAGCTCCGCTCGATACGACGCAGATGTTATCCATCAAAATGATCCCATGACCCGACGTTTAAAGATGTTAGAAAACCAAAATGAATACATATTATCAATCGCACCTCGCAAAATTACCGCAACGACTGTCCCATTGAGCCTCATACATGATATCAAGCTTCTCCTTTTATCGACGAAATCGCTCTAGTCGACGTACTAAAGATATACAACATTCGAACTTTCACCCCAAATATTCGGGAATAACAGATCTTGTAAAGCATGTCGCCCAATATAAGCAATTGATGTGGGCGATATCAATCCCACATCAGTATCAGAAAATCTGCATGTGCAAAATCTTTGGGTTGACTCTTATCGATGCCACACTCCAATGGTTGATCAACTTCAAGCTCAAGATCATCGTGACGTTCGCTGAATTGGTCAATCAATTTATTCGACAATTTCCAAGCAATCGTAAATTGGAGAAACAGACTACTGGTTTGTATTATGTCGTACAAAAGACAAGTGAAACCTTTATAAGCTATTTTAACCGATTTAATGAATCAAAGATTTTAGTTTTATAATTCAGTAATCATGTAATTTATATTCTTGTTCTCTAAGTTTGATCAAATATTTAATATAAGTTATCAACAATGGTTAATATGGTACATTTTTTTCTTTATCCTTTTTATGGATGCACTAATAGCAACTCAATTTTAATAAAACTAGTGAGTTTTTCTATGTTTATTATGTTGCTTTGATATATTTAAACAGTTACGCCTATACAAATGTTGAAAGTTATATGGTCTCTTTATTTTACGATATAAAAGAGTTTAATCTAATATAATGTGAATCCATGATTTTTTACTCATAGTATACACTTCTATAATAATTTTATTAAGAGCATCTTCAATAACTTTTTCAAAATATAGAAATTATGAATTTTTTTGCTTCAATAGCCTTTTTAAATTTGGAGATATTTCAAAAATTAATTACTTAAGAGGGAGAAGTTATTTCAACCAATGAAATCACGTTAAAATAAATATTAGGAGAGAGAAGTAATATATTCTATTGGTTGCATTTAATATTTTAACAATATAATTAACTATGTAAACTCCCAAATAGAAAATCTGTTGAAGCTGGAGATGATTTGTTTTGAAATTTTGACTTTTTACTTCTTCATTTTGGAAAAACTATTGGAGATTCTCTAGGAGATCAAGGACGGAAGGCGGATGCGGTATGTTAATAGTAAGGGGATGGTCCTCGCTAAAAAGAGAAAAAGAACTTTTTTATAGTTTAAATACAAAAAAAAATGTTTTATTGTGGATCCTTCCAATGTTTTTTCGTGTGAATCTACCAACCAAAAAACTAAAGAAAGTATCTTATAGTCAACCAAAAACATTAAAAAAAACTCTGAAATTCAACAAATAAAGACCCAAAAAAGTCTCTCAAAACCTTTAAAAAAAACTTAAAAATCCCTTGAAACAGACAAAAAAAAAAAAAAACACTTCAACAATCTCGCGAAATCATGGAATTAGGCTAAACACACATCCCGGAACTTCGAAGGTTCCCCACTATACAATCCTGGATCTACCACTACAAGAGATGTACAAGAATTGCAAATATCCAGTTATTAGGCTACAATAAACTTTTTAGGGTATGCTTTTGAAAATCGTTTAGGGTCGTTTTTGGTTTGCAGGTTTGTTCGAATTTGAAATCCTGGGATTTAGGAGTTTGAAATCCCAAGGGTGTAGCTAGGATTTCGTAGGATTTGTATATAATAAATGTTTTAAAATATTTTTAAAATATTTATTTTCTAATAATTAGTTTAATTAAAGGTAATTTAATTATTTTTATAATTTTCATAATTTTTTAAATGTTTTTTTATACATAATGAAATTCACTTGTATTCCAAATCCTACAAATTAAACACACAAAATGATTCTAAACCTTCCAAATCGAAGTCTTTACATGAAATCAAATCCATTTCATTTGATTCATACAAATCAAACAGACTTTTAGAGTTAGAAAAAACCAAGTTATGATGGTTTCTTTGACTGGTCCTACCCGAAAATGTGCAACTGGTACGGTCTAGTTTCTTTACCAATCTTTTGACTAGCCAAACCACCCGCCTTTTAAAAAAATTAATTAGTATTAACTGGTTAACCTTAACGAGTCACAAACATTTGTATTTGATTAGGATGGTTCAGTTATAATCGGTCAGATGTAAGAAGTCCTGGTCTAAATCTAGTCCTTAATTGATTTCTAAGTATTAATGCTCACTTCTATATACTCAACAACTTCTAAACCAACTTAACCAAAGATGACACATTATAAGAAACTCACAAATCTTATTTTTATCCATGTATAATGGATTATCACAACTCCCATCTCACTTAAATGAACCCACATATCTCATTTTTTTTATCTGCATGCACGAGTTGTTAAAGGCCATTGATGACAAGCCTTTGTTTTTCTGCTTCGGTTTCAATATCAAACGGAAAATCATAGTATAAGCTTGTAGGACGGGTTAAACGAAAAAGGACAAGCTTTTGGTAGTAGAACAACAATGATTATATTAGGTGAAGAACGATGCCTTTTTTAACATTATGACAACTACGTGAAAACTAATATAGCATTCTATGAAAACGATATTTTCTATAATAAAACTAATAATTATAAATAAATTAAAGTTGTAGAATAGTCGAAGGGGTATTTTATTTTACAAACAATTTACAATAACAAAAGGGGAAGAAAATGTCCTTTTGACAAGGATCCAAAAGTAGAGTGATGAAAATATCTTTACGATGTTTATGATATTAGATATTTTGCAGGATTTTAAATCAAATAGAAATTCTAAAATTTTATAAGCTTATTATGATATTGTATTATTTATATTCTCTTGCTTTTATATTTAATCAAATTATTAAATATAATTTATCAATAATAGATAAGATGTTAAGATCATTTTAAACATATTTTTGTTTATTTCTCATTTATACTTATTGTCAAATTTGTTCTGTCATCAATATCATCATCCTTCATTTAGACTTTTATTTCAAAAAAAAAAAAAACGCTAATCAAATAAAGTATACTCCCTTTTCTATCATAGATTAGCTAAAGGTTGACCTCGAACCTTATAATCATTTAGTGCAAATAATACGTTTGTAAGTTGTAACTAAAAGAGTTTATTAGAATTAGTGACTAGATCCATATTTTTTTTGATGAAATGATGATGACGTTGGAATTAAGTAATTTAAGTTGTTTTTTTTTTTTCCAATTTAGATGAAACCCAAGGAATATCATTCAAATCAACTTTCGCATTGGAGGAGTGGAGTTGCATTGAGTAATACAACGATAAACACTAGTAACATTACTAGCGGTTCTAGATGTTGCGGTTTTTCTTTAAGAAATACATTTTATTTTTTTCTAACAAATTAAAAAAACAATTATCAATTAAAAGGAATTAACAATCAAACATTAAGAGCATCTCCAATTGCTTCTCTATAATTTCTCTAAAATAGAGATTCAAATGTCAAAATCTTTAAAAAGATTTATATTTAGCTCCAACAGATTATCTATTTTAGAGATTTCTACATCTATTATATTATTAAAATAGTCTATAAATTTATCATTTCAATACACTTTTAAAAATAATTTATCTAAAATAATAATGATGCAACCTCATTGGTGGAAATGCATAAAAAATTAATTCCTCTCTCCATACATCTAATTTAAAAGAATTCTCTAAACTTTAGAGTTTTTCCAAGTTTTCTCGTTTTAAGAGAACTATTTTAGAGAACGGTTTACAGAATCTCTTAAAACAATATGAAGAGCAAAAATCTTATTTTCTCTATTTTAAAGAAGAAGTTGAAGATGCTCTAACTAGCTAACAGAAAAAAGTTAGCAATTCCATGGTGGTCTTGGCTGGGGTGGAGTCTACAAGGTCACAGAGGGTCAAAGGAGGTGCCATGTTGTTGTAGTGTTATTGGCTCTTGTTATGGGGACCATATTTCATCGATGGCTGGCTAAAGCCACCGGTGAATACAATGAGGGTCTAAAATTTTTATTGGTTTTCAACGTGTATTTGTGACATTTATGTCTTTTTTAAAGGGTGTCCGGATGCCCGACTAATTCCCAATAATTTTAGAGGCTAACATGGCCCCACTTAAGTATCCCCAAACATGCGCATGGGAAAGCTCAAACTCGATTATGACGCTATGAACCTTTCGAGCAATAACCAATCCGCCACAACACTGTTGACAACATTTATGTTCTTTTCCATTAAAATAATTTATAGCATAAAATCGATTTTTATTGGAAACTACAGGGTCGTGTATCCAACTTGCTTTATTGTAGAGATTTTGACTTTTTTGCTTTATTGTAGAAAAATGGTTTACTTCATAAAAGTGTATCCAACTTGTCACGAAAAGTTATTCTATGTACCATACTTCGGTTTTTACCTTTTAGTGTATCAATACTTTAGAAATTGACATTTTGATGTATTTAACCTGGTATAGTAGGTAACTTGCTGATGTGGCACAGGTTTAAATGATGTGGAGATGGTTGGATGCTGACATGTAATTTTTTGTTTTAAAATAAATACAGATAAATTAAATGAAAAATAATATAAAACTGAAAACAGAATTAAAAAAAACAAACATGCTTCTTCATAAGCAATTTCCGGAACCCTCAGCCGATCAACACCCTAACCTAAACATGTTCACCGCCGGGCGCCGGCAGCTACCGCTACCACCAGCGTCACCATCACCGCCGCAGGCGGCTACCACCACCGCCACCATCACCGCCGCATGCAGCTACCACCAGCGTCGCCATCACCGCTGGCCGTCGCTACCAGCATCATCGCCATCACCGTTGGTCGCCGCTATACCACCGGCCGCCACTAACACAAACCACTTCCTGAATCGTCACTACCACCTGAATCGTCACCTGAATCGTCACCACCGCCGGCCTTCATCACTTCCCACTGTCGCCTGGATCTGGATCTAGATTTATGGGTTCGATTAGGGAGGTCAATTAGGGTTCAATTTGGAGGTCAATTAAAGTTCGATTTGGATCTGGAATTTTTTTGGGTTAGGGTTTGAAATGGAGAAGAAAATTAAGGGTTTGTTTATCATCATCAAATTGGGTTTGTTCATCATCATCATCATCTATTTTGGATCTGGATATGTTCTTCAAAGGTGCGATTTTCAGATATTCATCTTCTTGGGTTCTTCAATTTTAGGGTTTTTTATTTTAGATATAGGTTCTTGGTAAATAATTTCATGTTTTGATTATAGGGTTTTTTGTAAACAATTCCAGATTTTATGGGTTTGTTCATAATCATGATCGTCTTCCTATTAAAAACCCTAAGTTTTTATCATCATTTATGTTAAAAACCCTAAGTTTCATCTTCATCATGTTCATCATGTTCCTGGGTTTGATCTTCATCTTTATGTACATTATTTTCATGTTCATAATGTGTATTTAAAAAGAAATTATAAAATTTACTGGTTACCTATTGAACATGTAACCGGATACATTAAAATGTCAAATTTTAAAGTATTGATACCTTAAAAGGTAAAAACCGGAGTACGATACATGCAATAACTTTTCGTGACAAGTTGAATACACTTTTATGAAGTAAATCCGTAGAAAAATTATAGCAATGTTGTTGGAGATGCTTTTAAATTAATAAAATAAAGCCAAAAGGCAAATACTAAACTAGAAAATAAATCGTAAAACAAAAAAATTAAGGGTTTAGTTCATGAAAGTGTATCAATTTGAAATAAAAAGTTATTGTATGTACTGGTCTTGAAAAATTACCTTTTGACGTATCATATTTAAAAAAATATATTTGTATGTATCTAACCTAGTATAGCAGGTGACTTGCTGATGTGATAGCGATCTTAGTGACGTGTCATCTAACGTGGCACCTTTTGACGTGTCATTATTATTACTACTATTAACACCGCTATTTAACGAGTTTTTTTATTTTTGCTGTAAGCAGAGATTATCGACATAGTTATTCATAATGCGTATAGTACTTTAGGGTACAAATTCTATGTAAAGTTGTTTGCTAAATAATTTGACGTTTTCCTTGTTTTATTCGCAATCAAATAATTAATTTTGTTTCAAGAAATGAATCTATTTAATTGTGGTATAGGTTTTTTCAATTAAATTAAGTAAGGACCAATGAGAAGTTGCCAGGTGTAAAAGGGGGAAAGAATAAATTCTTGCTAACGTGGAGATGAGTCATCAGGTAGCACATTAGGCCACAAGTGGCATTTTATGCCTTATCCAATAAATATTCATTTGTCACTTAACATTGTCTTGTTGTACTTCGTGCATAATTAGTTGTACATTTGACCACATGTTAAATAGATGATACCAAAGGGAGCAAGTTTAAGACTACATTTTTGTATTTTTCATATAATTAATTGCAAAAAAGAAAAGTGTAAATTATCTGAAATTTTTTTGTTAATGATTTATTTTTAATTAAAAACTGATAAAGATGATAGGTAATCTGATTATAAGAAACATAAGCAAATGGTTGTTTAATTTTTTTCTTTAAATGTATGATGGTTATATAACTTTAAAAATAGAAGAGTAAATTACAAAGTCATCCTTGAGGTTTACCAAAATTCTTGATATTGTCCCTACATTTTTGTAATTTACAAAATCTGTTTATTTACTTTGTATTTTGTTATGAAAATTTTCTCTGAACATTAAGGCTATGTTTGGCAAGCGTAGCTTATAAGCTAGCTGGTAGCTGATAAGCTAGCGGATAGCTGATAAGCTAGCTGTTGATTGATAAACTTGCTAGTAGCTGATAAGCTAGCTGTTGAACAAATTATGTTTGGCAAAAACTAGCTTATGAGTATGTAAAATGACCAAAAAGGGTACATTTGAATTTAATAATTAATATTAATAAGGGTATAATTGGAAAAAGCTACAATAAGCTTCTCATAAGCTACTCAAAGTAGCGTTTCAAAAAGCTAGCTTATAAGCTAGCTGATAAGCTAGCTTCCTGGTACATGTTTGGATGGACTAGCTTATAAGCTAGCTTATCAGCTAGCTTATAAGCTAGCTTATGCTTGCCAAACCAAGCCTAAGATTTGCTAGTAGATGTCGTTAAGTGCCCTCATTTACTAGTCATGTGAGGGCATGTCATTCATTTTACTCTTTTCTTTTATATATTTTTGCACAAAGCGTTTAAAATAGCAAACAAAACCTTGATAAAGAACATTTTGTTTTGGTGAACATAAAAAATATCAAGAACATTAAAAACAAAATTAAGAAGAATATCAACAAAAATTTCTATATTCCAATACTTTGTATGCAAAACAACAAATTAAAACCCTAAATCAAAATATCAAAATTATAATATTAAATTGCTAAAATCAACATCCTAAACCTAAACCGTAAACCATCAAAGGAGACGAGAGTAATGTTGTGATGAGAGATTTTGACATTACCATTGCTACAAATGAAAAAGATAGTGCTACTACCACCAAATCAACCTCATGTTCAAACACTAGCATCATGTGGCTAAGTTTACTCTTAGAAGACTGCAACTTGCCAATGATGTAGTTTAGGCAAAGCCTAGATGCACCTTTTCCAAGAAGAATCTCATCCACGACATTTAACCACACAGTTAATGAAAATCCCACCTTCAGTACCTCCATCCACCGCCAAAGGATCCCCAAACAAATCTTGATTGGTGGTTGTGGGTTACACTTTGGATCTTGAATGTGGAGAAAAGGTTAGTGGTGGTTTAGGTTTTTTATAACCTAACACTTTACATAAGTTTTAAACGTTTTTAAAACAACAATAAACAAAAAAAATATTGGATTGCCCTCACGTGACTAGCATGCGAGGGGGACTTAAAAGGCCCCTCCTGATAGCCATTAAGGTCATGGGTGAAAATCGTAATGAAGTGCAAATCACATTAACAGTTTTTTAATGCCAAAATTGTAAGAATAATCTCCAGAATTTGATAAAAGCACCAGGATGATTTTTGAAATTTTTGAAATTTGTATAATTTATTGTTTATTTGAATTTTCTAAAGTAATTTGCAAGTGGATATAATAGTGAGGCCCATTTCTCATTATTTAAGAACCATATTTTTATAATATGCTTTTCTAAAGAGCAAATTCGATAAGTATTTTAATATTTTGAACGGTTTTTGAATCTTGACATTATGTGTGTACAAGTTGACCGTAAGGACCCATTAAACCCATTAGATAATGAGAATACATCCCAATAAGAATACTCGTGTCAATTAGCTAACCGTGTATGTGTTAAAAACTCGTCAAATCAATTTTCAAATACTACGACTCATGAATATGTAGACCGGTTTGGATTCCATCAAAGCCTACATAGGACCAACAAATGCCACTTCTCAAAGATGGTTTATGAACGAGTTGTTTTTGTTTGACTTCCTTCTTGTTATTATTTAGATGAATTTCTTGTGTTTATGTTCTAGATGTTTAAATTAAAATGTTTTCTTATGAACTTCTTGGAGTTCTTAGAAATTTAGTTAAAATTAATGCTTTCTTAAAGTTACCGATTAGTACCGTGTATGTGAAGTTTGGTGGGTTACTCAAGGATAAACGTGTAGTTTTATATAATATCAATCGCATAATCTAAATTAAGAAATTACTAATATAACCCCATGTACATGAACCATCTCCTAGAATGCATTCCTATATACGAGAACAAAATATACAATTTACAACATCTTTTATAATTACAGTGAAAATATATATAAAAGTCATTGGGTTAAGCAAATTGTTTTTTAAATAAGTCGTCAAACAAAAATCGATCAAAGAGAGCCATTAAACTTGACACCATTACCTCATATTTATTTGATGCTAAAAACATGAAAAATGTAAAGTTAGGATATTCTTGTGAAAAAATGTACGTTTTGGATGTCAAACATCAATGTTTTGGTTAAAGACTTGGATCAAATTTACAATCCATTTCGGGGGACTAGATGGGTTTGAGTAGTTTGACATGTGTAACACCCCAAAATTTGGAAAGATCGACTTAATAAAAACTTCCTTTAAATACATCAAATAACGAATAATTCATTTTCTATACATCAATACAAGGATTACCCCGAATCAAATTTCTAATTTAACCTCAATGAATAATAAAATCTGTCTTATACAAAGACTATATAAAGGTCGAGTGTTACTAAACCCAATAACGACCGCTATCTCCAAAACACAGAAGACATCAACGACGCTAGATCCTTCACGCGTCTTTAAATAGTACTTACCTCATCATGGTATCGTTAGTACTATACCCCCAACAAGGACCTGTTGCACATGTCGGAAAATAAAAAGGTTAGGCTTACACCTAGTGAGTCAAGAGTTTTATAACAATTTTATACGATGATAAATCGAAAGCATGCTCTTTAAATGACCTTTTTTCAAAATCATAAAGCGATGTAAAAGCAACGTCTTTCTCAGTTTCATTGTTTCGTAAATGAAACTTGTTAACCCAAAACATTCTTTTCCCGAGTTACTCAAACTTAGTACTCACCCAAAATGTGAACGAGAATAATATTCAAATAGCAAACAAGTATCGAAATTAACTCATAACACTTAAACGTGAATACAATTTATATCCCCAGTCTATACTCATGGATAAAAATCGTTACTCAAAAACTTACCAAAGACACGTTTAAAGTTCATTACTCAAAGACTCCTTATCAAAACACAAAATAAGAGTTAACTCTTGACAAACGGGGAGACCCGTCGTCTTCAAGTAAATATGGTTCTAGTGTCCATGCCCCATTCTAGTACTACAACACGAACCTAAAATACACGTTTCTAGGTAGCATTTCAAGTCGTGGTTCTAGTACCCATGCCCCATTATGGCACTGTACCTCAAACTCTTTAAAAACCAAATGTATTGATAAGTTATGGAGTAAAAAGTAACGGTTTGGTTGGTTCGATCCCGACACCCAGGGGATGAATAACCGACTACTACAAAGCGATAATTCTTCTAAATGAGAGAAACGTAAACTAAACGTAAACTTGATTAGGAAGAAAGGTGTAAATATTTCACTAGCTAAGCATACATATTTATATAAATTAAACCGGGCTCACAGCCCGTTTCTAGAATATCCCTATTATTGGGTTAAGCCTGTAAGTTTGGTTATAAAACGACCCCAAAGAAACGATCCAAAAGTGTCCAAGTCGGCCAACCCAAGTAAAAAATAAATCGGCCCATCTAAAAATACATGAAGTCCAACGATAATGTGTCCAAAATACGAGTCCAAGAGATGACTAAAAATGGCCCAATGTGCCATCACAAGGCTACGGCCCAAGTGTGATTTCTTGCGGCCCAATCGGCCACTTCTTTGGCCCATCTGGCAGCTACAAGATCACGGCCCAACAGCAACAAAAATATAACAAGTCCAACGAGAAGTTTTTGTAAATACGAGTCCAAAACGAGATCAAGTAAATCGACCCATGTTTGCCATCCATAGCCGTGGCCCAAGCTTGTATGCATGCGGCCCAACCGGCTGTCTTCGGCCCAATCGGCTGTCTTTGGCCCAATCGGCAGCAACAACAACCCATCATCGGTGGCCCAACAGCTTTATTTCTTTGGCCCATCATCACCATCACTTCACCATCTCCTAGCCCGGTCCATCTTCAAGCTTTTGGTCTTATCGTATCACAACCCGTCACCATCCCGGGTCCAAAAAGATCACCTGTGTTGGGTATTTTTGGTAGTTAATATTGCTGGAACAAAGTTAATGCTGCAGCAGAAGTATCGAAGCTGAAAAAGAAAACAAAGTATGGTTACTGATGCTGGTTCAAGTTAATGTTGCTGAAGAAGAAGACTTAGAAGCAGTAATTGTTATTGCTGCTAAGGAGTTATTGCTGCTACTGTTATTGCTGCTAGTTACTACTGCTAGTTAGTACTTCCAGTTTCAGTTATTACTTCTTATATTTTACTGCTGCTTCTAAAATTATGATAAGGAAACAATTCAAGTTGGAGCGATAAGGCAAAGATTCCGAAGATCTTGGAGTTTGTTTAGAAGATTTGTTTTCCTTATTCTTATCTTGTAATATATATATATATATATATAGTAGATAATTGTCTTTGGTTTTGATTACGAGAGATATCAGATCTGTTTGAGAATTAGAAAATTAAGTCTCAAGAATTTCCTAGCAATAGAGAAGTGTTGCTCGTCTGTGAGAGTTTGTTCTTGCAGATTGAGGCTTTGGTTTGTAATCATTAAACAATCTGTTATCAATACAAGTGAAAGTTTCAATCCATTGTGTTTTGTTTCATAATTGAAGTGTTTTTCCGCAACTTCTTCAATTTAATTTTCTGAGTTGTTTAATTCTTGTTACGAATTCGATTCTGACAACCTGAAATAGTCGAGACGAAAAAAGTATAAAAAACACGACATTTTTAGCGTAAAAAGTGAGGATTGCACGAAAGTTACGTCAAATAATAAAAACTCCTAAATATAGCAAAAACTATATAAAAACAACTAAAAATAAATAAAACCTACGCTATTTTGACGCTAAAAGTGCCTTAATAAGGGTAACTATTTTACCCTTATCAGCATGTTATATCACTGAAAAGGTAGACTTTAACCTTGCATGATCATCTGCATATGCATGGTATGCAAGTTGCATGGGGTGGGAGAAAGCGGACCAAGGGGAGATTCCCCTTTCGATTGGAGTTGTACTTGCTTTCGTCACTTGTCATTCAGGTACTAGTATCTGTAAATAAACTCCAATCTTTCTTGTTCCTAGCACTAGTCAAATTGTATCTCGGTTCATGGCATGTTAAAATGACTCTTCTTTGAAGAGGTTCCCTTTGAGGTGGGGCGTACATAAGAGCGGAACCTAGATAGAACGCGGAGCACTGGGGCGGTGCTTGTTGCTCGCTCGCTGTCTACTAAATGAGCCTTTACAGCCCGCCCGACCCCTCTCTTTAATCTTAAGTAAAGTGAAGTCAAATCAATGCGGGCTAGAGAGATGGAACTACTGAAGCAGCTCCCTCTGCTTTTGGAACTGTAAAAGGCATTGCTCTTAATTTGGAATCAACTAATGTTGGTGTTGTATTAATGGGTGATGGTTTGGTATGTACTGGCCAATCGGAGAGGTGTGATCCCAAATCGGGTAGGTGTGAGCCCATGCGCTGTCACAGGTGTGCGTGGCATATAGCGCTGTGAGGGCCGGTACATGTGTTGAGAGTGTGAGCATGAATCATTTGTTTATTTAAATATTTTTAAATGCTTTGTTTACGAATTGTGTGACTTTTGAAGAAGGAAACTGATGTTTTTGAGGGGACTCATTAGACCGTTGATCTAACCCCCTCGTTTTCAAAATTAAAACCCTTTTCAGGCAGGCAGGGGTTGGATATGGGCAAAGGCAAGGCTTGAAGCCTGTAGCAGAGAGAGAGTCCCAGTGTAGTTGACGTCGTTTAGATAACAATATTTTATATTCTTAGTTGTTAGCATTATGCTAATTTTGGATGATTTAACTGGCTTGACCCGAATTTTTATAGTTCGTATTTTGGGAGATATTATATTTTATGACAGTTTTACTATTCAGCTAGTTGGGTTGTTAAAATAAAGTTGGAAAAAAAATCACCAAAATGATGATTGACCAAATTATTAGCTTATAGCAAACAAAACAAGATAATTAACATGATTTTCAATAGATGAAGACTTTGAAACTAAGGGCATTAAAGTTTAGTGGATATCCAAATTAGTAACTTGTTGATATGAAATGATATGAAAGTTGCAAACGAGAAGGTAGAAATTTGATTTTTAGGACCTTGCCTTTTAATTTTTTTAAGTTAAAAATATTTTTAAAGCTATGAGTAATTAGTGTTTCTTGGTGGTTTGTTGGGACTCCGAGCTTGGTTATATATCTGCCCTTGTGTATATGTATATGTATTATAATAGTGTACAGAAAAAATCATTCAATTTAGTTACAGAAGATGGATCCAATTATAACGAGTAGATAAGTTAAGAGGGTGTTTGGGAGGACTTATTTCAAGGTGTTTATAACTCATTTCATTTTGGAGAAGCAAATAAGTTAAAATAAAGTGTTTGGACAGCTACTTTTAGGCTATGTTTGGCAAACTAGCTGATAAGCTAGCTGTTTGATTGATAAGCTTGCTAGTAGCTGATAAGCTAGCTAGTAGCTAATAAGCTAGCTTATGAACAAATTATGTTTGGCAAAAACTAGCTTATGAGTATGTAAAATGACTAAAAAGGATATATTTGAATTTAATAATTAATATTAATAAGGGTATAATTGGAAAAAGCTACAATAAGCTCCTTATAAGCTACTTAAAGTAGCGTTTCAAAAAACTAGCTTATAAGCTAGCTTCTGGTACATGTTTGGATGGACTAACTTATAAGCTAGCATATAAGCTAGCTTTTTTTTGCCAAACATAGCCTTAAAAGCTCCTTATTTCATCCCCTAAAAGCTAATAAGTCATTTTTGAAAAGTCACTCCCTACTAACTTATCAAAAACTCCTTATCAAAAACCCCTAAAAGCTAATAAGCTAATCCAAACACTTTTTAAAAAACTCATTTTCCACACCACATAAGTTAATAAGCACTTTTGCCAAAAGTCATAAGTTGTTTTAAATAAGTCTTCCCAAACACCCTCTAAATATATCCATAATTGGTTGAACTACGCAAGTAGTACTTCATGATCAATGTGAATGGTCTAATAAACTCTAGTTTAATTAATATATTATTGATGTATAATTTTTTTTCTCTTTAATAATATTACAACAAGGCTGTTCAGAAAAAAATAATATTACAACAAGATGTATATAGAGATGCATAAATGGAATTGAGATTGACGAGTAGTCTACGATCGACCTATTAGAATATGTAACAATGTGGCACCACATGACCAAATGACCATCAAACCTAATTTCAGTGATAAAACACAGTGAAAGACAGGTCATAATAATGATCGGATAAAAATGCTTTAGGGATCATTTATTCCCCGTAAAGCTCGATCACACCCTTATCATAGAAACTGTTGTTTGTGAAATAAAGACTTGAAAAGACCCGGTCCAAGGACCAGATAACGCCTTCTTTTGCCCCTTAACAACGGTTTTTCTTTTGCCTTTGTGTTTTTTTCTATTTGCTTCTATTTTTTGACATGAAAATAAGCATAATCAGTCTTGCTCGTTCTAGGATTGATTCTGCACCATTTAGCACCAACTCTTGTTAAGCACGCTTCTTTGATTTTGTAGTGTTGGAATGTGCTTTTCAAGACTGAACATTAGTTCTTGTGCTTGTGCATCTTAAATGTATATATAACTCTATTAAATATGACTAATGTTTGAACCATTAATAATTATAATTTTTGAATATATTTTGTAAGATAGTTTTTGGTATAAATATAGATGAAATAATTGATCTTAACAATAACATTATGCATAAATATTTTATGTTGCAACATTAGATGCCTTAATAATATGATTTCTTCAATCATCAATTAAAAGTTGTCAACTTGTATTAATGTAATGCTTTATTTGATCAATTCTTATTGCTAACGAAAATGATAAATCATGCAACTTCTTTCTCTACAATCTTCTATATTCGAATTTTGGTCAACTAAAGGACAAGTTAAAATTTATCATCATAAATATTTAAATTGAACAAAGTTAGTTTTATAAGGAAATGATATTACCCATAAAATTTTGTGATGACATGAATCCTGTTTTATAAAACTAGAGGGGATGTTTTTCAACCTTTATTTATGTAGCGGTTTCTTAGTTGTCGTTTTCAATAAGACGATCGTGTTTTTCAAAAGTTTTTTCATTATTACTACGAGCAGATTTAAGGTCACTGTCGACACTTGTAATAATTGCTTTTTTCTAGTTTATATAGTATTACTTTAAATTTTATCTCTCTAAATCATGCACTTTTAAGGCAAAACTTACATTATTCTTGAAAATTATAGTTAAGTTTTCAATAATACATTAATGACTTTATGGGAAAACTTACATTCGGTCAGAAATCATTTTTTTGATATCACCCTCAACGGTAAACTTTTCCAAAATTAACTTAACCCAGTTTTCTTGGTAAAAAATTCTGTGTATATTTACTTATTTCAATTTAGGGAAAAGATTCAGAAGAAAATGAGAAAAGACCCATTTTAAAGGTTGATGGATTGGGTTATTGGGCCTATTTTAAATATCTTAGGGCTTCCATAGCTTTTTTTAATTTTAATTTTTCTTTCATAAATATATTCTTGGATAAATTTAGAAATGGCCAGAAATATAGAAATGACTTATTAGGGCTTCAATAGTTTTTTTTTAAATTTAAATTTTCTTTTATAAATATATTCTTGGATAAATATAGAAATGACTTATTAGGCATAAGAATTTCTAGTTATACCTGTACAAGAAAGACTTTCTTTCTTGCGATTAAGCACTTCCATCTTTTTATAAAGAAATTACGTTCAAGTAAACATTGGGAAGCTTTGAGAACAAATTGTTGAAGTTATTATTTCTCTCTAGTACCAATACGTATAGGAATGATAGTTGCTCCATTAGACAACCTGGTTATCCTTCATAATCACGACTGAGATTTACTTATAAAACCAGAAACGGGGATCCCAAATGTTAAGAACCATCAAGAACCAAGGCACGTAATTCCCAACCTGCCCCATCCTCGCATATTTAATATATTATATACTCGTTGTTGTATAATTTTTTATAAGTTTTGTAAAGGTTGTAAAGCAATCTAGACCATTGAAAGTTTAATTGTCTCCATCTCAACCATAGATCATCCCCTTTTTAAGAAGTATTTCCATTCTTATGTTTTTTAAATGTAATCGTCTCCATCTCAACTGCTAATTGTTGTAGTTGTGGACATAGTTTGTGACCTTTTATTGGTTTATATTTTAAGAGAAACTATATATTCTCCTACCTTTTTAACCTTTCTATCCTCATACTCACTTGATCATTTGACATGTGTAATACTAATGCACTAATTTTCTTCATATCATTCCTAAATTTTAACATTTGTCATATAATGAAGTGAGTAGAAGGATGTGTTGGTGAAAATATAATTTCTCATATTTTAATTAGCCTCTAGATTTAAAATCTTATTATATATTTATAGAGTAACTGACCTTTCTATTTTGATTTTGCGGTATCACTTTTGATATACCACTTTAAATCACACGATCTTTTTGTATCAATTTTGCTTTGGTATGTTTTGATTTAATGAATTTGATTATTGATGATATTGATTTGGTTTTGTTTAAGCTTGTTGACACTCACACACGTATTTTATTTGCAAATTTGATTTTGAAAAAAGATGTCTACGATTCGTTGTTAGGATGTGACCATATTTCCAAGCTAGAACAATAACGAGATAGGGACAAAAATTAGGGTTCGGGCATGAGAATGGGGATTGGGTTTCCTCCCCGTCCCTACCCTATTCTTGTGCCTAGCTTAAACCAGATTTAACGATGTTGATAATTCATTGAAGATTTATAACTTGTAGGGTTTAATGTAACAAATCCCTTGACCAATCTCTTTACTGGTTGGTTTAAAACAAAACTCCAACATGGTTTTTCTCTCTTCTTTAAATATATTTTTGTTTACATTTAAATAAATATGTGCCAATAGCATGTAGCTCATATGGTAATACGTGGAAGCAAGTTTGCATAGTATCAAATGGTCTTGGATTAGAGCTCCGGCACTCCCATAGCCATAACTGCTAAGTGAGTCAGGAATGCCCCCACATTACGGTATTAACAATCAATTGTGGTGCGGTTGGGATTGTCGGAATCAACTTTTTTGCACAAAAATAAATTACCAAACTTTTTAATAAACAACTATATAACTTTATTTATCCAATTGTTCTTTTTAATCGCTTTCAATTAATTTTTTTAACTGCGCTTGATATCTGGTATTTTTGCCGTTAAGCAGATTTTCAAAATTTTAATAAGATTTAACTGATCGGGTATTGACCATTCTCTCCAACACAACTGGTTACAGTTGACAATTTATACATACACTGATGCACATGCTCATAAAAATAACAAAACCTTCAATTTATATTTCGTTGGTTTTAATGATTGAAAATCAAATACTAAATATCATAATCAAATTCTAAAATTGTTCTTGATACATTAAAATAGATTATGTTTATTCAACGTAATTTAAAAAGAAGACTTTTGAAAAGGGGTGCCAAGCGACACGCCATGTTTGCATGATCTCGTATAGATAGATTCTTTAAGTAATAAGTATTTAAATTTTCATGAAATATTCAATTTATCAAATACTTTTTTATGAAATATTTTTAATTTAAAATAAATATTTATGTACAGAAAAACCTAGCGAATGTGTTTTTAAACGATAATGAAAAGAATTTTAATTTTAACATTGGCAGTTGCGTAATTAATTTAATAGGATTTTTTTTATAGGGTTAATAACTTACAAGGGTGAGGAAGTATTTTATTTGATTACATTTTACTATTAAACTTTATTTTTTGTACTTAATATACCATTGAACTTTTTCTAATTGTTCACATAATATCATTCCGACAGGATATCACCTGTTTCCCCAATTTTGTGTATTACGTTGCAATTATTTAACACAAGTGGCAATGACTTTGCATGTTAAATGACTTATAAGGTTTACTAACTATTTTGTTTGATCACATTTTACTATAATTTTTTTTTTGTACTTAATATACCATTGAACTTTTTTTAATTTCAAATGTTATTATAAACTCCATCTTTATCTTTGTAATTGGAATCGAAGGGATAGGATGGTGCATTTATCTTGGATGCTTGGATTTTTTTCTTTCATTTGATTCTGAACAGAGTTATGATACTCAGTGCATACTTCAGCCAACCGAGTAGAAATACAATTTAAACGGTAGTAATGGAAATTCTGATTGCGTCTTTAACCTATTCCAACATGATTGTTATTTGACGCACCAATTATATAAAAAAACATTGTACATTATAATCAGATTACCAATTTCCTTCATTTTTGTTTTAATCATGCCAACAATGCATCATTCAGAACAAAAAAATCATTCTTTTACCGTCTAAGCTAAAGACAAACACATCATTCACCACGAAAAGTCAAATTGTGACAAAAGACGAGAATCAAGCAACCTCATTTGTTAAACATTCTCATATGATAGTTTATATCGAGAATCAATCAGATTATATCGATTCCGAAAACCAAGGGTTTCAAAATCAGAAAATTACCTAACACAATGGCGAGATTTGTTGAAGATTAAACAACAAGGGTTTTCAAGGGAAGGAGAGATGAAAAACAAAGCTGTAATCGGTTTAACCCTAATTGTTTAAGGAAGAGTAAGGTGAATTAGGATACGTTTGAGGTACATATCCACGTAATACACAACACGTAAGCTTTATAATCCTTGTTAATGATGGTATATTTAGTACACTTAGAAAACGTTCAATTGAACTTTATGATAACATTTAAACAATTAGAAAAAGTTCAATGGTATATTGAGTACAAAAAAAAAGTTTAATGGTAAAATTTGATCAAACATAATAGTTAGTTACCTTTATAAGTCATTTTAACATATCATGTCATTGTCACGTCATTACCACTTGTGTTAAATAATTGCCATGTATTACACAAAATCGGGAAAACGAGTGATATCCGGTCGGAATGGTATTATATGAACAATTAGAAAAAGTTCAATGATATATTGAGTACAAAAAAAAGTGCAATGGTAAAATGTGATCAAACAAAATAGTTTGTGTAACAACCATGTTCATTTAGCTAATTGGAGTGATTAAGCCTTATTTAGTTTAATGATTGGCCTTTATTTTCAGGTTTTTGGAAATAAAGAAGTTGGGCCTATGAAGGCTTGGGCCTAAAATCCCTAGATTTAAATACCTATATTTTTTAGGGATTTTGAGGAAAAGAATTCATTTGTAAGAATCACCTCAAAGTGTAAGTGTGTGAGAATTTAGAGAAATTAATAGAGAAGAAGAGGAAGACCTTTGGGAGATTTCTTTGGAAGGATGGTGCAATTAAGGCATGATCTTCTTCATTCTCTTCCTTCCTAGTTCCCCATTGATTGCTAAACTGATTGATTAATCTAGGGTTAGAGATCATGTTATGGGATGTTTATGAGTATTGATCATCATTTTTCTATGGAGTTTTGTTGGCAATTGGGGAATGAATTTGTAATCCTTCATTTCCTTTGAAAGCTTCAATCACCATTAATGGTAGATTTGGATGAGCTTCAATTTTCCCCTAAGAGAACCCTTGATCTTGAATGAATTATAAGTAGAGGGTTGTTTCTTAAATCAATAGATGTATATGAGTTCAAGTTTGGATGATCTAACAATGGATTGGATGGATTTTAGGGGGTGTAGAATGCTGATTTTCAAGTGCAGGTTCGTAGCTCCAGTAGCTTCGGTGGGTTGTCCGCGAGTAGTAGCCGTGTGACAGCCGCGGGTTGTCCTGCGCGGGTTATCCGTGGGTAGGCAGCCGCGGGTTACCCGTCGATTCCTCTAGAGTCGTTTTTGAGTTTTTCGTTTTGACTGATTTTGAGCTGGGTTTCGATTTAAACCTTGTCTCTAGGGTCTTTAAAGAATGTTTAGCCATTTTAGAATTAATAATTCGATATGGGATCATGGTATAGGTGATCGTGAAGTTCAAAGGCATATCGTAGCATGAGGATTCACAAGAGGTTACATTTCAGGTGAGTTTTTCTTACAAAGATAACTTTCTAAGGGTGTGGAATGCACACCAAGGTATGATAAATGTCTTCTCCTCCCTATCTTGCTAGATGGGTTATGGCCGGTTATGATTGAACGTTTTCGTCTTTATAATTGTATGATATGCATGTGATTGTATGAGACTTGATGATAAATGGATCCATTGAGAGGTTCGAATTCACTTTGGATGCTCTCTAGCTTTGGGAGGTATGTGTCCATAGAGTTGTCGCGGTATAGGCAACGGAATGTGATTTCAAGTATTATGTGTTTATAGTTGACTATTGATGTTTTCTTGAAAAGTGTTTTGGATAAACTGTTTTGTCATAACCCAAAAGAGGGTTCTCACTAGACCATCAGTCTAACTCTCAATCTTTTCTCTTAAAATAAACTTTTCAGACAGGATGGATCGAGGCATGGTTGATAAGGGTAAAGGGCATGCTTGAGGCTCATTGGATTAGAGACATGAAGTTTTAGTTTATGTTTTGTTCTATGACATTACCTTCTTTGTTAACAGATTTCCAGTTGTGTAAAAGCGAGTATCCCTGTCGAACGCTTTAAACGTGTTTTAGCTTCCGTGTTATGTTTGAGATTGAGTATTGAAGGCCTTGTGCCTAGTTTTGCTTAGTTAAATTTCATGTCTATTTATTGAAAGTTTGGGTCTTTACAGTTTGTTACTCTTATAAGTTATTAACCCTTTTCTATAATGTATTTTTAAAACTGACATTTTAACTTGCTTTTTTTAACACACAAGTGATCCTCAAGATTTTCTGTCTTAAAACTTATTTGTGAAGTCTTTTTTTTTTTTTTTTTGTCATTCCAGATTAAATTTTAATTTTGACGTATAAGTCTCATCATGTTTAGATAAACAACCTAGAAGTCATAAACACTTCTAAAAACAAGTTTGTTAGTATCATAAAGTTATTTATCACTTTTTCTTAAAATAATATAATGCAATTTATCTTAATTTTGAAATTAATTATCATTTGAGTATGTGACAACTTAAACTAATTTAAAATAAAAATACCCTATTTTTTCATCTGAAATTATCCAAAATAAATACATGATTAATATACCATTAATGTTTAATTTATTAAAGAAAATTACATGATACTGCAATAAAGCATGACTCTTTAGATCGATTTAGTGAATTATTTCAGAATAAATCATAAAAAAATATTGATAGCACGATTTATGTTTCAACAAACTACAATATAATGTAATTTAATAGGTCTTCTGCAAACTTTTTTTCACATAAAAGAACTCAATAAATTGTTCAGCTTAATTAGTCTTAAATGATTATTATAATATATTGTATAAAATGTATAGTTATTTATACTTGTTTAAGAATATGATCAAATATTATATTGAGACAATTATAGACGTCATAATACATCAATTTGTATAATCTCTATATGTTATTGGTTGATGTAATACTTGTTACAAATGGATGATGTTTGAAGAAAGAAACACCATTTAAATTCTTTGGTTGATTTCTAGTCCAAATGCCAACCATATATGCCTTATCATAACTTAAATTTACAAAAATACACTTTATCACATTCACTTGTGGAATATTGATTTTAAAAAAATTACTTATTGGGTCGTGTTCATTTGTTACTTGTATAATTTGTGTTAACCAACAACTATTGTTGATTATTTTAATCAATAACTAAGATTGACTTATTTAAAGAAGTTTTAATAGATATAGACTAAAAAACACGAAAAAGAAGAAATATATATTGGTTCATTTTTTGTTAACATGGTTAACATAAATTACACTGTTAACAGATAAATTAAATCAGCCTTTATCGTTAGTTTATAAATTATATTAGGATTAGTATTTTTTATAAGATTGAAACTATTCATATAAAAATATCAAGTGAAATGGTTATTTTGAATTTACATATTTATATTTGTTTAAGTTATTTTGTTCCTATAAACTATAGCATTTTTTTTTCAAGATTTGAGTGAAAATAGGGACACTATAGAAAGTGAGCTATCGTGGTTTAAAAATTATCCCTTTTTCAATAAATGTCACATAATATTTTGTATACAATGTTTGATTTTCATTAATAATAATAATAATAATAATAATAATAATTACTATTATTATTATTATTATTATTATTATTATTATTATTATTATTATTATTATTATTATTATTATTATTATTATACATGATGATAAACATTTTCGTTATGGGCCATAAACATAAAAGGCATCAATCACTTATCAATTATCACATGTTCATAATTGATTTAAGCACACAAAATGGACCGATCAATATATAAATTATAGATTTGTTTGTTTGTTTGAATCAATTTACTCTTTTTTTGTTAACTAGTGTTTATACACAAAAAGTATGTGTACTTTTTCACATTTAGAGAAAATTATATAACTGTAAACTCAAACCAAACAAAGATAAAACACACACAAGGTGTGTAAAGATATCGAAAACCATAAAAACTATTAATACATGTGAAACATACAATGTTTGTTCATACTTTTCATATATAAAATTGGAAAACACACACATAAATAATAATAATAATAATAATAATAATAATAATAATAATAATAATAATAATAATAATAATAATAACACAACTTTGAATCATAGTTAAAAATCTCATCGAACAATAAACAATAATTATCATAATTCTTAATATTTTATGATACTCATTTAATTTTATTTGTATAAATATCAACTTTCAAAAAGATTTTATAAAGATGGAGTAGCAAAGCTCCAAAGAATAAATGGTCCATACTCTCCATACAAACACATGACCTTGCACTTATAAACCCCAAAGTCTCTCACTTTTGTTGTTTTGAGTGTCTTCTTCCAAAGAGTATTAGAAACATATCATTTTCTCAAACTTCCACTTATATGCATTTTGGGGTTGTACCTGTAACCACAATTATGCAACCATATTAGAAATGTACAAGTATACATTGCACAATGCATACATATAGCCATGTGGGGGTTGCGTGGGGTGGGGTAGCTAGTTTGTTCAAGAGAGATCAACATTGAAAGTAGTGACTAGATGTGACTTGAAAACAATCATTATTGGATAATAACATTCTTTCTAAATACCAAAGAACGTTATAAAGGAAAGACTAATCGTATATATATTGTTAATTGTATCTCTATTAAATGTTTTTCTCATCATACATATCAACATTAAAACCGACCTTTCACACTCCCAATACAGGAACCGACATGATTTTCTGTTAACAAGGGTGTCATAGGATTACCCATTGTAAATTTTGGAGGGATGCTAATGGTATGTATTGCTAGCATCTTTATCATTTAATTTTCTTCTAATACACGTCGACATCTACTTTTTCAATTTACATGTATAAATTGATTTGATTTTGACACTAAAATATGAGTCATTATCATTGTCCTTGAATTTTATTCTTTCTTTTCCTTCATAAACACATCTATGTCATTATGTAAGATAAAAAAGACATTGAAAAAAACCTTTAAGGTTACGAAATTTTTTAAAACTTGTTGTGAAAAAAGAGAAATGATTGTTTTTTGTTCTACCCACCAATAAAACCGAATTTATTATATATAATCTTTTTTTAAATGTTTTCCAAAGATAAAATTATAGAATACTTTAATTACAGAGTTAATTAAATATTTGGTCCCTGTGGTTTGGTGGTTTTAACACTCTAGGTCCCTCAATTGAAATAATTATGGATTGGGTCTATGTGGTATCCGTTTTATAACGCTTTGGGTCCCTAAAACTAACTCCGTCTAAAATATGCCGTTAACTCATTAATTAAGAGGGGTATTTTGGTCATTTCGTTAATTATTTTTATTTTTAATAAAAATTACAGGCACCAAATATTTAATTCATTCTATTATATATTAATAAAAGAATAACAAAATAATCTTCATCTTCTTAAACCTTTCAACGTCTATCATCATCACTCGCCGCCATCACCACCATCTGCCACCCACCGCCATCTGCCACTGTCACCACCCACCGTCACCACCATCAAAAAATAAATCATAATTAACTTATTGAATTCACTTATTGTTGGTCCTCTATTGATGACCAATAATATAAATTGTATTGTAGAAGGGGGGTTGAATACAATCAACACAGTTTCTTCCACTTAATTCAGTCCACGACTCCTATGGAGCCTTTGTGTGAATTGAAGTAGATTGTTTGTTGAGACAGATCAAGACTATGTCAATATCCAAACAATCTTTTTAAGTATTTTGACACTAAGCCTTTGATTATGCACAAAGCAAGTAATAGAAGAGATAGAAAGAATTAGAAGATAGAAGGAAGAAAGGATTGGGGTATAGAAAATGGACCAAGGTGTGTTTTAAGAACAACACTACGTTCATATTTATACCCCATGCATTAAATGCATGCCATCTCCAACTTTACACGTGTCATGTAAAGTTTGGGTTGGTGTACTATTGTACCATAAAATAATGCCCATGCGTGGTAGGATCATGGCCTATGGTAAACAGTTGCCTTATGGGTGATAAGTACGGAGGGAAAAGTAAAGAGACATCATTTTTATACTATTGTCAGAAAGGCAAATCAAATCCTTTTTGTGCATATAGGACAAGAAGAAAAATATAGTATTCTTAAAAGTACAAGTCACTGATCAGGCCTTAGAGTCACTGATCCTTGGGAAGGATCAGGGAGGCGCTGTGACTTGTTCTCTATGGAACGTCATGTAAGAGTAGTCAGCTAGCTATCACTGATATCAACTTCAGATCATTAGCATTGCTGACTCTATCATCAGCTTGAATCAATAGATGGTGCTGATGGTTTCATAGTGACATGACAATTTGTCTTCAAAGGATACTTAGCTGATGTCAGCTCTCACTGATTCTGAACGGAGTCAGTGATCAACGATCGCTGATGTCCAAACTATCAGCGAGACAGACTCGCTGAAGTATTGAACTTCATCACAGCAGTGCTAAGTATTTTTCAGTTATTAGACAAGGATCATTTGTATTTCATCAAGTCATAGTAGAGCTGGATCAACAATCTCCCCCTAAATATCAATGATAAGACAACAGAGAGGTTGTCTTGATTCTAGTAACTTAAAAAAAATTTAAGTCTAGATTCAACAGTTAGGAAATAAAACATGTGAAAGGTACTTGAATTATTTAACTGTTAGAAATGATCTTTTTCAGTGATGAGAATCAGGGATAGAAAAACACTTGTATTTATTTCATTGATAATAACACTTACAGAGGGAAACCAAATACAAGTCACTGAAACAAACAAACAAAATAAATTACATAGATCAAACTATTCTAGAGGTTCTTCTTTAATCAGGTATTGATCTATGTCTTCTTCTCCAACTATACTTCTTTTCCTTAGCTCAGCCTTTATCCCATTTCCAAATGCAGTACCCTCAGGGGTAAGATTTATGAAGGATATCAGAAGGTCGATCAGCAGCTGAGTTGAGGCAATGGGGATTTCGCTGAATCGGAGAAGCCTTAGATGATAGGACCCATCAAAGAAGCAAAGCCCATAGAATGGTTCCTTGATCACTTGCCTCACATGTAAAGATAAGCCTTCAGGGATAGATAAATCAAGCCCTGAGGTGTCTGCATAGGTAGGAGTAATGTGAGGGATGTGTTGATAGGGATTAACAGGGATGAAGCCTGGTTCAGAGGTGCCAGGTCTTGAAGAAGATGGCCTTGAAGATGTAGAGGGTCTGGAAGTTGAAGCAGCGAGAGATTCTTCTTGGACCTCAGGTGTTTGAATGAATTCGAAGTTTCGAACTCTGTTGATGAGATTTTCGAGAAGTTCCTCCACCTGAGGTCTGGCTTGAGACCTTGATTTCTCCAGGCATCTAAGAAGTTCATGCCACTCCGTCAGTCCGTAATCCTCCAAAGTTCTCAGAGAGTGAGTGATATCTCTATCATCCTCTCTGGAAACAGTGATTCTTACGTATATGGGGGCATTCATCTTAGCTCTGGTCTTTTGAAGCTTGACCGAAGTAATCTTCACTGGTCTTCTTCTTTTGTTGATCTTCTCCAGACACCAGTTAGATTCAACTTCAGCGGACGTGAGCTCTCTCTGATCCCTTATTTTTTCGAAGGCTCGAAGGGTAGCCTGTTGAGCTCGGATGAGTCAGCGTTTATGTCAGGATCTTTTCTGATAAACTCTTCAGCGAGTTGTTGAGCTGCCAGAGCATCCCTTTGATTTTCTTCGAGCTGCTTCAAAGCCAGCTCGTGCTCCCTGAGCACTTCATCAGATATCCCAGGTGGGATTTTTATTCTAGAACTCTCCAGGTGAGAGACTACCTCCTTCAGCTTCAATTCCCTGTAAGTTTGATCATTCATGTTAGGAGGGAAGCTGTCGGAGTCTTCATCAGATGAGGTTTCAAAGGATTCCTCTGATGACGAAATGGTAATGATATTTGTGGGTAAGGTTTTGGTTTCTAAGGGATTGACATAGAAAACCAATTTGTCAACTTCAGCTCTTGTACTGGCTGAAATACTATTCTCCATCATGTGAATAATATCACCAGTGACAGAGCCATAGTTGACATATTGAGGTTCAGGTTCAGGTTCAGAAGATGGGTTTTGAGGAGGTTTGAAAACAACCATTTGAAGGTTGTTTTTTGGAGAAGGGGTAAGGGTTTCAGAGTTAGAACTAGAAGAAGGAATAATTTGAACCTCAAGGAGAGAAGTGATAGAAGGGGTACCTTGAAGTTCTCCCCCTGAGATGGAGGCATCTTCAGCTTCAGTGTTGATGAAGCCGTCATCATCTCCCTCCGCTGGTTCTTCAGCGGGACTGCTCGGATTCTCCCCCTCAGATGCAGCACCCTGTGCTGCAGTTGACAGGTACCGTTGGAGGAAGGAGGCCATATTCACTTGAACGGTGCCTTGGCGAATCATGTTAGCCGCTATTCCTTCCAGCAGCCATCTATCTTTATTAATATATAGATAGAGTGAATTACATATTTGGTCCTTGTGAATTTAATTATAAATAAAAAATTTAACGAAATGACCAAAATACCCCTCTAATTAATGAGTTAACGGCATATTTTAGACGGAGTTAGTTTTATGGACCCAAAGCGTTATAAAACGGATATCACAGGGATTCAATCCATAATTATTTCAATCGAGGGACCCAGAGTGTTAAAACCACCATACCACAGGGACCAAATATGTAATTAACTCTTAATTATATAACTTGTGTTGATATATCTGAAATATAAAATTTGCTAAAGTTGATAGTAATATTTTCTAGAAATTTTAACTTATGGTTCTATATTTTAGAAAAATATAGAAAACTTGTTAAAAATACTCTGACATACTATGTTTAACTGTAACACCCCATTTAGGGGTGTGCACGGTTCGGTTTGGTTCGGTTTTGGGGTAAAACTGAAACCAAACCGAAATTTTCGGTTTTTTCCAAAAACCGAAACCAAAACCAATCGGTTTTTCGGTTTTTGGTTTTCGGTTTTAAGTTCGGTTTTCGGTTCGGTTTTCGGTTTTTGGTTCCAAAAACCAAAACTCTCACCCTTTTCATTTTGCCATATCTCTCTTTCTACTGCAAATTTAACATTATTTATTTTCTCTCTCTCTCTCTCTCTATATATATATATATATATCTTTACTCTTGACAATTAAATTCTTTGTATTTTGTTGGATATATAGAGTGAATTGTATCTATATATCTTGATAGAGTCTTTGGTGCATAAATTAATGAAATTGAAACTGCAGAGTAGATCAACCAATAAAAAAATAGTAAATCAATTATCAAACAATAAAAAAAACTAATTACTAAGTATGCCAATAAAAAAGAAGGCAGTAGCAGTAGCCGATTTTGAGAAATTTTAGGTAAAAATCAAAAATTGAAAAATGAGCGGGATATTAGGTGAGTAGCATATAATAGAAAACTAGGGTAAAAAGGAAATGGTTCGGTTCGGTTTAAACGGTTCGGTTTTGAAGGCTAAAACCGAACCAAACCGAAAAAATCGGTTTTTGAAATTTCAAAAACCAAAACCAATGGTTTTTGTATCGGTTTGGTTTTTTTCGGTTTTTGGTTCGGTTTTGGTTTTTTCTGCTCACCCCTAACCCCATTTCCCAAAGTTAGATATTTGACTTGTTTCGTTAATACTTGAGTTAAGTGCGGGTTGTTTGTGTAAAATTTCAGGTTAAAGGGATTGAATGTTAATTAGAATAGTTGAGGGTGGTACTTGACATGTAAATAAGAGAGGCTAGAAACCCTTTCCCTTTGAATTCCTAAGAATCAACTTTTGAGAGAGGGGGAAGGCTATTTGACGATTTTGTATCTATTGGAGGAGCAATTGGAGGTTATGGGTGGAATCAACCATCGAGGTGTCGTTATAATCGAATTCTGAAGTCAAGGTATAGCTTAAATCTTTGTTTATTCGTTAGTGGTGTTGTCTTTTGGTAACGGTGAAGGTTAGGGTTCTATGGTTCTATGGATACTTTTGTGGTATAATGAGACTAGCTTGCATGTTTGGTCGTGCTCATTGTAGTGGTGGTGGCCACGGTGAGCATCGGTTGTGTGGTAGCCTGGTACCAGTGTCTATGGTCCTTGATGGTAAAGAGCCTTAAGGTCATTATGTGTTGCATGACTAGTTCTCATTTACGTATGTGATTTGTGATATGTGGTTTTCGTGTATTGTGGTTTGTGCTCACTAAGCGTAAGTTTACCCGTCTGTGGTTTACTCTTTAGTTGCAGGTTTTTCTGGGAATGACAAGGGGAAGGGTCCGGCTTGAGGTTTCGATTGCTCAGATGGCTCAGCTCAGTTTATGGTTTTGAGAGGGAAACATTTTAAAAACATGTGGGGTTATATCTGTGTGGTTAGAATTAAACTCATACTATTATTTTGGTCAGAACTCATTTTTGAGGATTGTGTTTGAAACAAATGATGAACCTTTTAATTATTGGTTATGAAACATTAAGTTTTTCCGCTGCTATGGTTACTCTTATACCTTGTTAAATATTTTTGTTAAATGTTGTAAATTGGATTTGAGTTGTTACATTAACAACTTATATAAGTTTGAGACACATGCTAATCTATGAATAACTCCCAAATCTCAGCTTTTATTTTCCAAATTCCTCAAGTGTTCACTAGAGCGCTCTCTCAATCATTTTCAACCTCCAACATGTAAAATGAAGGAATGGGAAGGGTTTTAGGATATAACCCTTTCTCTTCTAAATTGCTCAAATACCCCTGTAGACGTATGGAAATTTCAAAAATGCCACCATAGCCTAATTACTTAAAAAAAGTTTTGGGTTATTATAATCGTAATGTATAAAACATGTCAGTTTAACTTGGTTTATGTTTATCCACTCCCTAGCTGGTAAGGTTTTAGTATCATACTATTTCAAGAACTAAGGTTGCACATGGGCTCGGTTGTACAATTTGAGGTCATTTGGACAATTCAATCTAATTACATTGATAACTCGGTTCAACCCATTACACTTTGGTTTTGGCTGGTGCAATTCAGGCTGGATAGTTTGAATGTATGTTTGAAGGGGTGATTACAATTTTAAGACAGGAAATGAAAATGTTAGTAGTTTGATATATTACCACTAAAAATAGGGTTAATTACATGGGTGTGTATCGAACTTGTCACGTTTTATCATTGTATGTATCCAACTTTTAAAATTGTCATTGTATGTATCAAACTTGATAGAAATTGTCATTGTATGTATCGGTTTACCTGCTGAGTAGGTAACCGGTTACAATGCCACATAGGCTGCCACATAAGATGCCAACTCATCAAATGTTTGAGTAAATTACAGAATTTGTCCCTCTAGTTTATTTATAGGGTTCAAGGACCTGTTTTGCCAATTTAATATAATGTCACCCCACCACCACCACACCACCACCACCACCACCACCACCACCACCAACACCAAACCACACACCTACAACCACCACCACCACCATCTCCACTACATCCACCACCACCACCATCTCCACTACATCCACCACCACCACCATCTCCATCACAACCACCAAACCACCACCACCACTGCCAAGCCGCCGCCACCACCACCGTCACTCCCTTCAACCCCCCACCACCACCACCACCTACCACCAAACGACCACCATCGCCACACCACTGCAACAGCAGGTTTCGATCAATCGGATTCAAAACCTAAACCTAAACAATGAAAGCGAAATCGACGTCGACGGAGAGCTTATGTCGTCGATTCCGGCGGGAATATCGACGGCGATGCAGTAGCTTCAGGTGTCTCCGCCCTTCAAACCACCAAACCACACCACCACCACCACTACCTCTAAACCTACCACCACCAACAAATCAAGAAAAAAAACCCAATTTTACCTGATGTGAAGGAGACATGGAGGTCGCTGGATCTGGAGAGAGAGAGAGAGATATGTCGCCGGAGATGATAGAGAGAGGTCGTCGGAGATGAGAGAGAGAGGTTGCTGGATCTGGAGGTCGCCGGCGACATGCCGGTGACGAGAAGAAGACGGATCGTTGCAGATTCCGGTGCTTGATTGATGACGCCAAAGAGGGAGGTGGATGCCGGAGGTGGGGGTTACGGGAGTCGTGTGGCCGGAGAAGTCGCCGGCGACGTCGCCGGAGACGTCGCCGGATCTGGATTGTGGAGTCGCAAAAGAGAGAAGAGATATATAAAAGGGTAATTTCATTTTAGCCCCTTGTTCTTTCATTTTCTTAAAAAAAACCTCAGGGACCAAAGTTGTAATTTACTTCTTTTAAAAATAAAAAAATAAAAATCCACATCAGATATAACTTGACACATCAGCTTTTTTGTAGGTAACAAGTTGTTCGATACATACAATGACAATTTCTATCAAGTTTGATACATACAATGACAATTTTAAAAGTTGGACACATACAATGAAAAAACGTGACAAGTTCGATACACACCCATGTAATTAACCCCTAAAAATATTATAGTCATCCAAGTTTATGTCTAAACGCCCTACATAAGTGTCAAAATAATATATAAGACCACTGAATTAAGATAGCATTATCAAGCAAACTATGGTTTTCAACATCTCGAGCTCTAATGTTGCTTTAACTTTGAGTTTGTTCATTGTCTATGGTTAAAAAACAAAAGTTAGATCTGCTGGAGTCACTACAAAAAAATGTGTTTTTACACCAACAATTTCTAGGTGTATCAATAAACCACATTATGACTTAATTATAGGACCAAACAATAAAACGTCATATCTAAAGATACTGTAATAAGTAAGGGTGTGTAGAAATATGTCATGTCCAATATGAACACACTAATTCAATTAAAACCGTCAGACCAAGAAGGATATCCAATTGTAATTGGATCAAATTGGATCTAGAATTTACACATCTAAAATTGGGTCCGTCAATTCTTGACTAGCAATTCATAATCCAGTAAAACAGAACCGGAGAACTGATTCAATCCAATAACCATCCATTTACCCTTTCAATTATTCATCCAATTACCTTCCAACTACTATCCAATTAATTATTATATATAATTATCAACATTTTTCTTATATTGTTTTTAATTCATATTTACTCTTTTGTTTTTGATAAATAAAAATATATATGTGAATAAGTGGTTGAAATGAAGGATCAAATCGGATATCCAATATTAATTAGATTGGATTGGATCGAATCGGATGACCAAATTCGACATCCGTTGGATGATTGGATCGAATGGGATCCATCTACATTATATTTCAACCAATGCACACCACTCATAACTAGTTTATGCGACATTTTTGGACGTCTTAATGTTTTTATGATATGTTTTTAATATAAATTATCATATTAGCTATTTAATATAATGTTTTGCGAAGTGATCCATAAATACATCTTTTTATATGGGTTTTTTTTCACATAGCATCCTAATAAAATAGGTAATACGATTTTTTTATAGGGTTTAGTTCCCCAAAATGTATCCAACTTGTCACCTTTTGCTATTGTATGTATCCAACTTTAAAAATTACCATTTAATACATTAAAGTTTCAAAAACTACCATTTACTACATTGTAACCTGCTATCAAAGGTCAACAGCCGGTCACCATCTTCTCCGGCAACCACCATTTTCTCCGACGACTTTTTCGGCCACCACCATTTTCTCCAACGACTTTTCCGGCAACCACCATCTTTTTCGACAACTTTTCCGGCGCCTTTTCGAACCACCATGTACAGCCCGTTTCCGGCGACTTTTCCAACCACCATGCACAGCCTTTTCCGACAACTTTTTCGTCGACGACTTCCCGCCTTCCTTCGACATCGGCTTCGGCGACCTCTTCCCCGATGGCGTCTGTATCTCCGGCGTCAGAACCCGAGGGGAGTGTTATATGATTGTGGGAGTTTGGGAAGAAGAGATCGTGGCGTCGGAAAATGGAGGGATCTCAAGGTGGTCTGAAGGTCGCCGGAGAAGACGGATTCTTGCCGGAAAAAGTCTCGCCGGAAAAAATGGTGGAGTAACCAGTGACTGTGGTAGGAATGGCAACGGGACGGGTTTTGCATTCCCCGTCCCCGTCCCCGAAATGAAAATAAATCCCCGTTCCCCGTCGGGTTTTATTCGGGGCAACCCGTCGGGGATTTTTTCTTCCCCGTCCCCGCCCCGATGGGGAATCCCCGATCCCCATCCCGACCCCAACCCGATATATCTAAAACAAAGAAAACCACCAAATATATGCTATATTCAAAAATAAATAAACCACCAAACATAAACTATGTAAACCCATTAACAACTGAGCTGAGAATCAAATTAGAACAAATCAACTAATCAAGCAACAAATCTGTATTATGTAGGCAGTAGCAGATCTATTTTAGAGTAATTTGGTGTGCTAACTAAGAAAGTATATATATATATATAGAGAGAGAGAGAGAGAAAGGTTCAAATGAAAAGTGCTAAAAAGATACGAAGTAGAGAAGTGATCTCCACCACTTATCCGGTCAATAAAGGTGGCTTTGACCAATTACGGTGGACGCGATCATAGGGGATTGACGCGATTCATGGGAGGGTAGAGATTATTAAAGGATGGGACCTGGTCAAAGCCGCCTTTATTGACCGGATGAGTGGTGGAGATCACTTCTCTACTTCTTATTTTTTAGCACTTCTCATTTGAACCTAATACTATATATATATATAGGGGTGGGTTCAAATGTGAACCACTTTTTGGTTGTGAACATGAGGACGACCGAGAGCACAACACGTGGCGGATGACTAAGGCGCCACGTTAGGTCCACGGCGGATGACTAGGCGCGATTCATGGAAGGGCATTGAATTAAAGGGGGGACCATACTCAAAGCCGCCTTTATTAACTAATCTCTGCCACGTGTCGCGCTCTCAGTTGTCCTCACGTTCACAACCAATAAGTGGTTCACATTTGAACTTTCCTCTATATATATATGATAAATTTGAAGTGCCTTGTCATGATATCTCTAACAAGAGTATATATATGATAAATTTGAAGTGCCTTCATGATATCTCTAACAAGAGTTCCTGAAGTTATATATGGATTCTTATTTTTGAAAAGAAAGATTCCGTTACCCATAAGATATCCAGATACAAAACTCAAAAATAAAACCCAAGAAAAGCAAACCAGATGCACCAATTAATATGGGTGAGCATCGGACGGGTTTGTCGGGTTTCGAGGATTTCGGGGGGAAAATGGAGGCCCCGATACCCGACTTTTCGGGGTCGGGGATTTCGGGGCGGGTTTTCGGGGCACCCGATTTTATTTTGACTTTTTTTCCCTATTACACTTTCAAGTTTCAAAGTAAAAATAAACATTTAAAAGTAACAAACTAAGATACCAACGAACGAAAAATAACAAATACCAACATTAAAATCAACATCTAAAAGTTGATGGTGGTGAGAGCGCCGATGAAGCAATGTGAGAGAGAGGGAGAGAGAGAGAAGCCGTATTTGATTTTGATGAATTGATTTGGGTTCTAATTTAAGTTTATTACAACTTTAGAAGCATTCCAAACAGAAACATTTGCTGCCATATTTAAAAAAATAATGAAACATTAAGGGTTGTTTTATAAATACACAAAATATATTTAAAAACATTAAAAAAAATCGGGTTTCGGGTTCGGGTTTCGGGTTTCGGGGCACAAATTTTCATATCCGACCCGACCCCGATCAACCCTCGGGGATTTCGGTTTTCGGGGAATTCGGGGTCGGGTTTTTTTCGGGGTCGGGTTTTTTCGGGGTCGGGTTTTTCGGGTTTTTTCGGGTTTTTTTCGGGTCGGATCGGGTCGGGTTTTCGGGTTTCGGTTTTTTTGCTCACCCCTACCAATTAAAGCTACTTACAATCTTACAATACCACACCCACATAAACCTCCCATCAAACACAGATCCTTCACGACACTAGAGGAAGAAGGAAGCGAGTTGAGAGCTTGAAGGCGTGAATGAAAGACTGAAATCCTAAAATCTAAATCAGTAAAGTAATTAAGTAAACTCTATTTATATTTTATAAATTTATATATAATATATATAATTTAATTTATATTTATATTTAAAATATATCGGGGACGGGGCGGGGCGGGGCGGGGATACCTTGCCTCGATACCCGAACCCACCCCGAAATAATTCAACCCGACCCTCCCCAAACTTAACCGGTTTCGGTTTCCCCGTCGGGTTCGGGGTTTTTTGCCATCCTTAGACTGTGGGTGGTTGCCAAAGGTTCATCGGAAAAAATGGTGGAGTAACCGGAAAGTGTCATCGGAAAAATGGGTTCTTGCCAAAGGTCGCCGGAAAACATGGGTTCTTGAAAAAGTCTCACCGGAGAAAGTCTCGCCGGAGAAGATGACCGGATGGCCGGAATGACCTGTTACCTATTCAACAAGTTTCCCAATGTACTAAATGGTAGTTTTTGAAACTTTAGTGTATTAAATGGTAATTTTTAAAGTTGGATACATACAATAGTAAAAGGTGACAAGTTGGATATATTTTGAGGAACTAAACCCCTTTTTATATATATAAACATCCTAAAAACATGTTACTACACCAAAAAAACGTTCCATAAACTTATTAAAATGTCTTTTTCTTGGATAACGTTCATCTAGGCTTCGCTTAGACTACATCATTGGCAATTTGAAATTGAAAATTCGGCCGTCTGAGACTAAGTCTGGCCATAAGATGTGCACGAAGGGACTCGAACCTGGGGTGAATGGGATATCATCCTCATCCTCCACAGGCCTTACCGCTACGCCATAAGCCTTATGATTTTATTAAAATATCTTTAGATAAGACGTTTAATTGTTTGGCCATGTATATTACCCCTTATACTTAACGCAATCTATTAGAACGTTTAAACATTTTTAACAGCGTATAAACTCAATTTTTGTTATAATTAATGTAAACATGGACTACTTAATGGATTTGAATATTAAATTGTTAAGGGGCTGATATTAAATGGAATATATAATTGTGTCTTAGTCGACATCTAATAATAATAAGAGTTAATTACATATTTGGTCCCTGTGGTTTACACGAAATTACGATGGAGGTCCTTGAACCCTAATTTTCATGCCTACGGTCCCTGTGGTTTGTATTTCATTACGATGGTGGTCCCTTGCCCTAACGTCTGTTAAAAAGCTCCGTTAGAGCAGGGGTATTTTCGTCTTTTAATACTATTTAATTTTTTATTCATTTTTCTAATCCCCTTTCATCTTCTTCAACCTACCAACACCACCACCACCACCACCTTCAACCCACCACCCACCACCACCACCTTCAACCCACCACCATCACCTTCAATCCACCACCACCTTCAACCCACCACCACCACCACCACCACCCACCACCACCACCTTAAACTCACCAACACCAACACTGTTGATCTAGCTCTCCTAAGACCTGATGAAATGATAATGATCCTGAATCTTTACTTAGTGAATAGGTTTTTACTTTTGTTATAGCTTGAGGAATTATCACTGAGTCTGTTCAGTGTTATTCCATGTTACTTATGCTGTAACTTAATTTTATAGTAATCAGGATCAGGATCAGGAGACGAACGAGTCTGTTCTGCAGTCGACTGATCCTATCCACTGAAGTGAAGACCTCCTGAAGACACCAAGATCATACACAAAGAACCATCAGCGACGTCGAAGAAATAGCTGATGACAGGAACAGCATGCTCGTGATCTGAAGACGGAACTCAGTGATAGCAGGCTGCTCAATATCGTATGACATCCTGAAGACTCAACAGGATACAAGTGACCCTGAACTTCTTCAGTATCAGGACCCTAGTCACTGATCAGTATCCTGCTCCTGAAGGATTAGAAAAGTGTCTTAGTCTAATGCACAAAAGGATTATCCGCCTTTACTGACAATAGTACATTAGGACAGTCTCTTTACTGTTCCCTCCGTACTTATCAGACCTTAAGGCAACTGTTTACACACTTCCTCTTTTGCACACCATGCAAAGAGTATTTGTTTATAGTAAATAGTACAACAGACCAACTACAACGTGACACGTCACAAAAGTAGGTCTGCATGCATTTAATGCATGGAGTATAAATTGGACGTGAAGAAGATTTTCTCCATACTTCTTCTTCATCCAAAAATACTCAAGTCCTTTCTTTCTTATTCCCCTCTATCTTTCTTTCTTACATCTTCTCACTTAGTGCATAGTGAAAGAACTTAGATTGTTTAGTTTAGACTATTTGTCTTTTCTATTTCCGCAACAATCTGTAAATTCATATTGTTAATATAACAAGAATTTAAAAGTGAAAAATTGTGTGATTATATTCAACCCCCCCCCCCTTCTATAATCCCAAACACTATCCTAGCTTGAAGGTCACCTACTTGGGACCAACAAGTGGTATCAGAGCAGATACAAGCTCTTATTTTCTTCTTAGAAAAATCTTGTGATCCTCTCTTCTTATTCTATGGCTCTTCAAGCTAAGGATAACTACTTTGATACTGGCTCTGCTGGAAAGCCTCCTCGGTTCAACAAAGACAACTTCTCTCTTTGGAAAACAAGGATGGAACTTTTTCTCTCTGGTTCTGATCCCCAGATTCCATACTTTCTGGAAAATGGACCACATGTGCCTACACAAACCGTCCACCCCATTCCTGCTGCTGGTGGCCAACCAGCTGTTCCTGAAAGGCAGCTGGTGAAACCCGTAACTGACTGGAATGATGAAGACAGACGCCTGGTCAACATTGACACCAAGGCTAGGTCTCTCATCGCCATGTCACTCCCTGACGATGTATTCCACTCTGTCTGTCACCTTCGCTCTGCTAAGGAGATATGGGACACTCTTTGTGTTCAATATGAAGGTACTGCTGTTCTCATGGAATCAAGAAAGATTTTCTTGGTTCGACAGTATGAAAGCTTCATTCATCAAAAGGATGAAACCCTCTCCCAGCTACATCAGAGATTCAACTGTCTTCTGATTGATCTGAAGACTATCGGTACTACCTACTCTAACTCTGAGGTGGTTACCAAGTTCATGGAAGCTCTTCCTGAACATTGGGAAATTTACACCTCCTGCTTAACTATGTCAAAGGACATAAAGACACTCACACTAAGTGAGCTGTACGGTATTCTTCTTAACCGAGAACAACAAAAGAAACTGAAAAAGAATCTCATAAGAGACTCTAAAGACACCAAAAGCAACTCTGTTGCATTGGTCTCTGACTCAGTTCCTACTGTTGCCACTTCTTCTTAAGTAACTATTACTGAATTAGAATCTTCTGACTCTGACATGTCAGAAGATCCTGAATTCAATGAATCTCTTGCTCTTTTAACCAGATCTTTCAAGAAGTTTGCCAAAAAGGGAAACTTCCACAAAAAGAAACATCTTACTATTACTGACAAGCCTAAATCAGACCCTGTTGATAAGGCTACTGCTATCTGCTACAATTGTCAGGGCAAAGGACACTTTGCTAATGATTGCAGGTACAGGAAAAGTCAGTTTGCTCCCTCCTCTGCTAAATCTTCTTCTAAGAATCCCAAATACCAGCGCCTGAAAGAAAAATACAAAAAGATGAAAACTCAGCGCAAAGGCAAAGGTTTAATCGCAGAAGACTGCGACTGGGATGATGTCTCCTCTGACGACTCATCTGATGAGGAAGATACTCAAGTGGCACTGATGGCCATTATTGAGGAACCTACCTTAGCTCTCATGGCTAAGATAGAAGAGGTTCCTGAAGAGATTCCTCCTCAGGATCCTGAAGCTTCTTCCTCCACAACTCCTGAAGCTTCCACCTCTGCGACTGATTCTTCCAGTCAGGTACCTATTCCTCTCATCCCTCTTGAAAGCTTAACTCAGTTGGACCTGGTCACTCTCGATCTTTACAAAGCCCTTAATGGTAAAACCTCTGCTGAGAAAATGTAACACCTTGGTTTTTCCACTTTACCAACACCAAGTCCACCTCCTTATTACGTAGGTTCACTTTTCTCTCATTTAGAATGGATTCCGGTTCTTCAACATATCTCAACTTTTCATCTACTTTGACTTCTGATAAGGGAACCATTTCCTCATGTTTACCCAAACATTTACGTAAGTATCCGACATGAAACACATCATGTATCCCCGTAAGTTCCTCTGGTAATTCTAGTCGATAAGCTTGTTTCCCAATGCGCTCCAATATTTTGAATGGGCCGATAAATCGTGGACTTAATTTACCTTGTTTTCGGAATCGGAGCACTCCTCGCCAAGGAGAAACTTTCAGCATTACCATATCACCAATCGAGAACTCAATTGGCCTTTTGCGGCGATCTGCATAAGACTTTTGACGATCTTGGGCAGCTTTCATTCTTTCACGAATAATTTGAATCTTGTCATGCGTGATCTGAATGAGCTCCGGTCCAGCTAAAATTTTCTCTCCTGTCTCTCGCCAACACAAGGGTGTACGACACTTACGCCCGTATAAAGCCTCGTAGGGAGCCATTCCAATGGTCGAGTGGTAACTATTGTTGTAAGAAAACTCAACCAAGGGTAAGTGAACATCCCAACTTCCACCAAACTCTAAGACACATGCACGTAGCATATCCTCGAGGGTCTGAATAGTTCGTTCTGATTGACCATCAGTCTGAGGATGATAGGCCGTACTAAATGCAAGATGTGTCTCCAACTCTCGTTGAAATGCGCTCCAGAATTTGGAAGTGAATCGAGAGTCTCGATCAGAGATAATCTTCACCGGTACACCATGTCGCGAGACAACTTCATCAATGTACAACTGCGCCCATCGATCCATAGAATAAGACTCTCGGACAGGTAAGAACAGTGCAGATTTGGTCAACCGATCAACTATAACCCAAATACTATCATGTTGACGTTGGGTTTTTGGTAGTTTAGTAACCAGATCCATGGTTAACTCTTCCCATTTCCACATCGGTACCCCTAGAGGCTGCAAACTACCATACGGTTTCTGATGTTCGGCTTTTACTTGTAAGCATGTGGTACACTTCTCGACATATCGTCCAATATCGGTCTTCATCCCAGGCCACCAATAATCTAAACGTAGATCTTGATACATTTTGGTACTCCCTGGGTGTATCGATAATCGTGACTTATGTGCTTCCGCTAAGACAACATCGCGCATACCACCAAGTCTAGGGACCCATATTCGAGCTTTAAAGACTTTCAAGCCTCGTCCATCTTCAGAAAGAGAATTGACGTATCCCACCATTCGTTCTGTTTTGATATTCTCAGACTTCAAAGCCTCAATCTGCCACTTTCGAATATCGTCAAATAGATTAGGTTTAACCGATATGTGAGTGATAACGTAGCATAGAAGTCCTGCATACGTCTTCCTACTCAAAGCATCTGCCACTACATTGGCTTTACCCGGATGATAAAGTATCTCACAATCGTAATCTTTGATGAGTTTCATAGCACGTTGCTGACGCATGTTCAGGGTCTGTTGATCAAATAGATACTTTAAGCTCTTGTGGTCAGTATAGAGTTGACACTTCGTACCATAGAGATAGTGTCGCCAAAGTTTCAAAGCAAAGACCACCGCTGCTAGCTCAAGATCATGGGTTGGATACTTTTTCTCATAATCTTTCAGCTGTCGCGAGGCATATGCGATTACCTTGCCCCGTTGCATCAAGACACATCCAAGTCCAAGTAGAGATGCATCACTATACACTACAAAGTCCTCACTACCCTCAGGTAGAGCTAGTATAAGCGCGTTTGTCAAACAATCTTTAAGAGTCTGAAATGCATTATCTTGAGCTTCTGTCCATTCAAACTTAACATCCTTGCGAGTCAATGATGTAAGTGGCACAGCAATTTTTGAAAAGTCACGGATAAACCGTCTGTAGTATCCTGCTAGACCCAGAAAACTTCTGACTTCAGATGCATTCTTTGGTTGCTCCCACTTTTGGATTGCCTCAATTTTAGTCGAATCAACAGAAACTCCGTCGGCTGATATTACATGTCCTAGAAATTGCACCTGACGAAGCCAGAACTCGCATTTCGAGAACTTTGTGTATAAACGTTCCTTCCTAAGTAGCTCAAGTATCTCACGTAAATGCGTAGCGTGTTCTTCTTCGGACTTTGAGTACACAAGAATGTCATCAATAAATACTATGACAGACTTGTCAAGCATGGGACGACATACTCTATTCATTAAGTCCATAAACGCTGTAGGTGCGTTTGTAAGTCCGAATGGCATTACCAAAAATTCGTAATGCCCATAACGGGTTCGGAAGGCCGTCTTGGGTACGTCTTCCTCACTTACTTTCAGCTGGTGATAGCCGGACCTGAGATCAATCTTTGAGAAATAGCTTGCACCTTGGAGCTGATCAAACAAGTCATCGATACGAGGTAACGGATATTTATTCTTAATCGTTACCTTGTTCAATTCCCTGTAATCGATGCACATCCGGAATGAACCGTCTTTCTTCTTTACAAACAGTACTGGTGCACCCCAAGGCGAAGCACTCGGTCGAATGAAGCCCTTGTCCAACAACTCTTGTAACTGGCTCATCATTTCTTTCATTTCTTCCGGCGCAAGTCGATAAGGCGTTTTAGCAATTGGAGAGGCACCGGGTACCAAATCGATCCGGAATTCTACTTGTCTATCTGGTGGTAACCCAGGTAAGTCATCGGGGAATACATCCGGATATTCACCTACGATTGGCACATCTTTCACTATCTTCTTAACTTCTTTGGTTGCATCCAAAACATATGCCATGAAAGAAGTGCAACCCTTAGTTACACAACGCAGCGTTTTAAGCATAGATATTATCTTCACGTCACCGGGACGTCCCTCCCCGTAAATATACAAGTAGTCTCCATTCTTAACTGGTACCTGAACCATCCTCTCATAACAGATGATAACCGCGCGGTTCTTTATTAACAAATCCATACCAATCACGACATCAAAGCCACGAATATCAATAGAAATCAAGTCTACCAAAAAATCATGATTGTCTAACACTAAAGAGCAATCTCTAAATACTCTATCAGCTACTAAAGTGACTCCATTAGCAGTATCAACGGTAAACGGAATAGGAAGCATAAACGGAACAGATTTCATGTAGCGAACAAAATCATGCGACACAAAAGAATTTGTAGCTCCAGAATCAAACAAAATACGAGCGGGTTGGGAGTTAACAAGAAAAATACCGGTAACGACATCTGGCTCATCGCGAGCCTCCTCCGCAGTAATCTAAAAAACTCGAGCTCGTGCTTTGGGTACCTCCTCCTTTTGACTTGAGGCACCACCCATCGTCGGTCGTTGGACTGACGCCTTACTTTCTGCTCCTTTTCCTCGTGGACAGTTTCGCTGTTTATGCCCAAGAACCCCGCATGAGTAGCATGCTTCCTCCTTTCGCGGACAAGTTGTACGAACGTGGCCCACTTCGCCACAACAAAAACATCGTACACTAGATGGTTCAATATTGCATCGTCCAACATGATTCTTGCCACATCTTTGGCAAATCCTTGGGGCATTAGACTGTAAAGAATATGCCTGAGGTGTAGTACGAGTTGCATTATGCGTCTGCCCTCGTTTCGACATTAAGAACTTGGGTGATCGATGTGTTGGGACTGTGCTCGTCTTTCCGGTGCATGGTCGCTTTGCTGTCGGAACTGGATCATCCGGTATTGACAGATCATGCTCGCATCTTCGAGCAAATTCTACCGCCTTGACAAAACTTGGAACTTCTCGATTCACCAGAAAATTCTGAATTTCTTTTCGTAACCCACCCACAAAACGCTCGACCTTATCGTCTTCAGTACTTAAAAACCTTTGTGCAAATCGTAGTTTTCGGTTAAACTCGGTCTCATACTCCATCACAGTCATGGTGCCTTGTTTCAAATCCCAGAACTCTTTCTCAAGGCGACGTTGAAGATCCATTGGGCAATATTGTTCAAAGAACTTCGATCGAAATTCGTCCCAAAGCATGTTCTCGCGAGTATTCGAGTCTAGTGACTCGTAAGTGTTATCCCACCAAACTAATGCTCGATCTGTCAACATAGCCGATGCATACCTCACCTTGTCTTCATCGGATACGCGAATAGTTCGAAACACTTTTTCAATGTTTTGAACCCATTGCATAGCTAAAACAGGATCAGATTGTCCTGTATACTCTGTTGCCCCACTACTACGGAATGACTTGAACGAGACTCGATCTGGTTTGGGTTTCGAAACCTCATCGGTCACGATCGGACGTTTACCCTTGTCGTCTTGTTTAAGTGCATTTGTCGGGTTGTGTTCTTCTAACCTTTTCTCAAATTCCTTTCTTTGTTCCTCTAATGCGGCTCTCATCTGATCAGTTAATGATTTCATCTGATCAGCCATCATTTTCATCAATCTTTCTGTTCGAGGAGATGTAGGGACTTCCTCATCATGTCTAGTGTTACCCGAATCATTTCCATCAACATTAGGGATCGATTGATCATGGCTTGCCTCAAGGTCATTTTCCCCCATGTGTGGGTCTGTCGGTGTATGGCTTGCTGCGTCGCCGTCAGCCATTTACTGAAAGTTTTAACACATACTTATTAGATATAACCCTATCCTTGGTCCCATCCCACCTAGGTTTCTACTATTAGTCCTTATCCCGTATTCTATCATAGCCTAGTTACTATACGATTTCAATGCCTAGGTTTGAGTCTAGATATCATTTCCAATATCTAAATCCCTCAAACCACTGCTCTGATACCATATTTGTAACACCTTGGTTACGATTTCACCAAAACCACGTTTTAATAACCCAAAACAAAACATACGGGATAACATTTTCTAAGTAAACCACCAAAAGCTAATTATAACTTAATAAGTATTTCCAAATCCAAAACAAAAGCTTACAATCTTATAATTAAAACATTTACCAACCAAAAATTCGGGACAACATAATAACTACCCGAATATATTTACAACCCAAAATATATAATAGACATAATTATATATATATATACCAAGACTTGGCAACGATCCCCGAACTAAACACGAACTAACTACACCGGGTTCTTGCCTTTATTCTTCTTTCTTTCCTGAAAAAAATAGTGAGCTAACGGAATAAGCACATGGCTTAGTGAGATAAATAGTCTAAACAAATGTTATTGAAATTAAGTCTATACAAATACACGGGAACCGAAAACCAACCAATTGAATGGTTATATCAATGAGCGATTATTTGAGAGTAACACTTACGTAATAAGAATTGTCCATAATATAACCAAAAATCAAGTGCCGAAATCAAACAATTCATCATGACATAACAAGCTTATTTCAATGCAAATTACAAGTAATTATCAGAGGATACCAGGTCAATTCCTTTTCAAGGGATCAATATCACGCGTTAGTCAAACGGTCTAAAGCAACATATCGAAATAACCAAACAATAGAACACATAGGACTAGCAGGGAGCCCATCGTTACTGGGTATGCTCGAGCTCCTATGGTTCACAGAATACAATGCTTAGGACTGGCAGGGAGCCCGCCTTCATCTCCCGGGTATGCCCGAGTCCCTATACTCGTGCCTCTCTTCACATTAGGCACCGAGTACGGCCAACAGACAACAAGAACGACTAGAATGTCTCACCGATCCCTCCCCCTTCATCGGCATGTTGACATTCACCGTTTTCGGGACGGATCACACAAAGTAATCCCCGTACTTCCGGTTTCACAAGAAATCAAAGAAACAATACCGACGGAATACATGGATATCCAAACCGACCGACATTTCGGAAGAACTCGTAATCGAGAGATCAAAACGTACAAAGACAAAAGACCAATAAGAACCGTCTCTAAAGTCATCGAAATCACATACATATAGATGGTATATAAATATACACTTAATACAATAATATTTGAATAGCTATTTAACTCACCTCACGACCGAATGTCAAATACGGTCAAATCGACGACAAATGTCCAACCTTGCAATCCAACTATAAGATACCCTCCAAAGGACTCAAACAAGCTTAAATTATCCCCTGGAGTTCATATATCAAGTTTCGTAAGCATTGGAACAACCAATCACATTTTATCGACTTAATCATATCATAAGCTATCTTTAATTATATGCTGCAGCACTGTTTTTAACCTCTGTTTCACCCCACTTAAACTCAAAATCACACTTTTACTTCAACATATGGATTAAAGTACAGATTCATATCTTTCCAACGCCACTGACCTTGTATTTTTCTGATTTTTCTACGATTTTATACAATTTTTACAAAACAGTGCTGTAACGTGACTTTCAAACTCGAAAATCATACTTTTGTCCAAATAAGTATCCAATTCCATTTCAATCCTAATCAAACTCAGATGTTAACTTAATTTTATCATCATCAAGATAAAATCAACAAGAAACCATGATCCATTCATCTATTTCTACCAAGTTCATAAAAATCCATCTTTGTATAACAAATAGTCATCTTATTCATAATGAATACTTACTTATTCTTTCCATCTTCTTGCATATCAACCATGTAATCAAAGAACTAACTAATGTATTAACATAATCTAAGCATAATATCATGATTTCTACACTTATCTTACACATGCATTAAGCTTATTTCACCCAAAAGTCATCATACTTGTTACAACATCAAAACAAGAACAAAGATGAGATTATCTTCAAATTGTTGTGTGATCCTTCAAGATAACATGATAATAACCAATATAAAACCATAATCTTACAAAATCAACCACTAATTTCAAACATGCAAACCTTAATTTCCATGATTGACACTAATTCTAGAGATTAAACTTAGCATTAGGAGTATACCTTCAACAATCTTCACATAATCATCAAGAATTCTTCACTTGATCTTTGATTCTCCAAGAAATTGAAGGTGTTTGAGCTTAAGTGTGTGAAAATCGCACCTTTACTGTGTGTGCAAGTTATGGAACTGAAAATGGTCTAAAATGGAGCTAAAATTCGTGTTTAACAAGCTAAATTCGAGTTGGGTCGGGTTTGACCCGGTTTGGGCAACCATTTGACCACTGAACACTAAAAATGACATAACTTTTCGCTCGGAACTCCGTTTTCGACGAGGTTTTCGCCTACGCGTTCGTAACGAAATAATCTACAACTTCCAATAATAATATTCCAGAAAATATCTCCTTAAAAAAATTAGTTTTACGAATCCATAGCTTAACCGTTGACGTTTTGACTCGTTTTCTCCAACTTTCTCAATCTAACTCCGATTGTCATGAAAATTTCTAAATCCTCTCATATACTCCAACGAAGAATAACCTTAAAATTTCAAACACAAACTCCCACTAAATCATCAGTTACCTTATATGGCACTACGAATACACTTAATAAAAATTTCAACACGCTTAACATTTTCTCGCATGTAAGCACATAATATCCTTCGTAACATATAAAAGAGGCACACTTAGCATATAATATGGTAATTTAGAATTGGGATGTTACAGAAAATGAATATTGATCTTAGAGGACAACTCAAAGAATGTCAAGAAAAAATAAAACAGCTTACCATTTTGGAAGAAAATTATAAGGACCAGGTCACTGTAAATAAAACTCTCTATATTGAAAGAGAATTGGCTCTTGCTGCCAAAGAAAAAGCCCTTGCTCAACTAAATGCTGAAAAAGTCACCATCAAAGGATGGAGTGACGCCTCTGAAAAAGTTGATGAAATATTAGCTTCAGGGAGATCTGACAAAAGCAAAAGAGGTCTTGGATTCACTCATAGATATAAGTATGAAGAACCTAAATATGAAAGTTCCATGCTCAAATTTGGAAAATTTGTTTCTTCTATTCCCATTCCTAATGCTTCTGAAAATATCCCTTCTTCTTCTTCTAACACACACTCTGAAGGTGCTCCTAAGAGCAAAAAGAACACAGTCAAGGAAAAATCTAAGACTATAACACCTTCAAAGACCAAGAGTCCTAAACCCAAGAACAAAGTCCTGGGTGGTGGTCCTTCAGTCTCAGGATCAAAATCTTTCTCTCAAAATCCTGCTCCCAGACTGAGAAATCAGTCAAAGGAAAGAAGGTTGTCAAGACTGTTCCTTCAGTCAAGACTCCAGCCTCCTGTACTGATACTTCAGTAAAGGCTGACACTGACTCAACCAGTCCTACTGATACTTCTGGATCCATAGTTCTATGGGTACCAAAGAAAACTTAAACTCTAATTTTACAGGATAAGGGCATCTGGTACTTGGACAGTGGATGCTCTCGACATATGACTGGTTCGAAATCTGTCCTCTCTAACTACCGTGAAGAAAGAGGTCCTGCTGTGACCTTTGGCGGAAACGGTAAAGGCCAAACCCGAGGGTATGGCACACTGACCAACGGAGTAACTACTTTCAAAAGAGTTGCTTATGTTGAAGGCCTGATGCATAATCTTCTGAGCATCAGTCAACTGTGTGATAAGAATCACAAAGTTTCTTTCTCCAAGAAAAAGTGCAAAGTCAAGAACAAAAGAAAGGAAGTTATTCTCACTGGAGTGAGACATGCTGATATATACATCATCAACATGAATACTTCCACTGACAACTTCTGCTTTGTGTCTCGTGCTTCATCTGATACAAATTGGCTTTGGCACAAGCGTCTTTCTCATCTCAACTTCAAGACGCTGAATCAACTCTGCATCAACAACCTGGTCATTGGTCTTCCTGACTTTCGCTACACAAAGGTGTCTCTTTGTTCAGCATGTGAAAAAGGAAAGCAGACCAGGGCTAGCTTCAAGTCCAAGCAAATTTCCTCCATCAGCTCTCCTCTACAACTTCTCCACATGGATCTCTTTGGACCAGTCAACGTCCAATCCATTGCTGGAAAGAAATACACTCTGGTAATAGTTGATGAATATTCCAGGTACACTTGGGTATTCTTTCTTCGTGCCAAGAGTGATGCTCCTGAAGAAATCATCCTGTTTGTCAGGAAGATGGAAAGACTCAACAACCTTACTGTTCGATCAATCAGGAGTGACCACGGAACTGAATTTAAAAACAGTACCCTGGAAACCTTCTTCGAGCAGAAAGGTATCTCTCAGAACTTCTCATCTGTGAGAACTCCTCAGCAAAATGGTGTTGCTGAAAGACGAAACAGAACCCTGATTGAAGCTGCTCGATCAATGTTGAGTGAGGCCAACCTTGCCACTCAATTCTGGGCAGAAGCTGTTAACACAGCATGCTATACCCAGAACCGATCCCTGATAGTAAAGCGCTTCAGAAGAACCCCTTACGAACTCTTTCGTAACAGGAAACCCTCTATCGAACATCTCCATATCTTTGGATGTGTCTGCTACATCCTGAACAACAAAGATAACCTTGGAAAGTTCGATTCTAAGTCTGATGATGGAATTTTTCTTGGATACTCTTCCATTTCCAAAACCTACCGTGTGTTCAACAAACGAAGACAAGCCATAGAGGAAACGATTCATGTCAAATTTGATGAATCGGGTCCTACTTTCCCTCATCCAAATGATAATTCTGAAATCAATCAGTGGGCGGATTCTTTCTTTCAAATCCCTGAACCTCCTATTGCTGATCCATCTCCTCAAGACCTTCCTGATGGTTTTGAAGAAGATCCTCCCATACCACCCACTGAAACATCCTCTCCACCTCTAATTAATGCCACTCCAATTACCCAAATCACACCTTCTGAACCTGATCAACCCACTAACAGTGAAGACTTTTCTCAAACCACTGTTAGTGAACCTACTCCCACTAATCTTCTCCCTGATCCATCAGTTAATGAAGCTTCTACTTCAGGACAGGTGTATCAGCCACCTGCTCTCCGATGGACCAAGGATCATCCCATTGATCAAGTTCTTGGTAATCCCTCCTCTGGCATTAAAACTCGACGCCAATCTGGTAACGTCTGTCTTTATGTAAATTTTATCTCTGAAAATGAACCTAAAGAAATAGATGATGCTTTGCGTGATCCTGCCTGGGTCTCAGCCATGCAGGAAGAGCTAGCAGAGTTCATCAGAAACAATGTCTGGCTTCTCGTCCCTAGGCCTCGAAAACGTACTATCATTGGTTCCAAGTGGATTTTTCGAAATAAACTTGATGAGATTGGTACGATTATTCGAAACAAGGCTCGCCTTGTGGCTCAGGGATACAGGCAGGAAGAAGGCATTGATTACGATGAAACCTTTGCTCCTGTTGCTAGGCTCGAAGCAATTCGACTCTTCCTAGCTTTTGCAGCACATATGAACTTCAAAGTTTATCAGATGGACATTAAAAATGCCTTTCTGAATGGAAAACTTAATGAAGAGGTCTATGTGGCTCAGCCTCCTGGCTTTGTAGATCCTAAGTTCCCTGATCACGTCTACAAGTTAAACAAGGCTCTCTATGGGTTAAAACAGGCTCCTCGTGCCTGGTATGATACCCTCTCAACCTTTCTTCTCTCTAAAGGTTTTGTGCATGGAAAGATCGATAGCACCTTATTTCTAAAGAAATATCCTAAGCATATCCTTCTTGTCCAGATATATGTCGATGACATTATCTTTGGTTCCACAAATCCCAAACTCTGCGAAAAGTTTGAGTTGCTCATGAAATCTGAATATAAAATGTCTTTGATGGGCGAACTAACATTCTTTTTAGGACTTCAGATCAAGCAATCTGAAAAGGGAATTTTCATCAATCAAGGTAAATACGTACAGGAGATGCTGAAGAAATTTGATCTCACATCTTGTACACCGATGAAGACTCCAATGGCTCCTCCTCTGACACTTGACAAAGATTCCAAAGGGAAATCTGTCGATGTGACTCTCTACAGAGGAATGATCGGCTCTCTGCTGTATCTCACAGCTAGCCGCCCTGATATCATGTATTCTACATGTCTCTGTGCTCGTTATCAGGCTGAACCCAAAGAATCCCATCTGACCGCTGTAAAGCGGATCTTCAGATATCTGAAGGGAACTCCTAATCTGGGTCTTTGGTACTCCAAGGACTCAGGGTTCGATCTAACAGCTTATTCTGATAGTGACTTTGCAGGATGTAAGATTGACAGGAAAAGCACCACTGGTGGTTGTCACCTGCTAGGTGGCAAGTTGGTGAGTTGGACTAGCAAAAAGCAGAACTCCGTGTCCACATCAACTGCTGAAGCTGAATATGTTGCAACAGGAATCTGTTGTGCTCAAGTCCTGTGGCTGAGAAATCAACTCCAGGACTATGACATACAACTTTCTAAAATTCCTATCTACTGTGACAATACTTCAGCAATAGCCATCGCCAACAATCCTGTCTTACACTCCAAGACAAAGCACATTGAAGTGAGATATCACTTCATCAGGGATCATGTGATGAATGGTGATATTGAACTCCATTTTGTCCCTACTGAATATCAGCTTGCTGACCTCTTTACCAAACCACTGGATGTGACGCGTTTTAATATGCTCATCAGTGAACTTGGGATGTTAAATCCTGATGATTGAAGTTTATCAGGACAAATAGTTGTTAAATCCTATAGAATAATCATTCTCAGGACTCTTTCTTTAACAACTCCTGAACTAACTCTCATCAGAGGATGACTCTATTCAGTACTTACAAAATCTTTGTTCAATATCCGAATACTGATGATTCTCAGGTAAGTATTTCTTCCCTCTGCTACTGAAACCTTATCGCATTAAATGTGATAAGAGGATTTTCCCAAAACAGTACTTATCTGATAAGTACTCTGATTCCTATAAAACATATCTTTCACCAAAATGGAATCATCCCCTGAAAAGGCGGTTTTTATCTTTTCAAATAAAACAAACTTTTCATTTGCACTGACACGTAATGGGACGTTTCCTGTTCCCCACTACGTGTGTCAGGCGCGTGAACGCGCGTAGAACTACCTTTATTCATCATTACGTTTGAATTTAGCCGCTCTTTTCTCTCTCATCCATTTTCTCTCTCCTACCACGAGGTATAAAAACCTCACTCGTAATCTTTTACACTCTTTACGCTCACAAATTCTCTCCAAGCAATTTAGCAAGCAAAAGCAAGAACTGTTTTCTCTCAAGAACACCAAGAACACACTCACCACATTTCTTAACAAGATCATCGTAAGTGTTTCCTTTCTCTTGTTCTTTCTACATTGTAAGTTGGCATTCTTCACCTAAACAACTTATTTTGTTAATCGTTTTTCCAAAAACCCTAAGATCACTCCGTTTGATCTTAGCTTTTCCAAAATCTTCTAAGATTTTTGTTAAAACAGTTTATATGGTGTTCTTATTTCTTTTAAGAACATTCATAAACTCTTATTTTGATATCTTTTCATCAAAATAAAAGTTTCTTTTTAATACCAAAACACATTCCTTTTGTGTATTTTGGTATCTAATCCATTCCAAGTATAAAGGATTTCACCACTTTTATGAACATATTCTGTGTTCATTGAAAAGTGAAGAAAAATGCATATTATGGATTCTTAATCATCCACATATGTTGTTTTTATGTGTTAACAGAATGGCCGCTACTACCTCCACTTCCTTGGACGCCCAGCTCTCCTCTGAGGCAACGACGCTGATGACTGCTACTGGGAACCTACCAATCATCATTCCCCAACATGACCTGCAGTTCAAACACAACAACTTAATTGGGATATTTGATCTCCCTACAAACAAGGAGTTTCTCAAGCCTGCCAGGGACTTCCTTCTGTCATGTCCCCTGAAGACGGCGTTTACCATCAACCCAGCACCCAATAAACCCCTGCTCCTGCAGCTGTGGTCCACTGCTACCACTGCCCAGGAGAGGAACTCACGGGGCAAGATGCATGAGGTGATTAAGTTCTAGATCAAGGACGACATCATCTCATTTGGCATAGGGACTCTAAGGAACGTCCTAAACTTTCCCAAGAAGCAAACGTTTCCTCCTGCTCCTTCCTCCGACGAAGTCATCGCGTTCCTTGATGACATCGGCTACAAATGGCCTGTACGTGAAGGCCTACCTCTGACAAAGACTGCTGCCACTGTCTACAAGACAGGGCTAAACGCGACGTTCTATTATATATGGAACACGTTTGGTCTCTGTCTGACAGGGAAGACGGGGAGCACAGAACAATTCCCCACCGTCATACAGAACATGGTCTACTCTGCGATCAAAAATCGCAAGTTTGACTATGCCCGCTGTATCTGGGATGACATGATCAAGAAGATCAAGAACCGCACCAGGGTAGTGAACGTCCCCTACACCCGGTTCTTCTCTGCAGTTCTGGCACTGCACATGGGTGACAACTACCCAACAGAGGGAAACTTCAACAATTACGCCCTAAGCGTAAAGTTTCTGGAGCAGCTGTCTCCCAAAGCAGATGATGTCCCTCTGTCTACAGTCCTGGTTGTCCCTGAACCACAACCAGACGCAGAGGAACAACCTATCTCTGCTCCTGCTCAAGGTATGTTTTCTCTCTTCTCTTCCAAACCACCCTCTTCTTCTCCTCTGCATGCTATGTCAGTAGCTAACCCAATACTGACTTCCCCAGCTGCAACCTCTTCGGCGCCTCTGAAGCGCCCTCCTCCCTCTGGCTCCTCTCCTCCACCACAGCCCAAACGCGCCAAATCCAAGGCGTCAAAGAAAAAGAAGGCAGCAGCTGGTAAGAAATACTATATTACCCTGCCTCAAATATTTAATAAACCATCTCCTTTATCTAAAACCTCTTCACCTGCAGATGCTTCCATCTCTGCTCCTGTTCAACAAGAACCTGAGGTTGTTCACCTCGAACACTCAGAGAACATGGGGGGTAATCGCTCTGATACCCTCCTAGCCTCAGGTAATATTTTTAAGCAAACTATTACTGTCTCTTCTTTTATGAAAGCTAATGAGTCTTCTAGTACTCACTTAGCTACTCTGTCTACAGGTTCTTTAGGAGCAGCAGTTGAAGGGTCGTCCCAACTTCATCAGGATGACCCCTTCAACGACTTCATCTTCACGGATGCCGATCGTCAGCTAAGCGCAACTGAGCTACGACGACAGTCCGCTGAAAGGCAATTGCAGGAGGTCCGCACGGCACTCCAGCAACAAGAGGACGCCCACAAGGCCCAGCTTCAGGCCTTGGAACTTGAGCTTGCAGCAGCCAAGGCCGCTGCCTCTGCCGCCGAAGCCGCCGCAGCCTCTGCCACTGCTGCCGCCGCCGCTGCCGCCCCTGCTCCTACTGGTGTCACCATCACCATACCCTATCTGGATGCCATCCATGACAAGGTGTCTCAAGTGGCTACCTCCTCCTTCTCTCTTCAGGCGTCCGTAGACGACCTGAAGACCACGGCGTTACCCGCTCTCTCCACAGCGGTTGACAACAACTCCACCTCCACCACCAACTTCCAACAGATAGTGGTGCAAAGGCTGGACGCACAGGAGACTGGCCTTCGAGCCCTCCAGGAGAAAGTGGCCGAGCTTGCCACTGCAGTAAACTCTCTAACCACTGCTCCTCCTCCGCCGCCATCGTTCACCACGGCCGACAGGGAACTTCTCCAGTCTCTCCTCTCATCTTCCTTCATCAACAGGAAGCTGAACGCCGATATGGCCTCTCTCCTCCAGCGGAGTATTTCAACAGCTGCCTTACAGGCACCTGTTGAGGGGGAGAGACAGCCGAGAGACCATTCCGTTTATTCCCCTCCACCAACTGGAGAACCAACGAACAGGGGGGGAACAAACGAGGAAGAGGATGATGATGAAGATGATGATGGTGAAGACGACGATTTCTTCGTCGAGAAGGTTCCAACCTCAACGCCCACTCCAGGGCCTGCACACTCTCAGGGGGAGAACCCCGGTGCACCTGGTACGTTACTACTACCATCCTCTCCCTCATCTTCTGATAACCAACCAATTTCTTCTCTCCTTAAACCTAAACCTACACCTGAAACCATAACCCTCGACACCTCCTCTGATGACTCTCCAATAAACAATCTACAAATGATTGTCTACCAACCACCAAAACAACCTACCCCTGAACAAACACCCCATTCTTCTCCTAAACAACCCTCTGAACCTGAAAACCAAGACAACTCTGACGTTCAGGATGTGAACTTTGGCTCTGTCACTGGTGAGATTATTCGCCTCATGGAGAATAGTCCATCAGAACAGACAAGAGCTGAATTAAGCAGAATGACTTTCAGAGTAACTCCTCTTAACCCTGAAACCATTCCTTCTAGACCAACCCGCTTTAATCCTGAAGCATCCTCTTCTAGAACCCCTGAAATCCAAGCCCCTCCTGAAACCATTTGCCTCTCATCAGATGATGAATTCATCTCTGATGACTTCTCTACCCCTGCTTCTTCTCCCAGATCTCCTCCCTCTAACTCTCCTAGATCTGAAGGTGAGAATTACCCTGACAACTCTGCTATTGTCAATAGGGATGGGCGTTTAGACGCCGTGATAGAGCGACTCGAGAGTACAAGAGTAAAAATTCCTCTTCGTACCTCTTGGGACTCTGAGTTCGCCTATCTATCACAAGAGGAATACAACGCTGCTGTACAGGCTCAGGAGGAGCATAATAAGAAGCAGAAGGAAGCCTTCCTCTCCGCTCAAGCCGCTCGAAGGCTTGCATCGGATTTTGTTGAAGAGGACGCTGAAATAAGTGCTGACCCTGTTCTAGCACAGAAGGCCGCGCTGAAGGTCTTCAACAGGAATGCTGAAACTCGGTCTGAAGAAGTTAACACAGAGCTTGACTGGTGCAGAGACCGCCTTCACCTAAGAAAACATGGTGCTGCTATCTCTGGAATCCATCTCAGCCGAACTCGCGGCAAGAGAGCAAAAACATGGATCACCGTCAAACGCTCTGGAGTCAAGGACGTGCAACACACTCTGGACAAGTTAGATCGCTACAACTTGTCAGAGTGGAACGAGATCAGATCCCTACTTCCCAAAGCCAACAAGAACTATCGGGCTGAAGTAGAAGAAGTCATAGAAGGACTTATTGCACGCATCAGAAGGACAACGGAAATTCCTGATGACCTTCTCCAGCCTTCTTCAGCACTGCCTCAGCCACCTGTTCGAAGATCAGCCGGTGCTTCAACAAGGAGACCAACTCCTTGCATGCCCAGAATGGTTGTCAAGCCACTGGACCCTCCGATGCTTGATCTTTCACTCCCTCCAGGAGTCTCTCTCTCTGAAGGACAAGTCATCAGAGAACCTGTTCATGGTATTTGTGTAAGCGACAACTCCAAGATACTATGCTTTCAGCGTTTCAACGAGCTACACAAAGCACCATATGAACACTTGGTTTCTGTTCTCTTCACTGCTCAAAGAGACAAGAAAAACCAAGATAATAAAGAGATTATTCGCACTGTCAGAGCTATACTCGATCATCGACTCGCCTTCAGCAATACTCCAGTTCCAATCGTAGTCAAGACTGAAGAATTTAGCGAAGACTCTGATAGTTAGAATATTCTTCTGTAATTTTACTTTCAGTACTTCACTTATGTACTCCTGTATTTTCTTTACTCTTGTAACCTGATTGAGATTAATGAAAATGCAATTCAGTGCACTGTACTTTATTCCATCATAGTACTGAAAAAGATCCCTCAAAACAGTAAATGGGACATGTACCTTTATGAGTTCTATTTCCTACTGTTTTATCTAGACTTAGAAATTTTTTTTCTTTCTAGACTTAGACAATTTCTCTGTTGTCTTATCATTATCATTTAGGGGGAGATTGTTGATCCAGCTCTCCTAAGACCTGATGAAATGATAATGATCCTGAATCTTTACTTAGTGAATAGGTTTTTACTTTTGTTATAGCTTGAGGAATTATCACTGAGTCTGTTCAGTGTTATTCCATGTTACTTATGCTGTAACTTAATTTTATAGTAATCAGGATCAGGATCAGGAGACGAACGAGTCTGTTCTGCAGTCGACTGATCCTATCCACTGAAGTGAAGACCTCCTGAAGACACCAAGATCATACACAAAGAACCATCAGCGACGTCGAAGAAATAGCTGATGACAGGAACAGCATGCTCGTGATCTGAAGACGGAACTCTGTGATAGCAGGCTGCTCAATATCGTATGACATCCTGAAGACTCAACAGGATACAAGTGACCCTGAACTTCTTCAGTATCAGGACCCTAGTCACTGATCAGTATCCTGCTCCTGAAGGATTAGAAAAGTGTCTTAGTCTAATGCACAAAAGGATTATCCGCCTTTACTGACAATAGTACATAAGGACAGTCTCTTTACTGTTCCCTCCGTACTTATCAGACCTTAAGGCAACTGTTTACACACTTCCTCTTTTGCACACCATGCAAAGAGTATTTGTTTATAGTAAATAGTACAACAGACCAACTACAACGTGACACGTCACAAAAGTAGGTCTGCATGCATTTAATGCATGGAGTATAAATTGGACGTGAAGAAGATTTTCTCCATACTTCTTCTTCATCCAAAAATACTCAAGTCCTTTCTTTCTTATTCCCCTCTATCTTTCTTTCTTACATCTTCTCACTTAGTGCATAGTGAAAGAACTTAGATTGTTTAGTTTAGACTATTTGTCTTTTCTATTTCCGCAACAATCTGTAAATTCATATTGTTAATATAACAAGAATTTAAAAGTGAAAAATTGTGTGATTATATTCAACCCCCCCCCCCCCCCTTCTATAATCCCAAACACTATCCTAGCTTGAAGGTCACCTACTTGGGACCAACAAACACCCACCAACACCAACACCTTCAACCCACCAACACCATCATCTTAAACCCACCAAACACCAACCACCCACCACCATCACCTTCAACCCACCAACACCACCATCTTAAACCCACCAACACCAACACCCACCACCACCTTCAAACCACCAACACCCACCCACCCCAGATCCGATCACCACCACGGCCAACCTTCAGATCTGACCACCAACAACAACCACCCCAACCCACTACCCCTAAATCGACCTTCAACCACTACCTGTCGTGCTACTGCAACCACTACCCGCATTAATTCGATGATTTTTTTTTGTTTTTTATCCTTGAGAGTCAGACTAATAAAGTTTATGTTTGGGGTAATATGGCATTTAATTTTTTTCCCTATTTTTTTAATTATTATTAAAAACAGTACAAGTTATTAAAGTTTGTGTTCAATTTTTTATATGTTTTATAAAGAAATAAAATAAAAAAATAAAGATTTTTATTTCTCCACTTCTAAATTAGTTATAATAGCGAAAATTATAACAAATTATTTATAATTTATAATTATTAGCCTAGTGGACGGTAACATCCTTGGGAGTAACAGTGGATTTATCTGGGTTCGATTCATGGGGGAACATGTCGCGATACTCTAACCATGGATTGTTTTTCGGGTCGGTTCATGGCCGTCGAGGATTAATCGGGTGCCCGTATGAATCCCGGATACCTTGTCGACTTCGTGTCAAGACGTGTCATGAGTTACATACCGTTTAAAAGAATTATAATTTACAAGAAATATTTGCATAATATGTCAAGAATCAATTCAAAAAGTATATTGATAAAGGAATTAACAATCATCTGAATATTAAATTTCAAAAAAAAGCGTGAAATCAATTTTTATGAAATACAATTCTTATATGGCATGCGAGAAAATTATTTATATCGATGAAGGAGGAAATAAAAGGGAAACGACAATAACCAAAAAAAAAAACAATTTTAAAAAAGCAAGACCGAGATAAAACACAAGGTCAAAGTTGTAATTTGCTCTTTTATCTTCTGTAAGATGGTGCAATGCTTTTCTTTTTAGGGTCTTGAAATAAATGCAAATCTGTTTTTTTAGGTAAACTTTTAAGTTTTAACCCAAGTTTTACTATTTTTTTCACATTACTAACTAAAATTTTGAAGCATTTATCTTAACATTGGTTATTTTTTGTTATAGGTTTATATTAAAAATGTGAAATTAGATATACCTTTTTGGTATTGGATGTGGACCTTTCAAGTTGTTTTAGTGTAGTTTAAAAAAGAAAGATATGATTTCGTTTACAACTCAACCGAGTTCTGGGGTTGAAAGAAGATCCAAACAAACTTTGTAGACCGAGAGTTTCGGGGTTAATCGAGGGTTTCAAGTTGGAAATGCATTCATGTTTTTTTGTCTAGTTAGGATTTTTGTGCTTGAAATTTTTGTTCATGTTTAGGTGGAATGAATGAAAGTACTAAAAATAAAATTGGTCAAATGAGTTTAACTAGTCAAACGAGTTAAAAGTCACAACAAATATGTTCAAATGATTGTAACATTCTAAATCGTTTTATTTAAGTAATAAGATTATAATTTTGATTATATAATTTTTATATCATATTTAATACACTGGTTTACTTAAAAATTTAAAAAAGAACAAAAAATGTTAACTGGTCCATAGCCTCATATGAGATGTATCAAGAAAGACGTAAAATAAATGAAAATAATAATTTTAATTTTAATTTGTTCTTGTTGAGAGAATGATCTCTCAAAACCCCTATCTATTAAGGTGTGTACTGCTTGAAATTATTTTTTTCTCTATTTAGGGGTGTTTGAAATTGCTTATTTAAAACAACTTGCATTTATCTGTTTATTTGTTTATTTATTTTTATAAACGTCGGATAACTTATGCATACGTTTCTACACAAAGTCGATGAGGTATCCAGGATCCATTCAGACACTTGACTAATTCTTAACGAACAATGATCGACCTGAAAGCCAACCCATGGTCAGGGTATCGTCACATGCTCACCAATGAATTGAACCCGAATAGATAGGGAGTCATGTGATTCCTCCCAAAGATGTTTATTTGCTTATTGATGGTTGGAAAAGTTAAATGGTTTTAATTCTTAAAAAACTTCTTATTTGCATTATAAACTTTTTATCCAAACACCAAAACTCTTTTTTTGCTAGTTGGCTCCATTATAAGCAAAAATAAGAAGTTTTAATAAGCAATCCCTAACACCCCTTAATACTAATATTCATATGAAACTTGACATAAAAATTCAAATTTACATTCCAAAATCTTGTAACGCCCCGTTTTCATTTTTTATTCGATTCTTATTTATTTCCGGGTTCATTTATTCGATTTCTCTTATGTATCTAGATTATTTAGTTGGGCCTAGTTGGCTGTTGGGCTAGTGAGAGCTAAATGGGCTTGGCCTAGTGTATAAGACTTAGAGGGGAAGCTTTGAGACTGGAGTTATGAATTGAAAGAGAAAAGAGAGAGCGAGAGAGAAGCGAGAGAGAGGTCGAGAAAGAGAAGGGGTGACGAGAAGGGAGAAAGAGAAGACCAGCCAAGGGTTCGGGATTAGCGTGGCTTCGTTGTCAATCTCCAAAGGTATTGTTTTTGTTCCTCGTTAGATTCGTTACCGTAAACTAGGGTTTAGATAGGTCGTTCGTTTAGGAATCATTGTTGTTGAGTCTATACCCTAGATTGGTTATTGTAGCCTCGTAGAGCTCCGAAAAACGAAACCATGGCAAGTTGAATCGGCCAAAACGGAGTTCGTATGAGGAAGAAAAGTCGAGTTTGGGGTCGAAAATCTGGAACCTATCACCGCTTCGCTTCAGCGAGCAAAAGCTTCGCGTCAGCGAGCATAAGCTTCGCGCCAGCGAGCAGGTTGGTTCAGTTTTTCTTCCGTTTTAACCGTTTTGAAGGAGTAGCTTATGGGGCTTCTTAGGGACTTAATTATATATCTTTTAGGACTGATGAGGGTCCTAATTTCAGTCGTAAATTTATAAAATACAGGTTTTCGGTTGAGAGATCGTGCTAGTTGTGCGCTTTTGATAACATTGTGATCCAGGTGAGTTTTCACTATATATGATTTATACTACCATGTGTGTATGTATGCGTAGTAGTGTCGTGTAAAGGGAACCGCATGCCCTTGATGAGTTGCGGGGGCAAACTCGTGTCCTAAGTCTGGCGAGCGAATAAAGGGAACCACATGCTCTTGATGAGTTGTGGGGGCCGACCCGTGTCCTAATTGACGGGAGAGAAAGGGAACTACATGCCCTTGGTGAGTTGTGGGGGCCGACTCGTGTCCAAACTGACGGGAGCTTTAATTATCGATCTCATGAGAGACGAGTGTTGGTTACGTGTCATGTGATATGTTTATGTTGATATGATGTGGTGGGTGCCTCATCGATGTGATTATGTGCCTATCGTGGATATGCAAGTATCAGATGTATGATGCTTGCGAGTGTGTGTGGTACATATTATGGGTACGTATGCATGTGCTAGTGTAAGTTATATATAGTGTCTGCTCACTAAGCGTTTCGCTTACCCGTTGTTGTTTCCCTTTTTCTCAGGTATCGGTTCGGGTACAGATAAGGGCGAGGCCCCGACTTGACTCCGAGAGCGATGACAGTTCCGACCAGACCTTTGACGGCAGTTGATATAAAACAGTTCTATCCGTTTATTTTGAGGCATGAAGTTAAATGATATTTTTTTGTTATATGAATCATACTCTGATTTTTAATTAATGACTTATGAGTTTTGGCACTTAAAATGGGTTTATTTAAGTTTTTTTTTAAATCGGTATTTCGAAATTGGGTGTTACAAATCTAAACATTTTTCAAACCATATGTTTATAGATAAACTAGAAATCTTTAGATGCATCTTCTAGTATGTATGTTTTCAAAAATATGAATTGAACACCCGGTACTTTCATTTTCCATATAGTTTGCCCTATAATTTTATTCGTTTTCAGTTGTTATTAGAACCATATTTTGCCTAGGGATGGACCTATGAGGGGTTGAGTGGAGCCTCGGGCACCCGTTAAATTGATTTTTGCAAGTAAAATATTTTCAGTATATGAAAAATGTACCCACTAAATTTTAATGGATGCTCTGGAATACTAAAAAATACAAGAAACATCAACGAAAAAACTAAAAAAGTGCAAGAAACAAATCAAATAATCGAAAAAGTCTCTTGAAGTCAAGCAAGAAAACCGAAAAAGCGAAAAGTCCTTCAAAGTCAACCACAACACCTAAAAAATATCTTAAAATCAACAAAAAAAAAATCTTTGAAATCAACCAAAAAATCCCTCAAAAAATATAGAATTCAACTAATTATAAAAACGTTACGAACCTTTCATCAACCTTAAATATCTCTTCTCGCAAAAAGTTTTAATTTTAAAATATTGCTAATATTGGTTTGAATTTTACAAGACTATATTATTGTACCTTTAGTAAAAAACGTTTTAAAATATTTCTCTCACTTACAAAACATAATTGCATATGATAACAAGATATTAAATGATCTAATGCAATGCAAATAATAGAAAGATATTTATTTCATGGAACAAACTTACAAAAACAAACACCCAATGAAGTGGCAGGTAACACAGACTCTGTTCGGTCTACTTATGATCTAATTACTAAAGTACCCTCAATCAATTAAAATTACCATTTTACCCTTTATAGTCGGAAAACTACACAAAACCCCCTTAAATTTTCGCTTCATTAAATATATCGACAATATTATGATCTGATTTAATTGTAACGGAGAGAACAGTATTCAAACCATATACGACACAATATTCAAACCGTATACAACACTTGCGAACTCTTCATAAGCACGAACAAAAAGACGTTTACGCCCGTAAAGCATTTACGCCCGTAAAGCATTTACGTAGGTTCTAATCTTTCTTCCAAACACTATTATGAAGCATAACAACCTAAAAAACCAGGTCTATAGGACATAAAAAGTGTCTAAGTGTCATGATAGACCATTTTTATAAGCTTTACTTAACAAAACAATTATACATTCTATGTAAAAGCGTTGCAATAGGTTTATAGAGCATTTTTAGCATTTTTGAATCAGGATTTTAGTACATTTTTTAAGAAAAAACGTCTCATTAATTTTTTTTATATGACATTATCTAAAAAGGAATGTTATAATAACAAGTTTTCTATAAATAAATTTGTTCACCATGAAACTTCTCAAAAATGTCATCTAAAAAAAACTAATACAATACTTTATATTAAAAGGGTACTAAAATAATTTGTTAGAATATCCAAAAGCGTCCTATAAACTTTCAACGCTTTTACATAAGGCACACAATTGTTTGGTCTTATAAACTAAATCATACAAAACAATATATAAATAGTAATATAGACATTTTTGGCATCTTTGAACTCCGAGTTTGATAGTGTAAACATGTTTTTTGTTACAATGAATATGTTTATCGCACCTTCCGACATTCTTACTGTATTTCTTGTTTAAGTGAACGATCAATGATACGACAAATAACATAGAAAATAAGGAGAAGAAGTGTGAAGAATTTAAAGTATATATCATATTGATTTAGATACCATACGGAAGTCAGATGACACTGACATAAACCAAGAATCGTAAAGATCATATATGCATCCTTGAAACGCAAATGAAGTTAACAGCCCTTTTTATGCTTTAGAAGGGAAGACTTGTAGCAAGAGGAAAGTATTAAAAGACGTAGGGACACATTCCAATTGATGCAAAAGAAAATATGCTTTAATGTTCTTTAATTTTCATTCTAAGTTTGTATAATGCTAGAAGATTAAAACTCTATATGTAATTATGTATCACAAATATTCTCATAAAAATACATAATTACTGATTTATCATGTACTTTAACGAAAGTATTCAATTATATTCAAAAGGTCTTAAATGATTTCTAAATTATTTGACCCACTTTTTAACCAATCATTTTGATTGTTAATTAAAATATTAAGATAAAAAAATAGCTCAAACTCATAAAAATAAACCCATATTTAAAACTATAAGTTTAATTTGCTAACTTGTATAAACCTTTATTTCCTCCATAGCATAATTAACATTTTATAACATTTATACTTGATTTTAGTTTTTTTTTAAACCTTTACAATTACAAAAATCTAAAAAATATATGTATATTTAAATTTAGAGTAAATTACAAATTTGGTCCCTGTGGTTTACAAAAAATTATGGTGCGGGTCCCTAAACCCTAATTTTCATGACACGGGTCGCTGAGTTTTTAATTTAGTTATGGTGCGGGTCTGGCTCTAACAGCCGTTAAATATGCTCCGTTAAGCCTTCCATGTGCCCCTCACATGAGGGGTAAATTCGTCTTTTCATCTTTTGCATTTATTTTTACATTTTTTTAAATCTCAAGGACCATATTTGTAATTTAGTACCCCAAACCCTAGACTTTGAACTACCTCTCTCTCATGTTTATAACATTTAACTACGCAAACCCCCTCATCTCACATCTCCACCGCTGGTCGCCGCATCGTCACACGCCTGCTCCACCGCACTTTTTTTTCCTTTTCCGACGAGAAAAACCACCCATATTTCACTTTTTCCAATGACGCCATCTGGAAAGTTGGTCAAATCTTCTTTTCCTTTTCCGTCGCACATTTTCTTTTCCTTTTTCGTCGCACTCCGACCGCCGGATTTGATTTCAGATCTGATTTTAGACGACCGTTGGGTGGTGCCGGTGGACCGGCAATGGGTGTTGGTGGTGGTTGTGGGTGTTGGTGGTTGTTGGTGGTTGTGGGGAGGATGAAGGAGTGGTGGTGGTGGTGGTTGTTCTTATGTTTCCAGATCTGAGTTGGTGGTGATGGTGGGTGGTTGTAGGTGTTGGTGGTTGTGGGTGTTGGTGGTGGTTGTGGGTGTTGGTGGTGGTGGTGGTGTTGGTGGTTGTGGCAGCGGTTGCAGGTGGTGGTTGTTGCAGCGGTAACAGATGGTAGTGGACTGGTGGGGGGGTTTAAGAAGATGAAGTTATACAATGACGCAAATACCCTTGACCTAACGTGGCACACTCATTAAAAGAGAGGGAAGCGTAAAAAGACCAAAATGCCCTCTAGTGGAGGGCATGTGGGAGAGGTTAACGGCTGATTTAAACGGCTGTTAGGGTCAGGGACCCGCACCGTAACCAAATTAAAAACTCAGGGACCCGCGTCATGAAAATTAGGGTTCAGGGACCCGCATCGTAATTTTTTATATACCACAGGGACCAAATTTATAATTTACTCTTAAATTTAAATATACGATGATGGACTGATGGTTCGAGTCGCATGAAAGGAAACTCTCAGATACTATTTCTTTTATTGAGGTGTATGAATATAATAATTAATTTTGGGAGTTGTAAAATAATTAAATTTATGATCTCATACTGAAAATTATAAGATTTTTATTTAATTTCAAATTAAAATGGTCAACTGTAGTTTTGGAGCTTCTATGTGCTCTAATATTCAACAGATTATAGTTACAATTTGTAAATGACATTTAGTATATAGCAAGCTTGTTGCATATTTTCACAAGCAAAACAACAATATACTTGTCTTCTATTTGGTTTATGATTTTTCAATAAACGTGAAAACAAAAATCGTGAATAAACAAATGTATTAATTTAATAAAAAGTAAGATAAAAAAATACCATCACCTTTTTTACTAAAATGTTAATTTAATAGCTAAACTTTAAAAACTGTCACTATAACAGTGAAAACTAGCCAACTTTTTTAAATGGGTCCAAAAACCATTCACCGGTAACAATATTTTCAACAATATATGTTTAAAGTTATATAGAATAACATGATTTTGCAATGATTTTCTTCATATTGGTAAGAAAGTTTGAAATAAACTACGAGATAAGCTACTTTTGTCTATGCGGTTTATGAAGAACCATGGCTTTCATTCTTGTGTGTTTTGAAATTGTGGTTTTATGAACCCATGGTTTTCTCTTTATTGCAACTATAATTTGTGCTCTAATATTCATCCTTCTTGCTGATTCGTCCACGATTTACCGGTAACTATTATAACATAAAACAACAACGCACTGCAAACCACAGAGAAAAAACAAATAACTCATAAATCATATGAACAAAAACCATAGTTTTGAAAGCACAATGTCAAAAACAACAACTTTTACAAACTTCATGGACAAAAAACATAGTTTACTCTAGATAAGGTCAAATTAGGCTTAGAATCAGCTCGAGACTGGTTAGGACCAATTTCGACACCACGGTTAAGGACCCATTACAGTTTTTACAGAATTCCAATGCCTTGTCTAGAACCAGGAGGAGTCTGGGACCATGGTCATGAGCCAAGGCCAAGACTAGAATTATCAAGTTTAGGACCAATTCTATAATTTTTTTTTTGTCAGGATCGGGATCGAAAAACCCAAATTTTGGCCATATCTAGTTTACCAAAACAAAATTAGATTATCATTTATAGAATGTAATTTGTCATTTCACGAAATTCAAAGGGGTAAACTACAACTTCTAGAATCTAAAGGGTAATATACAACTATGCAAGTCATCCCGCAAAATCACAACCCAAAAAACAATATCCCAATTTCCAAAATTAGCAAACATTCACGAGAACGGAGCGTCACGCGCGTAGGCGCGTGACTTTCTTTCCAAATTATCAAATCCGCCATTAAAAAGCTTCAGTTCAGTCACCTCTCCACTCCACTCCACATCTAAAACCCAACTTCTCTCTCTAAAAATAAACACACACATCACATGTGAATATAAACGAACAACAACAACAACACATCACCAAACCCTCAAAAATCACACAAAACCCACCATAACAGTTTTTGTTGGTGCGTTCGTGTTTAGTTTCATATTACCGTAATTTAATGTAACTTTCATCAATGGCGTCCAACAAAGCCTTCTCGTACTTGATAACCTTAATAAGGATGAAGAAAACCAACATCTTCTTCATGTTACTTGTCACCCTCTTGTGTTCGACTTCTTACCTCCTCGGAAACTATAGGCTCCGAGGAGGAATGACCGCGAGCGGTCCACCCGACCTCCTCCGCCTCCGGTCCAACATCCCGTGCACCCTCCGCCAAAACGACACCGTCTCGGTCGTTAAAACGACGCAGCAATCCCCGCTAGACTTCCGCCCGCACCACCGTGCCGAAGACGCACCTCCTGCGGCGCGTGCTGCCCACGCGCCGCCGTGCGCGGCGGAGCTGGGCGAGTACACGCCGTGCGAGGACGCTAAAAGGTCGTTGAAGTTTGAGCGGGCGAGACTGGTGTATCGGGAGAGGCATTGTCCGGCGAAGGAGGAGGTTTTGAGGTGCCGGATTCCGGCGCCGTTCGGGTACCGGCAACCGTTCCGGTGGCCGGAGAGCCGGGACGCGGCGTGGTTCGCCAACGTGCCCCATAAGCATCTGACGGTGGAGAAAGCGGTTCAGAACTGGGTCCGGTTCAACGGCGACCGGTTCACGTTTCCCGGCGGCGGAACGATGTTTCCGAACGGTGCCGGCGCGTACATTGACGATATCGGGAAGTTGATTAATCTCCGGGATGGGTCTATTCGGACCGCCATTGATACCGGCTGTGGGGTAAGTAAATCAAATTTTTTTTGTTTGTAGTTTTAATTATATTATAAATTAAATTATCTATTATAAATGGGTGTTGAGAGAGGGAGAAACAACAAGAAGAATTAACCGATCGCTCAAATTTTAAGTATTTTTTTGAAATATTATATAATAGTTATTAGAGCGTAGGGTATTTTGATTCATTGGATAGGGTGTATGAATATTTATAAAATTTATTTTAGTAAAAATACCTAAGTTTTTTGTAAGAGGTATCCCAGACCACATTGGGCCCAGACTAATCCTCGACAATTTTGGGCCGAAACCCGACTGCTAAATCATGCAGCCCGGGATCGAAGCCTCCGCACCTCCAGAATGCATTCTCCAGGGCTCGAACTCGGGTTCACCACTATGTAGTGCCCAGGCCTTACCACTAGGCTAACACTCCTTTGGTAAAAAAAAAAAAAGTTGGATGGGCATGGGTTTTTGGTATTTTATTTAGAATACTTTTATTATAAAATTTATTTGGGCAATTAGATAATCCAGATCCTTGATCAAATTTTTTTAACGATAATATATTAAAATAACTAGCAAGATGTAAGAAACCAGACAAAATCCTCGACCAAATTAAACCACTAACTATTTATGTCTTTGTTTTATATAAATGTTATGCCACTACTACCATGACATGTAAAGTAGTTTTTAGGATCTTAACAAAGAAATTACTTGCATGATGTTTAGTTTCTAGATTTTGAAGGAATTTGATGAAATTATAATATTGAATTCCATTTAGAAAATACTTACATGATAAATCTTTTGTTAAACCGTTTTGTGTTTAAAAAATTAAAATTATCAAAAGGTATTTTAATCGTTTATCAAAATTATAATTCAATTTCAAAGCTACATTTTATTAATCAAATAATAGATTTCAATTTCTTTAACAGATTTCGTTCTAATTCTGGGAACCAAACAAGACAACATGTGGTTAAACTTATAACATTCCATTTCAAATTATTATAGTCAAATTTCTTTGACAGGTCTCATTTCATCCAAAACTATTTTGCAAACCAAACGTCACTTTAAAAATTGAATACGTTACTTATCTCTTAAAAAAAACGACAACGAAGAAAACATTTTCACGAACTTAAGGTCCGCAATTACGAAATCACTGAGAAAAATAAATTTGGAAAACTTTTTATAAAAATTGCATTTTTGGTCTGGTTCTGTAAATTACGAATATATACGTTACGAAGATTAATTTTATGAGTATTTTGGTTAGTTTGGATAATTTTCTAATTTATGACAGTGAAATACCTAGGAAGGTATGGGTTTTAATTATTTTTTTTATTTAGATTTATTCTTTGAAATAAGATAGTTTTCTGTATTTTTGCTAAAAGTCTAAAACAATTAATTGATTACGACAAAAAAAGAAATATAATGTTTTGTAAAAGTTAAAACCACCATTGGTCGACATAATATATTCTATTCTAGGGGTTGTTTAATTTGCAACCCATGTAAATCTAACAACCTATGCAACCCATATCTTAACCGTTGAATTCTTGATCGACGGTTACAATGGAGTGGGCTTAAAATTTTCAATTTAAAAAAACAAAAAAATTAAAACAAAATAACCGTTTTTTCATTAATCCAACGGTTAAGATGTGGGTTGCATGGATTGTAAGATTTACATGGGTTGCAAATTAACCTTCACCTTCTATTCGGGGTTGTTTAATTTGCAACCCATGTAAATCTAACAACCTATGCAACCCACATCTTAACCGTTGAATTCTTGATCGACGGTTACAATGGAGTGGGCTTAAAATTTTCAATTTAAAAAAACAAAAAAATTAAAACAAAATAACCGTTTTTTCATTAATCCAACGGTTAAGATGTGGGTTGCATGGATTGTAAGATTTACATGGGTTGCAAATTAACCTTCACCTTCTATTCGGTGTTGTTTAATTTACAACCCATGTAAATCTAACAACCTATGCAACCCACATCTTAACCGATGAATTCTTGATAAAGTAGTGTATAAAATAAATTGATTTTATCCTGTCAAATAGTTTGATTTTTTTTTTGTTTTTTTGCATGATAAAGATATATTTTTCGGTCCAAGCGTTAAATTCAAATCACACAATTATTACAAATCATACACATCAGAGAGTTGAGATTGGTTTGCGTGATCGCTAATAGTTACATGATTCGTATTTTGAACTCCATGTAATAGGCAAATAGCTCTTCATCTAGATTGTATACATTTGTACATATGTATATTACAAATTACTTATATGTTGAAGTGCATATAGTCCAAACTAAGTAACTAACAGCCATTCTACAGTTTTCTGTTTTTCAAGGTTTCCCTTAAATCTGACACCCCCCCACACACACACATATATATATAGGGGGTGAGTTCAAATGTGAACCACTTTTTGGTTGTGAACGTGAGGACAACCCAGAGCGCGACACGTAGCGGATGACTAAGCGCCACGTCAAGTCCATGACGGATGACTAGGCGCGATTCATGGGAGGGCATTGAATTAAAGAGGGGGAACCACACCCAAAGCCGCCACGTGTCGTGCTCTCGGTTGTCCCCACGTTCACAACCAAAAAGTGGTTCACATTTGAACTTTTCTCTCTCTCTCTCTATATATATATATATATAATCTCTCTCTCTCTCTCTCTATATATATATATATAGAGAGAGAGAGAGAGAGAGAGTCACCTTATTTTGAAAACTCATTGATTTGTGGAAACTTTGGAAACCATGTTTTCCACCAATCATAATCCATTTGCTTGTTTATTTTTGGTAATTTTATTTATTTTATTTTTGTGATGCTTAATTATAGGAGTTGGTGGTTATGATTTTGAATTTTGCAATTAATCTTGTCCATTGATCCTTCTAATCAATGGTTTATATGAGTTTCCAAAGTTTCCACAAATTAATGAGTTTTCAAAATAAGGTGACTCTATATGTATATATATATATATGTGTGTGTGTGTGTATATAAAGAAAGGTTCAAATGAGAAACATAACTTTTTAAGAGAACGTGAGAAGCAATCTCAGCCACTCATCCGATCAATAAGGCGGCTTTGATCGGTCCCCCTTTAATAATCTCTACCCTCCCATGAATTGCCTCAATCCTCCGTAATCACGTCCACCGTTACCAAAAATGAGTGACTGAGATTGATCCTCGCGTTCTCTTAAACTGATATGCTTCTCGCATTTTTTTTAAAAAAAAGTTACATGTAAAACTGCTTCATTCTATATTATGAACTATCTCTATATGAAACAGATAAATTATAAAACAAATATATGTTATTTATTATTTTCAAATCATAGCCTTAAATAAATAAATATATATATATATATAGGGGTCGTATCCGTTACAAACCGTATAGTTTGTATAAACTATACAAACCAATCTCCACCGTACATGATCAATGGTGTGAATTAATTTAGTTTCCTAGATTTCCTCTCAACTACATTTGAAAATCACCTAAAAGTTAGGAGATAAATGAAACCAATGGTTAAGAAAACAAAATCAATGGTTAAGATTAGGTTTGTATAGTTTGTACAATCTACATGGTTTGCAACGGATACTTCCCCTATATATATATATATATAGAGAGGAGTGATCATTTGCAAACCACTATTAAATTACAAACTATACAAACCTCCTTATCACCATTGATTTCAAAATTGATGGTGAAGATTAAAGGAATATTTCTAATTAAGATAACTCTGGATATTACCATAAATATAGGACATTTGATCATCACCATCAATTTTGAAATCAAGGGTGATAAGGTGGTTTGTATAGTTTGTAATTTAATAGTGGTTTGCAAATGAACATAACCCTATATATATAGGGAGGTTCATTTGTAAACCTTAATTGTCTTGTAAACCGTGTAAACCAATCCATACCATTGATTTTCAAAAACGTTTCCATATTTCACATTTTCATATTTCCATAATCATTGACTTACCATATATTTCACATTTCCATATTTTCTATGAATCCATATCCTCCTTTGATTTTTTTGATCAAGGGTCACGATGGGTTCACAAAGTTTACAAGATATTTGAGGTTTACAAATGAACCTCCCTATATATATATGAAACAACAATACTTAAAAATAAGAGTTTTTGCAGCTATTAGAGCATCCACAATAGAGGTTCTTTCTAAGGTTCTTCTTAAAGTTTTTATAAGAACATCCATTGTGGGACAAAGGTTCTAATATATTTTTTAATTTATCTATATCTTTATATAATATATAACATCAATAAATGATTATTTATTTTTTCAATTTTGAGAATTCATATTAATCAATCAATTCTTATTTAAATATTTAAATATTCAAATAATAATATATTTAAGGGAAGTGAAGTTTAATAAAAATCTTCATTGTAGAGTTTTAAGAAGGTTCTTAGTTGATTAAGATGACAATGACGTAAGAAAAAAAAAATGATAAATAAGGTTTTTGGAAGTTACACCACTATAGATACTATTGCAATATAGGGTTTTGATTTGATTAAATCTATGCTATCTTTTTGACATTTAAACTTACTTTATTGTTACGTACCTTATTATTAATCTGCAAATAGTTCTTTATCGATCGGCAACTTTTGCTTAAACATCTATGGAGTGTTGTTATTTGTCAAGGACCGATGTTAACTATAGTGGTAATGACAATGTTCGTCATGACTATATATAAAGTTTTAAATCAAAAATAATAAATACAACAATAAATAGAATAGATTTCCGTTTATGTATCTATAGGCATAAGTAATATTTGCATTTAATTACATACCATAATTTTATTTAGAATAAATTGTTATAGGATAAAAACTAATTTAAATTTAATTTAGAATAAATAAAAGTCTTGAATATAATTTTTCAAAGGGTTTGGTAGAATTTTCAAAAATGTTATTATTGGTTTTTACTTATTTCCATCTTTGGTGACCAAATCAAAAATCAAATATGTTTATTAATATCATTTTAAAATAAAAAACTATAATTTCCCAAAATGTGTTTAGATCTTCACATTCGTATAGATAATATTGGATGTTATAAACTAGTCGGTAAGCCCGGGCTTCGCACCGGGTTCATGAACAATAGCTACCGACACTTTATCATATTTCAGTCAATATACTATATTTGATTAAAACGTAAAATGAAATATAGAAAACTAAAAGATATAAAGTGAATAAATATTATAAGTTTACGGGACCAATATGTAAATTTAAAGGTGGGTATAGGATTCGGGTCAGTTGGAGTGTATATATATCGTATATAATAAAATAAATACATGAAAAAAAAAGTTCAATATTAGGCTCATTTCGATCTTATCGACGATACGATTATAATGGCGCAGTTTGTTAACATTAAAACGTATTTTTTTAACATATTTTAGATCGTATCGACGATACAATTATAATGACATAATTTGTTAAAATTAAAACATATTTTTTTAACATGTTTCAACCAATATACGATATATGAGTTAAACGTAAAATGAAATATAGAAAAGTAAAGGTATAAATTGAATAAATATTATAAGTTTAGGGCGCTAATATGTGAATTTGAAAATGGGTATAGTATCCGCGTCGGTTGGAGCTTATATATAGTATATAATAAAATAGCTACATCAAAAAATATTCAATATTAGGCTCATTTCGATTGTATCGACGATAGGAACATAATGGCGTAATTTGTTAAAATTAAAACGTATTTTTTAACATCTTTTTGCCAATACACGATATATGACTAAAACGTAAAATGAAATATTGAAAAGTAAAAGGTGTAAAGTGAATAAACCTTATAAGTTCTAAGTTTAGGGGGTTAATATGTAAATTTGAAAATGAATATAGGATTTGGGTCGGTTCGAAGTTGGACGTATATATAGCGTATAATAAAATAAGTACGTCAAAAAATATTCAATATTAGGCTCATTACGATCGTATCGACGATATGAATTTAATGGCGTAATTTGTTAAAATTAAAACGTATTTTTTTAACGTTCTTTTGCCAATACACGATATATGACTAAAACGTAAAATGAAATATTGAAAAGTAAAAGGTGTAAAGTGAAACCTTATAAGTTCTAAGTTTAGGGGGCTAATATGTAAATTTGAAAATGAATATAGGATTTGGGTGGGTTCGAAGTTGGAACGTATATATAGCGTATAATAAAATAAGTACGTCAAAAAATATTCAATATTAGGCTTATTTCGATCGTATCGACGATACGAATTTAATGGCGTAATTTGTTAAAATTAAAACGTATTTTTTTAACGTATTTTGGCCAATACACGATATATGATTAAAACGTAAAATGAAATATTGAAAAGTTAAAGGTATAAAGTGAATAAACTTTACAAGTTGAGGGGGTCAAAATTGTAAAATTGGAGGTGGGTATGAGATGGAGCGCGCGGGTTTATGTCCGGGTCAGCGCCGATCATATCCGGGTCCGGGTCAAAAACAGAGAGAGAGAGGTCGGATTTCCTGATAAATATATAGTATATATAATAAAAATTTTAAATATCTCGATTTTTTAATCATAATAGTTATTAAAAATGTTTGTGTTAATAAATTTAAATTTCTAACAAAGTTTGTCAAAATAAAGGATTCTCTAGAATAATCATTAAAGCAGTGGTTGTTGGTGATTGGAGATTTGGAATCAAAGTGGTTGTTGATGATAATAACCAAATTATGAATTCACTCTAATGATTATTAAATATACAAAATTTGAGTTATAGGATTGCCTACAATAATAAAAGGTGGTTTTTAAGCCACTTAAAAAAAACAAATATTATTTTTCTAAACCAAAAGTTAATTTAATTAAATTGAAATCTTGAATTAGATTTGAAGATTAATGGGTTGCAAAATTTGGAAAAGACGTTCGTTCATTGGATGCACCTAAAAAATATCATTTGGAAGAAAGCAATTTGGACATGGAAGTACTCGATTTATTATTATTTTTATCAATACTATTTAATTTAGTAACTCTAATATATTATATATTCCTACGATAACAAATACTAAATTTAGTTAATCAATACCATATTAAAAAGGAAGTAATGTTAAAAAAATACTAAGAATGAATATTTTATTCCTTTTCTAAAAATAACTGTCAAATATTAATAACTTAATAAAATAAACACAAAAAAATATTTTGTTTTTCAGTTCTAACTTGAAAATTTACTATTTTGCCACTTAGAAGTTGCTCGTATATCTTGTAAGTAATATTTTTTTTTTTGTCAATCATACCCGTGATGTCGTTTTTGAATGCTTTTGTAGGTGGCAAGTTTTGGAGCTTATCTTTTGTCGAGAAATATCTTAACGATGTCATTTGCACCCAAAGACACTCATGTAGCTCAAGTGCAATTTGCACTTGAACGGGGAGTTCCGGCTTTAATCGGCATTCTTGCTTCCATTCGGCTACCTTACCCTTCTCGAGCTTTTGACATGGCGCATTGTTCTCGTTGCCTTATTCCATGGGGGCAATATGGTAATTAATCACATCTTCATACATTTTATGATAGTTTAATGAGAAATTGACCCAAATACGTATTTCTCTTACACAATTGGTCTTCTAGTAATTTTTGTCCCGTTTTTATCAAAATGTCACTACCTCCGCAAATAATAGGTTCGCAAATTGCGAAGTGGTGGAAAGGTAAAAAAAGTTTTTTGAACATGGTTTGCAAGTACAGGAACCAAATCCGTAATTTTGTCTATATCTGCAAGTTGCATACACATGTTTAAAATATTTTTCAGTTTTGGTCCTTACACTTGTAGAGCATTTCAAAAACCTTTAAAAAAATGTTTTTACTCCTTCGCAATTTGTGTACCTTTTCACTCGTGTATGCAGTTACGTTCGGGTAAAAAGTGGAAAAAACGTGGCTAGGAGACAAATTGGGAAGTGAGAAATGGTCATTTTCATCAATTTTCGTACTTAAATTCATAGTTTATGGAAAAAGAGAGTTGATATGTGCATTTTTTTGTGTTTTTATGTAGATGGTTTGTATTTGATTGAGGTTGATAGAGTTTTACGTCCCGGAGGATACTGGGTCCTGTCGGGCCCACCAATCAACTGGGAGAGGCATTGGAAAGGTTGGGAAGAAACGAGGGAAACACTAAAAGGACAACAAGATCTAATTGAAAATGTGGCAAAAAGTTTGTGTTGGAAAAAGGTAATTCAAAAGAACGATATTGCCATTTGGCAAAAGCCTTCGAATCATATTCACTGCAAAATCAATCGTAAAATCTTCAAGAAGCCGCAATTTTGCCAAGGTCAAGATCCGGATACCGCATGGTAATATTAACAAAGATTTAATCTGTTATGCATGGCATGTCAGTGCTTTTTATGACCAAATTACCCTTTGCAGGTACACTAAGATGGAAGCATGTTTAACTCCACTACCAGATGTTTCTAGCATCATGGAAACATCTGGTGGTGGGCCAGTCGCAAAATGGCCCAAGAGATTAACGTCAACCCCACCAAGAATCATTAGTCGTAGCGTAGGAGAGATTACAGAAGAAGCTTTTAAAAACGATACAAATATTTGGAAGACGAGGTTATCACGTTACAAACAACTAGATCAACAACTGGCAGAGAAGGGGCGATACCGTAATTTACTAGATATGAATTCTTACTTGGGAGGTTTTGCAGCTGTGCTTGCTATCAACAAGGACCCCGTGTGGGTCATGAACGTTGTCCCTGTTGAGGCAAATGTGAATACTCTCGGAGTTATCTATGAGCGTGGATTGATCGGAACTTATCAAAATTGGTACTTTTCTAGTTACCCATTTATTTACATTTATTCTTTCAAAAATATTTAATATTCATATAACATTTTGAATTTTATTCGTTACACGTTGTTAGTTTATAAAAATGCTAAAAAATACCGCGGTATACAAAAAACAAGCATAGGGTGAACATGGACTAGTTACGGAAACATATTAATAAAAAATAGTATATGGCATGTTTTGTCAAATCAGTTATTCTTGAAAAAATACAGTGTATTATGTTTTTATATTTTTGCAAAAATAATGATTCCATCTAACAAAGCAACAACTTTGATAGTTAAATATGTTTATTTAACGAACATTATTTCTTGTTTAGGTGTGAAGCAATGTCTACTTATCCAAGAACATATGATTTCATTCATGCTGATGCGATTTTCACTTTATATAAAGACAAGTAAGATTATCGATATATATGTTCTTATTTATAGTATTTCAACCAACATCATGTGAATTTGGAACTTATTTACAAATGTTTGGCATTGTAGGTGTGAAATGGAAGACATATTATTGGAAATGGATAGGATTTTACGACCACAGGGAAGCTTAATAATTCGAGACGATGTTGACTTATTGGTCAATGTCAAGACAATTGCCGACGAACTACAGTGGGAAACCATGTTGGTCGATCACGAAGAAGGTCCGCTTGTGCGAGAAAAAATTCTCATCGCTACGAAGCAATATTGGACAGCACCGTCCTCTAGCCAAGACAGATAATGAAAATATCAACGATTTTTAAACTTCTTATATTATTTGTGTTTATCGAGCTAATTGTGCCGATAATTATGTTTTGGACCTTCTAAATTCTCTGATACATGTACTAAAAGGCAAATAAGGGAATCATTTATTTGGATTATTTTGAGGGACATGTTTAAGTGTTATACTCTAAAGATAAAAACATAAATTTATTTTTATTCTTTTTGTAGTATAAGTCTTATATTGTATATGACAAATAAGAGTTGGACATATATCAAAACATGTATGTAAATGGAGGTGGGTTCATTTACACACTTTTATAATCCGTTGATTTCAATTATTAAAAGTCATCATCAATTCGTTCTACTTATGTCAAGAAAATAAATAATTTAGTACAATATTTTAATGAAAATACTTTAAAATTAGGGGTGTGCTCGGCTTGATTTGATTCGGGTTTGGTATAAAACCGAAACCAAACCGAAAATTCCAGTTTTTAGAAAAACCAAAACCATAGAATGCGTTCGGTTGTGGGGAAAACTGTTTTCATTATCCTAGAAAACATTTTCAAAAAATGGAGTTGAGTTTTCATTTTCAGTTTGAGTTTGAGTAAAGTTCAATTATGGTCCCTGAGCTATGTAAATTTTAACATTTTTCGTTCTTAAACTAAGAAAACTCAAAAATCATCCCCCGACTATGCATTTTCGCTTGGTTTTGATCCCTTTCACTAACACGCATTAACTTTTTCCGTTAAACCCAAATAAATGAGGGTGATATGGTCATTTTACCAATTTTTTTTGTTTTTTTTTTTGTTAAAACCTATCAAACTATAAGATCTTGTTATGTAAATATATTATATTATATTAGATTATATTATAATAACACACCACGCACCACATACACAACACACACCACACACCACACATAGAACACACATAGAACACACAACACACACAGACGTACAAAAACACATAGAACACACAATACACGCATACACACCCTATTGCATGCAAAATCAAACCAGAAACGATGGGACTTGGGGTTGAGAAAAAATGGTGGTGGTAGGTTGACGAGTAATCGTCGGAAAAGGGGTGGTGGTGGGTTGAGGAGTAGTGACCGGGAAGAATGGTGGTGATGGGTTGAGAAGCAATTGCCAAAAAAAAAGGTGTGGTGGGTTGAGGAGCAATTGCCGGAAAAAAGGTGGTGGTGGGTTGAGGAGCAATTGCCGAAAAAAATGCGGTGGTGGGTTGAGGAGCAACGACCGGAAAAAATGGTGAAAAAATGGTGCAGATCAACGATAAAGGCAACTGGAGTTGGAGGTTACGCGGGTGGCGGTGATGGAGGATACGGTGGTTCAAGGGGGTGGCGATGAGGGAAGAAGTGATGAGGGGGAGAGGATGAGAGGGGAGAGAGAGTTATTATGTTATAATAATATAATAATATAATTACATAACAGGTTGATGTAGTTTGATGGAATTTATAGAAACAAAAAATTAAGAAATCTAGTAAAATGACTAAATTACTTCTCATTTATTTGGGTTTTAACGAACAAAGTTAACAGGTGTTAGTGAGAGGGACCAAAACCAAGCAAAAGTGCATAGTGGAGGGATGATTTTCGAGTTTCCTTAGTTTAGGGACGAAAAATGTTAAAATTTACATAGCTTAGGGATCAAAATTGAACTTTACTCTTTTCGGTTTTTTATGAAAATTTTGGAAAACGCGTTTGGTTGAAATGGTAGAGTTTTCATTTTTCATTTTAGAAACTAGAAAATGCGTTTAGAAAGTTTTGGAAAACTACTAAAATCAATTTTTTTAACTTACATATAAGTTAGAAATCAGAAAATTTTCATTTTCTTATAAAACTTTTGAAAACTAAATGAACCAAAAACGATTTCTAACTTTTCATTTTTCTTGAAAAATTTTCTTGTAAAACTAGAAAATTTTCTACAACTAAACCGTTTGGTTTTTCGGTTTTCAGTTATTGTTTGTTGGTTTATATTTTAAGTTTTGGCTTTTGGAACCAAAACCCAAAAACCAATTTATAAGTTGTTAATTTAATCTCTTTTTTTATAATCAAATAAAAGGTTATCTTCATAAGCATTGATTTATGAAGCTATTATCATATGCCATACTTGACCATGAGTTGATATATACATTTCTTACCAAATAAAATCACAAGGAGCAGATTGTCTCATTTCTTTTTTCATTTCTTACAAGTCACAAGTTATACAAGCACAAGTGCACAACTTATGTTAATTAAATAAAAGCACAACCAAGAAACCAGTACGTAGGTGACACCTAAAGTAGTAAATCGATGAAGAGATAAAACCCAAGAAATAAATTATTAGTAAGTTTAAGTTAACATTATATATTAGGACTTCGGAAATCAATTGACAAAAAGTTAGTGAATGTGATTGTTGTGCGTTTAAATTTCTTGATAGCTTGCGAAATAATCTGCTTGCATACTTGAAGATGCAAGAATCAAGCATAATATTTGCTTGCATACTTGAAGACGGAAGAGAACAAAGAAAACAGACCAATCTGTTACAAATCGCAAAATCGAACCGTACAGAGAGGTACAAGACCCAACTTTTTAGGTCTGGCGTCGGGCCTTTCAAATTTGTTTTGAGTGAGAGCATCCACAGTGTAGTTTTTCAGGGGTTTTTCAGAGGTTTTTCAAAAAGCAAAACTTTAAGGTTTTTCACATAGTGTAAAAGTTTTTCGGATGAGGTTTTTCGTGGGTTTTTGCGTCATATGTCGTAACTGCAAGACCTGCTTTTTCAGAGATTTTTCGTATTTAATCTGTTTTAACTTTATAAAACTTTATAAAAATCTCATATTAATAGTATTGTCTTGATATAAATAAATACATATTTGTATAATTTTATTGTATTTATTTTTATAAATAAAAATATAAATGATATAAAGTTAAAATTGTGGGACCTGAAAATTCTGAAAAAGCTTGGATGGGGTTTTTCACAGAGTGGAAATATTTAGAGGTTTTTAGGTTGTTGAGGTAGTAATAATACGTATGAAAAAAGTTGTGAAAAAACTATGTGAAAAACCCATACATTGTGGATGCTCTGAGCAACAAAAAGGTTTAGGTTTTTTAAGACTGTGATGGGCAGACTTTGAGGTTGCATAAGGGATTTCTCAAACTTAAGCAAGCTAGACCTTTGGGGCTTTTTCGTACTCTTGTAATGTTTCGCCATTTTGGGTTAAGCCTACGCACAAAACTACCCCCAAAATTTCAGCTTGACTCGAAATGGGTCTCGAGGTAGGCCTCATGCTCACTAGGCTTGATATTTTTTAGTCGGATTAGGTTGGACTTATGCTAAATTTCAGGTTTGGCCTTTTTATGGATTTTTTTCTTAGTTAAAGATGCATTTTTCTATTTTATCTATAAGTTGTGGTTTGATTTTTGATGAAGTATATGATTTTCAAATTAGATTATAGATCTAAAAAATAGTTAACGTTAAAAAGGTTTAAAGATGAAGATGGAGAGAGGTTGAAGAATATGGTAAAATGATAAAGTAAAATAAAAAAAATGGGGAAACAGTACGTAGTCCGTACAATTATAAGTCCATAATTTAAACGGATAATAACAATATCCAACTAAGTTGTCTCCTAATAGGAGAGGTATTACGCAGAGGGTTATCACCTTAAAGTCTGGCAATGGCCCAAAGGACCGGTCTGTTAGGATTATGTGCAAGACAGTAACAGGGATTACCGTGTCCAATGTTATAAGACACTAGTAGGTCACACCGCTGCACACCTAATTGAGAATATTTGTGTGTGAGAATTAATTAAGGAGAGAAGGAATAAATAATTAGTTAATTATTTATTAAATTAATTAATTAGTTAAAAATTAATTGAGGAGATAATTATAAAGAGTTATAATCAGATACAATCATTGCCTTATTTATCTTTATAAATAAAGGCTTAAGGTGATAAAGCAGTTGAAGCTTTTTCTCCCTAAAAATTACTCTCCTCCCTCTCTCTCTCCTTGATCGCCGGTTTCTCACACACACGGACGACCGGAGCGTTTTTCCGATCAGTCACAGTGGTCTAGCAACCCTCTCACATGGTGTCAGTAGCGGTGTACCCCCTTCTTGCGTTTCAGAGTTTTGCGTAAAAGGTAACCATCAAAAACACCCCTTTTGTATCTGTGAAGGTTTAGGTTGGGTCCTCAATTGGGAATCGGATTTTGTTATCCGCTGCGTATGTTTGTGCCTCCGGTTCCCAACAGTGGTATCAGAGCCACTTCCTAAAACCTACAGATCAGGTTTAATGTATTGTTTAGGTTTGTTAAAAATTTGATTTTTATATCTTTCTATGTATGTAAAAATTGAATTTTTCCGAAAACCTAACGAATCAGAAATTGGCGGTGGAACGGGGGCAGTTAGCCAACCGAACCACCAGGCCAACCACCACAAAACCACCGACGGTTCACCACAGCTAGTGGTGGCCGCCGGCTGCCGCACCCGAAGCCCACCGCACCACCGATTGGTGGTAGCGGCGGCTGGTATCAACGAGAACCACCACACGGCCGTGTGGTGGCAGTGGTACTACGGCGAAAAACCAACCACCGCACCACCGTTTGTGGTGGCGGTGGTAATTGATTCGACCACCAAGGCCGATCACGGCGTAGGCTGGTGATGATGATTGCGATCGGAAGCCGCACCACAGCGGTGTGTGTGGCGGCGACTGATTGATGTTCAAACCGCCGATCGGCGGCGGTGGCTATCGCCACTGTCGTCGACGGTGGTGGTGGTTTTTGTTTTAACTCGCCGGAAAACGAAGGCGGTGGTGGCGATAGCTGCTGCCGTCGTCGACTGTTTTGTTGAACCACCGGACGGCGGTGGTGGCCGTTGCTACCATCGTCGATGATGGTGGTGGCGGCGTGGTTGTTTGTTGTTTAAATCGCCGGGGAACGGCGGCGGTGGTGGCGATCAGCTGCTGCCGTCGTCGAATCCCCACCACAGGCGACGGTGGTGGCTGATATGCTGCTGCCGTCGTGGTGGCGATGGTGGTTTCTTTGTCGTTCGACCGAGAGTGGCGGCAGCGGTGGCTTTGGCTGCCGTTATCGTCACCGGTGACGACGATGAGTGGTGGCGGTGGTCGATAACCACCGCAAAGGGGTATCGGCCACTGCCGGAATCGTTTTCCGACTAGGTGAGACGGCGGCGGTGGCCTTTGGGCTGCTGTCGCCGATGAGCACTCAGCTCGCGCCGCGAGCAGTGGCTTCGCGCCGCGAACAGCGGCTGGTGGTGGTAGCTGTTGTTTTTCCGGGCACTGACCAGTGCGGCGGGTGACGGCAAATGACTGTTGTTGTGCGCGGTAAGTGGCAACGGATAAGGGTTTATCTTAAACCAGATAGGTTTAAAACCCTAAGGATAATTTTATTTTATTTTTGATAAAATTAATCTTTTTGTTAATTAATTAATTAAAATCTAGTTAAGTTTTTATTCTTGTGTCATAGTCAAACCCTTTGACCCGTGGTTGTGCTTTAGAATGTTTATTTTGTTTAAGTTACGGGAGGCCTGCGTGCCAGTTACAACCCGATTTTGATCTTGTAATATTTTAAATAAAATAAATGAAGTATCAAGAACTAAAGACGGAGCACGAAGTCAACTATGGATCTTGGAGCCAGTGGGAGTGCCTAGAAGATCATACCTTGTGTGTTGCTGTCACTTAAGATTCAGACCGCTGTTTTGTTTTGGCTCACAAAACAGCAATAGTTCAAGGGTTTTTTACTATGACACCGTTTTAACTGCGTGGTTGTTTATATTTAATGCGTGGTTGGTTAATTGTGTTGTTTTAATTAAATATAAACTGTTAAAATAAAATGGATACAAAACAGTTTGGCTTTTGGATCCAAGTTTTTAGAAAAACTGGCTTTTTAAAACCCTTGTTAAAAATCATAGATCAGTAAGTGCAACCCACTTTAGGGACGCCTCCGGTGTAAGGTACGTAGGGCATTGCGAGTGATCACACTTCAATCGCCCGCGTTCAAACCGAAACTGGTGGGGATAAAAACTCTGCGAATTATCTCTGGGTGGTACCAGCCAGAGTATGTCCAGGCCCCGGGTGGTGCGATCTGTTTTGGTAATTATCTATTCACCGGGTGGTACCGGGCAAAATGCACTAGAGGGACCAAATATGCACGGATTAAACATCCGATGTCCCGACGATCTAGAAGTCGTGTTTTTCGTATGAAAATGCGATTGGTATATGTTTTACCTACCATAAATCACACGAGTCGGCCTGACATGATCACATGCTTGCCGACACATGTGAAATATGGATTCTAGTCTAATAAATTAATTTAAGGGTTATGATTTATTAGAAGTCTTATAATTTTAAACTAAATCGGAATTTTATTCTTATAATTGTAGATGTCTAAATCTGTAGTCCCGTTTTACACCCCTGAGGAATCGTTGCGCCTCATCAACGGTAAATGGAAGCTTACAGGACAAAATTTTCCAGTTTGAAAAATGCACCTTGATAATGTCTTGAGTGCACAGGGTAAGCTGTACATTTTGGAAAAACCTGTTTCACGACCCAAGAGCAATTCTCCTGAAGAGGAATTTGCTCAGTACTTTAAATATCTGGCAGATGAATCTGATGTTATGTCGATTCTGATTTTCTCTACATCACCTGAGTTTTCGGGAGGTTTAAGGGATAAATCCTGTCATAAGGTCGTGAAAGACATAGAAAACCAGCTAGGTTTCTATAAGCACACAGGTAAGCTTCTGATTATGAAAGAGATACTTTCATTAAAACTGAAGAAGAACCAATCAGTTAAAGACCATCTCATAAATATAAGGAGGCTCTTTAAATGCTTGACACGTCTAGGATACAAAATGGCTCAAGAGGAGTTAATGCATCTCATGTGGTACTCGCTCCCGAAGGAGATATGTGACACAGCTAGTGCCTACATGAAGGAACCAAGGAAAGACGTAGCAATGTTACATGAGGACATTTTGGCCAGTCTAGAGCCGAAAGCAGCACCTGCTGAACTCATGGACACTGATTGGATTGATGAGCTGGGAGATCTGAGTTGCCCAGAATGCGGTAGCCAGGATATTTGCGAGCACTCGATGAATATCGACCAGATAGAGATCGGTTTACCCGATGCTCCAGGTATCTTTATGATAGATTGCTTAATCACTTCTTATGAATCATGGGTAATTGATACAAGCAGTGGTAACCACATTTGTAATCATTTACAGGGATTCACTAGAAGAGAGACTTTGAGGAAGGACCGTTCGAACCTACGAGTTGGCGAAGGCACTCCGCTGATAGCTGAAGTAGTAGGATCTTATAGTCTTAGTTTACCCTCGGGTCTAGTTTTGGAACTGGAAAATTGTTATTATGTTCCAAAGATGATTAAGAATGTTATGTCTTCTGATTTATTGGTAGACCAAGGATTTTATTATAAATATGATTATAAAATGCTTTCTGTCTTTAAAAATAATATTTTCTATTTTAAAGCTACACCTGTGAATGGTCTATATACAGTAAATCTGCAAGATGATAATAAAGAAATCTATCATATAAGTAAACGATCCAAAGACATTGAGGATCAAACTTACCTATGGCATTGTCGTCTAGGCCACATAAACAAGAAACGCGTTGAACTACTCCTAAAAGGAGGTTTTCTTGGAACTTTTAATTTTAAACCTTTTGACAACTGCGAATCATGTTTATCTGGCAAGATGACAAAGGAACCTTTCAACAAAGATAATGAAAGGGCCTCTGACTTATTAGAAATAGTTCACACAGATGTGTGTGGACCATTTAGTCATGAGGCAAGAGGAGGATACCGGTACTTCATCACATTTACTGACGATTTCAGTAGATATGGTTATGTCTACTTGATGAGACATAAATCTGAAAGCTTTGAAAAATTCAGAGAATATCAGAATGAAGTACAAAATCAACTTGACAGAAAGATCAAGTTTTTACGGTCAGATCGAGGAGGCGAATATCTTAGTCAAGAGTTTGGCAATCATCTGATCGAATGTGGGATCGTATCACAACTCACACCTCCGTATACACCTAAGATGAATGGTGTATCAGAAAGGAGGAATCGTACATTGCTTGACATGGTACGATCGATGATGTGTCACTCTACACTACCAGTGTCATTCTGGGGACATGCGCTCGAAACAGCAGCACATATACTGAACAGAGCGCCAACAAAGTCGGTGGAAAAGACACCATACGAATTATGGAAGGGTAAGAAACCCAAAATGTCTTTCCTAAAAATTTGGGGTTGTGAGGTTTACGTCAACCGACCTACCTCAGAAAAACTCAATCCTAAATCCGACAAGTGTTTCTTCATAGGATATCCCAAAACCACCGTGGGATATTACTTCTACAACCCAGAAGAGAACAAAGTTTTTGTTGCTCGAAATGGAAAATTTCTGGAAGAAAAGTTTTCTCAGTTCCGGGAACCCCAGAGAGGATGTAGATCTACAGGTAGTAGACGAAGAAAACACTACACCGATTGTTGAGCCAGAAATTCAACATGAAAATGTTGAACCTCAATCAGAACCGATTGAGGAAGTGCAAACACAGGACCTTCGCAGATCCAATAGGGTAAGACAAGAACTAGATAGATATCTTGGATTTCTGGTCTTTCAGGATGGTGGAGACTTGAATGAACCAACATCCTATGGAGAAGCTGTGTCAGGCAGTGAGTCTGAACAATGGCAAGAAGCCATGAAGGCCGAGATGCAGTCCATGTACGACAACCAAGTATGGGAGTTGACTGATTTACCCCAGCATTGTAGAGCCGTTGGACGTAAATGGGTTTTCAAGAAGAAAACTGACATGGACGGAAACGTATACACCTTAAGGCTAGACTGGTCGCAAAAGGATTCACGCAAACTCATGGTATTGACTATGACGAAACCTTTTCACCAGTAGCCATGTTAAAGTCAATAAGGATTCTAATGGCCATTGTTGGTCCCAAGTAGGTGACCTTCAAGTAAGGATAGTGTTTGGGATTATAGAAGGGGGGGTTGAATATAATCACACAATTTTCTCACTTTTAAATTCTTGTTTTATAAACAATATGAATTTACAGATTGTTGCGGAAATAGAAAAGACAATTAGTCTAAACTAAACAATCTAAGTTCTTTCACTATGCACTAAGTGAGAAGAGAATAAAGAAAGAAGATAGAGGGAATAAGAGAGAAAGGACTTGAGTAATTTTTGGATGAAGAAGAAGTATGGAGAACATCTCTTCACGTCCTATTTATACTCCATGCATTAAATGCATGCAGACCTACTATTGTGACGTGTCACAATGTGAGTGGTCTGTTGTACTATTTACTATAAACAAATACTCTTAGCATGGTGTGCAAAAGAGGATGTTTGTAAATAGTTGCCTTAAGGTCTGATAAGTACGGAGGGAACAGTAAAGTAACTGCCCTTATGTACTATTGTGTCAGAAAAGGCGGATAATCCTTTTGTGCATTAGACTAAGACATTGTTCTAATCCTTCAGGATCAGGATACTGATCAGTGACTAGAGTCCTGAAACTGAGGAAGTTCAGGGTCACGTGTATCCTGATGAATCTTCAGGATGTCATACGATAGTGAACAGATTGCTATCACTGAGTTCCGTCTTCAGATCACGAGCATGCTGTTCCTGTCATCAGCTATTTCTTCGACGTCGCTGATGGTTCTTTGTGTATGATCTTAATGTCTTCAGGAGGAGGTCTTCACTTCAGTGGACAGGATCAGTAGACTGCAGAACAGGCTCGTTAGTCTCCTGATCCTGATCCTGATTACTATAAGAACAAGTTACAGCATAAGTAACATGAAATAACACTGAACAGACTCAGTGATAATTCCTCAAGCTGTAACAGAAGTAAAAAACCTATTCACTAAGTAAAGATTCAGGATCATTATCATTTCATCAGGTCTTAGGAGAGCTGGATCAACAATCTCCCCCTAAATGATAATGATAAGACAACAGAGTAATTGTCTTAAACTAGAAAAGTTAGAAATAAATCTAAGTCTAGAACTAAACAGTAGGAAATAGAACTCATAAAGGTACATGTCCCATTTACTGTTTTGAGGGATCTTTTTCAGTACTATGATGGAATGAAGTACAATGCACTGAATTGCATTCTCATTAATCTCATTTAAATATTACAAGAGTAAGGAAAATACAAGAGTACATGACAGGAGTACTGAAAGAAAAATAATTACAAAATATCTAACTATCAGATTCTTCGCTAATGTATTCAGTCTTGACGCAAACAGGAACAGGAGTGTCGCTGAAGGCAAGTCTGTGATCAAGTATAGCTCTGACAGTGCGAATGATCTCTTTGTTGTCTGGATTTTTCTTATCTTGTTGTGCAGTGAAGAGAACTGTCAAAAGATGTTCATAGGGCGCTATGTGTAGCTCACTGAAGCGTTGAAAGCGTAGGATTGAGTTATTGCTAACACAAATGCCATGAACAGGTTCTCTGATTACTTGTCCTTCAGATAGAGAGATTCCAGGAGGGAATGAAAGATCAAGCATCGAGAGGTCCAGAGGTTTAACAACCATTCTGGGAAGACAGGGAGTAGGTCTTCTTGTAGAGGTGCCTGCAGATCTTCGAACAGGTTGCTGAGATAGGAGTGGAGAGTGATGGAGCAGGTCATCAGGTATTTCAGTTGTCCTTCTGATGCGAGCAATAAGTCCTTCAATGACTTCTTCTACTTCAGCCCGATAGTTCTTGTTGGCTTTGGGAAGCAGGGATCTGATTTCGTTCCACTCTGACAAGTTGTAACGATCTAACTTGTCCAGAGTGTGCTCTACGTCCTTTACTCCAGAGCGTTTGACTGTGATCCAGGTTTTGCCAGGATTACCTTTCTTGCCTCTAGATCGGCGAAGATGGATTCCTGAGATGGCAGCACCATGCTTTCGAAGGTGTAACCGATCTCTGCACCAGTCAAGCTCAGCATTTACTTCTCCAGTCTGTATCTCTGCATTTTTGTTGAAGACCTTCAGAACAGCCTTCTGTGCAAGGATAGGATCTGCACTTATTTCTGTATCTTCATCTACAAAATCCGATGCAAGCCTTCGAGCGGCTTGGGCAGAGAGGAAGGCTTCCTTCTGCTTCTTATTATGCTCTAGTTGAGCCTGTACAGCTTCGTTATACTCCTCCTGCGAGAGATAGGCGAACTCAGAGTCACAAGAGGTACGAAGAGGGATTTTTACTCTTGTACTCTCGAGTCGCTCTATCACGGCGTCTAAGCGCCCATCCCTGTCAATGGCAAAGGAACTGTCAGGGTAATTTTCACCTTCAGATCTAGGAGAATTTGAGGGAGGAGATCTAGGTGAAGAAGCAGGAGTAGAGAAGTCATCAGAGATGAATTCATCATCTGATGAAAGGCATATTGTTTCAGGGGTGGCTCGGATTTCAGGGGTTCTGGATGAAGAGGCTTCTTGGTTAAAACGGGTTGTAGGACGGGTAGTAAAGGTTTCTTGGTTGAGGGGTGTGACTCTGAAGGTCATAGTAGCTAATTCAGCCCTGGTCTGTTCATTTGGACTATTCTCCATTAGGCGAATAATGTCACAAGTGACAGAACCATAGTTAATATCTTCAGGATTGGCTAGGGTATTGGGTTCAGGTTCAGGTTCAGTGTGAGAGGTGATTTCAGGAGATGGTTCAGGAGAGGGTAGTTTAGGAGGTTGGTAGATAACCATTTGAAGGTTATTAGGAGGGGAGTCTTCAGGTGAGGAGTCTAAGGTGATGGTTTCAGGGGTAGGTTTGGTTTTAAGAAGAACAGAGATAGGTTGGTTATCAGAGGTAGAGGGAGAGGATGGTAGTAGAGACATACCAGAGGCATCAGGGTTCTCCCCCTGAGGTTGTGCGAGCCCTGGAATGGGCGCAGAAGCAGGAACCTTCTCGACGAAGATGTCATCGTCTATATCATCATCATCATCTTCATCATCATCATCATCGTCTTCTTCATTATTCCCCCCGGCTTCAGTGGTTCTCCAGTTGGTGGAGGGGGAATAGGCTGAATGGTCTCGGGGCTGTCTCTCCCCCTCAACAGGTGCCTGCACTAAGGCAGCTGTTGATACACTCCTTTGGAGGAGAGAGGCCATGTCACTGAGGACTTTGCGCTGGATGAAGGATGATGAGATCAGGGACTGCAACACCTCCCTGCCGCCGTGGTGAATGATGGAGGCGGTGCAGGAGCAGAAGTGAGGGCGTTGACAGCAGAGGAGAGCCCTTGCACCTGCTCCTGGATGGCGCGAATGGCAGCTTCCTGAGCATCCAACCTCTGAACCACCGTTGATTGGAAGGTGGTGAGAGAGTTGGTGCTGTTGTTGATTTCTGTGGAGAGCGCAGGGAGAGCCGTGGCCTTCAGGTCATCAATGGATGCCTGAAGGTTGGTGGAGGAGGAGGCAACCTGAGAAACCTTGTCGTGGATGTTATCCAGACAAGGGATGGAGAGGGTGACGGCCGTGGGCGGCGGAGTTGCGGCGACGGCGGCGGCAGTGGCACTGGCGGCGGCGGCTTCAGCAGCGGCTTGTAGCAGCTTTGGCAGCAGCAAGCTCCTGTTGTAAAGTCTGGAGACGTGCTGAGTGCTCTGCCTCCTTCTGCTGGAAGGCTGTGCGGGCCTCCTGCAGGTTCCGTTCAGCGGACTGCCTGCGAAGCTCAGCTGTGTTCAGCTGATGCTCGGCATCCGTTAGAACGAAATCATTGAAGGGGTCATCCTGATGCCCTTCAGAACCTGCTCCTAAAGAACCTGTAGATATAGTAGCTAAGTGAGTACTAGAAGACTCATTAGCTTTCATAGAAGAAGAAATAGTAATAGATTGCTTAAAAATATTACCTGAGGCTTGGAGGGTATCAGAACGATTACCCCCCTCATTCTCTGAGGGTTCGAGATGAACCACCTCAGGTTCTTGTGGAATAGGAGCAGAGATAGGAATATCTGCAGTGGAAGAATTTTTAGATAAAGGAAATGGTTTATTGAAGTACTGGGGCAGGGTAATGTAATATTTCTTACCGGCCGCCTGTTTCTTTTTCTTGAGCGCCCTAGACTTGGCGCGTTTTGGAGGAGGTGGAGGAGTAGCAGAAGATGGTTGGGGGCGCTTCTGGAGCGCAGAAGTTGTGGTTGCAGCTGGGGAAGTCAGTATGGGGTTAGCTACTGACATAGCATGCATAGAAGTAGAAGAATGTGGTTTGGAAGAGATGAGAGAAAACGTACCAGCGGTTGGAGAGGTGGATGGTTCAGCATCCTGACCCTGAAGTGGTTCAGGAACGACCAGGACGTCGGAGAGAGGGACGTCATCAGGATGATGAGCAACTTGTTCCAGGAACCTGGGTCCCAGAGAGTAGTTGTTTGAGTTCCCAATCTTGGGGTAGTTTTCCCCCATGTGTAGCTCCAGGACGGCCGAGAAAAATCTGGGGAAGGCCATGTTGACGACCCGGGTCTTGCTCCGGACCTTCTTCACCATGTCTTCCCAGATGAAGCGAGCATAGTCAAACTCGCGATTCTTGATCGCAGAGAAGACCATCTGCTGAATGACCATAGGGAACTGCTCCGTGCTCCCTGTTTTGCCCGATAAGCACAGGCCAAACGTGTTCCATATATAATAGAACGTAGCGTTTAGTCCTGACTTATGGACAGTGGCACCTGTCTTGGGTAGCAGGACGCCTTCCTTGTTCACGGGCCATCGGTAGCCTATGGTGTCCAGGAGCTCGACGATCTCGTCAGCGGTGGGGACAGGAGGGAAGCGCTTCTTCTTTGGGAAGTTGAGCACGTTCCTGAGGGTTCCGAAACCAAAGGAAAGGATGTTTTCCTTGATTTGGAATTTGATGACCTCACGCAGGACACCTTTGGCATTCTTTTCCTTGGCAACAGTGGCTGTTGACCATAGTTGTTGCAGCATAGGCTTGTTCAGCTTCGGGTCAAGGGTGAAAGCCGTCTTCAGAGGGCTGTTCAGCAGGAATTCCTTGGCAGGCAGCAGATAGTCTTTGTCTGCTGGGATGTCGAAAAGTCCTATGACGTTGTTCTGTTTGAACTGGACGTCATGTTGTGGAATGACGATTGGCAAGCTCTCAGTAGCTTGCAGAGGTGTGGCCTCAGAGGAGAGCTGGGCGTCCAGGGATGTAGATGTAGTAGCAGCCATCCTGTTAAAAACATAAAAATAACATATATGGATGATTAAGAGTCCAAAATATGCATTTTTCTTCATTTTTCAATGAACAGAAAATATGTTCATAAAAATGGTGAAATCCTTTATACTTAGAATAGATTAGATACCAAAATACACAAAAGGAATGTGTTTTGGTATTAAAAAGAACTTCTATTTTGATGAATAGATATCAAAATAGGAGTTTATGACTGTTCTTAAAAGAAATAAGAAAAATCATTCTAAACAGTTTTAACAAAAAATCTTAGAAGATTTTGGGAAAACTAAGATCAAACGAAGTGATCTTAGGGTTTTTGGAAAAACGTTTATCAAAATAAGTTGTTTTTAAAGAAGAATACCAACTTAGATTGCGGAAAGAACAAAGAACATAAGGAAACTTACGTTGATCTTGTTAAAGAAGTGGTAAGTGAGTGTTCTTGGTGTTCTTGAGAGAAAAAGTTCTTGCTTGTTCTTGCTTGAGTTCTTTGAGAGAGAATTGTAAGCGTAAAGAGAAAAATGGATTACGAATGAGGTTTTTATACCTCGTGGTAGGAGAGAGAAAAAGGATGAGAGAGAAAAGAGCGGCTAAATTCAAACGTAATGATGAAAAAGAAGCTCGACGCGCGTTCACGCGCCTGACACACGTAGTGGGGAACAGGAAACGTCCCATTACGTGTCAGTGCAGATGAAAAGTTTGTTTTTTTTTTTTTTTTTTTTTGAAAAGATAAAAACCACCTTTTCAGGGGATGATTCCATTTTGGTGAAAGATATGTTTTATGGGAATCAGAGTACTTATCAGATAAGTACTGTTTTGGGAAAATCCTCTTATCACATTTAATGCGATAAGGTTTCAGTAGCAGAGGGAAGAAATACTTACCTGAGAATCATCAGTATTCGGATATTGAACCAAGATTTTGTAAGTACTGAATAGAGTTATCCTCTGAAGAAGAGTTATTCAGGAGTTGTTAAGAAAAGAGGTCCTGAGAGAATATCTTCATAAGGACTTTAACAACTGTTTGTCCTGAGAACTTCTATTCTTCAGGATTTAACATCCCAAGTTCACTGAGGAGCATATTAAAACGCGTCACATCCAGTGGTTTGGTAAAGAGGTCAGCAAGCTGATATTCAGTAGGGACAAAATGGAGTTCAATATCACCATTCATCACATGATCCCTGATGAAGTGATATCTCACTTCAATGTGCTTTGTCTTAGAGTGTAAGACAGGATTGTTAGCGATGGCTATTGCTGAAGTGTTGTCACAGTAGATAGGAATTTTGGAGAGTTGTATGTCATAGTCCTGAAGTTGATTTCTCAGCCACAGGACCTGAGCACAACATATTCCAGCTGCAACATATTCAGCTTCAGCAGTTGATGTGGACACAGAGTTCTGCTTCTTGCTAGTCCAACTCACCAACTTGCCACCTAATAGGTGACAACCACCAGTGGTGCTTTTCCTGTCGATCTTACATCCTGCAAAGTCACTATCAGAATAAGCTGTTAGATCGAACCCTGAGTCCTTAGAGTACCAAAGACCCATGTTAGGAGTTCCCTTCAGGTATCTGAAGATCCGCTTTACAGCGGTCAGATGGGATTCTTTGGGTTCAGCCTGATAACGAGCACAGAGACATGTAGAATACATAATATCAGGACGACTCGCTGTAAGATACAGCAGGGAGCCAATCATTCCTCTATAGAGAGTCACATCAACAGGTTTCCCTTTGGAATCCTTGTCAAGAGACAGAGGAGGAGCCATTGGAGTCTTCATCGGTGTACAGGATGTGAGATCAAATTTCTTCAGCATCTCATGTACATATTTACCTTGATTGATGAAAATTCCCTTTTCAGATTGCTTGATCTGAAGTCCTAAAAAGAATGTTAGTTCGCCCATCATAGACATTTTATATTCTGATTTCATGAGCAACTCAAACTTTTCGCAGAGTTTGGGATTGGTGGATCCAAAGATAATGTCATCGACATATATCTGGACAAGAAGGATATGCTTAGGATATTTCTTTAGAAATAAGGTGCTATCAATCTTTCCACGAACAAAACCTTTAGAGAGAAGAAAGGTTGAGAGGGTATCATACCAGGCACGAGGAGCCTGTTTTAACCCATAGAGAGCCTTGTTTAACTTGTAGACGTGATCAGGGAACTTAGGATCTACAAAGCCAGGAGGCTGAGCCACATAGACTTCTTCATTAAGTTTTCCATTCAGAAAGGCATTTTTAATGTCCATCTGATAAACCTTGAAGTTCATATGTGCTGCAAAAGCTAGGAAGAGTCGAATTGCTTCGAGCCTAGCAACAGGAGCAAAAGTTTCATCGTAATCAATGCCCTCTTCCTGCCTGTATCCCTGAGCCACAAGGCGAGCCTTGTTTCGAATGATTGTACCAATCTCATCAAGTTTATTTCGAAAAATCCACTTGGAACCAATGATTGTACGTTTTCGAGGCCTAGGGACGAGAAGCCAGACATTGTTTCTGATGAATTCTGCTAGCTCTTCCTGCATGGCTGAGACCCAGGCAGGATCACGCAAGGCATCATCTATTTCTTTAGGTTCATTTTCAGAGATAATATTTACATAAAGACAGACGTTACCAGCCTGACGTCTGGTTTTCACACCAGAAGAAGGGTTTCCAAGAACTTGATCAATGGGATGATCTTTGGTCCATCGGAGAGCAGGTGGTTGATACACCTGTCCTGAAGTAGATGCTTCATTGGATGATGGATCAGGAAGAAGATTGGTAGGAGAGGGTTCACTAACAGTGGTTTGAGAGAAGTCTTCACTGTTAGTGGGTTGATCAGGTTCAGGTGGTGTGATTTGAGTGATAGGGGTGGCATTTATGAGAGGTGGAGTGGTTATATCAGAGGGTGGTATTGGATTTTCTTCAAAACCATCAGGAAGGTCTTGAGGAGAAGGATCAGCAATAGGAGGTTCAGGGACTTGAAAGAAAGAGTCAGCCCACTGATTGATTTCAGTATTATCATTTGGGTGAGGAAAGGTAGGACCCGATTCATCAAACTTGACATGAATCGTTTCCTCAATGGTTTGTCTTCGTTTGTTGAACACACGGTAAGTTTTAGAAATGGATGAGTATCCGAGGAAAATTCCATCATCAGATTTGGAATCAAACTTTCCAAGATTATCTTTGTTGTTCAGGATGTAGCAGACACAACCAAAGATATGGAGATGTTCGATTGATGGTTTCCTGTTACGAAAGAGTTCGTAAGCAGTTCTTCTGAAACGCTTGACAATCAGAGATCTGTTCTGAGTGTAGCAAGCAGTATTTACGGCTTCAGCCCAGAACTGAGTGGCAAGGTTGGCTTCACTCAGCATAGATCTCGCAGCTTCAATCAGCGTCCTGTTCCGTCTTTCAGCAACACCATTTTGCTGAGGAGTTCTCACAGAGGAGAAGTTTTGAGAGATACCTTTCTGTTCAAAGAAAGATTCCAGGGTACTGTTTTTGAACTTAGTCCCATGGTCACTTCTTATTGATCGAACAGTAAGGTTGTTGAGTCTTTCCATCTTCCTGACGAACAGGATGATTTCTTCAGGAGCATCACTCTTGGCACGTAAGAAGAAGACCCAAGTATATCTGGAATATTCATCTACGATTACCAGAGTATATTTCTTTCCACCAATGGATTGGACATTAACGGGTCCAAAGAGATCCATGTGGAGAAGCTGTAGAGGAGAGCTGATGGAGGAAATCTGCTTGGACTTGAAACTAGCCCTGGTCTGTTTTCCTTTCTCACATGCTGAACAAAGAGATTCCTTTGTGTAGCGATAGTCAGGAAGACCAATAACCAGGTTGTTGATGCAGAGTTGATTCAGCGTCTTGAAGTTGAGATGAGAGAGACGCTTGTGCCAGAGCCAATTCATATCAGTGGAAGCACGTGATACGAAACAGAAGTTATCAGTGGAAGTATTCATGTTGATGATGTAGATATCAGCATGTCTTACACCAGTGAGAATGACTTCCTTTCTTCTGTTCTTGACTTTGCACTTTTTCTTAGAGAAAGAAACTTTGTGATTCTTATCACACAGTTGACTGATGCTCAGAAGATTATGCATCAGACCTTCAACATAAGCAACTCTTTTGAAAGTAGTTACTCCGTTGGTAAGAGTGCCATACCCTCGGGTTTGGCCTCTACCGTTTCCGCCAAAGGTCACAGCAGGACCTCTTTCTTCATGGTAGTTAGTGAGGACAGATTTAGAACCAGTCATATGTCGAGAGCATCCACTGTCCAAGTACCAGATGCCCTTATCCTGTAAAATATAGAGTTTAAGTTTTCTTTGGTACCCATAGAACTATGGATCCAGGATTATCAGTAGGACTGGTTGAGTCAGTGTCAGCCTTTACTGAAGTATCAGTACAGGAGGCTGGAGTCTTGACTGAAGGAACAGTCTTGACAACCTTCTTTCCTTTGACTGATTTCACAGTCTTGGGAATTTTCTTTACCTTAGCTGATTTTTCAGCTTTGGTAGCATCAGAACACTTACTCGCAATATGGTCATTTAATCCACAGTGATAACATTTGCGATATTGAAAGCGTTTAGTGTGGTCCAGAAAGTTTTTGAACTTTAGGTGAGCAGGACCTGTACCAAGTATGCCTTTAGCATTTGACAGAGGAGGAATTGGAGTCTTCTCCTTAGTCGTTTGCTTCAGGTCAATCTTCAGTCTGGGAGCAGGACTCTGAGAAAGAGACTTAGTTCCAGAGACTGAAGGACCACCACCCAGAACTTTGTTCTTGGGTTTAGGACCCTTGGTCTTTGAAGGTGTTTTAGTTTTGGATTTATCCTTAACTGTATTCTTTTTGCTCTTAGGAGCACCTTCAGGGTGAGTGTTAGAAGAAGAAGAAGGGGTGATTTCAGAAGCATTAGGAAGAGGAATAGAGGAAACAAATTTTCCAAATTTGAGCATGGAACTATCAGACTTAGTTTCTTCTTTCTTGTATCCACGAGTGAATCCAAGACCTCTTTTGCTTTTGTCAGGCCTCCCTGAAGCTAATATTTCATCAACTTTTTCAGAGGCGTCACTCCATCCTTTGATGGTGACTTTTTCAGCATTTAATTGAGCAAGGGCCTTTTCTTTGGCAGCAAGAGCTAATTCTCTTTCAATACAAAGAGTTTTGTTTACAGTGACCTGGTCCTTATAGTTTTCTTCCAAAATGGTAAGCTGTTTTAATTTTTCTTGACATTCTTTGAGTTGTCCTCTAAGATCAATATTCATTTTTTCAGCAGAGGTTTTACCATTAAGGGCTTTGTAAAGATCGAGAGTGACCAGGTCCAACTGAGTTAGGCTTTCAAGAGGGATGAGAGGAATAGGTACCTGACTGGAAGAATCAGTCGCAGAGGTGGAAGCTTCAGGAGTTGTGGAAGAAGAAGCTTCAGGATCCTGAGGAGGAATCTCTTCAGGAACCTCTTCTATCTTAGCCATGAGAGCTAACATAGGTTCCTCAATAATGGCCATCAGTGCCACTTGAGTGTCTTCCTCATCAGATGAGTCATCAGAGGAGACATCATCCCAGTCGCAGTCTTCTGCGATTAGACCTTTGCCTTTACGCTGAGTTTTCATCTTCTTGTACTTTTCCTTCAGGCGCTGGTACTTGGGGTTCTTAGAAGAAGATTTAGCAGAGGAGGGAGCAAACTGACTTTTTCTGTACCTGCAATCATTAGCAAAGTGTCATTTGCCCTGACAGTTGTAGCAGATAGCAGTGGCCTTGTCAACAGGATCTGACTTAGGCTTGTCAGTAATAGAAAGATGTTTCTTTTTGTGGAAGTTTCCCTTTTTGGCAAACTTTTTGAAAGATCTGGTTAAAAGAGCAAGAGATTCATTGAATTCAGGATCTTCTGACATGTCAGAGTCAGAAGATTCTAATTCAGTCATAGTTACTGAAGAAGAAGTGGCAGCAACAGGAGGAACTGAATCAGAAACCAATGCAACAGATGTGCTTTTGGATTCTTTAGAATCTCTTATGAGATTCTTTTTCAGTTTCTTCTGTTGTTCACGGTTCAGAAGAATACCGTACAACTCACTTAGGGTGAGTGTCTTTATGTCCTTTGACATAGTTAGGCAGGAGGTCAGGGGCGATCCTATGTTGTGAGACATGGGGTGTGTGGACCCCACAAAATTTTTTATTTTTTCTATTGTTATAGTTATATTTTTATTTTGGACCCCTTTAAAATTACAAAAATGACCCCACAAAAAATCAAGAATAATAAACTTACACCTCACAATTTTCAATTTTCATAAATTTAAAATTAAGTGGTATATATTCTAAAGCTTAATGTACAACTTGCTAAGCCATATGCAACCCACTTCCCACAAATCTCTCTTAATCCACGCCAAATTTTCTTTTTCATTTATAAATTACAATTAATACCCTTGTAATTAATCATTTAATTTAAGTTTATTCCCTTACTTTTTCATTTTTCATTTTATATCTTTATCATATTAACACAAATAATCATATACAAAGTAAAATGGATTAAAAAATACGTTTCTTCTTTAACAAATTATATCATTGTAACCGTCTCGTCGATACCTTCGAAATGAGTCTAATATTGAATATTTTTTGATTTAATCATAGTGCTAAATATCACAAATATGTATATGAAATAATTAGTTTTATATTCCCACATTCTCATTTTCCATTTTAAACTCATATTTAAAATACATAATCATAGATTAACTGTAATACATTATAAAATGTACTTTTTATTACCATTATAATTATTTTGTCGATAGCTTGAAAATAATCTCATCATTCAATATTTCTTTAGCTTAATAATATTGTAAAATATGATATATATATATATATCGTGATTTTTCAACAGTGATGTATCCATGTTCTTTTTATTTTGTACATTTTACACGTTATCGGCTTTAGATTAATCTTTCAAGTTATCGGTTTTAAATTCTAGATGATTCGCGCTGCAACGCGCGCATAGTAAAAACGTAAATCAAATAGATTTTCACATCTGATAGTGATTGACATAATCTGTTCGTCTCCCATTTTTCCTCCTACCATCAATAACATATTACCCGACCTATACCAAAATATTTTTTTGGGAATGTTATCCATGTTGGACCCCACTATGTTTTAATCCTAGATTCGCCACTGCAGGAGGTGTAAATTTCCCAATGTTCAGGAAGAGCTTCCATGAACTTGGTAACCACCTCAGAGTTAGAGTAGGTAGTACCGATGGTCTTCAGATCAATCAGAAGACAGTTGAATCTCTGATGTAGCTGGGAGAGAGTTTCATCCTTCTGATGAAAAAGCTTTCGTACTGACGAACCAAGAAAATCTTTCTTGATTCCATAAGAACAACAGTACCTTCATATTGAACACAGAGAGTGTCCCATATCTCCTTAGCAGAGCGAAGGTGACAGACAGAGTGGAATACATCGTCAGGGAGTGACATGGCGATGAGAGACCTAGCCTTGGTGTCAATGTTGACCAGGCGTCTATCCTCATCATTCCAATCAGTTACGGGCTTCACCAGCTGTCTTTCAGGAACAGCTGGTTGGCCACCAGCAGCAGGAATGGGGTGGACGGTTTGAGTAGGCACATGTGGTCCGTTTTCCAGAAAGTAAGGAATCTGGGGATCAGAACCAGAGAGGAAAAGTTCCATCCTGGTTTTCCAAAGAAAGAAGTTGTCTTTGTTAAACCGAGGAGGCTTTCCAGCAGAGCCGGTATCAAAGTAGTTATCCTTAGCTTGAAGAGCCATAGAATAAGAAGATAGAGGATCACAAGATTTTTCTTAAGAAGAAAAGGAGAGCTTGTATCTGCTCTGATACCACTTGTTGGTCCCAAGTAGGTGACCTTCAAGTAAGGATAGTGTTTGGGATTATAGAAGGGGGGGTTGAATATAATCACACAATTTTCTCACTTTTAAATTCTTGTTTTATAAACAATATGAATTTACAGATTGTTGCGGAAATAGAAAAGACAATTAGTCTAAACTAAACAATCTAAGTTCTTTCACTATGCACTAAGTGAGAAGAGAATAAAGAAAGAAGATAGAGGGAATAAGAGAGAAAGGACTTGAGTAATTTTTGGATGAAGAAGAAGTATGGAGAACATCTCTTCACGTCCTATTTATACTCCATGCATTAAATGCATGCAGACCTACTATTGTGACGTGTCACAATGTGAGTGGTCTGTTGTACTATTTACTATAAACAAATACTCTTAGCATGGTGTGCAAAAGAGGATGTTTGTAAATAGTTGCCTTAAGGTCTGATAAGTACGGAGGGAACAGTAAAGTAACTGCCCTTATGTACTATTGTGTCAGAAAAGGCGGATAATCCTTTTGTGCATTAGACTAAGACATTGTTCTAATCCTTCAGGATCAGGATACTGATCAGTGACTAGAGTCCTGAAACTGAGGAAGTTCAGGGTCACGTGTATCCTGATGAATCTTCAGGATGTCATACGATAGTGAACAGATTGCTATCACTGAGTTCCGTCTTCAGATCACGAGCATGCTGTTCCTGTCATCAGCTATTTCTTCGACGTCGCTGATGGTTCTTTGTGTATGATCTTAATGTCTTCAGGAGGAGGTCTTCACTTCAGTGGACAGGATCAGTAGACTGCAGAACAAGCTCGTTAGTCTCCTGATCCTGATCCTGATTACTATAAGAACAAGTTACAGCATAAGTAACATGGAATAACACTGAACAGACTCAGTGATAATTCCTCAAGCTGTAACAGAAGTAAAAAACCTATTCACTAAGTAAAGATTCAGGATCATTATCATTTCATCAGGTCTTAGGAGAGCTGGATCAACAGCCATCTCAGCGTACTTTAATTACGAGATCTGGCAAATGGACGTCAAGACAGCTTTTCTGAACGGAAAGTTAACAGAAGACGTCTATATGGAACAACCAGAAGGATTTGAAGATCCTAAGAATCCTAATAAGGTATGTAAGTTGCTAAAATCCATTTATGGATTAAAGCAAGCATCTCGAAGCTGGAACTTACATTTTGATGAGCGAATCAAAGAGTTTGGTTTCACGAAAAGTGAGTTCGAGCCGTGTGTTTACACTAAGTTCAGTGGGAGCATAGTAACCTTCTTGGTCTTGTATGTAGATGACATTCTACTCATAGGGAACGATGTACCAACTTTACAGAGTGTAAAGAATTGGTTAAGCAAATGTTTCCAGATGAAAGACCTTGGAGAAGCCGCTTATATACTTGGCATAAAGATCTACAGAAATAGATCTAAGCGGCTTATCGGACTTAGCCAAAGTACGTACATTGACAAAATCCTGAAGAAATTCAGGATGGATGAATCCAAGAAAGGATTTATCCCAATGCAACATGGCATAGTGTTAAGTAAAACACAGTGTCCTGTTTCTAATAAAGATCAGGACAAGATGAAATCGGTTCCATATGCATCAATAATTGGATCGATCATGTATGCCATGTTATGTACTAGGCCCGATGTTGCTTACTCAATAAGTGTTACGAGCAGATATCAACAGAATCCAGGAGAACCTCATTGGGTGGCTGTCAAGAACATTCTCAAGTACCTGAGAAGAACAAAAGATATGTTCTTGGTCTTTGGAGGTTCTGAGGATGAAATTAGTGTCATCGACTATTCTGACGCTAGTTTCCAGATCGACAGAGATGATTTCAGATCACAGTTAGGGTACGTATTTACCCTAAACGGAGGCGCAACCTCATGGAAGAGCTCGAAGCAGGACACGATTGCAGATTCAACTACAGAAGTAGAGTACATTGCAGCATCTGATGCGGCAAAGGAAGCTGTCTGGCTAAGGAATTTTCTATCGGATCTAAGAGTCGTTGTCAGTGTCTCTAGACCGATCGATATATTCTGTGATAACTCGGGAACCGTGGCGCAAGCAAAGGAACCTAGAGAGCATCACAAGTCAAGACACGTGCTCAGAAAGTATCACCTCATCCGAGAGATCATTGGAAGAGGAGATGTAAGAATATGCAAGATTCTGACGGAAGACAATGTCGCAGATCCGCTGACAAAGCCGCTAGCAAGGGTGAAGCATGAGGCTCATGCAAATTCCATTGGGATGCAGTACCTGGATACCAGTAGCTAGTTTTAGTTTATTATTATTACAGTGGTTTAATTTTGAGACATTAGATCATGTAAAGTTTTTATTTCACAGTGAGATTGAAATAATGGAGGTTTTAATTCATGATTGTTCTAAAAATTAAACTGTTTTTGCATATTTAATGTATCCATGATTTATGCAAAGTCTTGCAATAAAATCTAAATTTTCGTAGCCACTTATTGAAATGGGAATTTCAATGGGGAGTTTAGAGCTATTATAAATACTTGATGATTTATTCAAAGTAAAGAATAAAAGCACAAGTGATGTGACCAAGTATTTATAGATACTCATCAGAGTGTTTGAGTATTGGAAGTGACCAGTTTCAAGTCTGCTTCATGGAGCCCCAGTCTTAAGCATTGACTTGATGATAGGTTGTCCTTAGACCTGAGATATTTGGTTTGGGAACACGAGGACTACTGTACTCTTAGCGCGTTCTAACGCTGCACCATAACTGGGCGGCCATACGGGACGTGACTAGATGCAGCGGAAGCCGTGGATCCAAATGCAGATAGTTAAGAAGAGATTTGCACCTCTGCCATAGAGAGATATTTCCGGGCCCCTTGACGATTGAGATTTGCAGAAAACGCGTGGCCACGCTCGGATAGAATAACAGTTGTTATTTAGTAATATCCGTTACTGCAGGCAATCGAAATCAGAGTCAAGAAATACTTGAATTTGAGAAATGAATCCTCCACTCCATGTCTCAAACTCATTTTAGAAATATCGCGTGCAAAAGGAATGAACCTGTGTACAAATTCAAGCGTGAATTGTATCTCTGAATATAAGAGATCTTATAACCTGGTTAACCTAAGTGTCTGGCTAGGGACCTCCTTAGGCTAATGGTAACAGTACAGTTACATGTCAGGCACAAGTGGGAGTCTGTTAGGATTATGTGCAAGACAGTAACAGGGATTACCATGTCCAATGTTATAAGACACTAGTAGGTCACACCGCTGCACACCTAATTGAGAATATTTGTGTGTGAGAATTAATTAAGGAGAGAAGAAAATAAATAATTAGTTAATTATTTATTAAGTTAATTAATTAATTAGTTAAATTAATTAATTAAGTAATTAATTAAAAATTAATTGAGGAGATAATTATAAAGAGTTATAATCAGATACAATCACTGCCTTATTGTATCTGCTTGCGTTTCAGAGTTTTGCGTAAAAGGTAAACCATCAAAAACACCCCTTTTGTATCTGTGAAGGTTTAGGTTGGGTCCTCAATTGGGAATCGGATTTTGTTATCCGCTGCGTATGTTTGTGCCTCCAGTTCCCAACACGGTCCTCATAAGCATCTCCCGATGCTCACCTCGCATGCCTAAGCATGTTTGTCACTAATACCTGAGATACACACTGACACCAAACAAGTGTTAGGCCAAAAGATCCTAGTGAGTTGTACAAGACAGTAAAGCCGTAAAACATACATAAGAGCATCTTATTAGGTCCCATCTATATTCTTTACCTTGGCCCTTAACATTGTAAGTAATCACTCTTTGTCTACTGATATTGCGGTCCACTTTCTGACTAGTGACCACAAGCATTTCACCCGGTCTAAACGACCATAACAATATCCTAGCTCAACCTTCCCCGGTTGATTTCATAATCTCAACGATTATTCCCATAGAGTCTTTCGACCTTTTACTTAACGCATCAATGATATCCGGTTTATTCGACCTCAACAAAAACTATAAACCATTCACTTTATATGTATTTAAATATCCTCGAAGGTGACTCTACATTCATTTTACGCATCATGCTAATATTATTGGAAATTCATTTCCTACCTGTCATACCATACATACATAGCATATCCTACTTCATCCACATAACAATCAATACATGGAAAACATGAGTTAGTTCACAAACCATGAGCATGCCATTTTCCACTCAATACAACCATATAATTACCATTAATTCGTATACACGTAAAGTTCAAGGCTACTCAATGAAAGTCCACCCGAGTTGCAAATTAGACTAGGGAACACAAAAATATTATCAGTTACTTGATTTCCACGTCATATACCACATATATGTCATGTATCTTGATATAAAAGATTATTCATAAATTAATGGAATGATCCATACAATATAAGTACATCATATCTCATTCACATATGATCCGATTTCACTCTTGATCCATTTAATCACCATATCCCAAATCTAACAATTTAGGTATTTCATCAATATTATGAACAATCAACCCATAAACAAGCAAGATGATGTGTTTGACTAGTTTTAACAAAGGTTATCATTAATGTATCCTCCTTTTATTTAAAAAAAGTATTTAATGGGATTTAATAATATTGCTTAATTTTAGTAATCCAAAATTAAGTGTGACTATTTTAGACCAATAATATAGAAAAGAACATGGATTCACCAAACTTGCATGTAACTACTTTATAATGCATATATGAATCTCTAGTTTAGAGAGATGGCTAAATATGAGAGATTATGTAGCTTCATGAACTCTAATTACAATTGGGATTTGATCTAACATTTCAACATTTAAATTGGGCTCATTGTTGGATAACAGTTTAAAGTTATATAATCTTGAAGCATTCAAGTATGAATAATGAAAACCACAAGGCTTATGGCGTATTGTTAAAGACTTGTAGGGATGTGGCTAGTACCTTATCTACCCAGGGTTCGAATCCAGATGTTAATAAACTTGTGGCAATTGGGAATTTTTTCAGGGCTGCATGTCTATCAGTCAAGCATTGTCTGGATTAGTTCAAGCCACGGCCTAGAATACCCTTACAAAAAAGAAGTATCAGTAATGAAATATGTTATATTTTGATAGAGGATACTTCTCCAAAATGTATCAAACTATACCCAAAAAGTTATTGTATGTATCCACATACAAAAAATGTTTTTGATGTATCAAACTTTGTTTTCTTTGTTATTGTGTGTATGGTGACCTGCTCAACCGGTTACCTGCAGTTAGTGACGGTGTTGGAGGTTCTGAGAGACGACGATGGTGGTTCTGGGTGGTGGTGGTAGTGGGTGGTGGTTCTAGGTGGTCGTTATGGGCGGCGGTAGTTCTAGATGATGGTTTTGGATGGTGATTGTGGGTGGTGGTTTTGGAAGGCAACGGTGGTCATGATCGCGGGTGGTGGGTCTGGACGGCGATGGTGGTGGTTATGGGCGGCGGTGGTTCTGGATGGTGGTTTTAGGTGGCGGTTGTTGTGGGTGGTGGTTTTGGGCAGCAACGGCGGTGGTTCCTGGTGGTGATTATGGGCTGCGATGGTTTTGGATGGTGGTTCTGGGTGGCGGTGGTTGTGGGTGGTGGTTCTGGATGTCAACGGTGGTGGTTCTGGGTGCTAGTTATGGGCGGTGATGGTTCTGGATGGTGGCATAGTTCTCGATTGGTTGTCAGTGGAGAGACGGTTGTCGGGTAATCGCCGACGATGGTCTTGGGTCTCCGACGATGGTCACCGACGGCGATTTACCTGTTCAACTGGTAGCAAGTCATTTTGTAACACAATAGAAGAAAAAAAATGTTTGATACATCAAAAAACATTTTTGGTGGGTGAATACACACAATAATCTTTTGGATATAGTTTGATACATTTTGAAGAAACATCCCCTATTTTGATATACTAGTTTGTTTTTTCAATATTTTTATGTTTATAAATTAGGTTGGTCTTTCAATTTCCCTCTTAAGTTTATTGAATAATGTTATATAGATTTATTGCAAATATTAAACAAAAAAGCACCAGTGGTCTAGTGGTAGAATAGTACCCTGCCACGGTACAGACCCGGGTTCGATTCCCGGCTGGTGCAATTTAATTAAGCCATGATGAAAACGCCTTAGCTGATGGTTGGGTCCATCAGATCAGCTTGACTTTCAAGATTGACAATATAGGCCCTTCTGAGCTTTAAATTTTTATCATTTTATTTTGGTCAATAATTTTCTTTTACATTTTGGTCCTTTTTTTCTTTTGTAATCTTTGATGATATTTTTTTTCTTCGTTGGAACTTGATTTTACCGAATCAATTATGATCATCTTTGGTAAACATAAATTTCCTTGTTTTTTTACTTTATTTTAAATTCTCAAGACAAACTAGCTGATAAATAAGTTGCTACTTGATAATAAGCCATCCAATGAATAAATCATATTATATATAACATACAAATGGTAGGCGTACCGGCTCCGACCCGTCGATGCGACCCGCCCCAAACCCGTGCTCCAAATGTAATTTATTTTTAATTTTACATATTAGCCCCCTGAACTTATAATATTTATTCACTTTATACCTTTTACTTTTCAATATTTTATTTTACGTTTTAGTCAAATATCGTATATTGGCTAAATATTATTAAAAAAATACGTTTTAATTTTAACAAATTACGCCATTATAATCGTATTCTTGACACGGTCAAAATGAGCCTTATATTGAATATTTTTTGATTTAATTATTTTATTATATACTATATATATTAGGATTATAAAAAAACCATATAATCCTATACTCATTTTCAAACTTACATATTAGTCTCCTAAACTTACAATATTTGTTCATTTTATATCTTTTATTTTTCAATATTTCATTTTATGTTATAGTCATATATCATATATTGGCTAAAATATGTTAAAAAAATACGTTTTAATTTTAACAAATTACGTTATTATAATCGTACCGTCGATGCGATCGAAATGAGCCTAATATTGAACTTTTTTTATGTAATTAGTTTATTATATACTATATATACGCTCCAACCGACTCAAATCCTATACCCATTTTCAAATTTACATATTAGTTTTCTAAACTTATAATATTTATTCACTTTATACCTTTACTTTTCAATATTTCATTTTATGTTTTACTCATATATCGTATATTTGCTAAAATGTGTTAAAAATGTACGTTTTAATTTTAACAAATTACGTCATTATAATCGTATCGTTGATACGATCGAAATGAGCCTGTTAAAATTACGCCATTATAATCGTATCATCGACACGATCGAAATGAGTCTAATATTGAATATTTTTTGATGTACTTATTTTATTATATACTATATATATTAGGATTATAAAAAAAACCATATAATCCTATAGCCATTTTCAAACTTACATATTAGCCTTCTAAACGTAGAGTATTTATTCATTTTATACCTTTTATTTTTCAATATTTCATTTTATGTTTTAGTCATATATCGTATATTGGCTAAAATATGTTAAAAAATACGTTTTAATTTTAACAAATTACGCCATTATAATCGTATCGTCGATGCGATCGAAATGAGCCTAATATTGAATTTTTTTGATTTAATTATTTTATTATATACTATATATACGCTACCCAAATCCTATAACCATTTTCAAATTTACATATTAGCTCCCTAAAATTATAAAATTTATTCACTTTATATCTTTTACTTTTCAATATTTCATTTTATGTTTTATTCAAATATCGTATATTTGATAAAATATGTTAAAAAGTACGTTTTAATTTTAACAAATTACGTCATTATAATCGTATCGTCGATACGATCGAAATGAGCCTAATATTAAAATGTTTTTTGAATTAATTATTTTATTATATACTATATATAGTACGATTATATGAAGCCAAAACACTATTCATGAACAGTAGCTACCGATATTTGGATAAATTACATTTTGCTCCCTTAAATTTATATTATTTATTCACTCCCCGCAGCGAAGCGCGGGTAAACCCTCTCGTTTATTAATAATTAGCAGGTAATCATGTAAAATGATGAACTAATATTTTTAAATTTGTTAAAACCGAGGTTATCAAAATCGGGATATTAAGCCACAAGGCTTGTGGCGTAGCAGTAAGGCATGTGGGGGATGTGGATGGTATCTCATTCACCCCAGGTTCGAATCCCTTCGTGCGCATCTTGTGACCAGGGTTAATTTCAGACGACCGAATTTTCAGTTCCAAATTGCCAAAGATGTAGTTTAGGCGAAGCCTAGATGAACCTTATCTAAAAAAATCGGGATACTACCTAAGATCATTTTCGTCTTCGCAAGAGCAGATCATAAGATCGAGATCGTAAGGTCCTACTACAAGTCACTATATTTTTTTATTTTTTTATGTGCCATAATTTTTTATCACAAACAAAGATCCAAATCCAATAATTCAAGTTTTAGATGTTAAAAACATAAATTAATAATTCCAACGAAATAACATAAATCCAAGATCCAAATCCAACAATCCAAGTTTCAAAATTACATGGTAGAGAGTGAGTAGTGGGCGGATTCTGGTCTGTGCGATGTGTGTATCATGTGAGGGTTTTAATTTCCTTATAATTAATGGAAACACATAAACTTTAAGTGTTACAATAATAAAAAATAAAAAATGAGGGGTCATTTATGGAAAAATAAAAAAAAATATCATTATACTTGTACCAACATTGGATCAGATCCTTTAACGTTGTGTTTTTCTCGAATTTTTTTTAGGGATGAAAAAAGGAAAAGGGAAGGAAAGTAGAATGGAAAGAAAAAAAATGTTGTGTTTTCAAGTTTTTTTAAAAGAGTGAGAGAAAGGAAGATGAGGGAAAAATAATGTTGATTTTCCTTTCAAACATGGGAGGAAAAGAAAAGAAATAAAATGAGAGGATAAAAAATAAATTAGAAAAATTAAAAAGATTTATAAATTTACACATATACCCATCAATTACATTCTTCTGCAAAATAAATAAAGGTATATCCGTAAAAGTAACATCTTTCTTTCATTTCTCTGCTGCTCAAGAACATGAAATTTTATAATATTTTTCTTTTTTTTCTCTTCTTTCCTTTCAATCTCAAGAACACGAATAATTTTTTTTTCCTTCTCTCTTTTTTTACAAAACTCGAAAACAAAGTGACGATTTTAGTTGCGATCTTATCTATGATCTGGCTAGGTTTTTGAATGTAGGATCGTAGGACCCTAAGAGCAGGATCGGGATCTAACTACCATTGTTAAAACAATTTTTAGAAAAAGTAAACATTAATTTATGGTTTTAAATAACCATCACTTATGATATAAATAAAAATAAATTTGATCAACCTTATATATTCTTTTAAATAATTAATTTAAAAAAAACATAAGTAATAATTAAATTAAATATTTTACTAAAATCATTTAACACGATTTTAATATCTAAGCAACAAAATAAATATAAATTTAATTCTTATTTAACTTACATAAACATATTTAGAAATGTTATAATTGGTTTTGATAACTAAATATGCTAAATAAGATTAAAAAAATAATATAAAAATGATTGATATGTTTAACAACACCTTAGATTGTGTTTGGCAAAAATAAGCAAGCTTATAAGCTAGTCCATTCAAACATGTACCGTAAACTAGTTTTTTGAAACACTACTTTGAGTAGCTTTTTGTAACGCCCATTTCTCAAAGTTAGTGATTTAACTGACTTTGTTAATTTATAAGTTAAGTGGGGTGGATTGTGTAACTTTCAAGTATAGGGGCCCTTGTGTCATTCTTGTTAGTTGGGGGTGCTAAGAAGCTTGTATATAAGCTTGTTGGAAGCCCAAAAACCTTCATTATTGTGTTGGACGGTATCTAGAGAAGAGAAATAGAGGGTGGCGACATTGGTGGTGCAATTGGAAGTTCAAGTGGATGATTTTGGTGAAATCAATCGTCAAGGATTCAATGATAACGATTTCCGGATGTAAGGTATGAATGAAATCATTGTTATTAGCTGTATATATATCGCTTCTTGGGATTGATTGAGGGTTAGGGTTCGTGAGTTGGGGAATTGGTCAATTGATGATCTTTTGGGATATTTTTCGGTGTTAAATCGTTATTAGGTTGATGTTAGATGGTTGGGGATGTTTGGATAAGCATCAATTGAGTTTTATGCTTGAAATCGACGTCGGGATTGAGATTTTCGAACTTTGGAACGAAATCCCGTCAAAAGTCGATTTGGGGTTCTGGTGGTGGCTCGCGCCGTGAGCATAGAGCCTCGCGCCGCGAGGCTTAGCTGGCGGACTTCGTGCCGCAAAATCTGAGACTTCGCGAACGCGAAATCTTGCTGTTTTGGGTTTTGGACTTTTTCGGTTAGGTTCTGTTTGGGGTTATCGTGTATGGCCTTTCCCTTGGGACTTTAATACAAGGCCTTTGGTAGAGTTTGAGACTAATTGGGATGGTCTAGCTACAGCTAAGACACGGGTTTCGGTATCAAGTGTTAAAGTGTTATGTTAGATGTTTGTTTATGTGTTATATGCATCTTATTATTATAGGTGCTGTTTTGCGAACGTATGTGCTGTATCGATACTGTGAATTGTGACGTGATCAGGGTGAGTACATTAACCCCTTATACATAGTTATGTGTACGGATTGCGTGATATACGTGTGTGGTGGTATTGAGACTAGTTTGCATGTTATTTGGTCGTGCTCATTATAGTGGTGGTGGCCACCGTGAGTATCGATGGTGTGGGTAGCCTGGTACTAGAGTCTACGGTCCTTGATGGTAGAGAGCCGTAAGGACATACTGTGTTGCATGCCTAGTTCTCTTTACTATGTGATTTGTGATATATGGTTTATGTGTATTGTGGTTTGTGCTCACTAAGCGTAAACTTACCCGTTTATTGATTTCTCTTTAGTTGCAGGTTCCTCCGAGAAGGACAAAGGGAAGGGACCCGCTTGAAGCTCCGAGATGGTGCGGCCCAGTTCCGCGTTAATGGGACATCTTGTTAATTTGTTTAAATAAGATTATCAGTTTTTGTCATTACTTTTACTAGATAATGTTTTTAGTATATTCTTTCAACAAGATAAGGGTTTGGTTCTAGTAAGAGTGTCCAATTTGGTGAGAAACATGATAAATAGTTATCAACCGTTTGGATGAGAAATAAACGAACATATCGATGAGATGCGTCGAAATAAAGATGCACCAAGATGTACCTAATCAATTCTCCTTTAAGTCGCAAATCTTGAGAGGATGTTTGACTAAAAAACAATCAACGGTTTAAAAACATTTCTCACATTTCCTATCAAAAATAACATTTTTCACATAATGTCAATTATTTATTAACTTTGCAATCTATGTTGACCATGTTAACTAAAAACCACAGTTGATCATTTTATTCAGTTTTTGAAAATTAACTTTCTAATTTAAAAGGAATTTTAATTAAAATTTTTAAAATTTGCAAAGATGGTTTTGTTTAGATAGGGAAAAGAAGAAATCATATTGATCTATTTTTAATTAATATGATTAACAAATGAATAAATGTTAAATTATATGTAAAAAATATTTGGATTAACTTTTGTGATGGTAAAAGTCAATAAATTAGTTTTTTAAAGTATTTGGTTTAACTTAGGCTATCAGTGTTTATGCAAAAAATTACACAAATTACGTCGTAAGATAAGTTGTGAGGCTAATCCGTCGAAAGTAAGAATCTAACTTGGTAAACGCACAAATAAATAAAGAAAAATGAACACAAGAGGTTGATGACGCAGGAAAAACCTCAATGTCGAGGAAAAAACCTGCGGCCGACTAAGATATAGTCGACGTTGTACTATGTATATCACCAAACAGGGGTGATGTCCTTGAATTTTACACTATCGGTCGTACGATTACAATAAAAATGAGAACTCGATCAAAGGTAAATTACAAAGATTGATGTAGAAATTAGAGAGAAGATCAGAGCAGCTTGGATAGTAATCAGTCCTCTTCAAATGAGAGTTTCAGGTGTCTTTTATAGTTGATTTTGCAGCAACGGTCGTCAATAATAGCTCATTAATGACAACGGTTGTAACTGTCGCGGGAATCCTGGTCCTAACGGTTGAGTATTAATTAGTTGCGTATCTTGGCCTTTAATGATGATTTAGTCCTCGATAACGGTCGATTACCTGTTACAAGAAAACAGACTAAGGAAAAATATGACCGTTAGTAGATAACTGATAATTGTCGTACGTTATCCTATGTGAATCGTACGATACTTGCTGGAGTAATCGTTCGACGAATACGCTATGACGTTCGATGGTGTTATGCGGATGTTCGACAGAACTTTAGGCTTGTCTCAGGACCTTATCTTAATACAGGACTAAGGTCCAATAAGATATCTTACGATTTTATATCGTCGTCGTACGATGGTAAATTTTTACCTAAAAAGTTTGCCCCCAAGATTTAGAAAAATATTTGCAATTGATTTTTCTGAATCTTCTAATCGTGACGAGGTCTGATCGAACGTCGAATGAATTGTTTAGAATGTAGTCGAATACCAAACGGTTCGGATGACGCAGCCTGATGACGTCGTTTACAGCTGTCGATTCGATGGTTTTCTTTGGACGCGTGTCATAATCTGATTGGACCTAAATTACTTGGAGGAGAATTCGGTTACCATAAGACTTGGAGAAGGCCAACAACAAGGTCTTTAAGATGGCTGATGAGATCAAGGCAAAGCAGGTCCTTGTCGAGGATCTTCAGTCGAAGTTAGAGGAAGAAGAGCTCATCAAGAACGAGCAGCGCGGTCGTCTGAAGTCTGCTGTCGACCAAGTCAAAGAGCTTCAGGAGGAAGTTGCCCGTCTTCGTGAAGAGAGGGCTAAGGCTGACGAAATCTCGTCCTCGGAGATCCAAGATCTGAAGGATGAAGTGGCTTTGACCAGGTTGGTCGCGCGTGCTGCTCTCCTCCGTCGTGTGGTCGCGGGTACTTTTACCCTTGAGATGGCGAAGGCTGAGGTTGAAGCCTTTAAGGATCAGATGGGATCCGAGGAAGATCTGGATGCTGATGACTTGAAGGACCTCGATGAAGGTGCAGCGGAAGAAGATAAGACGTTGGAAGAGCCTCAGGTTGCGGGTTCTGGGGAGGAGGTTATGCAAATAATGACTTCTGAATCCGTTCCTGTGACCGAGGTCGAGAAGGTTCTTACTGAGGCTGACTTCCCTTAGTTCGTATGTTTTAAGACAATTTTTGTAATCGTACGACGCCGTTTTTTGGCAATTTAAACATTGTTTGGCTTATGATATTTTACTTTATCTTGCGTTATTCTGCGTTTATATTTTATCGTGCGACTTTAGGCCTTAGAATAATTCAGAAACGTTTCTTTGTTGTTTTACTCTTAAATTGAGTAATCGTGCGACTGGCGTTTAGTCTTGCGCTCGTGCGATAGTTTCGTGCGTTTAAAGCATTCTGCGTTTCGTGCGAAAATCATGCGATTCAAGCCTTTGTCTTGCGATTCATGCGATACTCATGCGATCATAGCACCCTACTTGCGTTTCGTGCGATGGTCGTGCGATATTTGCGTTGGTCGTGCGATTTCTGCAAAGAATTTAGCTAAGGGGTGGCCGTTGGCTTGGCCAACGGCGCTCCGACGCCCAAGTTAGTATTTTGATAAAGTAGATAATCAAAATGAAAAAAGGATTAGAAGTAGTACCTTTTCAAGTGTGTCGCATTCCAACTACGTGGGATTTCTTTACCATCCATGGTCGTAAGTCGATAGGCTCCATTTCCAATGACTTTGGAAATCCTGTATGGTCCTTCCCATCTGATGGAAAGTTTTCCGGCGTTTGTCTCTTGTGTGTTTTGGAACACATGTCGTAGGAACAAGTAAGAACACCTTCTGTCCTAGAGCGGGTGGGAGTTTTCCCATGATGTCCATTCCCCATCGCATGAATGGCCAAGGGATTAAGACAGAGTGCAATGGTTCGGAAGGTCGATGGATCATACCTGAGTGTTTCTGACATGGGTCGCATTTCTGGACGTACCTTATTGCGTCTTCTCGTAGGGTTGGCCAATAGTAGCCTTGTCGAGAGATCCGATTGGCAAGGCTTCTGCCTCCAGAATGGTTTCCACATTCTCCGTCATGCATCTCTTGGAGGATTTTGTTTATTTGATTTGGATCTGAGATGCATCGTAGGATCAAGCCTGAGGTGGACCTTCGGTATAATTGATTTTCGATGATGGTATAACGAGAAGCCTTGATCTTCACTTTTCGAGCTTCCATTTTATCTTCAGGAAGACGGTCGTACTTAAGATAGTTCCAGATGTCGAGCGACCAATTATACACTTCTTCATTCATGAACATTTCCTCTTTGTTTTCGATCGTTGGTGTCATGAGATGAAGTATAGGTATATTTTCTAGGGATGGATCGTTGAATGCGGATCCCAAGTTGGCTAAGGCGTCGGCTTGCATATTTAGATCTCTCGGAATCTGTTTTATCGAAAAAGATTCGAATCGTGCGATTCGTTCTTTAGTAGCTTGGAGATACATCATCATCTTCGAGTATTTTGCTTGGAATTCTCCATTTACTTGATTCGTGATTAATAGAGAGTCACTTCGTACATGCAGTTGTTTTGCCCCCAGTTTATGGGCTATATCCAATCCTGCGATCAGAGCTTCATATTCTGCCTCGTTGTTTGTTGCTTTGAAGTCGCATCGTATGGAGTATACTATGTTGCCCCCATGTGATGGTTTTAAGACAACTCCAAGTCCTGATCCTCGTACGTTCGAGGATCCATCTACGTGAAAAATCCAAGGCTTGTTGTCTTGAAGCATCACATTATTTACTTCGTCGTACGTCGGAGGTTCTATTTCTGGACTGAATTCAGCTACGAAGTCTGCAAGTACCTGTGATTTTATTGCCGTCTTGGGTTTGAATTCGATGTCAAACCCACTTAGGTATATGCTCCACTTTGCTAGTCGTCCTGTAAGCTCAGGCTTTCGAAGTACAGTCTTGAGTGGATAGTTTGTTACGACAATAATATGATGAGACTCGAAATAATGCCTTAGCTTTTTCGCAGCAGTAACTAAACCCAGAAGTAATTTTTCCATCGAAGTGTATCTGGTTTCTGCGTCGAGGAAAGATTTACTTACGTAGTAGATGGGACGTTGTTGCTGATCTTCCTCTCGTACGATTACTGCGCTTACAGCATTATTGCTTACAGCCAGATACAAATACAAGCTTTCTCCTTCGTTTGGCTACGTTAACAGTGGTGGGGACATCATGTATTGTTTCAATTCTTGCAGAGATTTCTCGTGTGCTTCGGTCCAGTTGAACCCAAGGTTCTTTCGCAGGACGTTGTAGAATAGAAAACATTTGTCGGACGACCTGGATATGAACCTGTTTAAAGCTGCGACACGACCTGTCAATTTCTGAACCTCTTTCACATTTCTGGGTGATTGTAGTTCCAAGATCGCTTTTATCTGTTCTGGACTTGCTTCGATCCCCCGTCGTGTGACCATGTATCCAAGGAATTTTCCAGCTCGTACGCCGAAGGAGCATTTGGTTGGATTGAGCTTCATCTTATACTGTCGTAGTATGTCGAACGATTGTTGTAGATGTTGTATGTGATCGTTCGATTTTGCAGATTTGACCAACATGTCGTCAATGTAGACTTCCATCGTACGTCCTAGATGTTCCTTGAACATCTTGTTGACCAGTCGCTGATATGTCGATCCTGCATTCTTTAATCCGAAGGGCATTACTTTGTAGCAATATATCCCCTTATCTGTCATGAATGCCGTCTTCTCTTGATCGTCCGTATGCATCAGGATTTGGTTGTATCCTGAATATGCGTCCATAAATGTCAATAGTTCATGACCTGCTGTCGCGTCGACCATTGCATCTATGTGTGGAAGAGGAATTGGATCTTTCGGGCAAGCTTTGTTCAAGTCTGTGAAATCAATACACACTCGCCATTTTCCATTCTTCTTTTGCACGACCACGACGTTCGCAAGCCAGTCCGGGTATTTGACTTCTCTAATTTTTCCGGTCTTGAGTAAATTATCAACTTCGTCGTTGATAACTTTATTGCGCTCAGGTGCGAACTTACGACGCTTTTGTTTTATCGGCTTGAAGGTTGGATCCACATTCAACTTATGCGAGATGATATCTGGATCAATCCCTACCATATCTTCGTGCGTCCAAGCGAAGCAGTCGGAGTGTTCCTGCAAAAAAGATATGATACTATTTTTTATGTCAGAAGGTAGGGTTGCCCCCACGAATACCTTTCGATCAGGATGCTTTGAGTCGAGGACGACTTCTTCTAGTTGAAGGTCATCGTACGACTGGACTGCATCCTGGTTCTGTAATTGCTAGATGGTCTGCGGCTTCGATTTCATAGTGATCTTGTAGCATTCACGTGCGATTTTCTTTTCACTCACGATCTCTTGCACACCCCAAGGTGATGGGAATTTGACCTTCTGGTGGTATGTCGAGGGAACGGCTTTCATGTCGTGGATCCATGGTCTTCCGAGTATGGCATTGTAAGCGGACTGACAGTCTATCACATTGAACTTGATTTGCTTATTGATGCCTTTAGCAAATACTGGCAATATTATTTCGCCAACTGTATTCGTCGTATCTCCATTGAATCCGATCAATGTGGTAGTTCGTCGTACGATGTTTGATCTGTCAATTCCCATAATCTTCAAGGTGTCGGCAAAGATGACATTGGCAGAACTACCACCATCAATGAGGATTCTCTTCGTCAAGCAGTTCCCGATGGTTAATTGAATGACCAGTGCGTCGTGGTGTCTTGGATCAGTTTCCGAGAGATCGTCTTGGTCGAACGTTATCTTCGACGCGTCGAGTTCTTTCTCGGTTACTGACTTACATTCATCTGGAATTGGTTGTCCTTCTGGACCTTCTCGTGCGTGTCTCTTGGCTGCTGAATAGGTCAAACCACAGACTTCGGACCCACCAGTGATACAATTTACGACTTTTGTGTGTATTGGCGACGCAGGTCTTTTTTCTTCGTCGGGAAGGATGTCTTTCAAATGACCTTTCGATTTCAAATAAGAAACCTGTTTCTTCAGGCTGATGCATTCAGTCGTCGTATGTCCATGATCGCTATGGAAGTCGCACCATTTGGATTGATCTTTGTCTTTGTTAGGAACTTCCGGCTTTTTTGGCCATCGTATGTTTGTGTCGAGTTTGCGTAGGGCGTCAACTAGCTCCTTAGCTGTTCCTGCAAAATTGTAAGTAGATAATTCTGGATATCTAGTTTTACCTGAACCACGGGTCGAACGATTATTGGTCTCTTGTCGAGAGTTTCCAATTTTGTTCACCCTCTTTTGTTTGAATTCATGCTTTTGAGGACCAAGAGTCTTCTTGTCGTTTGAATGTTTGCGTCAAAAGATTGCATCGTCTTCAATTCTCATGTGCGCAAGTGTTCGAGCTCGTACGTCGTCGAAGTTTTCGGGTGGGTACTTGGTAAGATCCAAGTATAGTCCTGATGAGTCGTCCAATCCACGTTTGTAGGCTTCAATTGCAGTATTGATGTCGCAGTTCTTGACTTCGATCATTACTGCATTAAATCTGTTAAAATAATCGCGGATAGTCTCATCAGAGTTTTGTACGACATAGTATAGATCACTGGTCTGTTTCTCCATCTTGCGACTGCTTGCAAATTGTCGCGTGAACTGGTTTACTAGCTCGGACCACGATGTGATGCTCTTGGGTTTTAAGTTGATCAACCATTGTAGAGCCGCCCCTGTAAGTGTAGATCCAAAACTCTTGCACATGCAGATTTCTTGAAATTGAGCTGGAATCGGAACTGTCCATACAAGTTGCTTGTATTGTGCGACGTGTTCGACGGGGTCTGTGATTCCAGAGTATTTTGGCGTGAATGCTGGGATGTTGTATTTTTTAGGAATGTCGACAAGGGCAATCTCATCAACATATGGCGAGGCTTGAAATCCAGTCTTTGGCTCGACGTCGACTGGTACTGCAGCTCCAGGTAATTTTGCAAGTAATGCTAACATCTTTTGATTTTGTTCTTCTAGCATCTTTAGTCGTGTGTCCATAGGATCGCTCGTAGGTATCGGGTTAAATGGAAAGAAGCCGTTGGAGGTTCCAACGTCGGGCTGTATGGTAGTATGGATAGTAGGATGGGCCATTGTTGGTATATGTTCGGGCATTGATTGCGATGAGCTAACAAAAGGTCGAAAAGTAAAGAATGGGGAACTTTGCGGTATTGAAGGTCGCACAAAGTTTGATTGGAAGTTTATTCTAGGTGGAGGCGGCGGTGGGAAATTAACCAGAGGAGGTGGCATGTTTACTCCAGGAGGTGGTGGCGGTGGTAGATCAAACGAAGGTCGTGGTATTGGTACTGAGAGAGGAAGCGAAGCGATTGTGGTAGCGATTGTGGTTGTCGTAGCATTTGAAGCTCGAAGTCGTGCAAGTTCCTCGTTAGCTTGCACAGTTTGTTGGTTTAATTGCCGGATCTGCTCTTGGGCAGTAGCAAGTTGTTGCAATGATGTCTCATTTTGGTCACCCATATTCCTGCAAATAAGTGCTCAAAGAGACTCAAGAAAAAATATTAGTAGACAAGCGCCTTTACCAAATGAGATTTTCTTAAGACGGGGCCCCACGGTGGGCGCCAAATTGTTTATGCAAAAAATTACACAAATTACGTCGTAAGATAAGTTGTGAGGCTAATCCGTCGAAAGTAAGAATCTAACTTGGTAAACGCACAAATAAATAAAGAAAAATGAACACAAGAGGTTGATGACGCAGGAAAAACCTCAATGTCGAGGAAAAAACCTGCGGCCGACTAAGATATAGTCGACGTTGTACTATGTATCACCAAACAGGGGTGATGTCCTTGAATTTTACACTATCGGTCGTACGATTACAATAAAAATGAGAACTCGATCAAAGGTAAATTACAAAGATTGATGTAGAAATTAGAGAGAAGATCAGAGCAGCTTGGATAGTAATCAGTCCTCTTCAAATGAGAGTTTCAGGTGTCTTTTATAGTTGATTTTGCAGCAACGGTCGTCAATAATAGCTCATTAATGACAACGGTTGTAACTGTCGCGGGAATCCTGGTCGTAACAGTTGAGTATTAATTAGTTGCGTATCTTGGCCTTCAATGATGATTTAGTCCTCGATAACGGTCGATTACCTGTTACAAGAAAACAGACTAAGGAAAAATATGACCGTTAGTAGATAACTGATAATTGTCGTACGTTATCCTATTTGAATCGTACGATACTTGCTGGAGTAATCGTTCGACGAATACGCTATGACGTTCGATGGTGTTATGCGGATGTTCGACAGAACTTTAGGCTTGTCTCAGGACCTTATCTTGATACAGGACTAAGGTCCAATAAGATATCTTACAATTTTATATCGTCGTCGTACGATGGTAAATTTTTACCTAAACAATCAGTACCCTAACCCTCCCAACCTGACTGCCACATCAACTCCACATCAGCTTTTCTCCAACTCTCTCTTAACCTTTTGCAATCCGTACCCTAACCCTCTCAACCTCTCATATAAAACACACACGAGACACACATAACACGTAGCGGTGTGGTGAAGCCGCTGCAACCCCCAGCCCTCCAGCACGTGCACGACGTACTTTCTCTTCTGAGCCCGCCGGGTTGGGGTATGAAGCCCCGCCGCCCAACCCGTTCTCCCAGTACATGTAAAATAACCAAATGTCAAAATCCTATACGTTAGATTAAAATAAAAGTGGTATTTGTATTCTTTATCATAAAAAAACACTTTTCTCATTAAAAATAAACTCATTTATGACTTTTCAAAGAATCAAGTTTTGGTGGCTTCTCAAAAATCATTTTTTAAAAGGCATTTTTTAAATTATCAAAACACTATTTTTAATTTATCAGCTTTTTTTTATTCACCCAATAAACAGAGGATGTCTCCAGACTACTTATGGCCAAATGATACCGAACTGAACCGAATCGATGGGCTAGCCCGAATCCGACCCGTTGACCAACGCGACCCAACCCGAACCCGGTCAAACCCGGGCCTCAGCCCGCGGGCCCGGAACCCGGGCCGAACCCGAAACCCGCGTCGGAAACCGGTCCAGAACCCGGGTCAAACCCGGACCCGACTCAACCCGGTTTTGGTCAAACCCGGGTTTGATCAACACTGTAGCAAACCGAGTTTTAACCCGGCCCGAAGCCGAAATTTGGCCAACGCTACTCCAAACAAACAGCCTCTTGGGCTTAGAAAACGACAAACAGATATATGGTTATAGACCGCAGAGTAGAGACGAAAGAGCATCAAAAATTCAATTTGGGGGAAAATGGCGGACACTTCCAAACAGATTCCGCCGGAAAACGCCATGAACGTCACCAGCTTCATCACGAGAGTCGGCTGTGGTTCCCTAATTCCGGCCAAATACGAAGCTCACGATCTCCACTCCGATCTCATTCGAAGCTTGCTCAAAGTTCAACATGTTCATCGTGGTCGTATAACCTGCATCCTCACCGTCAAACCATACGCCTGCGTACAATCTCATTCTCTATCTCTATATTTCTAGCACTAATTTCATCATAAGTTTTATGTTTGACTTTACTTATTATTATCATCGTATGATTGATAGATTCATAGTATCTCTGAGTTTTGGCTTATCGAATAATTTCTGTGATTTGTGCTTAATTTTTGTAGGATCGAATCGAATTTGGTCAACACGTAGATTTAGATTGACTTCTTATCAACATTCGCATATATATTGAAAAAGGAATTGTAATTCAAAAATTCTATTGAGATATCGTTTAATTGCTCTATTGTTTTGCAGTAGAATTTTTTTTTGTAATGGAGACACAATTTGACTATTATAAACAATATAATAGATACTTTTTTTCCAAAATCATCACTGGTCTATTGCTCTATGTTTGGCAAAAATAAGCTAGGTTATGAGCTAGCAGCTGATAAGCTTAGCTAGTATATGTTTGCATAGACCATAAACTAGCTTATTGAAACTTTACTTGGAGTATTTGTAGCTTTTTTGAGTTATACTCTTGTTAATGTTAATTACTATAACCCAAGATACCCTTTTTGGTCATTTTACATACTCATAAGCTAGTTAATCACCTACTAGCTAACTTACTAGTCAACAACTAGCTTATCAGCTAATTTGCCAAACATAGCCATGGTTCCTTGATTTTTGTACATGAGGTCTATAAACATAATAAACCTGAAATTAAAAGTTAAAAACTTAAGAAAATGATACAACTGAGATTTGAACCCGCTTTTAGGAGAGAAAATGAGAGATATTTAGGTATATAACCGTAAATGTGATTTTAATCAACTAATCAATAACCTTGTGATGAGTATAGAGACATTTTTTTCTTAATAGGTTAGGAGGTCATGAATTTTATTAAAAACTCATTTGAGGTCAAATTCTTTAATGGCCAAAGAAAGAGATAAATAGGTATATAACCTTAAATCAGATTTTAATTAAACCGATAACCTTGTGATGAGTATAGAGGCATTTTTTTTCTTTGTAGTTTCAAGTAATAAACGCCGACACTCAACAAAAGAATTGGTCAATTAGGTATATAACCTTAGAGCTGGGTTCCGATGAGAAGTTTAAGATTAATGTGAGAAGTGGTTATCAACAGTTGGATGAGAAGTCGATGTACATTAGGATGAGATGCACTGGATCAGTTTCCTTCACAGCGTAATTCATGGGAGCACATGAGATTAAAAGTGATCAACTGTTCAGATCCACTTCTCACGCGTCTCACACAATCCTTCGCCCATAACCTTAAATACAATGTTAATTAAATCCATGATCTTGTGGCCTGTTAAATAAAAAACGGCTTCCAACTCGTCAAATATCTAAATTTACCACACAAAATAATAAAGTAACACCTTTCACGCCCCAGATATGCACCAGAGTGGCCATAGAACCTCTTCAATCAGTTATACATCTGTATAGCTTAAGCCAACAGAGAAGATATATCATATATGTACTAATAAAAGCAACATCCATCTGTCCTCCTTCGAATTCGATGGATACTACAAAATCATGGTTATGGTTTGTGCAGAACACTTATAACACCTTGCATGGAGGAGTAATTGGGTCGGTGGCCGAGATGGTTGCTACAGCTTGTGCTCGAACGGTTGTTAACAAAGATAAAGATCTCTTTCTTGGTGAATTGAGCGTCTCTTATCTCGCTGCTGCTGTTAAGCAGGTATGTCTTTGAGCCAATCCTTTGTTACTCCCTCTATCATTCATTTTCTTATCTAAAATGAACCCGACCTAACCTGAGAGCGTCTCCAACAGCTTCTCTAAAATGGAGAAAATGGGAATTTTGGACAATTTTTGGCTACAACATATTCTCTAAAACTTTCTTCATTTTGGACAAAGTTGGAGAGAGAGTGTAAGAGCGTAAGCTGACCCAGACACCTACGATTTATAATAAAAAGTTGGGAGTTGGGTGAACACATTTCTTCATCCATTGATTCTCTTTCTGGTATTAATCCGTTGATTTTAATCAAATTCTTTGTAATTGCCAGTCGGAAGTTATCGTTGATGCATCTGTGGTAAGAAGTGGTAGGAACTTAACGATCGTTGCCATAGAGTTCAAGCTAAAGAATTCCGAACATTCGACTTCCTTGTGCCGTGCTACCTTCTATAACATGCCCGCTGCGAACTTGTGAAGGTTTGTGACGGTTTTCTTCGGTTAAAACCTCAATCATAGTGCTTTTCGAAATGTTGACAGAGTAAATTCTCCCTCTGCCCCAAGATGAGTGTCGATAATCATCAATTGTACCCTTAATTGTCGTGAGACAGAGAAATTCATTACTTCTTTGATTATTAAGGGTAAAATTGTCATTTACTTAATTAAAATTGTTAAAATTGTTGATAATTATACATTTCTAATCATTTGAGAACCCATGAAATTGCGAGAATCCTAGGTAGAATTAAAGATGAGTTAACATATATTTGTTTTATAATGTGTTTGTTTCACTAAGTGAACCTTTTTGGGCTATTTGTGAAACAAAAGACATAAAAAGTTATACATTGTGAAATGGATACATATGAACAGTGGCAGATCCAAGATTTTTTTCTAGTGGGGTCACCTTTAAGGTAAATTAAATGTCCGTATAATTGCCGGTGTATTTTTAGACTAAATATAACGTTTCGAGGGTTTTTTTTAGAGTTTTTTGGGTTGATTTCAAGGGATTTCGAGAGTGTTTTTTGGTTTTTTTGGTTGATTTTGATGCAAATCTCTTTAGATGCTGGGGGCCGGACAAGAAATCAGTGGGGGGATGTAAGGTAGAAAGTTACAAAATTTATACTTTTACCTTAAAAAATTGTCCTTTTTTTCCTTCATATAATTCTTGTTCGGCTCTCTGCGTATGTATCTACTTATTTAGGGTTTTAGTTTGTACTTTTAATGTTTAGGCCTTAGATGTTGTACGTAAATACATAGTTTTTACATATATATTTATAAAAAGTAAACAAAAAACACATTACTTACAAATAACGCATTGTAAGGCTATGCATAACAGAACCCTCCCAAACCCTCCCAACCTCATTGCCACATGAGTGTTACATAAGTTTTTCCATAAATCCACAATAAGCCCTTTGGACCCCTCTCTATTTAGTACCCGAACCATTCCAAACTAAATACCCAATACAATAAATAAATAAAAAGTATGAGAGGAAGAGAGCGGGTAGACAGTGTGGCCACACCATTGCAGCCCGACATCGATGAGCCCGCTGGAGGTGTAGCAGAGCCCGCCCAGCCTGCCGGCTCCCAACCTGCCCAGCATGTGGTCTTGCTACGCACGGTCTAACAAGTCATAACATGTTATGGTGAACCCAAACCTTCATACTATAACGAGTTATTTAAAACCATGGTCCTCAGTACTCATTGAATTGTCCGAGAAGGAAGGCGTAGTTGCCAAATGACATAGTGTTAACCGAGAGCAATACTGCAAAGCATGAATAGTGTATACAATTTAAAGGGCATGTCATGATGGGTGTAAAACGATCTCTTTATAGCTTTTCTAATAAAGAATTGATTGTGTGATTTTCAAATCCATTGGTTGTTGGATCACAATCCATAAATAAATTTTTATATAAACTGCAAAGCCAACATTATTCATAGGTATACAAGTCATAAGAAAAACCCAATCGATTGGTTTAAGATTTGTTAAATATATTAAGTAACTTATATACCATCATCAACATCTTATCTTATATTTGAACCTGTGTATAATTTCGTATTTATAATTGGAAATTAAGAGCATCTTCAACAGCTTCTTCAAAAGTTCTTCAAAATGAAGAATCAAAGCCTAAAAATCTTTATAAGAAAATACATTCAACTCCAACAAATTCTTTATTTTGGAGATAACATCATTACATATATTATTAAAATATTACATATATTTAATAACATATTATTTCTCTTTCCTAAAAATTTATTTTAAGATTTTTATTGGTGGAATATAATAAAGAAAACATTTTCTCTCTCTTACTAATCATTTTTGTAGATTTTGGAGGGTTCTCTATATTTGAGGATTTTTGTATTCTCTTTCTTACGTTCTCTATTTTAGAAAAAGTTTTGGAGAGTCTGTTTGGAGCCCAAAATTGCCTAAAATCTCCATTTTCTTCAAAATAAAGAAGTTGTTGGAGATGCTCTAAGCACACTCATAGGTTGTCATACATCTCCATCAGCTATGATAAAATGAAAAAAAAATGTGATTTTAACAATTTTTTCTTCCAACTGTAATGTTGTTTTGTGTGCTAGAATAGAGAACAGGTGAAATAAATTGTAAAAATCTATAGAACTTTTTAGAAGAGAAAATCAATATTTTATCAAATATATTGAATATTTTATTAAACTAAATAATGTTAATAATATAGAGTAACCGTTGGAGATGGTTATAGTTTTTTTGAAGGATTTTGATTTTCTACTCTATTATAAAAAAGGGTTAAGTATACCAAAATGTATTCAATTTGTCACATTTTATCATTGTATGTACTCAACTTAAAAACTTACCATTGTATGTACTGAACTTGCTAAAATTGTCATTCTATGTACTAAACTATCATTCTATATATCCATTTAATGTACTTAAAAATTTATCATTTAATAACTAAACCTGCAAAAATGACAATTTTTAAGTTGAGTACATACAATAATAAAATGTGACAACTTGGATATATTTTGGTGTATTTAACCCTATAAAAAAGTATAACATACTTATTGAAGATGCTCTCTTAATTTAGCAAATGCTAAATTATACATGTAGTATTTTCGTTTTATATAATATATATATATATATACGAGAACGATATCAATTTAAAAAAATGCAAGGACGATTCTTCGCTACACATTTTCGGTTACGCTAGACGCGATCACGGAGGATTAACGAGATTCATGGATGGTGGAGATGATTAAAAGAGGGTGACCCAGTCAAAGCCATCTTTATTGACTGGATAATTGATTGAGAATCGTTTTCACATTTACTTAAAAGTTATCGTTCTCATTTGAACATTTCTCTACATGTATATGATTTATTGCAAATATTAAGCAAAAAAGCACCAGTGGTCTAGTGGTAGAATAGTACCCTGCCACGGTACAGACCCGGGTTCGATTCCCGGCTGGTGCAACCCATTTGAGCCATGATGACATGCCTTTGCTGATGGTTGGGTCCATCAGATCAGCTTGATTTTCAAGATTGACAATATAGGCCCTTCTGAGCTTTAAATTTTTACATTTCAAACCTTCTATTTAATTTTCTGTTCGTTTTTTCTCCATATTTCCTACTTTCTAATCATTTCCACCCTGTTATTTCTTATGTAATCCTTTTTTTAACCCAAAAAGACTTTTTATTAATGTTAAAGGTAATTATAGGAGTTCAAATGTTGTACGACAACACTATAAAGTACTGTATAATATTTAATAACACTAAAATATATTTTCACCCTTTTTCATTGTTCATATGTTTGAACACATACCAGTTCACAACAAAACTATAAATACATTAGTAAGCCGCTAATATTAAAAATGATAGGATAATGATTACAATGTTCATTCATATTGTTTATTACTCAATATAACATAAAGCGTTTGGTTCGCGGAATGCAATTCGATGGAATTGGAATTTATCCAAGAAGTTGATTTTGAAGTAATTGGAATGAAATTTGACCACATATTTTGGTCGTGTTTGGTTGAATGGAATGGAATTGTAAAAGGTAAGGCGAGCAAAATCTAAACCGAACCGAAACCAAAAAAAACAAGAGAAACTAAAAGCAAGAAACCGAACCGAAAATTGAAAACAGTTCGATTTTGGTTTTGGTTTCCATCTCAATCGGAAAAAACCGAACGAAACATACTCGGTTTCCCCAAAGACCGAACCAAAACGAACCGATTTATATTAAATTGTTTTATTATATATATAATTTGATTATTTAATTATATATATATATATATATTTATATTTATATACTAATATAATCTGATTATTTAATAAATAAATAAATCGAAAAACGAGACCAAACCGAACCGTAAAACGATTTGGAATGAGAGAGCGATATATGTAGATGAGAAAGCCATAGACGGAGAAAACGAGAGAGGGGGAAAAGATTCCAATAAATTCCATATAACACCTCATAAGAGTTTATTAAAAAAAGATATAGTTGTTTTGTCCTTTATTTAGATAAAGAACACAGTAATTTGACACTCTTCAATTGATGTAAGATGTTATAACTATAAAGACGGATTGGTTAAAATGCACAAGGCCTTTAGAACCAAATATAAGCTTATTAACAGAAGAACTATACAATGGGGAATTTATGCATTGGGAATGGTAGGAATTTTTCTATACACTTGCCACCCCCTAGTGTATACTCATCGAAATTAGTTGGCTCTTGTTGATTCAACAACATACAATTGTCCTTTTAAATCTACGAGTTGGTATCCGCTTACGATGCTACGCGAAGCACAGGGGCGTAGCCAGAAATTTATTTTAGGGGGGCTTCAAACAAGACGTCATGAATTAATGTTGGGTCTTTTTAGTCTTGTAAGATTTTGAGGTGAAGATTTGTTATGTTTATCGATGGACCAAAAAATATGAGTATTATGACTTTAGTTTGTAAAATGTTAGAAGAATGATAAATAAATTAAATTATAGTGTTAATAGAAGTCAAAAACATATTTTTATCATTAAATCATTATTTTTATTAATTTATTAATATATCATAAATAACATAGATATAAATACATCTAAACTATATTATATATTATATATAGGCGATAAGTACAATTCAAAACTAAAAAGTAAAAAACAAATAACATTATTAAAAACCTATGGTTCAAAATTCAATTTTAAAAAACCATTATTCATATGTTTTAGACTATTTTGGAAACTCATTATTATCCATATACTTTAAAATGTGTCGATATGCGAGTATTTATTTATATTATTATGATTTTTAATGTAATAATGTTTTCATAAAATGTATAAAATGAAAAAACAATAAAAAAAAAATTAACATTAATAATATAAACAATATTAGAAATCAATGCATGTTTTTTTGGAAGGGTGTCCGGGTCAAAACCCGACTTACCCCCGACAATTTTAAGAGCTAAAAATGACCCCACTTAAATGTTTCAATACATATGCACGGAAAAACTCAAACTCGATTAGGGCGTTATGAACCCCCGAGTAATAACCAATCTGTCATATTATTGGAGAGAACTCAATGCCATGTTAGGGTCTTAAATATTAATATACTCTAACACATAAAACTATAATTTGAACAATTAACAAAAGTAGAAATTAAAAAAAAAAAACTTTGTATTAATAAACAGACCAAAAAGATATAAGAAGTAAGAACGTCCAAATGGAAGTTTTATAAAAGTAAAAGAAATAAATAAATAAAAAACTTTGTAAAAGTAACGGAATAAAAAAAAAGTGATTTTCATTTGTAGAATAAAAGAAATTAAAAAAAATTGTAAAAGTAAAAGATATATAAAAAAAAGTGATTTTCATTTGTAAAATAAAAGAAATTAAAAAAATTGTAAAAGTAAAACAAATAAAAAAAGAAGTCAGAAGAAAAGGAGTTAAGGGGGGTCGAACCCTGGTCATTAGATTATAAGGAAGACTACTAACCATCTAAGCTACAGCTGCAAATGTGTATAATTTCCTATTATCTTCTATATATATTAAACAGTTAGGGGGGGCTGAGCACCACCCAGCCCCCCTACTAGCTACGCCCCTGGCGAAGCATATCGATTTTGAACCCAATAACTCAAAATGGCAAATTATTTCATGTTTTCTTTAATTTTCTTTGATGCTAATTTTATGGTTTTGTCTTACATACATATGAAGTTATTATGTTTGATTGGTAAAATGAAATATAGAGTAGTAGGGTTTTCAATGCCATAATAATTGTTGTTCCTAGAGAGCTCAATGACTAACTAATGGTAACAAAATAACACACCATCAGAATTGTCAAGTTGTTATTCTTTTGGATTCTATTGGATGAAATAAAGACTTTGCAATGTTACTATTTTGGATTCTATTGATGAAACAAAGACCTTGGTAATATGTATGTTATTTTTGTTGGCCATCATGAAGACCCTCATGAGGCTAATATGATTTTTGATGTGTTGTGGAAAAGTTTTTGTTTATAATTGGTATTGTCATGTCAAAATGAACTCTCACATGAACTCATAGATAACTCGATATTAAATGAATATATAAACATATATAATGCATAAACTACCTTCCAAACCGAAAACCACAAGATTGATATAAAAAATTACACAAATTCAAACACAAACCAAATCATGATTCGTTTTTGCCAACCCGAACATAAAACAAAAGGTGTCTTTACATCCAAAACAACAACAAAGGGTTCATGGTTAAACAATATAAAAACAACCATATTGGTCTTGCAAAATTCGTCAAGCAAATTCTATACATGAAAGAAAATTTCATCCATTCATGAGATATCTTATCTTACACCAACCTTCTTTCAACAAAGGCAATGCCAACGACATTTATCCTTTGTTGTTTCTCATTGTTTTACTCTCTTATTGCAACACAAACTCATAAACTGACGCGGTGCGGGGATACGCGGAAGGGATCGACAAACGTCAAATCCAAAAGATAACGAGAATTACAAGCGTAAAACTCAAACAAACCAAGAGATAAAACTCCAAAGAAGAACTATAGCCTAAGCATCCTATTTATAATATAGCTAGGAGATAAATATGAAAAATAAATAAACCTAAATCTTCCCTAATACCAATCCTTAACTTGATAACTAAGAAAACTAATAAAAGGAAACTAAACAATAAGAAAACTAAATAAATATTATAGATAAATCCTAATTTAATTAAAACTAATTTATCATTTAATAAAATACTTAAATAAACAGATAAATGCGACATCTTCCGGTTTGATCTGATTTGCGAATTGCCCAACGAGAAGCTCGCGCCGTGAGATGCATCTTCGCACCGCGAAGTCGCGTATGCTCCTATACTTAATTTTCTTCTTTTTTCGAGCCCGTTTTCGTGGTTTCCAGAAATCTCTAAAGAACTTCAACACGGGCCGAAACTGATCTGCATCATAAACCATGGATCCCATATTGTAATTAGAACTTGATTCCTCCTTCCCGCAATGCCATTTACGAGAAATACAACTGAGATAAATGCATGTTGAAGAGGATAATGGAATACAGCTAGAAAGGACAATGCACTCATGCTTTCATTTTAGCAAGCTCAGTAGCTCAAAAACCAAGTATTGTCTTGCCTTATCATTGATTATAGATAAGCAACTACAATATAATCGGGGTCTTTCACTATGAATACGATGAGGTACTTGCCCAATAACGGGCGACATACGTGGTTCATCAAATCCATGAATACGGTCGATGCATTAGTTAGCCCAAACGGCATAACTAGGAACTCGTAATACCCGTAACGAGTTCTAAATGTCGTTTTCGACACATCTTTTTCTCTCACCTTTACTTGATGGTATCCTGAGCGAGGGTCAATCTTGGAGAAGCATCTTGCTCCTTGGAATTGATCGAAGAGGTTGTCAATCCGTACAAACAAATGTAGTGGCATAGTACAAACAAATGTAGATGTAAACCTAAAGATATGAGTTGATAGATTCATGAGATCTAAGACATGATAAAGAGAGATGGTGCTAAAGTTGAATGATGGAGGAGGTAGTGCACTAGTGCTTACTGTTGTAATGGAAAAGGGTTTCATGGTGGTTGGTATTTTAGTGGATTTTGTAAGATTTATTTCAAATAATATTTTAAAATATGTTACCTCTTCATTCGTTTTGTAGTAATCAGTTGATAGAAAATAATTTAATTATTTTTTAATATATTATAAAAAATTTATAGAGAAATGGAAAACAAAAAAATCTCTTTTGATGTTATAACTTATAGTATATTAGTCGAGCATTTTGCAAAGAAGGCAAGGTCGAAGATGCAGAGGCTGTTTTGAACAACATGGTCGAGAGAGGAAAGGTTCCTGATGTAGTGACATTCACTTCACTTATTGATGGGTATTGTTTACATGGTGAAATGAAGAAAGCTAAGGAAATCTTTGATTTGATAAAGATGAGAGGTCGTGTCCCTAACGTTATGACTTATAGTAGTTTATTGAACGAGTATTGCAAAAATTAAAGATCGGTGAGGCATTGCTTTTGTTTCATGAATTAACAGAAAAAAGTATGAAACTAAATGTGGTCACTTATATGTTATAACACCATGTTACAAGGATTGTTTCGAGTTGAAAGGTGCAAAGATGCACGTGAACTCTGTAATGAGATGTGAGCACACAACCATATCTCACCAGATGCAGTCACTTACATAATAGTTTTGGAGGGTTTTTGCAACAATCGTCTAGTAGACGAAGCACTCTCTTTGTTGCGTTTGATGGGCGACAATGAACTAAATTTGGATATTGTTTTATGTAGTGGCAGAGTACAAACAAATGTAGATGTAAACCTAAAGATATGAGTTGATAGATTCACAAGATCTGAGACATGATAAAGAGAGATGGTGCGAAAGCTGAATGATGGAGGAGGTAGTGCTTACTGTTGTAATTGAAAAGGGTTTCATGGTGGTTTAAACGTTAAAAGCCCACATTCTCTTTCTAACTCATTCTTGTCTCCCATTTTCTTGTTTTGTATGGCCTCCACACCTAAATGTGTGTGTGTGAGAGAGAGAGAGAGAGAGAGAGAAAGAGAGAGAGGATAGAAGATGGGGAGGCTAGTGGCTGATGGTGAAGGTATCGTTGCTGAAGATATGTTACTAGGTGGGGGTCGGATGCTAGAATTGGTGGTTACAATTACAAATGTGGTGTTATATAGGTGATTAGGTGTGTGTATATATATACTTAATATTTAGAGAAAATTATTTATATACCCATCCACTAACCACCAATTCACCTCCTACCATTTCTCTCCCTCCGATTTCATTTATACCCACCGGGCCGCCAAACACCTTCTGGCGACCGCCAAAATATTTCAAGTAAGGTTTTACTCTATATGAAAATTGGCGACCGCCAAAATACTTGATAAACATTGGCGGCTCAAATTTGTATTACTAAGATAAAATTGTAATAACTAACACACCTACCCCCTTGGCTCAATTTCATTTGGCGGCTCATTTGATTCACCATTGGCGGTTGAATAAGGAAGGGTGTTTGGGAAGGCTTTTTGGCGGCTGCCGGAGGTTTTTGGCGGAAGGATTTTGGCGGCTCGGTGGGTATAAATGAAATCGGAGGGAGAGAAAGGGTAGGAGGTGAATTGGTGGTTGGTGGATGGGTATATAAATAATTTTCTCTAGTATTTAATATAATAATATACTCTTTATTTTCAATGTAAAATTAAAGTGATACAAAAAGTCAAAAATACCCTTAAGGTTAACGGATCATTTGTTAGAGGATCAAAAGTGAAATAAAATGACAACAAAATAATTATTTATGTAAGTAATTTAAAAGAATTGGATGAAAAGCTTAAAAGACACTCATCCATGGCGTCCTGATCTCCTTCTTCACTCTGCTTCAAGTTCCAACAACCAAAATCCACACAAAACCCTCACTACCTACTACTACAATCAGATCTTGATTTCAAACATGCTAATAATAAGTTTCTACTACTAGTTTCTTCTTCAATCTCTCCTTACCTTCTGAAACATAATGAGGCATCTCGATCTCATATCTTCAAAGCAACACAACCGACAACAATGGCGGTTCCTAGACTTCGTATCTCTCGTCTTTTTCGCTGCTATCTTCCTCTTCTTCGTCCTCGTCCTCACTCCTCTCGGCGACTCCATTGCCGCATCCGGCAGCCAAGCTCTCTCCACCAGCTCCACCATCGGTGCCAACCGACGCCACCACCACCTCGTTGCCCTAATTGAAGCCGGAAGAAACCTAACGATTGAGTCGTGTTCTGCTGGTACCGTTGATTACATGCCGTGTGAGGATCCTAATCGGAATAGATTGCTGAGTAGGGAGATGAATTATTACCGGGAGAGGCATTGTCCGCCGCCGGAAGAGCGGCCGTTGTGCTTGATTCCTCCGCCGGAAGGATATAATATTCCGATTCAGTGGCCTACTAGTTTGTACAAGGTAGTTTCAGTTGTGGATTATTTGATTTTTGCTGATTTATGTGGCTATATGTGATGGTATTTGAATTGATATTTTGGTATGTTGAATTTGAACATGAAGTTCAATAACTATACAAATAGTTGATATGTGTATGTGTGTGTTTCGGAAATTAATTGTGTACAGAGATGGAAACTAGTAGGATGTGGCTATGACATACAACACTTGTTTAGATGAAGTATCATTTGATGCAAGAGCTTAAGTAGTTTCTAACTATGATGCTTTTGCATTCGATTGCAAATGAACCATTATATTTGATTATTTGCTCAAATGCAAAAAGAAATACTTATATATAGAGAGGAAAGTTCAAATGTGAACCACTTTTTGGTTGTGAACGTGAGAACAACCGAGAGAGCGACACGTGGCGGCTTTGAGTGTGGTCCCCCCTTTTAATTCAATGCCCTCCCATGAATCTGATACGACCCAAATCTTAGCTTTATTATTATAGTTAGATAATTATGAATAATATTTTATTTATTAGGTAAGGACTATTTTAGATAAGTATTATATTAGATAAAGATATCTATTATCTTAGATAAAGATTCGAATCAATTATATTAGGATATCTTTTAATTATATATAGGTTATTAGGGTTGTAATTTTCCTATGATTAATTTGATTGGTGATTTTGATATCATTGGAGAGTGGTTTACCTCTCGAAAGTAAACCGTGGGAGAGTTGATCGACCTCTCGAACGTCGATTGTTCTATCTTCCTATTTTCTGTTCGTTTCTTTTAATAGTTTATCAATTGGGTTCCTATCAATTGGTATCAGAGCGGTCGATTCTCGGAAACACTTTCCATCGCGAAAAACACCGTTTCACGATCGGGAACACTGTTCATCGAGTACTGTTCATCGCGAAAAAAAAAATCTTCGATTCGGTCAAGATGGTAAGCGACACAGAAAGAATCACAAACCTGGAAGCGAAGATGGCTAAGATACGAGAAGTATGGGAGGCTACTCGCCAAGAAAACGCATTGCAGTTCGAACATTTAAGGAAGGCAATCAGCGACTTATCTCGGGAGATCAGCAAACTAGGAGGGAAGAGGGCAAAGTCTGGCATTGAGGGGGAGCGATTCAAGAAGCTGGAAACGGTGATTGATCCCGCGCGTTCAGAGTTCAAAAAACAACATGCGGAGAGGATCGAGTTGCTGCTGCAGCAGAAACAACATTCCAGGCCACCGCCAGCACCTAAGATGGCAATGCCGGCGTCAACAAACGACACTCAGCCGCTGATCCAGTCGTCAGGCCTGGTTTTTGATGAACACGAGCTTCCTATACTACCATTCCAAGAGGCCAATAGTGAGAAGGTTGGTCGTCGACCGATTGTTGGCCTCGGCGATACTAAACCCGTGATCACGACAACAATTGTTAATGAAGGCAAAGAAAATAAAAAGGAAAGAGATAATGGGAGGAAAGTTTTGCCGACTAAAGAGAAGAGAGGTTCTATAGGAAGACAATGGTCATCGAAAGTCATCGTTGAGGATGGAGGCTACCAGGCCACAAAGATATTGTCCACCGATCATTCAAAGAAATTAGGGTTCTACCTGAGACCAGACCCAACACAGCCAAATGGGGATTTCCTTTACTTTTTCTATCCACCTTGAGGACAAGGTGTTTTTTGGGGGCGGAGTAATGATACGACCCAAATCTTAGCTTTATTATTATAGTTAGATAATTATGAATAATATTTTATTTATTAGGTAAGGACTATTTTAGATAAGTATTATATTAGATAAAGATATCTATTATCTTAGATAAAGATTCGAATCAATTATATTAGGATATCTTTTAATTATATATAGGTTATTAGGGTTGTAATTTTCCTATGATTAATTTGATTGGTGATTTTGATATCATTGGAGAGTGGTTTACCTCTCGAAAGTAAACCGTGGGAGAGTTGATCGACCTCTCGAACGTCGATTGTTCTATCTTCCTATTTTCTGTTCGTTTCTTTTAATAGTTTATCAATTGGGTTCCTATCAGAATCGCGCCTAGTCATCTGCTGTGGATCTGACGTGGCGCCTAGTCATCCGCTACGTGTCGCCCTCTCGGTTGTCCTCACGTTCACAACCAAAAAGTGGTTCACATTTGAACCCACCCCTATATATATATATATATATATATATATATTGAGAGAGAGAGAGAGAGAGAGGGAGGGAACTCCCCAAGAAATGAAAAACTGATGAACACCTTAATAACTGTTCATTTGTATGGTATGTACATGTGTATACGAGTAAATGGAAGATGTTTCCAAGTTTTTTTTACCAAACCTGCCTCTCCCAATTAAGAAACACACTCATACACTCATTCTATATATGAAAAACCTGCCTCTCCCAATTAAGAAACACACTCATACACTCATTCTATATATGAAAAACCTACCTCTCCCAATTAAGAAACACACTCATACACTCATTCTATATATGAAAAACCTACCTCTCCCAAATAAAAAGTTTCCCCCATACATACGACTTTATTCATACAGGACTTAATGAAAACCAACCAAACAGCCCCTAATTCATCTACTAGTTAGATTAGGTTGAAGCTTTGCATTGACAACAACTTGAGATGTATTTGAGTTGGGAACCTAGCTCAAATTCTTTCGGTTGTACTCCATGTGATAGTCGGTTATCTATATTCTCGTGTTCTAGCATTCAAAGCATGATCTTGGACTCCACTTGTGTTGATAGACGTTTCTAGTCCTGTGTTTGTGTGTTCCTATTGTGAATTTAGGATGAATACACCATCAATGGCGGATCTAGGAATTTCAAAGCAAATGATCTCTTTTAAGAAGTTATGTCCATATGATATTACGGTAAAACCTATAGCAGCCACAAGAAAGTTACCATTAAACTCATCATCTTAGTTTTTTTACAGAGTGAACATGTGATTAATTTACATTCCTTTTTTCCCTGACGACATTATCTCTCTTTAAAAAGGAAAAAAGTTGGAGCTTAATCAATGCCAATTTCAATAAATTTGTCATATGTAATGAGGGAGAGGATCATTTCTTTTTGACAGATGAGTGTAGATCTGCCTCCGAATACCATAACCATACCCCTAATGATAACCATATAGTTATATCGATTCCTTGTGTCGTGGCATTTCTTTTGCATACGACATAGTGAAAGGGTAGTGGTGGTTTGGATCCTTCTATGCATGGATCTCGTTAAATATGTTTATAGCAGAAGCTCACTATTGCAAATGTCTAACATAGATTATTCAGCATTTCTCTGGCTGATCTGTATACTACTTCTTTGTCCCAAAATAAATGCCCACAATGAAAAAGGCACACTATTTTAGAAAATTGTAATTGTTACACTTTGAAATGAACTAAATGACAGTTTTACTGTTAATAATAGAGGGAGTAATGAATTTCTCCATCTCATAATTAAGTCTAGAATTGGTAAGTAGACACTTATTTTGGGACAAAGTAAAATAGAAACGTGGACGCTTATTTTTGGGAGAGAGGGAGTCGTATTCTATTTTTCTACACGTCTTCTCATGCATCCTTCCACTCTAGTTCTCTTCTTGGACTTATACGAAGAACCTGTTTGTTTGTGTGAACGCTACAAGAAAGTGGCTTTGATTACTCTTTAATGAAGCTTTCATCCTCATTCATGGTCGAAATATTCACATTTTGTGAAGCATGTGCTTCATGGTTCATGATTGATATTATTAAGTTACGGAGCAGCGGAATCACAAAGGTTGGGCTTTGTAGCATTGCATATTTATAACTTCCCTTATTGATTGTGTATTTTGTAGTATTCAAATTCACTCGATGAAAAAGTTATCTATAACACGAAAGGAACCCGAACCCATGTTTAAACTCAAGGATTTCTAGTGTAGGTCTATAAAAAAAATAAACAATCATTACAAAAAGGAAGGGAAAGATTGTTTATAATGAAGTCTGTTAATCTAGATTTGCACAATTCCATACATAAATTTGAATCTTTTTTGGTTCTTTTTATATTTTAGTCCTTGCTCTAATTCAATGGTACTTTAGAAGCTCTTAGTATGAAGTTCTTCGATTACTCGAGTGTCAAGAAATGTAAATGGTGAAACATGCAACTTATTGCTCTCTGAATTCGTGAAACATAGTGTTAGAATCCTCATTTGATCTATTTTACATCATCATGGTTAACCTATGGCAATTTTGCTATAAACATGGCTTATAATATAACTTTTTTTTTTGTCTTTTAAATGCAGATATGGCATGAAAACATGCCATATAATAAACTAGCTGAACGGAAAGGTCATCAGGGATGGATGAAAAAGGAAGGTCCACACTTCATATTTCCTGGAGGTGGCACTATGTTTCCAGATGGAGCCGTACATTACATCGAGCAGCTTGAACATTATATTCCGATTTCTGGCGGGGTTCTACGGACGGTTCTTGATATGGGATGTGGGGTAAGATTTGTAGAGCGACAAGTGTACTACAAGTCGTTTGCATTTAATACTATTTTATAACTTTAACCGATCTGACAAAATCTATTCACCGCCTTTCTTAGATTAGAAACAGCCGGGGGTCTTCATGGAAACAACTGCTCTACCCTTTGGGGTAGAGGTCGGGTCTGCATACATCTCACCCCTCCTGGACCCTACTTTCAAACAGCATACTGGGTTTGTTTGGTTTGGTTTGGTGTATTAATCTCCTTTTTCTAATGAATGATTTTGGCGAGTCAGACAAGACACATAACCATGTCAATTGTTATGGTTTTTGGGAAAAGAGATCCATATGTAGTTGTTAATAAAGTTGAATTTACCAACTTTCATTAACTAGTATCCATTTATGCTGAAAGGCTATGGATATGGTTCTGAAGCAAACTGCAACATTATGCTTTTCTAGTCACTTTTGCAACAACTATTTATCAAATTGGTTAAATGGATGAATGAATTGATAGGTTTCTTTTGGGAAAACCTTGGGCATCCAGGCTAGCTTACGCGCACCTCAATTAATCACATGGGACCTTGAGGTTAACAGCCGGTTAAACCTCTAGCGGCCTCACACGGGAACTCGAACCGGTAGCAAACCTAAGGCTTTACCAGTTTTAGCTATATCCCTTAGAGCTAATGGATAATTTGGGCAAAAAGTTGATACTGGCAACCCAAAACGGCCCCACATGGAGCCTCCCTCCAAAGACACCAATGTGAGGGGGTAATTTTTTGGCTCACTCAGCGGTTGAGGCTAGCCAGGGAAGCGGGGCGGAATTGAACCCTTGACTAGTCTTGTATATAGGCAAAATCCCCCCATCCCCACCCCTCTTGCCAGTTGAGCTACATGCCGAATTGGTAGTTCATCGTTTTCGTAATAACCTTTTTGGTCTCCGACAACTGAGGTTTGTAGGTCTTTGAAACTCATATTGGTTAACTTTGTAGGTTGCCAGTTTTGGAGGGTACCTATTAGCTGAAGACCTTTTGACACTCTCTTTTGCTCCAAGAGATTCACACAAGTCACAGATACAATTTGCTTTGGAAAGAGGAATACCGGCATTTGTTTTGATGCTTGGCACTCGTCGACTCCCGTTTCCCGCTTTCTCATTCGACTTGATCCACTGCTCTCGTTGCTTGATACCTTTTACGGCACACAGTGGGTGTTCTTTAATTTGCGACCTCTGATATACCTCCTCTGGCCATGAGATTGCAACATTTTTTTATTATAAAGATTGTAGATGAAATTAATAGTTTGCCCACCATCATCATTACACGTTGATGGCAGTGATTTTAATCGTGAAGGCTTCTTTGTCTATCTCTAGTACTCCCTCTGTCCCAAAATATATGTCCACAATAAAAAACATACAGTTTAAGAAATGTGTAATTATTACACTTTTTCAATTAACTAAATGATATTTTTACCCTTAATAATAGATGAAATAATAAATTTCTCCGTCATAATTAAGGGTAGCATCGAAAAGTAGAAGCTTACTTTTGAAAGTGGACACTTATCTTGGGACAAGCTAAAATAATGGACACTTATTTTGGGCCGAAGGCCGAAGGGAGTACAACATATTTTAGATACTCCCTGTGTTCAAAAGTGTTGGGCTATGGTGAGAAGTTGAGTTAACATGAGAAGCGTGAGAAGTAGTAGTTATCAGCCGTTGGATGCACAGGATCAATTCTTTTACAAAGTGCAATTCATGGAAGAGCATGAGATTAAAAGTTCAAGGGTTAAGATCCACTTCTCACGCTTCTCACGTTAACCTCAACTTCTCACACGATCCTTAGCCCTGTTCAAAAATAAATGTCCACAATGAAAAAGGCACATGGTTTTAGAAATGTGTAATTATTTCCCTTTTTAATTAACTAAATGACAATTTACCCTTAATAATAGAGGGAGTAGTGAATTTCTCCGTCTCATAATTAAGGGTAGAATTGGAAAAGAAGACACTTACTTTTGAAAGTGGACACTTGCTTTAGGACAAACTAGAATAAAAGATGGGGACTCTTATTGGGACGGTGAGGGTATTGATTAGTCGATCTTTTGCTTAAACTATGAGTCAAGTCAAACGTTGCAATCTTCATTGGAGAGGGAGTATGTGATAGCTCTTAAATAGCTTTTCTTACAAGATGGACATTTCACTTTGCAGATGCTACATATTTTATGGAAGTTGATAGATTACTTCGTCCAGGAGGGTACCTGGTAATCTCGGGGCCCCCTGTACAATGGCATGGTTATGAAAAAGAGTGGGAAGAGCTCCAGACAGTCGCTAAAGCATTGTGCTATGATTCAGTTGTTGTGGATGGGAACACTGCCATATGGAAGAAGCCCGCAGATAATTCATGTCTCAAAAGCCAAAAGCATGCGATCAAATTGTGTGATAAGTCTGATGACCCTAGTACTGCATGGTAATTTGATATGCACATATATATTGTGACACACACACACACACACACACACACACACACACACACACACATATATATATATATATATGAGAGAGAGAGAGAGAGGTTACCGACTTTTAGGACCATCATGTTTTTGGCTTTTTTTTGCAAATAAAGCATCTTTATTGGGATTCCACAAAATAATTGAAAAAACGAGTAATTTTCAAAGCAAAAAAGCCAAGTATGAAGGTTTTTTGCTCTTCTTTTTTTCTTTTCAAGTTTACCCACAGTACCTCATTTTTGCCAATTACTTTGTTTTTGGTATTTTCTTTTGAATAATGGTAAATTTGTAACCTATAAGTCAAGTTAAATGGTTCAAAAAATCAATCACTACACACACACACAGATTGGCTTTGAAACCATTATATATGCATAGATATGTATATATATGCATGTAACCTATAAGTCAAGTTAAATGGTTCAAAAAATCAATCACTACACATGTATGTAACTATGTATGCATGTAGATATGTACACACACACACACACACTTATAGACAAAGGATCATGTGAGAAGAAGAGTTGACATGAGAAGGTAAAAAGGGATCTGGACCCTTGATCACTTTGATCTCAACCCCCACCCCCCCCCAAAAAAAAAAAAAAAAAAAAATGGATCCTGCTTGATACGGGGATTGATCTGGTGCATCTCATCCTAATATGCATCCGAGGGTGAAATTCCTTTTTTACCCTTCTCACCATAATTTTCATTCTCACGAGAACCCAACCCCACACATATACACAGACACATAGGGGTTGGTTCAAGTAAGAAAGGTAAATATTGTGATAAGGTAAGAAGGAAGGTTCACATAAATCCAATAGAAAAATCTATTTAAAAATGCATAAGTGAACTGACGTTACAAATTATCCTTATGGGTTCAGAAATGCATCTTCCATCTTGGATCACATATGAATCTTCCATTCTTACCTTCTCATGATATTTAGCATATTTGGTTTCATATGTGTATAAACCTGAATATTGGAACTTTTCCAACCTGATAAATACATTGTTGCTGCAGGTACTATGGTTTAAAACAATGTGTGAGTTTGCCGTCTTCCGTCAATGGAAAACTTGCCGTTGGTGCAATTCCAAAATGGCCCCAAAGACTAACAGAACCTCCATCAAGGGCTACCATAATTAGAAATGGAAATGAGGAGTTTGAATCCGATACGCGCCTCTGGCAAAAGCGGATTTCTTACTACAAAGAAACATTGAACTTGAAGCTCGGGACTCAAGCCGTAAGAAATGTGATGGACATGAATGCATTTTTTGGTGGTTTTGCTGCCGCACTCATATCCGATCCGTTGTGGGTGATGAATGTGGTTCCACACGATAAGCCGTCAACTCTTGGTGTCATCTTTGATAGAGGCCTTCTCGGTGTTTATCATGATTGGTGAGTTATTGCCCATTTGCTTATATATTGTATGTTCTTCAGTTTTAATAATTTACTTTTCGAACCACCTTGCCCATTTTCTTTGCTAACATTTGCAAGAATGGTTTGTTTCGGATAAAAATAGCAAATTATGATATTTTTTACTTTAAATGTTCATAATTTGTCCAATATACTTCCCCATCCCAAAATAAGGGTTTGCATTAGTATTTTAGTTTGTCCTAAAATAAGTGTCTACTTTCAAAGTAATTGTCTACTTTCCTATTGTACCCTTAATTATGACAGAGAGAAAAACATCTCTCTACGATTAAGGGTAAAATTCTCCTTTCATTAATTGAAAAGTGTAGTAGTTTCACATTTCTAAAACTGTGCATGTTTCAACCAAACACTTGCTGGCAAAGATTACCACCCTCACTTACCTTATCGGATGACATTCTTGGCCATCAAAATTGATTTGTTGGTAGGCGTGTTTTATCCGGTAAGCGCTTACCGAGTAAGTCATTTCCCTTACTTACTAGGTAAGATTTTCGGTCCTTGCTATGTCGGTACTTGTCATGCATACACGATAAGATAAGTGACACTTGGTACGCTCTTACCGTGTAAGTGTTTGGTAAATGACCCCAACTCATGCGCACGTCAAATAAATTGCAAGTCGCTATCAATTGGGTCATCTATCTATATTGAACTAGTATTAGTCTATATTTCTTTCTTTATGTGTAATCTATGACTTTATGTCAAATGGCATCTACTCCCTCTGTCCCATGAAAATTGCAATAATTTCCATTTGGGGATGCACTATAAGTTGCAATATTTGGAAAGTTTTTAAGTTCCAAATGTCTATTTTTCTATCGTATTTGTTACAAAATTTTGATGATATTGATTCTGATGTATATTAGAGTACCTTGGTTTGGGTGTCGTAGCCATTTGACAAATACTTCCACACTTTCTTAAAACCATGTAGTAGTAAATAATTCATATTCAATGACTTGGGTGGTCAAAAGCGAAGCACATTATTACTCCTTCTGTCTCAAAATAAGTGTCCTTGTATTTATTTTAGTCTGTCTCAAAATAACCGTTCACTTTCAAAAGTGTCTATTTTCTAATTCTACCCTTAATTATGAGATGAAGAAAAATTGATTACTCCCTCTATTATTAAGGGGTAAATAGTCATTTAGTTAGTTAAAAAGTGTAATAGCTAGACATTTCTAAAAGGGTGTTTCATTTATTTTGGGACAAAGTAAGTATTTCATTTTGTTGATTTATGTGTGTCTGTGTTACTTTAGTCTACTATGAATGCCGCAGTTTGGTATTAACGTTCAATTGTTTGACACATTATCTTCACAGAGACTTCATCCTTCTTGTTTTTGTAGGTGTGAACCTTTCTCAAGTTACCCTCGGACTTATGACTTCATCCATGTGACTTCATTTGAGTCACTCATAAAGGATCCGGTTACCGGCAAGAAGAGGTATTAAACTCAACTCTTGCTCACTGAACTTTATGCCTTGTAACTTCGATAAGCATCAACGTCTCTTGATTTCTGTTTGACTTCTTATAGGGGTCCACAATATTGATATTGTTCATAACAACTATGATAGTTGGTAGGAATTGTACTCTAAACTAGTGTATGAACATGGTTTTTTCTTCAGCCAATTCGTTCTTAGTATCAACATGTTAGAGGACCATATCGGCCAAACTTTGACTTGGACCATTTCTCTGCAATATATGTTAGAACATCCCTTTTCTTCTCAACGGCTCTTGCGGAGAGTAATCTAATAGGGCTTTTTTTTTTAAATGTAATCTAATGGGGTTTTGGTATCAGAGCTAATATCTACCACTCTGAGGTCATTTGTGCCTATCTAGCCTCCATTGGAGGGGGCCTGTTGGGGTCCCACATTAGCTAGACTTGTAGCCTCCCTTCTCATCTAATCGGATCTTTTGGAGGATGTCTTATGGGGTTCCACATATTCACACGCAACAGTATCATAGTTGAGTTAAATAAGCCTTTTGTACCATGAGATAAGCTAGAGAAGGCTCAAAAGAGTTTAATTGTCAAGCTAAAAGAATAAACTTATTGTTTCACGTTTTATCTCTTTTATTCTTCACATGGATGGACTACGTGGAACTTTCTTTACTCCAAATTTCAAAAGTAATCTTCTAGTCTTGGAGAAGGTTATAGGTTCATATATAAAATCCTTAAGAATGCATGCACGTATCAAGAGGATTCTAGAATACCGTAGGGTACAAGAGTGCCATAGTACGTCTTTGTGCCAGCGTAGCAGGTAAGGAGTTGGACATCCTTGCAGAACAGAGGCGTATAACCTTTCGTTGACCATTAGGACTTCTCTAAAACAACCTAAAGAAATCTTGACATGTCTAAAGCCTTGCTTAGTGAAAACTGGCAAAATGACAATGTTAAATCGCCCATGTTAAGTAAATTTCATTCGACTTTAAACACCTGTATGTAACATGACGCTTGTTTAAGAAGATTTCCCATATTCTTGCCTTTCAGACGAATGCTTGGTGCCTACAGGACACCACCAAAGCATCCATTAAGGAAGGCCACTTCAAGACTCTAGAATTCATTAGGAGAACTTATGTAGTTTCCTAATTTATTCCAGTATTGACTTCTATCTTAGATTATTTTCTTCCTCTCGTAATTAAGGGTAGAATTGGAAAGATTTTTTTTTTGGGATGGATTAAAAAAATTTGTCGTAAAAACTCAAGTCTAGAGCCAAGCTTTCCTACAAGCCGAGGGTTTCTCGTAAACAAATTCTTTACCATTTGAGGTGGAGGTATAGTTTGCGTACATCCTTCCTCTGCAGATCGTATATCCAAATGAGATTTACTGGGTTTGTTTGGTTTGACTTATTTCAGTATTTGTAAAATCTTTAAAATAAAATCCTTCAGCAATGACGTAATGAGAGAGATCTTGTAAACCAAGTCCATTCGATAATCTTTTTCTTAACGACTAGAAAGGAAAAATAGGTAATTTTATCAGAAAACTTCCCAAAAATGGAGTCCTTGCTCTATTTAAATGTAATTTCTTTTTTGCTTTTTTGCAGATGTAGTATAGTCGATGTGGTGGTCGAGATAGATCGGTTATTACGTCCCGAAGGAACATTCGTGGTTCGTGATTCACCAGAAATGATTAAAAAATTAGATTCAGTTGCTCATTCAGTAAGATGGGAATCCACAATACACGATACGGAACCAGAATCACACAAAAATGAACAAATCTTAGTTGCTACGAAACCACTTTGGACGTTAGCATCGTCCCAATGATACATCACGTTTTTTTTTTTACTTTCCAAATATAGGTAAAGAAAAGTTCTTTTTCGATATCGGTATCTATCTTGTATAATTTATACAATATTTATTAGAAACTTCTTTAATGCATCAAAGGGTGCAACTTTGTTGCTTGTTATGCAAGTTATCTAGGAGAAAAAATTCTTGCATACAGGCAGTTGGAGGAGATCGACGAAAGGGTTTGGTTTCTTGATGTGCAAGGTATCTTATGGAAACTTGTATGCATCAAAGGGTGCTGGAGGTTTCTTGAAGTGCAAGTTGTGTATCAGAAACTTGGTGCATTAATTAAAGGGTGCAACAAAGGTTTGATTTCTTTCTTGATGCGTAAGTTATTTATTAGAAGTTGCTTTTAAGCAACAAAGGGTGTAGGTTTGTCAATTGTTCTTTATCTGGATTTTGATTTTATATGAAAAAAGCGGTGGTCATTTGCTTTTGATTTGAGTGGAAAATGTATGAAGGATGGCAAGTTGTGGTTTAGGGGAGTTTGGTTCGTTTCGGTATAATTTTTGGGGTCGTTGGTTCGTTGCAGTATGAGTTTTGGGTGCGTGGTTCGATTTAGTATAATTTAGGTGATGTTTGGTTCGATTTGGTATGATTTTTCGGGGGTTTGGTTCGATTCCATATGATTTTGGGGCTTTTGGTTCGTTTCAGTATGATTTTTGGGGTCTTTGGTTCGTTATGGTCTATGCAGTTACAACGGTGAAAATTCAATTTCATGGTCAGGACTGGGATTTGATTTGAGATAGCGGTGATATCTTGGTCCAAAAATAGCAGGACTTAGAAATATATATATGCATGCATAAAGTCATAAACATGTCATATGCATTAATTAAAAATATAGTTTTAACATCACAACATCAAGTTTAACAAGTTTCACAAAACAAAATAGCAAGTCTTAGAATTATATATATGTTGTCTCTGGAAGTCTGGAACAAAATCAAAGAAAAATATGAAAAAAGGTGGATTGGCTGGAACTGATCTATAAAGAGCGGTCGTATGAGTGGAAAGGAAAGACCTACTTGTTTCTGAATTAATGTTTGTTGTGAGCCCATGTAATAAAAAGCCTAAGAAAATTCCAAAAACCAAAAAAAATCAATAACTTACATTAAAACAAGCTCACTGAGAAAAAAAACCGAAATATCAGACCGAGATTTCACCTTATATTGCGTCGAGATTTCGGTAAATCCCGCCACTAATTGCGGTTTTGAGATATTGACCAAGATATGGTCACCGCTACAATATTTTAGTCCGAGAACTGAAATATCAGTAAGATATCGTCGAGATTAACAACATAGGTTATGGTATGATTTTGGGTACTTGGTTCAATCCGGTACGATTTTTGGGGGACGTTTGGCTCAATTCAATAGAACAAGAATGACTTGCGTTTTCCCTAAAGAGCATTTTTTACTTGAGAATTGTGCTAAAATAGGAATATTGGAGATTTATACGGTCTTTTAACTCTAAGAGCACCCATTATACCCTACCCGCTAGCAGCGGGTTGGGTGCGGGGGTTCCATCGGGTTAGAGCGGCAACGTCGCCATGGCCTGAGCGGGTAAGAGGCTTAGGGTGTGAGAAGTTGATCGACAAACCCTATCCCCCCCCCCCCCCCCCCCCCTTTCTCCCCCTTTCTCTCTCTTCTTTCTCTCTCTCTCTTTCTTTCTCTCTCTTAATTAAATATAATTAAAAATGTGTGTGATATTAGGTTGAGTATGACACTAATATTAGGTAAGGTAAAAAGTTATGTAAGCATGTAGTAAAAATAGAAAGAAGAAATCTTCAAATTTAAAATAACCTTAAAACTTAATATTGATTTTATACTATCTTCTTTTGATTTTAGAGATTTATCCACTTTCGTTTCTCACTTTCAATTTTAAAGGTGAGTTGTTAAAGCAAAATTTTCTCAATAAATTGAAACTTTTGTAATAACAAAACTATAAGATGCTCTTACTTCCATAAAATTTATTCAAAATTGCTCTTTTAACATAAATGATATAATTTTGTTATTTAAATTGCATTTATGAATTATGATCCTTTAAGAATGTCTCAACTTTGAGTCTTTCAAACAATAGTTAAACATATTGTCAAAAAGATATCGTAAACTCTACGAATGAAATAGGTGTATAACTGAGTCTAGCTTTTAACGATCTTGAGTTGAGTTCAAATACAAAATAAAACTCATTTAACTTAACTAACCAAGTTTTATAACACCAATCTTCAACTCAGCTCGCTCGAAAATTCAATTAAATTTTTCTAGCAAAACATGCTATATTTATTTAATCATACGATAAATATAAAAATTATCGAGGTCAATTAATCGATTGCGAGTTCGAACCTATAAACAAGTATCAAGCTTAAGCCTTAAGCTTGATAACTCAAAAGATATTCGGGTTCGAGACCTGCATTGGAAAAGTTAATCAGACTCGAGTCTAGTATCAATTTTATGAGCCCGGTTCGATTAACTAATTACTCGGCTCGGCTCAACTCGTTTACACCCTAGGTGAGAAAATACTATTTGAAACTAAAGGAGCTTTTGTAAATTTTGATTTTAATTATTTATTTTGGTTAAGGAGAAGTTGCATATGAAATGAATGGATGAATCTTTGAACCAACAAAGTGGGAATGGATTTGGATTCCCAAATACAATCACATTCCATGTTTATTGACTATATTTTATATGAACATATTATATATATATATATATAACAATTATCAGAAATATGAATAGTACTTTTTAGAAAAGTACAACTTTAGTCCTTTTAATTTGAATCCTATAATATTTTTTGTCTTTGTTTTTTTAAACATTGTTTTTTCCTCTTCTATAGTTTTTATTTTTATTCCATTGTTATCCCTCTATCCAACTTTGTTAAATTATATGGTTATCTCTTCCATAAAATGTTTGATTAGATTACATATTTGGTTATTATATTAGGTCATCTTTATATTTTTTATTCTCAAAGTACATAGTTCACATTTTGTTACATTTTACTTTTTTAGTTATTAAGACATTTTGTTTTATTGGTTAAATATAAACTATTATAACTTTAATCAAATAATTTCATTAAACTACTGATAATTACATGGTGTTTTCTTCCAAAGCTTTAGGTTTATTTTATTAAAACAATTTCTTTTATTGGTTAATTATAAACTATTATAATTTTAATTGAAAAATTAATCAAATATTTCATTAAAGTATTGGTAAGTACATGATACTCTTTTTCCAAAGCTTTAAGTTAGAGTCTATTAAATTAAATTTTTTGATTTATTAAAATCATTTATTTATTTTATTAAACCTTTTGCATGACAACACATATACAAACTTTATGTTTCATATAAATCCATGTTACTACTTATGATAAAATAAATCACAGTTTATAATCCGGTGCAAAGCCCGATATTTTAATAACTAGTTTTAAACATTTATTAGTTTTTACTAAACAATGTAACATTATGTAATTTTTAGTTTTTAAGAGTTTTTTAATTGATAAATAGTATTATACTAAATAGCCAATATCATGTATTTTTCCAATATTTAGTAATAAAATCTTAGGGGCGCTTGGTTGGAGGTATTGCAGGGTCAAGAATGAGAATGATAATGAAACCAGTTGCTTGGTCTGATATTATATAATAGAATCATTCATGCAGATCCATTAATTTTCATTCCTGACCAAATTGGGGGAAATGAAAATTTTATTTCTACTTAATTCATTTTTCCACAAATCATTCCATCTTTTGATGTTAAATGAAACATCTTTCGTATTTTCAAAGTGGAAAATTTTTTTTAATATGAAACAATTTTTTATTGATTATACTGGGTTAACCAAGCAACATCAATACAATGCTCATTTTCATTCTCATTCTCCTGCATTCCCATTTTCATTTTCATTCTCATTCCCTAAAACGAACCAAGCACCCCCTTAGTTCGTTAAATATATTTTATGTAGGGTAAAATATGATTTAACCCTTAAATTTCGTGTTGAAAAATGGTTTAATCCCTAAAAAATTTTAATGGACGTTTTAATTCCTAAACTTGTTATAATGAATGTTTTAATCCTTAAACTTGTTATAATTAATTGTTTTAGTCTCTTAACCTGCTATAGTAGGTTACTACACTTTTAAAAATCATTTTAGTTCTTAAACTTATGAATAAAATATGATTTAACCCTTAAACTTCTATTTAAAAATGGTTTAACTCCTAAACTTTTTTAATGAATGATATACTTCTTAAACTTTTTATAGTATTTGATTAAATACCTAAACTTGTTTAACCTAATTATTTTTATCTTTAACATAATCCAATACAACATTCTACTAGCTAAACCTGTTACCATCCATTCACGATAGAAAAAACCCTGTATCCGTTCGTCTCCAGTCCAGTTCAACTTGCAACTCAGTTAAATCGATCTTCTTCTTTGCTAATGTTGATCCAGCTCTCCTAAGACCTGATGAAATGATAATGATCCTGAATCTTTACTTAGTGAATAGGTTTTTACTTCTGTTATAGCTTGAGGAATTATCACTGAGTCTGTTCAGTGTTATTCCATGTTACTTATGCTGTAACTTATTTTTATAGTAATCAGGATCAGGATCAGGAGACGAACGAGTATGTTCTGTAGTCTACTGATCCTATCCACTGAAGTGAAGACCTCCTGAAGACATTAAGATCATACTCAAAGAACCATCAGCGACGTCGAAGACTTAGGTGATGACAGGAACAGCATGCCCGTGATCTGAAGACGGAACTCAGTGATAGCAAGCTGCTCAATATCGTATGACATCCTGAAGACTCATCAGGATACAAGTGACCCTGAACAACATCAGTTTCAGGACTCTAGTCACTGATCAGTATCCTGATCCTGAAAGGATTAGTGTAATGTCTTAGTCTAATGCACAAAAGGATTATCCGCCTTTACTGACACAAAAGTACATAAGGACAGTCTCTTTACTGTTCCCTCCGTACTTATCAGACCTCAAGGCAACTGTTTACACACTTCCTCTTTTGCACACCATGCAAAGAGTATTTGTTTATAGTAAATAGTACAAAGGACCACTTACATTGTGACACGTACACAAAAGTGAGTCTACATGCATTTAATGCATTGGGTATAAATAGGACTTGAAGAGATGTTCTCCATACTTCTTCTTCATCCTAAATCTACCCTAATCCTTTTCTTTCTTTATTCCCTCTATCTTCTTTCTTACATCTTCTCACTTTAGTGCATAGTGAAAGAACTTAGATTGTTTAGTTTAGACTTGTTGTCTTTTCTATTTCCGCAACAATCTGTAAATTCATATTGTTTATACAACAAGAATTTAAAAGTGAAAACTTGTGTGATTATATTCAACCCCCCCCCCTTCTATAATCCCAAACACTATCCTTGCTTGAAGGTCACCTCTTTGGGACCAACAAGTGGTATCAGAGCAGTTACAAGCTCTCATTTTCTTCTTAGAAAAATCTTGTGATCCTCTCTTCTATTCCATGGCTCTTCAAGCTAAGGATAACTACTTTGATACCGGCTCTGCTGGAAAGCCTCCTAGGTTCAACAAAGATAACTTCTCTCTTTGGAAAACCAGGATGGAACTCTTTCTCTCTGGTTCTGATCCCCAGATTCCATACTTTCTGGAAAGTGGACCACATGTGCCTACACAAACCGTCCACCCCATTCCTGTTGCAGCTGGCCAACCAGCTGTACCTGAAAGGCAACTGGTAAAGCCTGTGACTGACTGGAATGATGAAGACAGACGCCTGGTCAACATTGACACTAAGGCTAGGTCTCTCATCGCCATGTCACTCCCTGACGATGTATTCCATTCTGTCTGCCACCTTCGATCTGCTAAAGAAATATGGGACACTCTCTGTGTTCAATATGAAGGTACTGCTGTTCTCATGGAATCAAGAAAGATTTTCTTGGTTCGTCAGTATGAAAGCTTTATTCATCAGAAGGATGAAACTCTCTCCCAGCTACATCAGAGATTCAACTGTCTTCTGTTTGATCTGAAGACTATCGGTACTACCTACTCTAACTCTGAGGTGGTTACCAAGTTCATGGAAGCTCTTCCTGAACATTGGGAAATATACACCTCCTGCTTAACTATGTCAAAGGACATAAAGACACTCACACTAAGTGAGTTGTACGGTATTCTTCTTAACCGTGAACAACAGAAGAAACTGAAAAAGAATCTCATAAGAGATTCTAAAGATACCAAAAGTAACTCTGTTGCATTGGTCTCTGACTCAGTTCCTACTGTCGCCACTCCTTCTTCAGTAACTATTACTGAATTAGAATCTTCTGACTCTGACATGTCAGAAGATCCTGAATTCAATGAATCTCTTGCTTTGTTAACCAGATCTTTCAAGAAGTTTGCCAAAAAGGGAAACTTCCACAAAAAGAAACATCTTACTATTACTGACAAGCCTAAATCAGACCCTGTTGATAAGGCTACTGCTATCTGCTACAACTGTCAGGGCAAAGGACACTTTGCTAATGATTGCAGGTACAGGAAAAGTCAGTTTGCTCCCTCCTCTGCCAAATCTTCTTCTAAGAACCCCAAATACCAGCGCCTGAAAGAAAAATACAAAAAGATGAAAACTCAGCGCAAGGGTAAAGGTCTTATCGCAGAAGACTGCGATTGGGATGATGTCTCCTCTGATGACTCATCTGATGAGGAAGATACTCAAGTGGCACTGATGGCCATTATTGAGGAACCTACCTTAGCTCTCATGGCTAAGATAGAAGAGGTCCCTGAAGAAATTCCTACTCAGTCTCCTGAAGCTTCTTCTTCTACTACTCCTGAAGCTTCCACCTCTGCGACTGATTCTTCCAGTCAGGTACCTATTCCTCTTGTCCCTCTTGAAAGCTTAACTCAGCTGGACCTGGTCACTCTTGATCTATACAAAGCCCTGAATGGTAAAACCTCTGCTGAAAAAATGAATATTGACCTTCGTGGTCAACTCAAAGAATGTCAAGAAAAAATAAAACAACTTACCATTCTGGAAGAAAACTATAAAGACCAGGTCACTGTAAATAAAACTCTTTGTATTGAAAGAGAAATGGCTCTTGCTGCCAAAGAAAGAGCCCTGGCTGAGTTAAACGCTGAAAAAGTCACCATCAAAGGATGGAGTGACGCCTCTGAAAAGGTTGATGAAATATTAGCCTCAGGAAGAAATGTTAAAAACAAAAGGGGTCTTGGATACACTCATGGAGGAACTAAATCTGACTGTTCCATGCTCAAATTTGGAAAATTTGTTTCTTCTATCCCTGATCCTAATGCTCCTGAAAACATCCCTTCTTCTTCTAACACACACTCTGAAGGTGCTCCTAAGAGCAAAAAGAACACAGTTAAGGAAAAATCCAAAACTGTAACACCTTCAAAGACCAAGAGTCCTAAACCCAAGAACAAAGTTCTGGGTGGTGGTTCTTCAGTCTCAGGATCAAAATCTTTCTCTCAAAATCCTGTTCCTAGACTGAAGATTGACCTGAAGCAAAAGACTAAGGAGAAGAAACCAATTCCTCCTATGTTCAATGCTAAAGGCATACTTGGTGCTGGTCCTGCTCACTTGAAGTTTAAAGACTTCCTGGACCACACTAAACGCTTTCAATATCGCAAATGTTATCACTGTGGATTAAATGACCATATTGTGAGTAAGTGTCCTGATGCTACCAAAGCTGAAAAATCTGCTAAGGTAAAGAAAAATCCTAAGACTGATAATTCAGTCAAAGGAAAGAAGGTTGTCAAGACTGTCTCCTCAGTCAAGACTCCAGCCTCAAAAGCTGATAAATCAGTTAAGGCTGCCACTGACTCCACCAGTCCTACTGATACTTCTGGATCCATAGTTTTATGGGTACCAAGAAAAACTTAAACTCTAAATTTTACAGGATAAGGGCATCTGCTATCTGGACAGTGGATGCTCTCGATACATGACTGGTTCTAAATCTGTCCTCTCTAACTACCGTGAAGAAAGAGGTCCTGCTGTGACCTTTGGTGGAAACGGTAAAGGCCAAACCCGAGGGTATGGCACACTGACCAACGGAGTAACTACGTTCAAAAGAGTTGCTTATGTTGAAGGCCTGATGCATAATCTTCTGAGCATCAGTCAACTGTGTGATAAGAATCACAAAGTCTCCTTCTCAAAGAAGAAGTGCAAAGTCAAGAACAGAAGAAAGGAAGTTATTCTCACTGGTGTAAGATATGCTGATATCTACATCATCAACATGAATACTTCCACTGACAACTTCTGCTTTGTATCTCGTGCTTCCTCTGATACTAATTGGCTATGGCACAAGCGTCTTTCTCATCTCAACTTCAAGACGATAAATCAACTCTGCATCAACAACCTAGTTATTGGTCTTCCTGACTTTCGCTATACAAAGGTATCTCTTTGTTCAGCATGTGAGAAAGGAAAACAGACCAGGGCTAGCTTCAAGTCCAAGCAGATTTCCTCCATCAGTTCTCCTCTACAACTTCTCCACATGGATCTCTTTGGACCAGTCAACGTCCAATCCATTGCTGGAAAGAAATACACTCTGGTAATCGTTGATGAATTTTCCAGATATACTTGGGTATTCTTTCTTCGATCCAAGAGTGATGCTCCTGAAGAAATCATTCTGTTCGTCAAGAAGATGGAGAGACTCAACAACCTTACTGTTCGATCAATCAGGAGTGACCACGGAACTGAATTCAAAAATAGTACCCTGGAAACCTTCTTCGATCGGAAAGGTATCTCTCAGAACTTCTCTTCTGTGAGAACTCCTCAGCAAAATGGCGTTGCTGAAAGACGAAACAGAACCCTGATTGAAGCTGCACGATCTATGTTGAGTGAAGCCAACCTTGCCACTCAATTCTGGGCAGAGGCTGTTAACACAGCTTGCTATACTCAGAACAGATCCCTGATAGTAAAGCGCTTCAGAAGAACTCCTTACGAACTCTTTCGTAACAGGAAACCCTCTATCGAACATCTCCATATCTTTGGTTGTGTCTGCTACATCCTGAACAACAAAGATAACCTTGGAAAGTTCGATTCCAAGTCTGATGATGGAATCTTCCTTGGATACTCCTCTATCTCTAAAACCTACCGTGTGTTCAATTAACGAAGACAAGCTATAGAGGAAACGATTCATATCAAGTTTGATGAATCGGGTCCTACTTTCCCTCACCCTCATGAAAACTCTGAAATAAATCAGTGGGCTGACTCTTTCTTTCAAGTCCCTGAACCTCCCATTGCTGATCCATCTCCTCAAGACCTTCCTGATGGTTTTGAAGAAGATCCTCCTATACCACCCACTGAAATAACTACTCCACCTCTGATAAATGCCACTCCAATTACCCAAATCACACCATCTGAACCTGATCAACCCACTAACAGTGAAGACTTTTCTCAAACCACTGTTAGTGAGCCTACTCCCACTAATCTTCTCCCTGATCCATCAGTAAATGAAGCTTCCACTTCAGGACAGGTGTATCAGCCACCTGCTCTTCGATGGACCAAGGATCATCCCATTGATCAAGTTCTTGGTAATCCCTCCTCTGGCATTAAAACTCGACGCCAATCTGGTAACGTCTGTCTTTATGTTAATTTTATCTCTGAAAATGAACCTAAAGAAATAGATGATGCTTTGCGTGATCCTGCCTGGGTCTCAGCCATGCAGGAAGAGCTTGCAGAATTCATCAGAAACAATGTCTGGCTTCTCGTCCCTAGGCCTCGAAAACGTACTATCATTGGTTCCAAGTGGATTTTTCGAAATAAACTTGATGAGATTGGTACGATTATTCGAAACAAGGCTCGCCTTGTGGCTTAGGGATACAGGCAGGAAGAGGGCATTGATTACGATGAAACCTTTGCTCCTGTGGCTAGGCTCGAAGCAATTCGACTTTTCCTAGCCTTTGCAACACATATGAACTTCAAGGTTTATCAGATGGACATTAAAAATGCCTTTCTGAATGGTAAACTTAATGAAGAAGTCTATGTGGCTCAGCCTCCTGGTTTTGTAGATCCTAAGTTCCCTGATCACGTCTACAAGTTAAGCAAGGCTCTCTACGGGTTAAAACAGGCTCCTCGTGCCTGGTATGATACCCTCTCAACCTTTCTTCTCTCTAAAGGTTTTGTTCGTGGAAAGATCGATAGCACTTTATTTCTAAAGAAATATCCTAAGCATATCCTTCTTGTCCAGATATATGTCGATGACATTATCTTTGGATCCACAAATCCCAAACTCTGCGAAAAGTTTGAGTTGCTCATGAAATCTGAATATAAAATGTCTATGATGGGTGAACTAACATTCTTTTTAGGACTTCAGATCAAGCAATCTGAAAAGGGAATCTTTATCAATCAAGGTAAATATGTACATGAGATGCTAAAGAAATTTGATCTCACATCCTGTACACCGATGAAGACTCCAATGGCTCCTCCTCTGTCACTTGACAAGGATTCCAAAGGGAAACCTGTTGATGTGACTCTCTACAGAGGAATGATCGGCTCTCTGCTGTATCTCACAGCTAGTCGCCCTGATATCATGTATTCTACATGTTTATGTGCCCGTTATCAGGCTGAACCCAAAGAATCCCATCTGACCGCTGTAAAGCGGATCTTCAGATATCTGAAGGGAACTCCTAATCTGGGTCTTTGGTACTCCAAGGACTCAGGGTTCGATCTAACAGCTTATTCTGATAGTGACTTTGCAGGATGTAAGATCGACAGGAAAAGCACCACTGGTGGGTGTCACCTACTTGGTGGCAAGTTGGTGAGTTGGACTAGCAAGAAACAGAACTCTGTGTCCACATCAACTGCTGAGGCTGAATATGTTGCAGCAGGAATATGTTGTGCTCAAGTCCTGTGGCTGAGAAATCAACTTCAGGACTATGACATACAACTTTCTAAAATTCCTATCTACTGTGACAATACTTCAGCGATAGCCATCGCCAACAATCCTGTCTTACACTCCAAGACAAAGCACATTGAAGTGAGATATCACTTCATCAGGGATCATGTGATGAATGGTGATATTGAACTCCATTTTGTCCCTACTGAATATCAGCTTGCTGACCTCTTTACCAAACCACTGGATGTGACGCGTTTTAATATGCTCATCAGTGAACTTGGGATGTTAAATCCTGATGATTGAAATTTATCAGGACAAACAGTTGTTAAATCCTATAGAATAACTATTCTCAGGACTCTTTCTTTAACAACTCCTGAACTAACTCTCATCAGAGGATGACTCTATTCAGTACTTACAAAATCTTTGTTCAATATTCGAATACTGATGATTCTCAGGTAAGTACCTCTGCTCCTGAAACCTTATCGCATTAAATGTGATAAGAGGATTTTTCCCAAAACAATACTTATCTGATAAGTACTCCAATTCCAAGAAAACAAATCTTTCATCAAAATGGAATTATCCCCTGAAAAGGTAGTTTTTTTCAAATAAAACAAACTTTTCATCTGCACTGACACGTAATGGGACGTTTCCTGTTCCCCACGACGTGTGTCAGGCGCGTGAACGCGCGTAGAACCTCCTTTTTCATCATTACGTTTGAATTTAGCCACCCGTTTCTCTCTCATCCATTTTCTCTCTCCAACCGCGAGGTATAAAAACCTCACTCGTAATCCATTACACTCTTTACGCTCACATAATTCTCTCTAAGAACTCAAGCAAGAAAAAGCAAGAACCTTTTTTTTTCTCTCAAGAACACCAAGAACACTCACCACTTTTCTTTAACAAGATCATCGTAAGTGTTTCTTTACTCTTGTTCTTTCTACATTTTAAGTTGGCATTCTTCATCTAAACAACTTATTTTGTTAAACGTTTTTCCAAAAACCCTAAGATCACTTCGTTTGATCTTAGTTTTCCCAAAATCTTCTAAGATTTTTGTTAAAACAGTTTATATGATTTTCTTATTTCTTTTAAGAACAATCATAAACTCTTATTTTGATATCTACTCATCAAAATAAAAGTTTCTTTTTAATACCAAAACACATTCCTTTTGTGTATTTTGGTATCTAATCCATTCCAAGTATAAAGGATTTCACCACTTTTATGAACATATTTTGTGTTCATTGAAAAGTGAAGAAAAATACATATTTTGGATCCTTAATCATCCACATATGTTGTTTTTATGTTTAACAGAATGGCTGCTACTACATCTACATCCTTGGACGCCCAGCTCTCCTCTGAGGCCACAACGCTGATGACTGCTACTGGAAACCTGCCGATAGTCATTCCCCAGCATGACTTGCAGTTCAAACCCAACAACTTAATTGGGCAATTTGACCTCCCTGCAAACAAGGCGTTTCTGAAGCCTGCCAGGGACTTCCTTCTGTCTTGTCCCCTGAAGACGGCGTTCACCATCAACCCAGCGCCCAACAAACCCCTACTCCTGCAGCTGTGGTCCACTGCTACCACTGCCCAGGAGAGGAACTCGAAGGGCAAGATGCACGAGGTGATCAAGTTCCAAATCAAGAACGACATCATCTCGTTCGGCATAGGGACCCTGAGGAACGTCCTCAACTTTCCCAAGAAGCAGAAATTCCCTCCTGCTCCTTCCTCTGACGATGTTATAGCACTCCTAGATGCTATTGGCCACAAATGGCCTGTGCGCGAAGGCCAACTGCTGGTGAAGACTGCTGCCACTGTCCACAAGACGGGGCTAAACGCGACGTTCTATTATATATGGAACACGTTTGGTCTCTGTCTGACAGGGAAGACGGGGAGCACAGAACAATTCCCCACCGTCATACAGAACATGTTCTATTCTGCGATCAAAAATCGCAAGTTTGACTATGTCCGCTGTATCTGGGACGACATGATCAAGAAGATCAAGAACCGCACCAGGGTGGTGAACGTCCCCTACACCCGGTTCTTCACTGCAGTTCTGGCACTGCACATGGGTACCAATTACCCAACAGAGGGAAACTTCAACAACTACGCCTTAGGCGTGAAGTTTCTGGAGCAGCTGTCTGCCAAATCAGACGATGTCCCTCTGTCTAAGTCCTGGTTGTCCCTGAAGCACAACCAGACGCATAGGAACAACCGATCTCTGCTCCTGCTCAAGGTATGTTTTCTCTCTTCTCTTCCAAACCATCTTCTTCTTCTTCTCTGCATGCTATGTCAGTAGCTAACCCAATACTGACTTCCCCAGCTGCAACAACTTCTTCGGCGCCTCTGAAGCGCCCTCCTCCCTCTGGCTCCTCTCCTCCACCTCAGCCCAAACGCGCCAAATCCAAGGCGTCAAAGAAAAAGAAGGCACCAGCTGGTAAGAAATATTACATTACCCTGCCTCAACTTTTTAATAAACCATCTCCTTTATCTAAAACTTCTTCACCTGCAGATACTCCTATCTCTGCTCCTGTCCAACAAGAACCTGAGGTTGTTCATCTCGAACACTCAGAGCACGTGGAGGGTAATCGCTCTGATACCCTCCTAGCCTCAGGTAATACTATTAAGCATAATATTGTCGTTTCTTCTTCTATGAAAGCTAATGAGTCTTCTAGTACTCACTTAGCTACTCTGTTTACAGGTTCTTTAGGAGTAGCAGTTGAAGGGCAGTCCCAACTCCATCAGAATGACCCCTTCAACGATTTCATCTTCACGGATGCCGACCGTCAGCTGAACGCAGCTGAGCTACGTCGACAGTCCGTTGAACGGCAACTGCAGGAGGTCCGCACGGCGCTCCAGCAACAGGACGACGCTCACAAGGCCCAGCTTCAGGCCATGGAGCTTGAGCTTGCAGCAGCCAAGGCCGCTGCCTCTGCCGCCGAAGCCGCCGCAGCCTCTGCTACTGCTGCTGCCGCCGCCGCCGCCCCTGCTCCTACTGGTGTCACCATCACTATACCTTGTCTGGATGCCATCCATGACAAGGTGTCTCAGGTGGCTACCTCCTCTTCCTCCCTTCAGGCGTCTGTAGACGACCTGAAGGCTACGGCGTTACCCGCTCTCTCCACAGCGGTCAACAACAGCTCCACCTCCACCACCAACTTCCAACAAATTGTGGTGCAGAGGTTGGATGCACAGGAGACTGGCCTTAGAGCCCTCCAGGAGAAAGTGGCTGAACTTGCCACCGCAGTGAACACGCTGACCACTGCTTCTCCTCCACCGCCGTCGTTCACTACGGCTGACAGGGAACTTCTCCAGTCCCTGCTCTCATCTTCCTTCATCAACAGGAAGCTTAACGCCGACATGGCCTCTCTCCTCCAACGGAGTGTTTCAACAGCTGCCTTGCAACAGGCACCTGTTGAGGGGGAGAGACAGCCGAGAGACCATTCCGTTTATTCCCCCTCCACCAACTGGAGAACTACCGAACAAGGGGGAACAAATGAGGATGATGAAGATGATGATGATGATGAAGAAGACGACGACTTCTTCATCGAGAAGGTACCAGCTTCAACGCCCACTCCAGGGCCTGCACACTCTCAGGGGGAGAACCTCGGTGCACCTGGTACGTTACTACTACCATCCTCTCCCTCTTCCTCTGATAACCAACCCATCTCTACTCTTCTTAAATCTAAACCTACATCTGAAACCATCACCCTCGACACCTCCTCTGAAGACTCACCTATAAACAACCTACAAATGGTTGTCTACCAACCACCCAAACAACCTACCCCTGAACCAACACCTCAATCTTCTCCCAAACAAACCTCTGAACCTGAAACCCAAGACAACTCCGGGTGTTATGATGTGAACTTTGGTTCTGTCACTGGTGAGATTGTTCGCCTAATGGAGAACAGTCCATCAGAACAGACAAGAGCTGAACTAAACAGAATGACATTTAGAGTAACTCCTCTAAACCCTGAATCCATTCCCTCTAAACCAACCCGCTTTAACCCTGAAGCATCCTCTTCTAGAACCCCTGAAATCCGAGCCCCTCCTGAAACCATATGCCTATCATCAGATGATGAATTCATCTCTGATGACTTCTCTACCCCTGCTTCTTCTCCCAGATCTCCTCCCTCTAACTCTCCTAGATCTGAAGGTGAGAATTACCCTGACAACTCTGCTATTGTCAACAGGGATGGGCGTTTAGACGCCGTGATAGAGCGACTCGAGAGTACAAGAGTAAAAATTCCTCTTCGTACCTCTTGGGACTCCGAGTTCGCCTATCTATCGCAAGAAGAATACAACAATGCTGTACAGGCTCAGGAGGAGCATAATAAGAAGCAGAAGGAAGCCTTCCTCTCTGCTCAAGCCGCTCGAAGGCTTGCATCGGATTTTGTTGAAGAAGATGCAGAAATAAGTGCTGATCCTGTTCTAGCACAGAAGGCCGCGCTGAAGGTCTTCAACAGAAACGCTAAAGTTCAGTCTGAAGAAGTGAACACAGAGCTTGACTGGTGCCGAGACCGCCTTCACCTCAGAAAACATGGTGCTGCTATCTCCGGAATCCATCTCAGCCGAACTCGCGGCAAAAGAGCAAAAACATGGATCACCGTCAAACGCTCAGGAGTCAAGGATGTGCAACACACTCTTGACAAGTTGGAAAGATACAACTTGTCAGAGTGGAATGAAATCAGAAGCCTACTTCCCAAAGCCAATAGAAACTATCGGGCTGAAGTAGAAGAAGTCATTAATGGACTTATTGCACGCATCAGAAGAACAACCGAAATTCCTGATGACCTTCTCCAGCCTTCTTCAGCACTGCCTCAGCCACCTGTTCGAAGATCAGCCGGTGCTTCAACAAGGAGACCAACTCCTTGCATGCCCAGAATGGTAGTTAAACCACTGGACCTCTCGATGCTTGATCTTTCACTCCCTCCAGGAGTCTCTCTCTCTGAAGGACAAGTCATCAGAGAACCTGTTCATGGTATTTGTGTAAGCGACAACTCCAAGATACTACGCTTTCAGCGTTTCAGCGAGCTACACAAAGCACCATATGAACACTTGGTTTCTGTTCTCTTCACTGCTCAAAGAGACAAGAAAAACCAAGATAATAAAGAGATTATTCGCACTGTCAGAGCTATACTCGATCATAGAATCGCCTTCAGTAATACTCCTGTTCCAATCGTAGTCAAAACTGAAGAATTTAGCGAAGACTCTGATAGTTAGAATATTTTTGTAATTTTGCTTTCAGTACTTCATTTATGTACTATTGTATTTTCTTTACTCTTGTAACCTTATTGAGATTAATGAAAATGCAATTCAGTGCATTGTACTTTATTCCATCATAGTACTGAAAAAGATCCCTCAAAACAGTAAATGGGACATGTACCTTTATGAGTTCTATTTCCTACTGTTTTATCTAGACTTAGAAATTTTTTTCTTTCTAGACTTAGACAATTTCTCTATTGTCTTATCATTATCATTTAGGGGATATTGTTGATCCAGCTCTCCTAAGACCTGATGAAATGATAATGATCCTGAATCTTTACTTAGTGAATAGGTTTTTACTTCTGTTATAGCTTGAGGAATTATCACTGAGTCTGTTCAGTGTTATTCCATGTTACTTATGCTGTAACTTATTTTTATAGTAATCAGGATCAGGATCAGGAGACGAACGAGTATGTTCTGTAGTCTACTGATCCTATCCACTGAAGTGAAGACCTCCTGAAGACATTAAGATCATACTCAAAGAACCATCAGCGACGTCGAAGACTTAGTTGATGACAGGAACAGCATGCCCGTGATCTGAAGACGGAACTCAGTGATAGCAAGCTGCTCAATATCGTATGACATCCTGAAGACTCATCAGGATACAAGTGACCCTGAACAACATCAGTTTCAGGACTCTAGTCACTGATCAGTATCCTGATCCTGAAAGGATTAGTGTAATGTCTTAGTCTAATGCACAAAAGGATTATCCGCCTTTACTGACACAAAAGTACATAAGGACAGTCTCTTTACTGTTCCCTCCGTACTTATCAGACCTCAAGGCAACTGTTTACACACTTCCTCTTTTGCACACCATGCAAAGAGTATTTGTTTATAGTAAATAGTACAAAGGACCACTTACATTGTGACACGTACACAAAAGTGAGTCTACATGCATTTAATGCATTGGGTATAAATAGGACTTGAAGAGATGTTCTCCATACTTCTTCTTCATCCTAAATCTACCCTAATCCTTTTCTTTCTTTATTCCCTCTATCTTCTTTCTTACATCTTCTCACTTTAGTGCATAGTGAAAGAACTTAGATTGTTTAGTTTAGACTTGTTGTCTTTTCTATTTCCGCAACAATCTGTAAATTCATATTGTTTATACAACAAGAATTTAAAAGTGAAAACTTGTGTGATTATATTCAACCCCCCCCCCCTTCTATAATCCCAAACACTATCCTTGCTTGAAGGTCACCTCTTTGGGACCAACAGCTAATAATCTCTTTCTAAAGTTGTTGGTACGTATCTCGATTTGTTTTCATTTATGTCCATTTTCCTATCGTATTGGAGAACATTTCAATTGATCAAGGGATATCAAGATCAAGAAATGCAAGTTTGAGATATTTAATATCATTTGTTTCATAAGTACTTCAAAGTAGGGTTAAACATTCATTAGAGACAAAAAAAATTAGGTTAAACAAGTTTAGATATTTAATCAAATATTATAAAAAGTCTAAGGATTATAACATTTATTAAAAAAGTTGAGAGGTTAAATCATTATTCAATAAAAAGTTCAAGGGTTAAATCACATTTTATTCATAAGTTAGGGACTAAAATGATTTTCAAAATTGTAGTAACCTGTTATAGGAGGTCAATGGCTAAAACAATTGATTATATAACAAGTTTATGGATTAAAACATTCATTATAACAAGTTTAGGGATTAAAACATTTATTAAAAAAGTTTAGGGGTTAAACCATTTTTAAATGCGAACTTTAGGGATTAAATCATATTTTACTCTTTTATGTATTTATCTAAACTTAATTAATCAAAGTTGTTATTGAATAATTGTTTTTGTTCTATTTTAGATTGCTAAAAGTTTAAGTTATTTAAATGTAATTTGCTTTTAAAAAGAACATAAGAAATAAACTACTAAATTAAATACAAAATATCAATCAGTATAATAATAATATTTGATATGTAGAGATCAACAAAATAACATTAGGTATTTAATACCTTCATCTTTCTAGTGTAATAGTCATGGCTTAGATTGAAAATACCATCATTATAAAAAGGTTTGGTAAAAGAAATTGGTCTGTCTTTGTAAGTAACTTGTTATTGAAAATTGGAAGAAACACGTATCATGTAACACAACTTCTCAAAAACTATAAATAACCCATTTCTGGTAAGTTTAAAATTAAACAACGGATGTATTAAGTCATTTCGTTTAAAAACAGTCAGCAATCTGATAAAAAAAATAAAAGTCTCGTGTTATAAAAATGCTTTTAAGGCAAACTAGAACTGTCTTCAATGCCTGGAGTTAAGCCGGGTCTTTCCCTTTATCCGCACCTGAACTCCTGCACGAGGTTGTCCCTCCTTGACTCATAAAGGGCACGAGGTTGTTCATCCTCGACTGATAAAGGGCACAAGACCGTCCCTTGTACATGGAAACTAATAAACAGATACATACATGAATATACAATGCAAAAACACACATAGCATAACTCGCCTGATATGTACAACTCATTGATCTCCGACTAAAATCACAAACACAGTTTCTAACTCAATTCGCTAATCGAACACTTGTTTAAACAATGGTACGGGGGTATTAACCTCTCAAATTATGCTTTAAAAACTCTATAAATACCCTATAATGGCATCCTAAACCCTGGGCAAAAGAATCGACGAACAAAAAGTCGCCAAACAGGGGGAAGGTACTGGCGCGACTTCTAGCGCGACCTAGCCCACCCTGCAACACATGTCAGTGCACAAACAGAAGCCGGCGCGACTTCTGCCGGAACTTGGCCCGTGCCGTGACCCGTGAGCGTACAATCTGGCACCCTACGCGGCCTTGTCGCGGCCTGATCCATGCCATAGGTTATGCCAGGCGCGATTTCGATTCCTCTTGGCGTTTTTTTGAGTTTTTCGGAGCCTAAACTGTCCCCAAACGATTTCTAAGCCTCAGAACACCTAATTGGATGCTTACTAATGTCATCTAACATGCTTTGGACTTATAAACATGAAATGAATGGATGAATCCAATACAATACAACATTCTACTAACTAAACCCGTTACCATCCATTCACGATAGAAAAAACCCTGCATCCGTTCGTCTCCAGTCCAGTCCAACTTGCAACTCAGTTAAATCGATCTTCTTCTTTGCCAATAATCTCTTTCTAAAGTTATTGGTACGTATCTCGATTTGTTTTCATTTATGTCATTTTCCTATCGTATTGGAGAACATTTCAATTGATCAAGGGATATCAAGATCAAGAAATGCAAGTTAGAGATATTCAGGATCATTTGTTTCAGAAGTACTTCCAAGTAGGGTTAAACATTCATTAGAGATAAAAAAATAATTAGGTTAAACAAGTTTAGATATTTAATCGAATATTATAAAAAGTTTAAGGATTATAACATTTATTAAAAAAATTTAGGGTTAAACCATTATTCAATAAAAAGTTTAAGGGTTAAATCACATTTTATTCATAAGTTTAGGGACTAAAATGATTTTCAAAATTGTAGTAACCTGCTATAGCAGGTCGATGGCTAAAACAATTGATTATAACAAGTTTAGGGATTAAAACGTTCATTATAACAATCTGAGGGATTAAAACATTCATTAAAAAATTTAAAGGTTAAACCATTTTTAAATGCAAACTTAATTTATGGATTAAATCATATTTTACTCTTTGTTCAACAATTAAATTGATGCAAATTGCATTACCCCAGAAATATCTTGGCCCACTTGTTCTTCAAGATCCAACCTATGAAGTTTTGGTCGTGTGTTGGTTCCAAAATCGATGCCTATGATTGAAACTTGCATAAAACATTTTAAATCAGAACTAATTTACGTCTACAGTAATACCTAAATTTATAAGACATCAGGTATGATAAATTATAGGATTTTTAATGCTTTTAGCTTTATAATTATATAAAAATAAAATGCAATTTATTATAAAATAGGATTAATGTTTTAACCCTATCAATAAGCGCTTAATAGGTTTAAGATGTTTACCAACAATTCATTTTGATGACTGGTAGTATTACACAATACAGTAAGCGTGAATAATTTCTCTTATGGTAAATGTTTGGTAAGCAACTCCTACCTTATTATAAACTCTAGCTAACTTTTATATACAACTTGTTGTAAGTAGAGAATAATGAGAACACTTAAAGAAATGATTTATAACTAATTGATTTTAGAAAATTTACCTTTTTAAATAATACCTTTTTTTACAATAAACGGGATCCATATTTCATTTCTTGTCGGCTTAATGAGATTGATAACTTATTCACTCAGTTGCACATTGTTGTTCGATTGTGGCTTGATATTATGAAAAGTGAATTAGTCAATAAAGCCAAGTTTGTCCAAATATACCCCTCTCAATTACAAAACACAATTCTTCTATTGATGATAAAATCATTCATAATAAGTCTTTCCACTTCATTTTAGATTGATTAATCTATACCGACACTGTATCCGACCTATAAAAAAACACGATAAATTAAGGAGATGTTTATTTTCTATTTTATCTCATTTTAAACATGTTAACCATAAAAAAAACCCACAAGTGTTGAAAGGTCAAATTCAAACATTGAAAAAAGTTCAATCTTCATTTGTTCGAAGTTTGACTGAATTTGATTTCAAACCTCATTAAGTACTTAATAAAGAAAACATTATAGTCTAGTAGAACCAATTAGTTTAACAAAGGCCCACATGGTTGATTAAATATTTGATTGATAATTTTGAGGATTTTAACATGAAGTTGATTTCATACCCAACTTATTTTAGTTTTTACCAAACGGTTGGGACTCGTTATCCATGATATATATAGAGAGGAAAGTTCAAATGTGAACCGCTTTTTGGTTGTGAACGTGAGGACAGCCGAGAGTGCGACACGTGGCGGAGACTAGTCAATAAAAGTGACTTTGAGTGTGGTACCCCTTTAATTCAATGCCCTCCCATGAATCGTGCCTAGTCATCCGTCGTGGACCTAACGTGGCGCCTAGTCATCCGTCACGTGTCGTGCTCTCGGTTGTCCTCACGTTCACAACCAAAAAGTGGTTCACATTTGAACCCACTCCTATATATACATAGAGAGAGAGAGAGGTTCAAATGAGAAGTGCTAAAAAATACGAAGTAGAGAAGTGATCTCCACCACTCATCCAGTCAATAAAAGTGGCTTTGACCGGTTACGGTGGACGCGACCATGGGGGATTGACGCGATTCATGGGAGGGTAGAGATTATTAAAGGAGGGGACCCGGTCAAAGCCGTCTTTATTGACCGGATGAGTGGTGGAGATCACTTCTCCTTTTTTTAGCACTTTTCATTTGAACCTAACACTATATATATATATATAGAGGGAGGTTCATACAAGAACAACCCAATTTGCAAGAACAAATGAACCAAGGAAATCACATGTGATTTTGTGCTGCGATGGAAAAAGCGTGTGTAGGCCACGCTCCGACAAGGCGAGTGGGCGTCCATGCACAAAATCACGTGTGATTTTGTTGGTTCTTTCATTCTTGCAATTTGGTTTTGTTCTTGTTTGAATATATATATATATATAAGAGAGAGAGTTAGGTTCTGGTGAGACCAAGTTTTTTTGGTGAGACCGGTGAGACCAACATATTTTACTTGAAACTTCACATCAAAACATTTGTGAAGGTAAAAAAAATTGAACATTCATCTTTAAAACATACTAAAAAACACTATTGAAAAAAAAATTCCACAAAAAGGTTAAAAAACGAAACCTTTACAGCACTTTTTGCTGTGAAGGTTCGCATTATATATATGTAACCTTCACAGAACTTGAGCTGTGAAGGTTTCGTTTTTTAGCGTATTTTCGATATTTTTTTGCATCGAAAGTGATTTTTAGGTCTGCGTATTCGAGTTTTATGTACATTCACGGTGTTTTTTTGTGAAGTTTCATACGTTAGGTATTGGTCTCACGCGGTCTCACGATAACTGTTTGGTCTCACGTGATCCTGAGTCTATATATATATATATATATATGGTGAAATCATAATTTAGCTACCGTTTTATCATTTTTTTTCACACACAATTGTCATTGTTATGCAGTTGATGACTATATTAACTAGGGGTGTTCAAAAAAATCCGAATCCGATCCGACATCCGAATACCCGAAAAATTCCGATCCGAAAATTCGGATATCCGGATTTTCGGATATCCGAAAATCGGATATCCGGATTTTCGGATTCGGATTCGGATAGTGTTTTTGGAAAATTTCGGATATTCGGATATCCAAAATATCCGATTTTTATATTAATATATTATTTTATTAATAATAGATATATATTAAAAAATTTAAACCCTACTCAAAGTCTCATATGCATTTTATTAATAATAGATATATATTATTTTATATATTATTTTATGTTCTTATGTTACTTTAAACTTTCGTATTATTATTTAAAACACGTACACTAAGTATTTGATGTCGTATTAGCTTGTGGATGATTGGAAACATGTGGAGTATTATTATGTACAAGAATGATGTTTTTTTTGGTTTTTTTTTAGCTAAAAATGACATTTTTATCAAATATTTCGGAATTTCGGAACTTTCGGATTATCCGGTATCCGAATCCGGAATTTCGGATATCCGGATTTTCGGATATCCGGAATTTCGGATTCGGATTCGGATAGTAAATTTCAGTATCCAAAATTTCCGGATATCCGAAATTCGGATATCCGAAATTCCGGATATCCGAAAATGAACACTGACTTATTAGTAACTTGATTGCTACAATATCTTGTTCAACGAAATTTTTAAGTGAATTGTATGCACAAAAGGATTTATTTGTCAAAGATTAAATTCATACAAGTTGTATAGGGTTCTGCTCAATGGAAAAACTATTTAGAGTAAATTACAATTTTGGTCTTTATGGTTTACACTCACTATCAAGTTTGGTCCCTCTTATAAACTAATTACAATTTTGGTCACTATGGTTTGTGTTTTATTTCAATTTTGGTCCTTTTGACTAACTATGGTTAAAAGTGTAATTAATATTTTTTGTCTTTTCTTCTTTTTTGTCTTATTAAATCATTTATTAAATTACAATTTGAGTCCTTCTAGTTTGCCTCTTTGCATTTTTGTTTTTTTCTACAACTTATACTTTTTATTTTATACCCCTTATTAGATTAAATCAAGAGTAAATTATGGATTTGGTCCCTGTGGTTCTCGTTTTTTTACTACTAAGGTCCCTAAACTAAAGAATTTATGGATTGGGTCCTTGTGGTATTCAATTTTGTACTATTAGGGTCCTTCTCCTTAACTTTGTTAACGGAGACTCTGTTAACTCAGGGGTATTAAAGTCATTTTATCTATTTTTATATTAAATCATTTTTTTTTACTTTTTTCCTTTTCTTTTTTATATAATAAGGATTTTCTCTCTCTCTCTCTCTCTCTCTCTCTCTTCTCCCCTCCTCTCTCTCCCCCTCTCCTCTCCTCCCCTCTCTCTCTCTCTCCCCTCTCTCTCTCTCTCTATACACGTATCATTACCTACAACCCTATGTTTACCATCATCGTCATCTTTCAACCCTCAACCTACCCTCCGGCGACAACCATCCTTCGATGGCAACCCACCCTTCAACTCATCCTCCGGTCGTTTTTATCACCGTGACCCCTCCCTTCCTTACCTTGACACCCTATCTGATTCAAACCAGAACAAAAAAAGAAAAGGAACCTGCAGATCTGAAAACCCCGTCTTCCCAGACCTGTGACAACTCTCTCTCTCTCTCTCTCATCAAACACTCAACCGGCTTGCAATTTTCAACGAAGTTAAGGAGATTCTTCGACACAGATTATGGGACAAAGGCTCTACGCTTCTTCAAAGCACTACAGCTCAATAAATGTTTTGAGGGTTGAAGTAGGGGTGTTCAAAAAAATCCGAATCCGATCCGATATCCGAATACCCGAAAACTTCCGATCCGAAAATATCCGAAAATTCGGATATCCGGATTTTCGGATTCGGATTCGGATAGTGTTTTCGGAAAATTTCGGATATTCGGATATCCGAAATATCCGATTTTTATATTAATATGTTATTTTATTAATAATAGATATATATTAAAAAATTAAAACCCTACTCAAAGTCTCATATGCATTTTATTAATAATAGATATATATTATTTTATGTTCTTATGTTACTTTAAACTTTCGTATTATTACTTAAAACACGTAAACTAAGTATTTGATGTCGTATTAGCTTGTGGATGATTGGAAACATGTGGAAGATTATTATGTACAAGAATGATGTATTTTTTTGGGTTTTTTTAGCTAAAAATGACACTTTTATCCAATATTTCGGAATTTCGGAATTTTCGGATTATCCGGTATCCGAATCCGGAATTTCGGATATCCGGATTTTTGGATATCCGGAATTTCGGATTCGGATTCGGATAGTAAATTTCAGTATCCGAAATTTTCGGATATCCGAAATTCAGATCCGAAATTCCGGATATCCGAAAATGAACACCCCTAGGTTGAAGAATGACGATAATGGTAGACATGAGGTTGTAGGTAATGATACGTGTATAGAGAGAGAGAGAGAGAGAGAGAGAGAGAGAGAGAGAGAGAGAGAGAGAGAGAGAGAGAGAGAGAGAGAGAGAGAGAGAGAGAGAGAGAGAGAGTCCTTATTATATAAAAAAATAAAAAAAGAAAAAAAAATAAAAAAAATAAAATAATAAAAAAATAATTTAATATAAAAATAGATAAAATGACTTTAATACCCCCTGAGTTAACGGAGTCTCCGTTAACAAAGTTAAGGAGAGGGACCCTAGTAGTGCAAAATTGAATACCACAGGGACCTAATCCATAATTTCTTTAGTTTAGGGACCTTAGTAGTAAAAAAATGAGAACCACGGGGACCAAATCCATAATTCACTCTTAAATCAATTATGATATGTTAATCATATAAGAAAAAATGATACATATTTGAACTCAACTTAAAAATCTTTTCTAGCCATTATTTTTTAAAAACGAAATTAATCTGTCTATTAATAAAAAAATATCATTTTTAGATTTTAGTTTAATTAAATGTTTCTCTAAATGTATATCAAACAAAAATTTTATGATATAATTATTTGATTTTTAAAATATTATCAATTTAAATTTATGCAATAAAAAATGAATAACCAATTAATTGAAGTATTTGAAAGTGAAATCCATTATTTTAGCCATTTTAAATTATTTATTTGCCCTCCTAACAATTTTCTTATAAAAGTTCAAAAAATAGACATCATGTCCACCAAATGCACCTGCCCCATTGGCGAACCTAGGTATAAATTGTAAATGTTGAAACTCCAGGGGTAAACTCTTTCATTGACGGACTTGATGTCTATTTTGTAAAATTTTACAAGAAAATGGCTAGATGATCAAATTACTAATTTTAAATGGCTACAATAATGAAATTTTTTTATCTGAAACGATGCATTTTTTTAAATTAATAATAGATAAATTTCTATTGTCTTATAACACTATTAAGAAAAAAAAATGATATTACGGACTTAGCTTAAAATAGAAATGTTTTTTTGCATTAATGTAGATGGATTTGCACACACACACACATATATGTATATACACACGTAAAAATTTAAAATAATCAATAATGAATTCATTTTAAAGATATTTAGAAAAGTTTTTGAAGACATAATTTAGAAAATAAAGTACATATTTTTAATTAAAAATATCATTAATTAATTAATTTAATGAGGAATATATGAATAATAAAGTTGTAAGAAAGACAAAAATGGAAACAGATAAATCAAATGACTCAAATTGCAACTTACTATAAGATCTAATAAGACAAAAAAGAAGAAAAGACAAAGATATTAACTACTTTTTTTTAACCATAGTTAGTTAAAATGACCAAAACTGAAATAAAGAGCAAACCATAGTGACCAAAATTGTAATTAGTTTATACGTGGGACCAAATTTGATAGTGAGTGTAAACTATAAGGACCAAAATTGTAATTTACTCAACTATTTATTAAACTTTAACCTTGTTAGGCTACTCGCACCCATACTCTCCAACCCTCTCAGCCCACTCACTTTTTGAATGCCACATCAGCTTCCACATCAGCTTTTGGTCAACCCTCTCTTTACCCTCCCATAACCCTCTACAACACACACCCAACTCTCCCAACCCTCTCACTTTTCAATTTATTTTATTTATTTCATTTAATTAAATAACATTAATTAAATAAAATATGGATCTAATTAATTAATAATAAGATTAATAATTAATTAACTAAAAATTAAAATTACATAATTAATTAACTAAAAATTAAAATTAAACATTACATAATTAAATAAAATAAACTAAAACATTAAATAAACTAAAAATTACAAGCCATATTTTTTTTTGATCTCCTCTTTTCGGTTGATAGTATCGAAGAGCTTTTTACCCCGGAGATGGCCGTGCGAGGTGGTCAAAAACATAATGTCTCTCTCTTGTTGGGTCGTTGGTGAAAGTTCTTCCTCATCGGAAGTGTCTTCCTCTTTTACGGGTTGGTAATTGGGTTGGTAACCGGGTACAAATTGTGGTTGATAAGGAAAACCAAAATCGATTGGAGGAAAATGTGGATTAGGCCACGAAGGAAACGATTGATAATCGGGTGGAGGAGCTTGTGAAGAGCTCCCGGGTTGATTGGGTTGTGAAGAGCTCCCGGGTTGATGAACTTGAGGATGAGTAATTGTGATCGAAAAACCTTTCGGCGAAATGTCGAGATTGTAATCGGGTGGATATTCTGGAGGGAACCCGGTATGCGTAACGTCGACTTTGAAAGAGGGCTTCGAAGGGGTCTCGGGTTCCGCCGACGTTTACATTTCGCGCGCCGTGATGAAGATCCGAGGTTTCGATCGTTTGGATTCATCGTTTGAAGAGTGGGAGGTTTGAAGAATTGGAGGTTGTTTGTGTGAAAAAAGAGTTGAAGAATTGAAGGTTGTTTGTGTGAAAAAAGAGTTGAAGAATTGAAGGTTGTTTGTGTGAAAAAAGAAGTTGGGTTAAATGAGTATTTATAGGAGTAAAAATTGAAAAAAAAAAAAGTAAAAGAAAAAAGTAAAAAAAAAAAATTAATTGTGATGACCGTTGAAGAGAGCCGTTTGCCAACGGCTCTCCCAACCCAAAGAGCCTTCAAGCCGCCGGCTTCAAGAGGTGGCGCACCCTTGCTTAACAACCCGCCGGCTTAACCCAAATCAAACCCGCACCGAAGCCGCGGTGCGGTGCGAGCAGCCTTATAACAACCTTAGGTGAGGAGAATATTCTATAATTTCAAGATTTCACAATTTGACCAGATATTGAATGGATTCGGTTTAGGTTGGTGGTTTAGTCGAGGTTTTATACACCCATAGTTGCAATAATTGTAGGGTAAAATTGGTAAAATTGGTAAAATTGGTGTATGCTTGAAGGGTAGCTCATAAAACTAAGGGTCAATTTATTTAACAGGAATAAATTAAATTGAACCACATTTCATGTAGAGATTTAATTGGATTTGAATTTGAAATGATTTGAAATCCTTTGGTTTATAGGATCTTAAATGAATTTGAATTCCCCATTGTTTAAAAGAAAAAATTATTTAAAAATATAAAAATAATTAAATTACTTTTTATTTAACTTTTAACCTATTATTAGAAAATGTTTGTAACATATTTTAAAACGTTGTTATATACAAATTCCTTGAAATCCTAGTTACAAATTTCAAAATCTTATGTTTAAAGGATTTGAAATAAATCATAGTATTTTAAGTTCGAATAATTCTTTAAACCAAACACATTATTTGAATGGATTTAAAATCCAAATCCTTATAAATCCATTTCATCTTCAACACTATTTTAGAATAGACAAAAAAAATGGTAATTTTTTTTATTCAACAACTATGTTATCTTATATGATAACTAGACAAAAGATAAGAAAATTTATAAAAACATTTATTTAATCCCAACCCCTCCAATATTTCATATGCCTTATTCATTATTTTTATCTTTTATGTTTTAATTTGAATTTATACATTATATCCTTATGTTATTTTTGATTTATATAACCTTTTGTTTTTTATTTTATCATTGTAAACTTTCTTATTAATATATAATTACATAATAATTAAAATATATTAAAAAAATACGTTTTAATTTTAACAAACTAAATCATTATAATTCTCTAGTCAATATGTTTAAAATTAGTTCAATATTAAAGATTTTTTAATGTAATTATATTATTATATATTAATTTTTTAATTTAATATTATTATAAAATATCATAAATACGTATAAAGAATTTTTTAATAATGATACAAGGATATTTTTAAGAATGATGTATCGAGATTTTTTTAAACTTATACCTCTTACACTGTAATTAAATATTAACTAATATATATTAAAAAATGTTTTTACCTTTTTACAAGTTGCATCGTTATAAACCACAATGTTGTAGCGTACTAGTTAAGACTTGTGTGGAAAGTGACTTGTTAATCCTTCTACCTCGGATTCGAATCCAGACATTTCCAGATTGTGGCCAATGGGGATTAACTCAGGGCAACATGCTTAAGTTGTCGATGAACCTTGCCGAGATTAGTCGGGGCAAAGCCTCATATACCCTTTCAAAAAAAAGTTGCCCGTTATAAGGTCGTGAATACCCAGGGTAGGGTTCAGCGGGTTGGAAGCCGGCGAGCTTCGGTACGCCGACCAGCGGGTTGGGAGGGAGCGGGGTTGAAGGCGTTGTGGGGAAGCCGAATATGCCCGATGAGCCATGTCTCTCTCTCTCTCTCTCTCTCTCTTCACAGTTTACTCTATCTCTCTTTATTAAAAAAATTATGTATTTGGGTCGAAAGGGTTTGAGTACTAATCGAATAGGGTTCTAGAGGGTTAATTGTGCGGTTGGGGAAAAACTGATGTGGCGCTGATGTGGCAGTGGGGTTGGGAGGGTTCAGGTACTGATAGCCTAATCGTGTCGTCAATACCTATAAAATGGGTTAATATTAAATATTTTCGGATTTAATCATACTATTAAATAACATTTGGTATACGATTCAAAAACTCGTAAAGCCATAAAAATAAATTCGAGTGATAGAGAGAATATGACTTACACGACACAATATTTTATGATTTATTATATTAGTATGAAATGTAACTTTATATATAAATGGGGTGGATTGTGAGAAGGAAAAAAATCATAGGTAGGGTATATGCGAAGGAAGGGAATTCACAAGAGGGAGTATGGATTTAACACGAGGAATAGATAGCATCATGTTGTAAAAATTTCTAAATTCACATAAATATATTCTATCAATAAAAAACATTGAAATAGAATGTATAGGACACATAAACAATATTTTTTTAATATAATTAATGTTAAAATTGCTAAAATTTAGTAGTTGTTGAAGTTGAATGTTAATTTTTCACTCTCTCGTGTCGAAAATTTATAGCATCGGTATTAGAGATACTTTGATATTTTATGAAATTGGGCTGTAAGGACCTAAATGAAATAAATCCAACGTATATTTTACTTAACTGCAATAACTTCATACTACAGGGATGTAAACTGAAACACTTTACACTTTCCTAACCGCCAACGAAAAAGTTATATGGACAAAATTGAAGTTCGGCAAGTCACCTAATTTCCGTAAACCCATTTTCCAGAACCAACTTTTCCAATTCCAAACCATCACTCCAATGCCGACTTATACCACACGCATCAAAACTTGTACGCTTCTCTACCTTTAGCAATTCCACACCTAAAAAATCACTTTCCCAAGGGCACATTGGTAAACTCACCTCCTTTCAAAGTTGTCGTTTAGCATCCAATGTTGCGTGCACGCAGAGCCGTAGATGAAACCAACCAAAAGGATGAGATCCAACGGCGGAGATCAAAAGTTTGACTGGTGTACGAAATGAGGCAAAGAATGAATGATTGTTAGCTTTTTTCAGGTTTGACCGTTGACCAGAAGAAAAAGAAAAAAAAAAGAGTTTTTATAGAGAGGGAGAGAGAAAGAAGGAGAGTTTTTAGAGAGAGAGAAAAACAAGGTCTGTTTTTAGAGAGAGAAAGTAGAGAGTAGCATATTTTTAAGAGAGAGAAAGGAAGGAGGAGAAGGAAGAAAGAAGGAAGGTGGAGGAGGTTTTGCGTGTTGTGTCGCAGATTCCTCCTCCATTTTGGTTTGTTGTAGATGTGGTTTTGTTGAATGTTTTTCTTAATTTGATTTCAAAATTTTGGAAAAGGTGTTGTGAGATCCAGAAAGAAGGAGGGAATTAGGGTTAACGATTTTGATCAAAAACATTAAAAAAAAAAAAACAAACATACAGAATGAATGTGATGCGTCGTTTGAAGAGTATTGCCTCTGGTCGTACTTCCGTTTCTGATACCGTAAGTTGTTTTCCTTTTAGGTGGTGTAAGTTTATGTTATGTTATTCTTCCATACATGGAAGCTTATTTGTGTCTATTTGATGTTTTTCTTCCTTTTGTTTTCAAACTTTTTAGAAGCTAAATACTTAAAAAAAAATTGTTTTGGTGCTTTTTAATCCGATTATAGGATCATTATTCAGAGATCTTCTGATCGATGGAAGCCTAAGTTTTTTTGAATTTTTTTTTGTTCGTGTTGTTTTTTCATCTATTTTGGAGATGATTTAACAAAGCATAATGAGACGTGATGCATCTGGTTGCTTGAATTTGGTTAATATCATGTAACTTGTTAAAAGATGGAAGCTAAATGTTTTATTTGTGAATTTTTGGTACTTTTTCTGATCAATTTGTGGAAGTCATATTCAAATATTTTTCATGGAAATGGCTTATTTGTTTATTGTGCTTTTTTGACTTTGTTTGAGCTGTCGTTCGATCTCTCTGGCTATCATTATAATAATAACAATAACAATAACAATAATAATAATAATAATGATGATGATCAACACTATAATTATTCGGAGGATATTAAGGTATGAACAAGGTAATGGCTCACACCGAAAACCTTTTACCATTAGTTATTTCAGTTTCGTTGATTCGATATAATTTGTTAAAAGATAGGAAAAAGTTCTGGTTAATCTTGTGGTAATTTCGTTTTAACAAAGATCGGAACTTTTCTATCTTTTAACTAAATATATCGAATCATGAAACCAAAACAAAATTATAGAAACTCATGGTAACTGCAACAGGAAGGGACTAGATACAATGATCATAAAGATGGCATATGGCATTCATTTAATTTATCAACAATATCTATTTGTCCCTTCTGTAGATTGATATTGATTATACATAAATGATCCTATTACCAACTTTCAAAGCATGCCTGCAATTAGTATCTAGGATGAATATGGTAAATGAATGAAAGGAAAAGATTATATATATGTGATGAATATTCTTTTTTATCTCTTTTTTACATTGATGAATGACATGTAGTTGAACTTTGGTGCTTTTGTAGAGTGGAGATCCTAACATTAAAAAGGTAAAGGCTGAGCGAGAATCTGCGAGTACATCAGGAGATCAGCCTGGGAGTGCTAAGTCCTCAAGGATGGCTGCAGGAACATCTTCGATTTCTAAACGTGAAAAATCCGACTCTGAAAAGCTTCTGAAAGAAATGCAAAGCATTAAAGTTAAGGAAGATAAATCTGATGACAAGGTAATACATTCATTCGATTCTCGCAAGATTCATAACTCCCTTACCTTTCCCCCGTATAAGTGTCCAGGTTACTATTTTTAATTGTCCCAAAATAAATGTCCACTTTCAAAAGCAAGAGTTTTATTTCCAATTCTACCAATAATTTGAGAGTGAAAAATACATTGCTACCTCTATTATCAAGGGTACAATTGTTATTTAGTTAATTTGAAGTGTAAAAATTACACATTTCTAAAGCTGTGTTTTTTTCGTTATGGACATTTATTTTGGGACGGAGGGAGTATGGAAATTTTACTGAGGGTTATTCATACCATAAAGCGTTTGGATACTTATTGATGGTTATTTGTCAGCAGGATTTTGAGGCCACTCTTGTAAATGGTAATGGCACTGAGACTGGTCAAGTAATCGTGACTTCAATTGGTGGTCGAAATGGAAAACCAAAGCAGGTGATCATCATTTATCTTGTTGCTTGTTATCCCTGTTTCTCGTACCTTATTTTCTCCCAATCTTGCATTTTTATCCTAAGCCGATGATTACATTTGGCTTTTTTTTTTTCTTAATGATGAATGCTTTGGGGCATTCAATATGTCTATGCTTTCTGCTGTGTTCCAATCTTTTTGGAGCCCCGTGTTACACCTACAGTAAGACTATAGATCGACTGGATGAATAATAAATAAAACAAAATATAGAATTTCATTCCGTATATCATATTAACTCCAGCAAATTATTGCATTTATGAGTATTATCTTGTACATAATTCGTGCTTCTATTTTTTTAAACATGTTTGCTAGTTTTATGGCTTGATTTTTTCTAGTAACTAAAAAGACGATATGTAACCACACGACTTATGATTTTTACTATGTTGTGGTCCAGACTTTATCTTACATGGCGGAACGTGTCGTTGGTACCGGTTCATTTGGTGTCGTCTTTCAGGTACTTGATGTAATTTTCATCGTTTCAAGCATATGTTCCTATTGTCTCAAAATAGATGTCCACTATGGAAAAGGCTCACCACTTTAGAAACTCGTAATTTTTACACTTGTTTATTGACTAAATGACAATTTTACCTTTTATCAGTAGGAGTATGAATTTCTCCATCTCACAATCAAGGGCAGAATTGGAAAGTAGACCCTTACTTTAAAAAAGGGACACTTATTTTGGGACAAATGAAAATAGAAATGTGAATGCTTATTTTGGGACAGTGGGAGTAGCTCAATTCTGCTTGATCCTATATGTGGACATATGGAGATAAATTCTAACTTTCTATCCAACATGTGTTTTTCTGCGTTGCTTTTCAGGCCAAATGCCTTGAGACAGGTGAAGCTGTTGCTATAAAGAAGGTGCTACAAGATAAAAGATACAAGAACCGAGAACTTCAAATAATGCGTTTATTGGAACATCCTAACGTTGTTCCACTAAAAAATTGTTTCTATTCAACAACCGATAAAAATGAAGTGTACTTGAACGTTGTCTTGGAGTACGTACCTGAAACAGTCTATCGGGTGTCAAGGCATTATGTCAGGATGAATCAACATATGCCCACTATATACATTCAATTGTATGCATATCAGGTGAAGCTCTTACTACTTTGTTGTTAAATTTTGTGTGACAAAGAATTTCTTTTCCCAACCATTGTTGGTTTAAGTGTAAAATTTTCTGTTTAATATAACAAAGTACAAAAAAAATCCTATTTTTTACCCCCATCTTGTAACAATTGATGATGTGGATGTCTAGTTTATTGTTTGCTTCATCGTAAAACTTTCCTAAATGGTTATCCACATCATCAAATATTTAGAGAAAAAAATTTTAATTGCATTAAATAAGAACTAAATCAGTTTTTGTTGCTTTTCCCCCTATTTGTATATGACAAATACTCACACATTTTCATCTTTTTTCAGATCTGCCGTGCGCTTAACTACATTCACAACGTCATTGGTGTATGCCATCGTGATATTAAACCACAAAATTTATTGGTAAGATTTTATGCATATGTATTGCATGTCTTATAAGATAAGGGATCGTCTTAGAGTCCCACCTTCCCTTCTTTATCTAAGGGTGCTTTTGAAGAGTAATCTAATAGGATTCCACATGTTCTCGCATCTAAAATAATTTGTTTGGTGATATATTAATAAATAAATAACCCGGTTGCATGCAGGTTAATCCACAAACTCACCAGCTAAAACTATGTGATTTTGGGAGCGCAAAGATGTTGGTAAGTTCATAAAACTCTTGGAATTCAGAATGTAGCTTTCACGATTCAGGCGATGAGATTTTATTTTGCAATTTCAGGTACCTGGGGAACCAAATATCTCATATATTTGTTCAAGATATTATCGGGCTCCTGAATTGATCTTCGGAGCAACAGAATACACCAATGCAATTGATATGTGGTCTGCAGGTTGTGTTTTGGCTGAGCTACTCCTTGGACAGGTGGGTGACTAGTTTATATCTTGTACTTAATTTTGTTATAGCTGTATATTAATTTGGTAAAAGTACTTTTTTATTCACTATAATCAAATATTTAACACATGCTTAATTGTTCTTTATGTATTTAATAAACTTGGGTCGCTTTCGTTTTAAATCGCTCTCAAACTATTAAACTTGTTGAATGAAACGCTTGTGAAGTTTTGTTTCCCGTCCAATATCAAAACTAGCTGATGTTTATAAATTATTTCAGAATCTTTTTAGCATTTGTGACATTTCACTGAGGTTTAATGAAGCATTCTGTTAGTTATGTTAATACGTAATTATCTTGAGTAGAATAACTGTTTCTTGGTTTTCCTATCGCCTGAGAAAAGATGATTCTTCAAAAATTTCTGATAACCCATATGAAGTTTTGACCATCTGTCAGGGAAATAAATAACGAATGAATCTTGGATTGCCAAGAAATTCTTCGGTTGCTTTCAGAAGCAATGATTAAATTTAAATGATGCTGTGTGTGTGTGTGTGTGTATTTGGTCTTGTCTTATATTGAATCTTGCGAATGTCATTTCACATCCATTTTGTGCTATAATTCTTATGATTAAATCCCATATCACATTCATTCTTATCCATTCAAGTGATTCATTATATGCAGCCTCTTTTTCCTGGTGAAAGCGGCGTAGATCAATTGGTAGAGATAATCAAGGTATGCAATCTTTAGACATTTTCATCCTTTTTGTTTGTACATAACACACACACACATATGTGTGTGTGTGTGTGTGTAAGAAAACACAAAAACACAAACTCACTTTTGGTGAGGCTTGAACCCTTAACCTCCGGGAAAATTTGGGATCTACTTTTAACCTGGATACCGTTGTGCCAATAACCCTTTGGTGACGTTTTCAATTTTTCATCTTCTTGGTGTCACAAACTTTCTAATTTGAAACACATTCTAACAACCATTATTTTCCTTCATTTTAGATTTTGGGTACACCAACACGTGAGGAAATTAAGTGCATGAATCCTCACTACACCGAGTTCAAATTCCCGCAGATCAAGGCTCATCCATGGCATAAGGTTTGTTGATAATCAAGCAGGATACATAATTATCTTTATTTTTTAGCCGTATCCCGTTATTTGCTCATATCTACACTCACATAGTATGAACTACTACATGTAGATGTAAATCTGATTATACTAAACAATGTGGATTATAATAACACCATTAATTAGCAAGCTTTATATTTTGTGTATACCCCATAAGAGTAAACACAAAAATTTGATTTATACATCTCATTTTCTTAAATCAAAAAACCTTCTCATTAATGTATTTTGTAAATTTTTGAATTTGGGATGTCGGTGGGTATTATCATTTTTATCAAAACCGTTGGTCCGTTATATTTTCTAAAAAAGAAGTCATTTTTTTGGATTCGGGATTTTGGGAGAGCGTTTATTTTGGGTGCTTGTGCTAGAAAACTTCTTTTAAGGTCAAGAAATTCATCTTATCATTATCTTTTCAGATATTTAACAAGAAAGTGCCATCCGAAGCCATTGACCTTGTTTCGCGTCTGCTTCAGTACTCACCAAAGCTGCGATGTACCGCTGTAAGTGAATCTAATCTTTCTCGTGTTGGTAAAAACATTGTGAAATTTACCAAAATCTTTGTATAATAAATAAACAAACAAACAAGTACTTAGGTTTACATATTTTCTTCTACAGTTGGAGGCTTGCACCCATCCTTTCTTTGACGACTTACGGAACCCAAACACAACTCTACCAAACGGCAAACCCCTCCCTCCTCTATTTGACTTCACACCACAAGGTACAATTCTCTTTTCACTTGTCGAATTCTTCAATTTCCGTCCATTATACTGATAAAAACACATCCCCACCACCCCACTTCATGAGATGGGATATACTGAGCTGGTTTGGTTTGGTTTGGTTTGGTTGTTTTAAACCAAACGGACTTGGTATATCCCACCAATCAAAACAGGGTCAGGTGGTGGGATGTACGCATACCTGTCCTCCATCAAAATATTGGTTTGGTTTATATTGATAAAAACACATCCCACCCCATGGGCCCAATTTCGGTTCATTTATATTGATAAAAATACATCCCACCCTTCAGACTCTGCATCATGGTGGGATATACGGAACAAGTTTGGTTTCTTTATGTTTAAAACCAAACCAACTCAGTATATCCCACTTAAAAAAGGGTTTGGAAATGGGATGTAAGTAGATATGTCATCCACCATATGAGATTTAATTTTGTTTCATTTGGCTTTAAATCAAACCAACTCAGTATATCTCATTTTAAAATAAGGCATTGAGATGGGATGTATGCATATATGTCATCCACCTAAAAGGGTGCGATTTCGTTTTCGTTTTCGTTTTGGTTTTGGTTTATATTGATAAAGAAAATAACGTAAATTATTGGACAGAACTTGCTCATGCATCTCCGGAACTACTTCAACGGCTGATACCCGAACACGCCAAAGAATGAATTATATGTGATGACAAGAGGAAGATCGGGTTTTTGAATACATAATACTCATTATACTTGTTCTTTTTCGATCTTTTGGCTACACTACACCTATCTAATCAAGTTTATAATTTTAACTGTAACGCAACGACAATATAGATGGTATTGTGTAGCTAGGTGCGGTTTTCGAGCATTCCATAAATGCTCCATCGATGGATTGATTGATTGCTTACATGGAGACTATACTTCTAATGAATTTCATTTTTTCGTTTTTTCATTATAATCTTCTTCGTGTGTGCTTGTTCTGTTGACAAAGGCTTTATTACGCTCGAACTGGAATGAACATATATGCATAATGATAAGTTATCACGTTTTTTTCCTTCCCATTTTGAATTATCGACATAGAAATATCATAATTTCGAATGACACTTGAAAATGAATCGTACAATCTTGACCAGTGTTGAGTATTATGATACATTATGGATGTTAAAATTAGGTCATTTTGTACATTAAGAATGTAAAAAACAGATTGTGATGTTGATGTGTATGAAGAAAAAGGCGAGGGTGTGTAATTAGCAATCATAAGAGTGTAATTAGCCTTTCTCATATAGAGCTATATTTTAATAAGAATCATAAGCATCTTAAAAACTGTGAGAACTATTCTCAATCGTCAAATGAGTTGAGCATGCATAACGCTCGTGTCCCAAGATCCTCGATACGAGATCCCGAAGAATAGTTTGCACACATGGCTTATCAAACCTTCCTCGTACAAAATCGTTGTACTGAATGGTCAAGGTCTTCTATACGAGTTGCTAGCCTCGGTTTGTTATATCGTATTTTACAAAAAGTTGTTCAACATGCTCAACCTAACCTATTAAACTATCAGCTCGTCTAGCTAGAAAATTGTCATTTAATAAGCTTGAAATTGGGCTGGGCGTGATTCGACAAACCCAACCTGCCATCCCTCCATTAAATATAATTTTGACAAAAATTTATACATGTTTAAATTAGATTGTCACATATTAGGTTGGATCGAATCTTTTTTTTTTCTTCAAAACATTATAATTAGGCTAAGTTGTTTAAATGCCTTAAACTGCCTAGCCTAGCCCGCGTTCCTTGCATTCTTTGTACCTTGGCTACTCGGTGCATCTTCCCAATCCGATTTCTCCATTGTAACTTACCAAGCTCGCTTGAGCTTCAATTAATGTAGCTTTTCGGGGAGCTCTATTATGACATTAACATATAACCATTGTTCTAAAAGTCTTGTTGTAACAACTGTCATCCCTTCATGGTGTGCCATAACATAAGGCTTTGTGTGTCACGCCACGTTAAACCTATAACACAATGGCCTAATACACAGTCCTTGTAATCCAATATTTATAATATCTTATTTATAACCACTGTTCCGAAAGGCTCGTTGTAACAACCGTTAGCCTGTCATGGTGCGCCATAACATAAGGCTTGTCGGGGGTGGGGGGGGGGGGGGGGTGGGGGGGCTAGCTTTATGGATAAGGTGGCACGTGCCACTGTTACATTTCTCTGCCATAATGTAAAAAATTACAGGTCTTAAAATGTGCCACCGTATTAATTTGTTGTGTGCCACTATATATATATTTTGAAACTGCAATTAAGACGCAAATTTTCTTTGCTAGAGTTGCTAAGTTCCTTGCCTTTTAAACTTGGGGTCTTGGGTTTAGGTCTTGTTTAAGTCATTTTATACTAGATTTTAGTTTTATTTTCATATTTATTGTGTTTATTAATAAAATTGGTTGCAACAAAATTCAAATTTGAGAATTTATACTTTAAAAACAATGGACCAATCACTAGACCAATATATATTTTGTGAAAAATATTTTTGTATACGTTTCTTGTAGTCAAATTGTGCCACCGCTTGGAAAAAATTATAGGTCCGCCCCTGAGGCTTGTGTGTCTCACGCCACGTTAAACATGTGAGAGACCATAATGCGCAGATCTTTCTTGTAATCCAATATTTATTTTTCTTTATGCTTATAATATTTTTTTTGCTAGTTTTCGATATATAACTTAACATAACTTATTTATCACTATGAGGGAGGTTCATACAAGAACAACCCAATTTGCAAGAACAAAGGAATCAAGGAAATCACATGTGATTTTATGCTATGATGGAAAAAACGTGTGTAGGCCACTCTCCGACAAGGCGAGTGGGTGAGGCGCGAATGGGCGTCCATGCACAAAATCATGTGTGATTTTTTGTTGGTTCATTCATTCTTGCAAATTGGTTTTGTTCTTCTTTGAACCTAATTTTTATCACCATTTACTCGTTAAGTAATAGTACAAAACATATAATATTTTATATATAAGTATTATACATGAATAAAAAAATTGTCGCAAATATATATATATAATTGACTAAGCTACGGTCGTGAAGGAAATTATGGAGAATAAAATAAATACAGTATGATAAGAAAAGAAAAAGGGGCAGGAATGTAAAAAAGTTGAGCTCAGAGGGGCCTATAGTGTCAATCTTGAAAGTCAAGCTGATCTGATGGACCCAACCATCAGCTAAGGCGTGTCATCATGGCTCGGCTTGCACCAGCCGGGAATCGAACCCGGGTCTGTACCGTGGCAGGGTACTATTCTACCACTAGACCACTGGTGCTTTTTGTTTAATATTTGCAATAATATATATATATACAATATATATTTTTACACATAGATATAATGACAATAAACAAATCTTAATAACTCATCTGAAACCGAAATGAATTTTGAGTTACACAGTTCGGTTAACCGAATAAAATTTTTATTTGGTTCGGTTTTTGGTTATTTCTTTTCTAGTTCAGTAAAACCGAATAATCTGAGTAACACATTATACTAATGCTTTATATATTTCATGTTTATAGAATATAAAGTAAATACACGTTATACTATTATTATTTTACATATTTTATTGCTATATGATGTTTTTTGTTGATAAAAGATAATTATTTTTTTATATTTATTATATTACGTTTTAGTTTGATACATGTCGCACGAAAATAATAATGTCATTCGGTAGATATTGGTTTTTTATTAATATAAGTCAATTGTTAAATATGAATGTATAATACAACAACTATATATATTAGAAACAGTGGACACTTAATTTGGGAAAAATGCTTGAGGAAGCGTCCAACGAAAAAATATAAATCCTTAACCGGTTACCTAACTGAATAACCCAAAAATTGAATAATTCGTAACCAATTAAACTGAACCATATTTGGTTTGGTTATCCGTTAGTTTTAGAAACTTAAAAACCCATTAACCCGAATCGAATAAACAGAAAGCCGATTTAACTGACTGAATAACACCCTTAGGCTTAAGATTAAAAGATAATTACATTGCACTGCACGATAGGGGTGCATAAAACTCGACTAACCCGACGAACATGACAACCCAACCCTAAAGAATTCAACCTAACCCGAAGTGACTCAATTCTTAATTAAGTTGTAAAATTTTCAAATTGTAGAGATTGGATTGGAATTGGGTTATAGTTATTTGAACCAAATCCAACCAAACCCAATGGACTCGATGCTTTTTTAATACCATGGATTTAATATAATTGTTAAGTTCTTGATTAATATATGTATATTAGACGTTAGACCTACGTGTTATTGGCCATATTCAAAATTATGTCACAAATTTCATTGTAATTTTATGTTCTTTACTAGGGGTACTTTTCAACCTTTTTTTTGAGCTTGTTATCTTTTTGCATGTTATCTTTTTTATTTTACTTTGTTTAAACAAAATCATTTAGCTAAACTATAAAATGATGTGCCAAAGTTTTAACCCCGACCAATCCGACCAATCCAACCTATATGGTTCGAGTCAGAGATAGATCCAGGTGATGGCACGGGCCACCGCTTCGTTCCTCCGTCGTACTGTAAATTTGTTGTGTGTCATCATATATTTTTCAAAGCTAAAACGACGACACAAGTTTTCCTTGCTAGAGTTGGTTTGCAAGCTTTTTCTTCCCCCCCTTATACATGAGTTCAAATCCCATTAGTGAAGAGCTAAACACTAGACCTCGTATAAGAAAAACAATGAACTAACATGTTAAATATTTGTATAGTATAGGGACCCTTTGTAATTTTACTGTCTATATATTGTTGTCAATACACGCAACCCTAATCAAGGATTTTCCACATATTCTCACATAACCAACCTATCAAAGACGGTTTATAAAAAATATTCCTATATTTGTTTCTTATAGCTAAATGGTGCCACAAATATTAAAAACATTTCTAAGTCCATCTCTAATTTGAGTTGGATTAAGAATTTTTTAAACCACAAAGATCGAGTCAGATTATTTAAATGGTTCCAACCGCGATCAACTCAACATATATGTAAACTCATTTCAATTCACTTAGTAGTTTTGATAGGATTAAGTTCTCATGAGATATTAAGGTTAACCTAAGAAGCGTGATAATCAGTTATCAATCATTGAATGAGAATTCGATGCACATTACGATGAGATGCAACCAAGATAAAATATAACAAACCAATCCCTTCTACGACACAATTCACGAAAGAGCATAAAAATTAACAACAATCAACAATCAACTATTCGTTCTTTTGATATACTTAAGTAGGGGAAGGTTCAAACGAGAAACATATCAATTTAAGAAAAAGCAAGAAGTAATCTCAGCCACTCATCTCGCGGTTACGGTGGACGTGATCATGGAGGATTGACGCGATTCATGAAAGGGTAGAGATTATTAAAGGAAGAGACCCGTCTGTAACACCCGTAAAATTTTAAACCATTTTCTTTTTTTAAACATAGAACTTTTATAATTAAAAATACCTAAGAAATCATTCACATGGTTTTAAATAATAAATCATCCAAAATCCCCAATAAAATTAACTAAGTAAGATCGTCAATCGGAATGCCATTCGTCGGATACGTCAAGCCGGAGCCTTGCCTTTATCCACACTTGAACTAGCACCTACAAAAAAAATAAGAATTCGTGGGGTAAGCACAACCGCTTAGTGAGCAAGTAATCACATACAATATATCGTAACAAATATATATAAACATCTCATCCACTTTAAAACATGACATCTTAACGGTTTCCCGCTCTTCGGACCATCCCGCAGTCCAGCCTTAGTGGTTACCCACTCATCGGATCATCTCACAACCCGACCTTAGCGATTTCTCGCTCTTCGGGTCATCCCGCAACCCGGCCCAACATATCTCATCAACATATAATATATATATAATCAATTACCATATAAGCATGTAAAAACCCACTCACCTCGAATTTACGATAAGCACGCGTAATTAAAATATCCCGCGCACAAAATCAAACCACGCAACGATCTGAAAATATAAATAAAATATATACATCCTATAAGAATTCGCTTGATACACAACTAATCCTAACGATACTCAAATAAGTTCCTAAGAAACCCTCCCCGTTATCTCAACAAAACAGATCAAAACGAACTCGGAAAGCGAGGTTTCGGCTCCGATCCTAACTCCTACGGTTAACCCCGGTTTAAACCTTAATAATTAATATTATATATAGATATATAGTTTCTATTAAAAAAAAATATTAATAATTATATTAATTATATATATATATATATATTAACATGTAAAAACAACAACATCCATCACCATCTTCTTACGTCATCAAAGATTTTTAAATAAAACTATGTGTATATATAATTAATATAAAAATTAACTTATAAAAACAACAACAACTCATCGTCATCATTCCTTCTAAAATATATATATATATATATGTATACCTTCATAAATGTTAATAAAAGGAAAGTTTATAAATAACAACAGCAACATCACCAGCATCAACAACAACGGTTACGACCACCGCTTGAGCACGGTAACGACAAATGATACGACAACGGCGGCGGTTTATTCTACCACCACCGCTGTCTGATAACATACATAACCGAGGCAGCGGCGGCGGCGGAATTCCATCGTCACCACCGCCGGTCCTCTTACACGGCTCAACAGCGGCGGCGATGGCGGAATCACCACCACCGCCCGGCCTTGACAACAACACGGCAGCAGCGGGTAAACCCACTACCACCATCGATCACATCCTCACGGCGGCGGCAGCGGTAGTCCTACCACCACCACCGGCCAACCCAACAAGAAACACAGCAGCAGCGGCGGCAGCTATGGGTCGCCACCACCGCCCGCCGGTCTTCTAAAATCAACTATCAGCCACGCCGGTGGCCACCAAATCGACCCACCGTCGCCGGAGAGATGATCGATAACTGCAGCGGTGATAGCCATCGCTACCACCGTCGATCTCAAGCAACTCACGGCGGTCGAGCCGCCACCAGCCAAGGCCGGCGACAACCCCACCACCTAGATAGACCGACGAGAAGGAACAACAAAACCGTTAAACCACTTACCGACGAAGATTGCTCTAAACGATTCTCCGGCGATCGACCTTCTTTTTTTTTCTCGTATCCCTCTCTCTCTCGATCTGATATATATATATATATATGGCTTTCTCTCTCTCTATATATATCTGATTCGTTTTCTCTCTCTCTATTTGACTCTTTACCAAAAAGAAATAAAGAAAAAGTACTCCTTAACCCTATTTATTTTAGGCTAGAAGACAAAATTCTATCTCCTCCTAATTATCTAAATAATTTAATTATTATTTTATTTTATTCTTATTTATCTAAAACTTTACCAACAAGATACAAAATAAAGAAATCTGATAAACCTAATATCCTAAATAAAACTAGAGTAAATAATTAAATACATAATAAAACCAACTGATAATTAATTTAAATAAATAAATAAATATATTAGAATTATCTAATACCTACTCCATTAGACGCGAGTTAAAATAACCAAAGGTAACCAAAAAAAAAAATAAGAGGGTTCATGGTTTCGGGGCGTTACAACTCTCCCCCACTTACCGGGATTTCGTCCCCGAAATCAATCGGTGAACCATTCTAAGAAAAACTCTCGCATTTCAGCTTCTAATTCCCAAATCCACTCGGAACCCCTCCGGTGCTGCCACTGCACTTTAACTATTCCAATTTCTTGCCGTACACTATCAGCTCTCCCCCACTCGAATTCCGGATCCGCACCGCCTGACCCGCAACCTCTAATGTCGACCGCTCATGGGGCGGGTAAGAGATTGATGCTGAACTGCACCCCGATGCACGCGCTTGACTACACGCACTTTCTCCTCGGCTACGCCAATTATCACAGGTCTACTAACTTACCTAGCTCTATTTTGGAAGGTCTTACCAAACCTATACAACACATAGGACCAAGTGGCCCTCCGCGTCAAAGAGTACTAACGCAGGCTTTGGAGTTAACAGGGAAGATATCTCTACCTCACATACAGTATATTACTTTCTATCTACTCAAGGCAAGAAATTATTTAGACTAATCTTAACGAGAGTATACCTGTAATCGCATCTAGTGCCGCCTGAGCCTCCTCAGCAGTCATCTGGAAAGCCCGTCCTCGTGTAATAGGTCCGCTCTTTCCCGTAGTAGTACCATCAGTAATCCTAAGTGTCGCTGGGGCCGGGGCCTGAACTGGTGCTCCCTTCAATTGGGGGCAATTGGGCTTGATATGCCCGGGCTGATAGCAGTGAAAGCAGGTCTTCACCGTCTCCTTGCATTCGTGACTGAAATGGCCCGGCTTGCCACACTTGTAGCATGACAACTCATGTGCCCTACACTCACCCCTGTGGTTCCGCCCACACTTGCTGCAAGCTGCAGGTTCGCTCTTAGAATCGCTCTTCGCTCCCTTATACTTCTTAACTGGCCCCGACTGGTCATCCGCCTTACGCTTCCCGCGCTGAATCTCCTCCAAATGTATCTCCTGTGCCCTCGCTGTGTCCACCATTTCACTGAATGTTTTGCACCTTTTTGTAGTCACTGCCCCCTTGATTTCCGTCTTCAGAACTCCCAGATATCGAGCCATCTTCAGGGACTCATCGTTCGCATAGCCTGGCACGAACAGCAGCTTCTCTAAAAATTTCGCGGTGATCTCATTCACCGTCTCTGTCGTCTGAGTTAGATTCAGGAACTCAGCTGCTATCCGCTCTCTCTCAATACTAGGAGCGAACTCCTCATCGAACATGACCTTAAACTCCTCCCAAGTCAGTGCAGTGATCTGTGCTTCAGAAAATCTCCTTAGGATTAGGTCCCACCAATCTTTAGCCGCGCTCCGGAGTAGGTTCACCGCAAAAAGAACCTTCGAGCTCGCCGGGCATCCGCTGGTGCGGAAGGCCCCCTCCACAGCCGAATACCAACGATAGCAAGCAACGGGGTCCTTCTGCCCCTCGAAGAATGGTGGTTTGCATGTCATGAAGTCCTTGTAAGTGACCACCCGACTCTGCGACTGTGCCGTGCTCCCGCTCCCCGAACTCCGTGCCGTAAGAGCTGCATCGATACGTTGATCCAGGGTCTGAACTAGCTCCTCCCTCATCTGGTCAAAAAGCCCCGGCAGTGTTTGTTGTAGAATCGCAGTAATTTGAGCAGCAAGCTGGTCTGCCTGCTCGGCCTCACTCCCACTGGGATTATTCCTAGTTTGCACCATTCTGAGGGTGCAAGAGAATCTTAGGTCTTAACTACGATAAGGCAGTTTACACTATATCGCGACGCCTAACCGTATCTTTAAGCTACTAGTGCTCATGCAAGTATCTACCTCTAGTCTTAGTGCGCATGCAAATTCACACCTTCCACATAAGTACTATTCATATTAGCTAACCACATAAATGCTCATCCCTAACTGTCATCAATGAGTTAAAGTCTCCAGGACTTAATCAATCCCAACACTACACAGGTGTTTATAGTAACACTATTATTGGCGCCGTATTACTATAACCATCCATTCATGATAGTCAACTCAGGATCACCGGCACAAATCAAACAAGAACATGCCCGATAACCCCTCCTCGACATACCAAGGTGTCTACGTTTGGGTTTGATACCATCCTATCTAAACCTTAACTTATGGACTAAGCAGGTACTCGCAATCATGACTCTTTCCCAACAGAAACATATTACACTTACATCGACCCACATATATCTATGCATAACAGCATGTATCCACATATAATTCAACTCTACCTCATACGCGCATTTACGTATATATAACAATTTTTTAAAAAAATAGCTCAACTATTGCTCACCTCCGCCTTGACGGTTCCGCTGGCCATTCCGATCCTAGCTTTTCCCAAAATCACCTAGTTTAAGTCCAACCACATACACACCCACTAGTGTGCATGCTGATTCTCTTAAACCTAGGCTCTGATACCAAGTTGTAACACCCGTAAAATTTTAAACCATTTTCTTTTTTTAAACATAGAACTTTTATAATTAAAAATACCTAAGAAATCATTCACATGGTTTTAAATAATAAATCATCCAAAATCCCCAATAAAATTAACTAAGTAAGATCGTCAATCGGAATGCCATTCGTCGGATACGTCAAGCCGGAGCCTTGCCTTTATCCACACTTGAACTAGCACCTACAAAAAAAATAAGAATTCGTGGGGTAAGCACAACCGCTTAGTGAGCAAGTAATCACATACAATATATCGTAACAAATATATATAAACATCTCATCCACTTTAAAACATGACATCTTAACGGTTTCCCGCTCTTCGGACCATCCCGCAGTCCAGCCTTAGTGGTTACCCACTCATCGGATCATCTCACAACCCGACCTTAGCGATTTCTCGCTCTTCGGGTCATCCCGCAACCCGGCCCAACATATCTCATCAACATATATATATATATCAATTACCATATAAGCATGTAAAAACCCACTCACCTCGAATTTACGATAAGCACGCGTAATTAAAATATCCCGCGCACAAAATCAAACCACGCAACGATCTGAAAATATAAATAAAATATATACATCCTATAAGAATTCGCTTGATACACAACTAATCCTAACGATACTCAAATAAGTTCCTAAGAAACCCTCCCCGTTATCTCAACAAAACAGATCAAAACGAACTCGGAAAGCGAGGTTTCGGCTCCGATCCTAACTCCTACGGTTAACCCCGGTTTAAACCTTAATAATTAATATTATATATAGATATATAGTTTCTATTAAAAAAAAATATTAATAATTATATTAATTATATATATATATATTAACATGTAAAAACAACAACATCCATCACCATCTTCTTACGTCATCAAAGATTTTTAAATAAAACTATGTGTATATATAATTAATATAAAAATTAACTTATAAAAACAACAACAACTCATCGTCATCATTCCTTCTAAAATATATATATATATATATATATATATGTATACCTTCATAAATGTTAATAAAAGGAAAGTTTATAAATAACAACAGCAACATCACCAGCATCAACAACAACGGTTACGACCACCGCTTGAGCACGGTAACGACAAATGATACGACAACGGCGGCGGTTTATTCTACCACCACCGCTGTCTGATAACATACATAACCGAGGCAGCGGCGGCGGCGGAATTCCATCGTCACCACCGCCGGTCCTCTTACACGGCTCAACAGCGGCGGCGATGGCGGAATCACCACCACCGCCCGGCCTTGACAACAACACGGCAGCAGCGGGTAAACCCACTACCACCATCGATCACATCCTCACGGCGGCGGCAGCGGTAGTCCTACCACCACCACCGGCCAACCCAACAAGAAACACAGCAGCAGCGGCGGCAGCTATGGGTCGCCACCACCGCCCGCCGGTCTTCTAAAATCAACTATCAGCCACGCCGGTGGCCACCAAATCGACCCACCGTCGCCGGAGAGATGATCGATAACTGCAGCGGTGATAGCCATCGCTACCACCGTCGATCTCAAGCAACTCACGGCGGTCGAGCCGCCACCAGCCAAGGCCGGCGACAACCCCACCACCTAGATAGACCGACGAGAAGGAACAACAAAACCGTTAAACCACTTACCGACGAAGATTGCTCTAAACGATTCTCCGGCGATCGACCTTCTTTTTTTTTCTCGTATCCCTCTCTCTCTCGATCTGATATATATATATATATATATGGCTTTCTCTCTCTCTATATATATCTGATTCGTTTTCTCTCTCTCTATTTGACTCTTTACCAAAAAGAAATAAAGAAAAAGTACTCCTTAACCCTATTTATTTTAGGCTAGAAGACAAAATCCTATCTCCTCCTAATTATCTAAATAATTTAATTATTATTTTATTTTATTCTTATTTATCTAAAACTTTACCAACAAGATACAAAATAAAGAAATCTGATAAACCTAATATCCTAAATAAAACTAGAGTAAATAATTAAATACATAATAAAACCAACTGATAATTAATTTAAATAAATAAATAAATATATTAGAATTATCTAATACCTACTCCATTAGACGCGAGTTAAAATAACCAAAGGTAACCAAAAAAAAAATAAGAGGGTTCATGGTTTCGGGGCGTTACACCGTCAAAGCTATATTTGTTGACCGAGATGAGTGGTTGAGATTGCTAATCGTATTTTCTTAAAAATTTATATTTTTTGTATGAACCTCCCCTCTACTTAAATACATAAAATATCAGCTTCATTTTCAACGAAGGAACCACCAATCAAAAAACCGGTTTAGTCTGGACCCCGGTCTGGTAACAGTCGACCGGTTCAGTTGTAACAAAGAGAGAGGGGAGTCGTATTGGGGTTTCCATCCACCAATCAACCACCCAATCTCACCACCACCACCACCACCGGAATCCATGGCGGTCGCTCTCAATCAACTCTCCTCATCCATAACTTTCTAATACTTACACAACTGCTCACTTTCTCATCGATTTCAATTTCAATTTTCTAATCCACAACCTTTTTCTCTTCCATTTCACCAATCATGGCGACGGCGATGCCATCTCAATCTCCGTCCTCTTCCACCGGCGACGATACCACAAGCAACATCGATTCCACGCCGTTACTCGCCGGCACCGCCACTTCCGACGGGATCTTCCGTAGCCGCCAATTCGTCAGGGGAACTCCCTCCCTCCGCGGCGCCGCCAGGTTCCTCCGCCGCGCCAGCAGCCGCCGGATGCTCCGGGAGCCGTCGATGCGCGTCAGGGAGTCGGCCGCCGAGGAGATCGAGGAGCGGCAGACCGATTGGGCGTACTCGCGCCCGATCGTCATCCTCGACTTGATCTGGAACCTTGCGTTTATCGTCGTTTCGATATCGGTACTGATTATGAGCAGGAAGGAGGATCCGCAGAGGCCGTTGAGGCTTTGGATTGTTGGATATGCTTGCCAGTGTTTGCTTCATATGGTTTGTGTGTGTGTTGAGTACAAACACAGGTACCAGCAGCGTGCGTCGGAGTATGGCGGTGGCAGTTTGAGGTCGGAAGTTAGTAACGGAAATCCGAATTCCAGCTCTTCGAGTTCAGGGAGTGACGAAAGGGAGAATGCAGAATTTTTACCCGATCGGTCGTCTAATGATGATGATGATACTAGGTACAATCTCCAACTACATGTTGCTATATGATGTTAAGAAAGTGAACACTAGTTGTGGAATTTGAAATTCGAGCCCTACCTACACTTGTATGTTGCATGTATACCACTGATGTAGAACTGTAGAAGTATGAAGTATGGTGATTGACTTACTATGCAGAGGGTTTACTGGCTGATCAATGTCATTCTCACTGTGAGGATTGAGTTTGTTAGTAGTTAAGCTAGATGCCATGATGATGATGATGGATTTCAACTAGTTAATCTGGCTGTGAATGATGGGGTTTGCTTAATATAGGGGGTTGTATGAGATCGGGATTTGATTTTCGCTGAGTGGATTACTAATACATCTGAATTACTTGTTGCATTAGCTACTCCAGTTATAGGTTTTTATACAAATTGGTTAGCTTAATGAAATAGAAGACAGTTTGGCGAAGAATTACAGTATGTATTTGAAGGTCATAGGACACATATGTAAAGCTCAATCTCAGCTGGCACTATTTTTTTGTATTTATAGTCAGGGGAGTATGCACATAGTGAGGAGAGGGTGCATGTGCATCCGCTCTGTCGTATCGATGCAATGAACTAGTGGAAAAGAAACATAACACAGGAAGGGCTAGTGCTACTCTTTTGGCCATATATGTATGTATGTATGTATGTATGTATTAGCACAAACTAAATTATCGTCACCCTCTAACCCAAGTGAATGCTTAATTAGTTCAATAAGCATATTAGGCTTTATAAAACGATGAAATGTATTTCCCTCAACCTATGTGGGATAAGTTCTCACTTTGAAGACTAAAAAACACAACCATCTTTCCCAATCCCTGAACTCACTGAATTCAAACACAGTTTTGTGGATTATTTGATTTGTGATTTGCTTGTCCCTAACTCAGTTTTATTAAGTATCAATTATTGATTTGTCATTTGTTTGTTTCTTATTTGTTTTATGGACCATTGTTTAATTTTAGTCTATTAATATGTTGGATTCTTGTACTCTAGGATATCAAATTATCAATTTGTTTATTTGGAAATATCAATTCTGTTGGATTTTGAAATATCAATCAGCTAGACTGTTGAAATTTTGATTATTTTAAGTAGTTTGTTTATGGATTTGTTTGCTGTACCAAATTGGACAGACAACACAACAACTCCAAATTGGATCACACTCAAAGGGTCAAGAAAGCTTTATATTGTTTTTTTGAATGACACATCACACATGGTAGATATTATCACAAAAAGAGTGAACTTTTTAGTCCTAAAATCGTTAAGGTATGGTATATATGGTATAACGGAGTTATGACCGCTTTCAGGGCTTACCAACATTAATAACATTCTTCCATGCACTCCTATACAAGGTTAGCTTCTTTGGTATATTATAGTTGTTCGAATACTCTTCAGTACTGGCCTCTTATAACAATATTACCCTACCCCTTCGTTTTTCTTACGTCCCCCTTATGTTGAAGACTCAAAAGTTTAAAACCGATGGATTCAGGGTCCTGATCGGAGATGCGCAAACAGTCTCAAGTGGTTTCCTTTAACATGTCTTTAGATAGTGTAGCTTCTCAATTCTGTCAAACCAACCTTCAAACTAATCTCATCGTTCCTGATGGTATACCTCATTTTTAATCCACAACATAGTTGATAATTACGTTTTGTATATATACATCTTGTCTGCGGATTGTTATTTGTTGGTTTAATAGCCCATCAGTTGGGACAGGTTTTATGTCTGTCCTATGGAGTTGCCCTAGCTTTAGTGGAAATTTTATTCACAGGCTACACTTGTAGCTTGCTGTTATTACACCTGTCCTCCTTGCAATACTCATCGTAATACAATGAAAAGTGTCTTTCTTGGTTGCTCTGTAAGTAACATGCTTACTCTATCTTCCAATTTCTTGCTACCATATATTGCCATTTGTTAGGCTCTTCATCTATGATTTTACCTAACATTTTCTAATTCCCATGTTTTTTTTGGATATGATGACTGATAACCGGGGTGGCCGAGTCTTGATTCTGTTACATATTCATTGCCTATGTATTCTCTTGAACACAATATTTTCTTTTCTTCTACATAGGTAAGTAGCTAGTTGCATAGGATTTTTTGTGAGGACCCTGGACCCTACCCAACTACGGTCTACATGGCATATTCTACTTTCTTGTATCAACTCTCCTGCCCATCCACGAGTTCATTATTTTGTTGATGCTATTGTTATTTTTCACATCACCCTAGTGTAGATGCGACACATACTTAAGGAAATAAGGTCCAAGACTTGCTCTCTTCTGAATTTACCAATCTGGCTATTTGTTTGGGTTTTTATGCATCACCTGTTTGCACATTTGTTTTAATGTGAGAATACAGCTCATTCACTCTCATGAAGCCTGGATAATGTTTTTTGGTATTTTATGTTAAAAAATTGCAAGTTCAGACACTAGCTCTCTATGCTTGAGGTACCCTTCTTTTTTATTAATGCTTGGGACTTGACATGCAAGGACAGATAGAGAGAGTGGGCAATTGAACGGTTCATGCTTGATTGCATTACTCTTCAATAAAAATGTAATGACTTCTATTGTTGGCTAGAGTGTTTTTGATCTCTATGGAATCTGCTAGGCAACTATTGTCCAAGAATAGGATTTTTTAAGCATGTTCTTCTATTCAGTAGTGATGCAGGAAAATTTTAAGAAGAAACACTAGGATCACTTGAGCATCAGTGCTCAGTGTATCATATCTGAGATCAGTCAAGGCATCTTACCCAAAGAGATTGTTTCATACAATGACACAATCAAAGAAACTCTTAGCTATTTAATCTTGATGATTACATCTCCACATAAAATAAAATTAACAATAAAGATAAGGAGAATAAATATAATGATAAATAGTAACAATTATTCTAATAACAATTAGAATATAATCCTAATAGCTATACTAGCAATAATGGAATATTGTTAATATAATAGTCATGACAATAACTGGATTAAAGCTAAAGAAAAATCAACCTACTATTTGCTCTAATTTTGCATTCCTCATTAAGTAGGGATAAATGTTTCTCTTTCATGCTTGTTTCTGTAAATTCAATATATTCTGTAGTCTTGTTCTTGATGTGCATCATAAACTTCTTAATGTTCAGTTGGTAACCTTATATCTGCATTGACCTTCTTGCTAATATTTTACATTTAAGTCCTACAAGATTCATAGTGAGTTCTCTAACTTGCCATCCTCAGTGACTTTGCTTTTCGTCCCTTCTTACCAATGTAAGCTCAGTGTTGTTCAACAGCAGCAACCTGTATGCTACCTCATTTAATTCTTTTCTATGTTTTATAAGACTTATTGATTTTTCACGTTTATGGCTAGTATGAGACATGATTAGTACCTCTTCAGTCTGTTTAGGCAGGATGTTTTTTATTCTGCTGTTTTGTTTGTTAACTTACTCTTCATATTCCTGCATTCTTAATGCTTTTGCAAATAAGCAGTTTTTATAGCCCGAGTTCTTTTTAAGTATTTCTGGAATTAATTTAGATAAGGGCTTATTATTGTCTAAATTGGGCAAAAGTGTTAAGTGAGTCAATAGAAATCTTCCACGGCTATTTATGTAGTGCTTGTATCTCAATCAATTGTGTTGCATTTATCTGTTTCAGTGTTGCTAAGCATCTGGAGTCTGCTAATACAATGTTTTCGTTTATTTGGTGGATTGTTGGATTCTATTGGGTGTCTTCCGGTGGTCAACATCTTACTCTGAATGCACCTCAACTATACTGGTTTGTCTTTCTTCCTCCTAGGAAGGTTTAATATGAAAATAGTGTCCATTTTTTCCCTGGATAATCTGTGCATGGTTGCTTTTCCAGGCTCTGTATTACATTCTTGGCATTTGATGTGTTTTTTGTCGTTATCTGCGTTGCTGTGGCATGTGTTGTTGGTATTGCTGTTTGCTGCTGTCTACCTTGTATTATTGCAATCTTGTATGCGGTTGCTGATCAGGTAATTTTTTACATGATAGTTTTTTGTCCTCTTGATGGCCATCTAAGCAACATTGTGATACTTCTTTGCATGTGTGCCAGTTGTTGCCGACAACTGAATTTCTCTGTTACTCAGTTGTGTTGGTGCGACTAGCAAAAGCTTCTACTTCGTGACCGAGAGGTAGAAGGAACCTCTCTGCAAAACCAAGGGAAAACTCTCTACAAAAACTTCCTTCCACAATGATCCTAAGTCCTAACAATTAGTCTTTGGTCAATTTGTTGGTAAAATCGATTGCGGAACCATCCGTTTGCAAAATGAAGGGAAGGCATGCACTAAATAACTTTCCTTCCTGACCCTTGCATAGCCGAGGAGCTTTGGTGGCCCACGGGTTGCCGTCTTACCTATGTTGTTACAATGGTCAAAATACAAATATTGGATAGGCTATCGGTTATTCGGTGGTATATAGGTCCAAAAATAGCAGCTCATATAATATCTTTTAGATATATATAGAGGGAGGTTCAAACGAAAACATATCAATTTAAGAGAACGTGAGAAGCAATCTCAGCCACCCATCCGGTCAACAAAGGCGGCTTTGACCGGTCCCTCTCTTTAATAATCTCTACCCTCCCATGAATCGCGTCAATCCTCCATGATCACGTCCACCGTAATCGCGAGATGAGTGGCTGAGATTGCTCCTCACATTCTCTTAAATTGACATGCTTCTCGTTTGAACCTTCCCCTATATATATATATATTGATCAAAGCATTAGTAGCCTAGTGGTAGGTAACATCCTTGGGAGGGACAGGGGATGGCATCCCTGTCTACCCGGGTTCGATTCATGGGGTGAGCATGTGGCAATACCCTGACCATGGGTCGGTTTTCGGGTCGGTCCATGGTCTTCGAGGATTAGTCGGGTTCCCATATGGATCCCGGTTACCTCGTCGACTTCGTGTGGGGATGTGTGCGTGAGCTATCTGCCATTTAAAAAAAAGATATATATGTATGTATGCATCCATAAACATAGCATTTGCATTAGTTAGATATAGTTTCAACATCAAAACATCAACTTAAACAAGTTTTACAAAACAAAATAGAAAAAATGTTCATAAACCCGACCAACGAGCTAAGCGCAATTTTGAGATGGAAGAGATCGAGATGGAAACCTAACTTAGACTAATTTACTATCATTAAAAAGAAGTCTCAAGTCAAAAGTTGCCTAAATATTGACTAATATCACCGATATTATCGGAGCCGATATTTTATAGAGGTCGGATATCCGATATATCGCTGATTCCCTTGGGTGTACTCATTAATTGTTCAACGTACATGTTGAACTTTGGCGGGCTATTTCATTCACTCAATTTTGAGTTATTGACAATCTGCAAGGAGGCTTGCTATATAGTTAAGTTGGATAACGCACAACAATAGCAGAAGACACCACCACTTTACTTTGTCTAGAAAATTTAGTTGCATCAGGGCTGTTTTGAAATATGGTAAGCTAATATTTGAATTGTCATTTTGTGTGCATATAACAATCATTGTATAATACCCAACTTCAACTTGAAGTACTATTTTATGTACCGACCCAAGACCAGGCCCACTAATATGTTACGTAATCTAGAAGAGGTAAAAAGGGTAATTTTGGGAATAGTTTGTTAGTGGGAGGTCAATCTGGGTATTACTTAGAATAAAGGGGTCATGAGATTTGCAGATATAGTAAATATAGGGGGACGTGGGAGAGTAGGTTTATGCAGAAAAATTGAGTTTTATGTGGGCGATATACTAGCATCTAGTTTAGCTAGACATTTTCTTCATTTTGTTGCTTTCAAACCAAGCTACGCGGTCGGTGGCCTTATTCTAATTTCTGTTCTGGACTTCCTGGTTCATAACATACTACTTTTAAGTACTTCATATTTTTAAATATTGGGAGCAATCAATTGTAAAATTATCGTACATAATAAACAGTGGAACTTGAAATTTACAGTTTATGATAACATAGAAGAAAGACTGTAACTCTAGCAGGTTTAGTCAATAACACTTGTTCTTTTTGTTCAATAACTTCAAATGTAGACTGTTGTTTCAGAATAAGTATATAGTTATCAGGTCACTTGATCAGTCATCCGCTACGTATACATATGAACAAAATCGTGGTGGTGGACTTCTTGAGAAAGATGAATCGAGAATAAGTATATAGTTATCAGGTCACTTGATCAGTCATCTGCTACGTATACATATGAACAAAATCGTGGTGGTGGACTTCTTGAGAAAGATGAATCATACTGCATCTATCTCTGTGTTACATTAAGGTTGCAAGGAAAATCCATCTTACCTTTAATTAGGTTTTCTTTAAGGTCCACATTGCAGTAATGATGTGGATTACTTTGTCACTAGCAATGAAGTGTCAGTATAACTAACTTATTTCATCTATTTATCTATTCCTTTCATCCTGTATGTTGTCCTCTATTATTTCTTCTTGATTGTGGTAGGACACATCCCTACTCTTCCATCCAGTTTAGATAGTTCTTCCTTGTTATGTGATATTGTTTCTTTAGTGCAATTTGGGACAAAAGTAAAAGGAGGTGTTGGAGTCCCACATTGGCTATACTGGGACTATCTCTTCTCTATATATGCTGCAGCCTCCCTTCTCATTTTAAGGGCTCTTTTTGTGAGTACATTTGGGGCTTCCACGTATTCTCGCATGGTACAGAGTCGAAGGTCTACCATTATAGGGATCAATACTCTGGGTCGATCTGTACTCGTCTAGCCGGTGGGTGTTGATCCCCACATCGGCACGACTTTAACCAATTCTTCTCTATGTATGTTTGAGTCTCCCTTCTTTCCTCTGGGATCTTTTGGAGAGTAAATTTGGGGCTTTCACATATTCTCACATGGTATCGGAGCCAAGGTTTACCACTGACCGACCACTCTAGGGACTCGACACTGTCTGTACTCATCTAGCTCCTTGTTGACACTCTTCTAGCTCCATGTTGATGCTCTGGGACAATTTGTGTCCGGTCTAGCCATTGGGGTGTGTTCGAGTCCCACATTAGTTGGGCTTTGACCAAGTCTTCCCTACTCTTTTGGAGAGTAAATTTGGAACTTCCAAACATATTCACACAAGGTTGCAAAACTCGCGACTCGGTCCTAGATTGGCCGACCCCCTTGTAGCGAGTACTCGGCCAACTCGGGGAGTACTCAGATTGGGATTTTTTATATATAAATTTTATAATTATATATATAATTATCCAAAATATATGTTTAAAAACACTAACATAATTGTTTGAAAATGCAAATACTTAATTATCCAAAATATATGTTTAAACACACCAACATAATTGTTTGAAAATGCAAATACTTCAAATAAAAAGTTCAATGATTAGATTGATGCTCCGTCATCGTCTTGTCCATATTGTTCAATGATTTGAACACCATCCGACTCGTATTCAACTTCCATTTTCTCATTTGCTTATCTTCCTTTTCACTCTCCGACGAGAAGTCTTCTTCAAAAAGAGAAGAAGCCGATTTTTCTAATTAAAACCTAATTTTTAGCCTTTGACCGAGTAGGACCGAGTTGGACCGGGTTGGACCGAGTTGGCCAATTACTCGGCTAGTTGGGCCGAGTAGCCGGTTGGCCGTGGAATCTGGCCGAGTTTAGCATAATCGCCAAGGAAGACCACCGAGTTCCGAGTACTCGCTGAGTACTCGGCAGAGTTGAGCGAGTTTTACAACACTGTATTCACATGGCATTAGAGCCAGGGTACACTACTCGAGGGTCTCGACTGTCTGGGAAATTTGTACTCGTCTAGCCACCTCTCGACACTTCGGGACAATTTGTGCCCGCCTAATCTTCGTAGCAGGGGGTGTTGGAGTTCCACATCGGCTAAACTTGGACGATTTCGCTACTATATATGTTGGTTCCCCCCTTCTCTCGTCAGAGGCTCTTTTTGAGATTAAATTTAGGGATTCCACATATTCTCACAGGACATGGGCAAGTGTTTCAGGAGTTGTAAGTTGTGGGAAAAGATGGATTTTAAGGTTTCAGTGAAATAAATAGTTGTCTAGTATGAAATTGGTACTGACAATAGCAAGAAGAGGTCAAACCAATGCCAAATCAATATTCTAATTACACTCCATTTGTAAGATCTTGAAACTTAAAAAAACACAAGTTTTTAAGTGCTCTAGAGGACGTGATTTCGTTAGGCAAGTCCTCTAGAGAGACAATATCAAACGAATGGTTTCTAATTATATATTTATATGTCCAATGTATTTGCATGCAAGTATGTTCAACTAAAAGTATATTGCTTGCTAAAACATATATTGATTAATCTGACTATTTTTCTTCTTGAAATTTGTACTGAAAATTGTTGCATGTTGAAGTTAAATTTTACGTTCTGAAATGGTTACCATATTATACATGATAGATGATACATCACTTTGTAGTGATGCGCATAAATAATTGAAACAGGAGGGTGCAACCAAGGATGATATCGAACGACTGCCTAAATACAAGTTCAAGAGAATTGATGATTTCGAGAAACAAAACGGCGAGATCCAAAAAGGTTATGGTGGGATAATGGTAGAATGTGATACCGATTCGCCAGTTGAACGTGCTTTATCTGAGGAGGATGCTGTAAGTTTCTTGATCTTACAATCTATACCGTTCATCAGTTACCTTTATAAAAATTTCACTGGTGCATTCTTTATAAACTGCCTCTCTCGTTTCAAATATTAAACTGAAGTATTAGACTAGTAGTCAAATATCTAAAATACCCATCAATAACCACAAGCTTGGAGAAATTGGTGAACTGAAATAAATGCTATCACCTATATTCTATAAGGGTTAAAATGGGATAAAAAGGTGAATTTTTGCTGAATAAGTTTCCAAAAAGAAAATTTGGCTGAAACTTGAGTGTTTTTCATTTCTAAGGGTGCGTTTGGTATGCAGGATAGAACATGACTAAAACGTGTATTCCACTTTTGGTACAACACTAGACTGGAACTGGAAAAGATTATTGAGTGGGACAAAAATGGACAAAACCAAAATAGATGGAATAAAAATTAGGAAGATGGCACAAGATTGGTAAATTACTAAACTACCAATGTCAAACTAAAACCTACTTATTGAGGAATCTTTCATCTGCCTACTTACGATCTACCTCACTCTTGCCTGTCCTGTTTTGTGTGGTCCCATTAAGATAATTCTATGGCTTTTAGGAGGAAAAAATATTACTTCTTTTGGGCGTATTAAAATAAGCCCATGCTTATAAGTCTTTTCCTACATTTATTTTTCACTTGGTGTATTGATGTATTCCCACTTTTAACATAGACCAAAACTAGGCTTCTTTGTGTTCCAATCTCATGTGCTTTGTGCAAGTTTAAGATCCAACCTATAAAAGAAGAAAATCCTCATAACTCATCGATTAGGTATACAACATAAGCTGTTGCTCAAGTTCGAGTAAGGTTTTTTTTTTAGTTGGGAGATTGTTTTAGTGTAAGCTAGAGATGGACAAAAAGCCCAAACGCGAACTCGACTTGAAATGTTCGGGCCTAGTAAGCTTGAGCCGGACCAGATCAAGTACTTTTACAAGGCCCACCGCTCAAAGCCTGGCCTACGAAAGCCTAACTGGGCTCATTTTCACCCCAAACACATCCAGGTCCCACTCGGAAGTAGGGTCTGGGAGGTAGGATGAATGCAGAGCTGACCTATCCCAAAGGCTAGAGCAACTGTTTCCATGACAACTTTGAATTAGTGAAAAAGTGCTTGCAAACTAATGGATCAACACATTTCAGTTACAAACTTTGAGGGCCAATTCATCAGGCAAACAAAGACTTAGACCCCATATGATCAGTTGAAGTGCACATAAGCTGGCCCAAACACCCACACAGTTAAAAGGACAGAAATTCCTGTTGCTCTTAATGTCACACCCCTAAATTTCCCTATAAAAGTTTTGGCTAGTTGTAGAATTCTCATACTTCTTCCATGTCCACAAACACCCCACCTTGGTCCATAGTAGGGTGCATTTAAAAAAATAATAATATAATGTTTATATACCTCAAAACTCACACTATCACATTTGGTGAGAGCATCTCCAACAACTCTCTAAAAATGTAAAAAGTGGGTTTTTGTTTTCTAAAATGCTCCAACAGCTTTTCTATCCCACTAACATAGAAAAAAACATGAAGAAAACTTTACATATAGAGAATTCTCTAAAATCTCTAAATGAAGAGAGAAATATTATTTTAATATTTTTTATTAATATCACAATTGACTGTTTAAAAGTTCTTTAAGAAGTTTATTCGAGTATTAAAATATATTAAATATTTTAGTAATATAAGTAATGTTGGATTCTCTAAAATAAAGAAGTTGTTGGAGTTGAAAAAAAAGTTCTTAAAGATTTTGACTTTTAACTCCCTGATCTAGAGAAATTACTGAAAAGCTGTTGGAGATACTATGAGACTTGGAACACCCTTGACCTATATTGAGGTTGGGATTTGCCAGTAACCCAGATACTGCTGGTCCAATTACCCTTGGTAGCACTGATAAATCTTAATGCATCATATCGCCAGGAATGTTGCATTTGCCTTTGCTCATATGATGACGGAACCGAACTCCGTGAGCTCCCTTGTTGCCACCATTTTCACACTCCGTGCATCGATAAATGGCTATACATCAACGCCACCTGTCCGCTTTGCAAATTCAACATCCTCAAAAACGGTAACCAAAGTGGGAGTGATGAAGTATAACCAAATAAACCAACCGTATCTTCACTATTCTTGATCCCGACCCAGTCTTTTGGTATGTGATTTTTAATGTAAATTTGATACAAGCTTCGTGTTTAAAGTTTCCGACTTTATCGGCATTTGGGGTCGAGGACCGAAGAGGGTACAAGTACAAATCTCCTTTTTTGCCATATTTATTTGGAGATGTAAAGTTACATATTCTTGTGTAGGAATATTACGGTCTCGAGACCGTGGTGTGCCTCATTGGTTGTACTTTGTGCTTTGTGAGTTGTAGGGTTCGGTGTTGTAGTTTGCCAGTGTATGTGGATCATACATTATATGGTTGTACTCTATGCATTTGTAACTTGTATATCTACAGTGGCATTGCTTGAAGAAACTAATGGATTTAAAAGAAGAAAGTACATCACCTTCCCTTTTACCTGATTTTTAGCCCAAAATGTGACTGGAAAGGTTCAATTATAAAAATTTTAAGAACCTCACTTGCCATATTTTTTTCTGTCACATCATTGTCACCTTAATAAAGGAAGAATCTTCTTAAAACTCTACAAAGGAGGTTCTTATAAAAACCTTACTTTCCTTTTCTTATTTATAATATAATTTTTATTTATGTAAATTAGTATATAACTGAAAAGGAAAGTATTACAAGAATTTGGGTTCTTGTTCAAGCACCTGGGTTCTAATAAGAATTTGTGACTGGGCAGGAACCTTTGTCTCAGAGTGGAGTTTCTTATAGAAACCCCAAAAAGCTCATAGAAACCCCAAAAAGAACCTCAAGAAGAATCTCCATTGTGGATCTAAGGCTCTCTCTGTTTTAATCAGTTTGTTGGTTTTTAAATTTTTTTTGTACCATTGATTGTTGGTTGTAACCTATTAAATGATCTTTACAAAAATTGTAACTAATAGTGAATGATCAGGTATAGTGGGTCTTTAACTGGTCGAAATAAAGTTGAATCAGATCATCAAATTGTTTAGCGGGTAAGAGCTTATCGACAAGAGATTTATCTTTATTTACATTATTGTGTAACATTCTTAACCATGAAAAAGGATTGTTGGTAAGCATTTTAAGCCAATAAGCGCTTACTGGGTAGGAGTCGTTTCGCACTTACCGGGTGAGACTCTTAGGGGCCGTTTACTTGAACCTACCCGGTAAGTACTTACCGGTCAATTTACCTTATGGGGAGAACATTAACATGACTACAATCTTACCCGGTAAGAGCGATAGCATGGACCGAAAGTCTTACCCGGGTAAGTGAGATCCACAACTCTTACCCGGTAAGAGCTTACCGGGTAAATTGTTGCATACGATACCGTTTTAAGAGACTAAAATGTTGTACCATATGGTAGCTGATAGTGTTCAATTTTACCGGTAAGCACTTACCGGGTAAGTGTTCAAGTAAACGGCCCCTTAGTCATTCCCCTGTTTCTTGCCTAGTAAGCTTCTTGGGCCTTGTCATGTTTAATCAATAACGTAAATGATATTGGTAAGTATTTAGTAAACACCTAACTTTTTCCCACGTTTCTTATCCAGCAAGCTTCGTAGGCCTCGCCATGCTTAATCAATAAAGTAAATGTTATCAATAACCCCCAAAGTCTTAACTAGTTATCTGTCTACCATACCCATCTCTCCTATTTGATGGAATACAAAATATAAAATAGTAGTTCTTTTTGTTAATAATTATTTTGAAATACAGGATTTTCTAGTCATTTAAATTGCATATCTTTGTTGTATTGTAGCATGTATGACAAGGAAACGTCCAGTGTCAAGAGTCTTGTATCTTGAGGAACGATGTTTTTGTTAAGAGGGTGTTTGGGAGGGCTTATTTGGAGGTGCTTATAACTTATTTCATCCTGGAGAAGAAAATAAGTTAAAATAAAGTGCTTGGATAGCTACTTTTAAAAACTTCTTATTTCATCCCCTAAAAGCTAATAAGTCATTTTTGAAAAGTCACTTCCTACTAACTTATCAAAACTCCTTATCAAAAACCCCTAAAAGCTAATAAGCTAATCCAAACACTTTTTAAAAAAACTCCTTTTCCACACCACATAAGTTAATAAGTACTTTTGCCAAAAGTCATAGGTTGTTTTAAATAAGCCTTCCCAAACACCCCTTAAGATTGTATGTCTTTCTTTCAGCCTTAATCTATCTATCCTGATATATGGATAGATGTATGATTTAGCCTGTGTTGTGTTTTTCCATGTAATTGTTAGTTTATAATATTAATACATGCATCGTGTTGAGTAATAAACGATACGAATGAACATTGTAACCGTTGCGGTTTGCTTGCTTTTGTTTGTATTTCTTTTCTCTTTAATATATTTGCCGGAATTCCTTCCAAAAACTCAACATTGTAACTATTAACTGTATAATTTTTGAATCTATCAATAGGTTCTTTAATGTATTTGTTGTTTTGTTGTAAACCATCATTTGTTCTTAACTTCTTGTTGAACAGTGATGGATCTATAAACTTTTCATTGTAGGTTGATTGCAATATTTAGTAAGAACAAAACAATTATATGCAGTGGGAACAATTGTAAAGTGAGGGAGTGGGGGTTTCTTTAAAACGAATTAAGAAGGGGGTGGGGATTAAAAAAAATACCGGTGGAACTAAAGACAGAAATAAAGAAAGTTCATTTTTTTACTTAAATTACATAAAGATTTGATCTTTAAGCTCACACTCTTGTATCTAAGGGGTTGTTTAAAAAATGTTTATAGAGTAAACGTTTACTAATATCATCTTACCTTATCAATTAAGTATTACCTTATCAATTAAGTATGAAATGAACCAAGAAGCTTACCCAGTAAGAAACTAGGCAAGTAATGAGAGTCTTACCAACAATCAATTTTTAAGACCGAAGATATTAGATGATAAGGTAAATGAACGTAAATTTCTTTGCTGATAAGCGCTTACCTAGTAAAAATAATCCCCGACTAGGTTGAAAAAACAAACTATAAAAACGTGTGTGTAATTCGGTTATAGTAACGTTTGAATAATGAAAAAGGGAAAAGAAGATAGAGACATAAAAATAAAAAATTGAGCTCAGAAGGGCCTGTGTTGTCAATCTTGAAAGTCAAGCTGATTCTGATGGACCCAACCATCAGCTAAGGCATATATCATCATGGCTTAAATAAGTTGCACCAGCCGGGAATCGATCCCGGGTCTGTACCGTGGCAGGGTACTATTCTACCACTAGACCACTGGTGCCTTTTTCTTATTTATCTCATTAAATACTATATAATGCATTCAATAAATTTAAGTTATCAATTAAACACCAACATAATTTATAAAAATAAAAATATTGAAAAAACAATCTAGTATATCAAAATATAACATCTTCGGTCATCCCCGATGAAACACTTTCATGGTTCCAAGTGAAATCGTTTCATCCCGATGAAACACTTTCATATGAGATGCAACGGGGATGATCGGAGATGAAACGGGGTTGACCGGAGATGCAACGGGGGTGTACGGAGATGCAACGGGGATGACCGAAGATGCAACGGGGGTGTACGGAGATGCAACGGGGATGACCGAAGATGCAACAGGGATGACCGGAGATGAAACGGGGTTGACCGTAGTCCGTAGATGAAACCGGGTTGATCGGAGATGAAACGGAGATGTTCGGAGATGAATGAAAATGAAAACGAAGATAAAAGGGATGAAATGATGTGGATTGTCTTTACTCCGGTGGATGAACACCTTCGTTGTGTGACAGCCCCTTCCATTGATGGTGTTCCATCGCCGGAAAAACTCCACGGCAGTATAAGTTTTAAATTTGTGCATAACCAAAATTGTAGGATTATTGTTAACTCAGATAAAAGATAAATCTATATTTTATTATATTTCCAAAAAAGATAACGTAAATATTTAAATCATTCATTAATTTTTAATTTACAATAATTGCCATATTTATCTATTACAAATCTCAAATGACAATTATACCCTGTGAATTTAATTTATTAAAAAATAAATGAAATTATCTGATTGGTTGGGAGAGGTTTGTAAAGTTTGTATTCTAAGAGGGGTTTGCAAATGATCGCTCCCCTATATATATATTTGAACGGAAACATTATATATAATTAACATTACACGAAGTGATTTATCATTAGAACTTAAAGAATAAGAAATTAAGATATATTTGACAAAACCATCAATCATATTATAAGAGTAGCATAATTATTATAAAGCGGTTCGGTATTTGGGGAAACCAAGCATGTTCGGTTCTATTTTTTCTGGTCGAGATGGAAATCAAACCCGAAATCGAACCGTTTTCGGTTCGATTCGGATCGGTTTTTCCCGACTAAGATGGAAACCAAAATTGAACCGATTACGGTTTTCGGCTCGACTCGGCTCGGCTTTTCCCGCATCGAGATGCAACCCAAAAATGAAATCGAACCGATTTCGGTTATCTGCTCGGCTCGGCTCGGTTTTTCTCCTCCGAGATGGAAACCAAAACCGAAATAGAACCAATTTTGGTTTTCGGCCCGGTTCGGTTTTTTCCGGTCGAGATGGAAACCATAACCGATAACGAACCGATTTCGGTTTTCGACTCGGTTCGGTTTTTTCAATCGAGATAAAAACCGAAACCGAACCGTTTTCGATGTTGGATTCGATCTTTTTGTGTCTTTTTTTTTTTTCGGTTCGGTTCAATTTTGGTTTTTGCTCACCTTACTTTTTACATTTTTATTCCAATCCCAATTCCATCCAACCAAACACAACCAAAATGTGTGGTCAAATTCCATCAAATTCCTATTCCAATTCCTTCAAAGTCAAATTCCTTGACAAATTCCAATTCCACCGAATTCTATTCCGTGAACCAAACGCTACCTAAGATCATAGGAGTAAAAAAATATTTTTAGCCTAAAATACACATTGAGTAGAACCTCGGTGAGGATGCATAAAACGAATGTCAAACGTGAGACAACAATTTTTTGTTTCATCGTGTCACATCCTGTCCTATGTACCCAAATGCACTTTGATTGGATCTAATCAAACCAAACTATAACACCTTTATATTCAATGAAAATTTTAACGATCAAGTTGCAATTTTATATGCACCCAAATCACTCTATAAATCATGTAGAGGTTCCTAAAATTGCCTTAAACATTAAATCATCATTGACACCAAAAGGTTCAAGAACCCCATGTGTATACACACACACACACTATCCTTTCATGTATCAAGATTGGCCTCAAGAACATGGAGAATGGCTTCAGTAATCTTCTGCTGAAGTTTCCAAGCAATTTGGTGTCATCAATTCAAACAAAATTGGAAATGTAATTTTACCATCCCAAAATAAACGTCCACAATAAAAAAAAGACTCATGGTAACTGTGAGAACTTTTATTTTAAAGTATTGTTTCACATGATCTTTTTCTATTTGAAACTAATATTTAATGTATTGATTTAACATATATTTGTTTTACAATGTGTTTGTTTCATATGTATCTTGTTTGCAATGTAAAACTTTTTACTTGTCTTTTGTTTCACAAAAAGGTTTACATTGTGAACAAACACATTATAAGACAAATATATGCTAACCGATATCTTAAACTCCAAACTCTTGATGGAAAAAAATCATATGAAATAGCAAATGATGCATTAGTTCCTAGGTTCTCACGGTAAGCAAGCCCAACTACTCGTGAGCTACTCGGGATCAACTCGTTAAAGCTCGATTCGAGCTCAAGTTAAACGAGTTCGAGCTCGAGCCTTTATGTTAAATAATAAATAATTAATTAATAAATATTTAATATATATATATATATATTAAATAATAGATAATTAAATAATAAATAATAAAAATAACAAAAATTAAATATCAAAAAAATAAAAATAAAAACATATTAACTATTGATACATAAGGCTCAAAACGAGCCGAACTAAAGCTTCATGAACTTAAACGAGCCAAGCTCGAGATTAGTCGAGCTCACCTCGGCTCGTTTACACACCTACTCACAATTTCATGGGTTCTCAAATGATTAGCCCTTGATATAGAAATGTATAATTACCAAGAACTTTTAATTAACTAAGTGACAATGTTACCATTAATAATTAAAGAGATAACAAATTTCTCTATCTCACAACAATTAAGGGTACAATCGATAAGCATCAACACTCATTTTGGGACAGCGGGAGAATTTATATCTATCAACATTTTCGGAAAGCATTATGATTGTGGTTTTAACCGAAAAAAATTGTCACAAACCTTCACAAGCTCGCAACGGGCATGTTATAGAAGGTAGCTCGGCACAAGGAAGTCGAACGTTCGGAATTCTTTAGCTTGAACTCTATGGCAACGATCGTCAAGTTCCTACCACTTCTTACCACAGACGCATCAATGATCACTTCCGTCTAGCAATTGCAAAAAATTTGATTGAAATCAATGGATTAAAACCAGAATAGAATCAATGGATGAAGAAATGTCTTCACCCAACCACAAGGGTGGTGGCGTACTGGCAAAAGGTCTAGGGGGATGTGGTGAAATATCCCATCTACCCGGTTCAAGTTAAGGCGCTAACTTCCTGTGGCCAGGCTTTAGCCTCACACAACCGTATCTTAATCTTAAAATTGTCAAGGATGTAGTCTAGACAAAAGCCTAGATGAAACTTTTTCCAAGAAACAAAAACAAAAACAGATAAGAAAATGAATCATTATAGAGGGAGTAACAAGAATTGGCCCAAAGACATACCTGCTTAGGAGCAGCCGCGAGATAAGAGACGCTCAATTCACCAAGAAAAAGATCTTTATCTTTGTCGACAACTGTTCGAGCACAAGCCGTAGCAACCATCTCGGCCACCGCTCCAACTGCTCCTCCATGCAAGGTGTTATAAGCGTTCTGCACAAACCATAACCACGATTTTGTAATATCCATCGAATTCGAAGGAGGACAGATAGATGTTTCGTTTATTAGTACGTATATCTTCTCTGTTGGCTTAAGCTACACAGATGTATAACCGATTGAAGAGGTTCTAGGGCTACTATGGTACATATATCTGGGGCGTGAAAGGTGTTACTGTATTATTTTGTGTGATAAACTTGGATTTTTGACGAGATCGGAACCATTTTTTATTTAACAGGCCACAAGGTCATGGATTTAATTAACATCGTATTCAAGGTTATAGGCGAAGGACTGGGTGAGAAATTGAGGTTAAAGTAAGAACTGGATCTGAAGCGTTCATCACTTTTAATCTCATGAGCACCCATGATAGAAGGGAATTGATCCGGTGCATCTCATCCTAATGTGCATCCATTTCTCATCCAAACAGTCGATAAGCACGGTCCCACGTTAAACTCAACTTCTTATTTGAACTCAACTTCTTATTTGAACCCAACTCTAAGGTTATAGACTTACATGACCAATTCTTTTGTTGAGTGTCTCGGCGTTTAATACTTGAAACTACAAAGAAAAGATGCGTCTATACTCATCACAAGGTTATCGGTTTAATTAAAATCTCATCTAAGGTTATATACCTAAATATCTTTTTCTTTGGGCCATCAAGGGAATTCACCTTAAATGAGTTTTTAATTAAATTGACCTATTGAAGAAAAAGATGCCTCTATACTCATCACAAGGTTATCGGTTTAATTAAAAATCTCATTTAACGTTGTATACTTAACTATCTCTCATCTCTCTCCTAAGGCCAGGTTCAAATCTCATTTGTATCATTTTCTTATAGCTTTTAATTTAGATTTATTATGTATCTAGATCTCATGTACAAAAATCAATATAAACAATAGAGCATTTAAACCATATCCGAGAGATATCCCTGGTGGCGTGGGGTGAAAGCCACACTACCATGTTCGAATCCCAGGGGTGACATTTATGAGATATCCACACTTTGGATCTTTGGATCTGGTACTTCGGGCCGGGTTCGGAGGGTATGGGAGGATCCAGTCTATGGGATCCACTTCCCTGCCGGTCAGGTTCAACTATAGGTTGGGCTGGGTCACAGCAGATTAATGGAATTGTCCAATTGGAGGCCCGATACTGCCGGAGCGGGTGTGTTAACTTGCCGTTCAAAATAAAAAAACATATCTGAACAGAATTTTTGAAGTACAATTCCTCTTTTTAAGTATATTCGAATGTTGATAAGATCTCAATCTCTGTTTTGACCAAATTTGATCCTATTCTACCAAACTAACCACAGATCACAGAAATTACTCCATAGCCAAATTCAAAATAAGATAGAGAGAGAATGAGATTGTACGCAGGCGTATGGTTTTACGGTGAGGATGCAGGTTATACGACCACGATGAATATGTTGAACTTTAAGCAAGCTTCGAATGAGATCGGAGTGGAGATGGTGAGCTTCGTATTTGGCCGGAATTGGGGAACCGGCGAGCCTGGTGAACATGTCGGTGACCTTTTTGGCGGTTTCAGGCAGAATCTCTTTCGATACCACGACGACTCTCTGCTCCGCCATTTCTGTTTTCCCCCAAAATCAGATGATATGAATAATGATGATGATGATGCTTATTCTATGGTCTATAACCATAATCTTGTTCATCGTTTTTCTATTTTATCAAATCCATTAAAAATATTTGAGTAAATTACGTATTTGGTCCCTACTTTGAAGTAATTCTAAAAAAAGATCCATGTGGTTTAACTGCACTGTTGGCCCATGTGGTTTATACTAGAGATGGCCAAATACCGGTCCCGGGCCGGTCTTAACCAATCCTTAATCGGTGCGGTCCTAAACAGTAACACACCGGGACCGGTTAAGGAGTAACCGGTTACGGTTCGGTCCGGTCCTATGATTCGAAGGTGAGGACTGGTTAGGCTACTTCAGATAACCGGTTAACCTTAACCGGTTAGAACCGGTTAAGGGACCGGTTATGGATCAGGACCGTTTTTTTTACAACTATATAAACTTGCAAAAGAAAGATCACGTTCTTTACTTTAAAAATACGTTTTATTATTCTTCGAAAATATAAGCTAAGTACATTAATTATATATAAAATAAAATACATCGTTTAACGAGAGAGAGTTGAGAGAGTAGAACTTGCAAAAACGAATTCGAATTATAACGAGAACTTTGCGTTTTTCGTAAGTTTGTAAGTTGGTATTCATCCCAAACCCCACACCACTTATTTATATGGCAAATGGGGTCAAAAGGAGCCAAAAAACGGTCATCTATGCTGAAAATCGAAGCCAACGTCTATATTAACGGTAATATTTTTTGAATGCATCGGTTCGGTCCTTAACCGGTCCCGGTTCGGTCCTTAACCAGTCCCGGTCCGGTCCTAACCGGTCCTGTGAAAAACACCAAAAATCGTAACCGATGGTGTGGACCGGTTGACGGACCGGTCCTTAATCGGTCCGGTCCTTAATCGGTCCGGTCCTAACCGGTTACGGCTCGGTCAAGTCCCCGGTTAACCGGCCGGTCCGGTCCAGTCCGGTCCTCTAGTTTATACTATAGTAATTATGAAAAAGGTCCATGTTGTTTAAATTTAACTGCACCGTTGGTCCATGTGGTTTACACTATATTGCACTGTTGATCCCTATGGCTTATACTATATTGCACTATTGGTCCCTATGCTTAAAAGAAGCTAGTTAAGTTAGGGGTATTTATATCTTTTTCCATTTTTTTCTTGTTTTTGCTTTAAAATTAAACTTAGGGACCAAATTTCTATTTACTCTATCTTATTTGTTTATATATAGAGGAAAGTTCAAATGTGAACTCATTTTTTATTGTGAACGTGAGGAGCAACAAAATCGCGCCACGTGGCAATGTGAATCGACGCTTAAGCTTTATTCATTCAGTTTGGATATTGATGTTTTATTCAGACTGAATACAAGCTTTATTCAATATGAACAAAACATGAATATTCATACTGAATCTTGCCACATGGCCCGATACTAGCGTTTCTCACGTTCATAATGAAAGATGAGTTCACAGAACCTGACCCTATACACACACACACCACCCACCCATTTTACCCACCATTACCACCCACCCACTTCTCTCTCTTTCTTTCACTACATTTTTTCTCTCTTTCTCTCACTACTTTTTTTTGTCTTTCTCTCACTACGTTTCTCTATCTCTCTCTCGCTCTCTCTTTAATTCGTGAAAAGCTAAAGGGGTGAGGGCTAGGGTTTTCAGCGGCTTCGCACTGGAATTACTCGCAGAAGGCTTTGAATCTGTAAGTGAGATTTAGATATTCAGCTTTGTTTTTTCTTTGGAAGGTTCACCTGGACTTTGGCCAGACTACATCCTTGGCAATTTTTACCGAGAGCTAAAGCATGCTCCCCTGAGATTAACAATCAGTGGCCCCCTGGTTGCTCACCCCGGATTCGAACTTGGGTGGATTTTTCTCCAGCACCAAGCCTTAACCGGTAGGCTGCCCCATTGGGGTTTTCAGCTTTGTTTGTTGATTTTGTATCTATTGACAGATTTTTTTAGTGTTTTTAGTTGAGGAATCATGTGTTTTTAAGTTGTTTGAGGTTTCCTTTTGATTCGAGGGATAAGATTTCAAATGTAAATGGGTGTTGGTGGGCGATGGTGATGGGTGGTCGTAGGTGGTGGACGATGACAGTGTGTATGTGTGTGGTGGGTGGTGATGGTGGTGGTGGGTGGTGGTAATGATGGGTAAAATGGGTGGGTGGTGGTGGTGATGGTGTATGGTGGATGATGAAGATGAAGATGAAGGTTAAAATACACCCCATCATAAGGTTACCCCCTTACAACCCACATCTTAGCCCTCCATCTATTAAGATTAAGGTTTAATTTTTATTTTTTTTATTATTCTTTATTAAATGAATTAAGGGCGTCTTCATTATGGGAGTTTCCTAAATTATAGGTTAACTATTATAGGTAGTTTTCTAATGGTAATTAACATAATATTTTGGTTTTGTTAGTAATAATGTGCACAAGTTGACAAACCAGTGATCTCACATCCAATGTTATAAGACACTTGAGGGTCACACCTGTGAGGATCTGTAAATCAAATAAGATAAAATCCCAGTTTGGAGAGATTGGGTTTATAATAGTTAATTATAAACCAGTTGGGTATTTTATGTAAGAAAACCCAAAGATAAAGGTTTGAAGTGGATTATATATATTTATTAGGTAAATAAATATATATAAGTTTATTAGTTAATTAATTATGTATTTATTAAAGATAAATAAATATATAATAGGGATATTAATTAATAAAGTAATTATCTAGTTAGGTAAATATCTTTTTCTTAGGGAAAAAGAAAAGATAATTACAAAAGATAATTATAGAGTTGTATTACAACTAGGAAACCTTACCTTATAAATAAAGGCTTAAGGTTTACCAGTTAATTGATTCTGATCCATTATTCAAGTCTCGAAAGAAAAACTCTCTCTCCTCTCTCTCTCTCTCTCTCTCTCTAAAACCGGCGCCTAAACTCCATCCACAAGGAGTTCGGTTTTTCGGTTGACGTCTCGCAAAACAGCTTGTTTCGGGATCTCGGGATTTCAGCCAACTAGAAGGCGTTTTGTCTGATCGATCACGGGTGGATTAAGCTCAAGCAATCCAAGTAAACTAATCAAAACCCTCTTGATAGATTAAATAAAAAACCCGAACTCGAAACAATCACCACCGAGGCCAAACCACCAGATCGGTGGTGGCCGTAGGCTGGACTGGATCACGGCTGCACCACCGTTAGTGGTGGCGGTTGTTATTGGTAGCGGTCGCACACGATGTCCGCGATAACCATGGCCGAAAAACAAACAACCGACCGCAGCCGGACCACCAGATCGGTGGGGCCGTGAGGTGGTCAAACTGCACCAAAACCACCAGACCACAGATCGGTGGTGGTTACACGGTGGCCAAATGCCACGCGCGGAAAACCGAGGCCGCACTCACCGGAGGACCAAACCACCGTGGCTGCACCACCAGCGAGGTGGTGGTGGTATTTGCGATGGGCCACGGCCAAACCACCAGATCGGTGGTGGCCAGCGGTTTACGAATTGCATGACGGCGGTATTGGCGACGGCGGTTCATTCCGATCGCCGGCCGATGGCGGTGATGTTTCAATCGCCGAACGGTGGTGGCATTGACCGTTCATTCTGATCGCCTGCCAGATGGGATAGGTGATCGATGACGGTGATTGCGGTGACTATGGCGGCGTTATCGCATGCGGTGGTGGTCGGACGACCAAAACCGTTGGTCGCGACGCGGTGATGATGGATGGCGGTTGCCATCGGTTACACGACGGTGACGAGACTGTGGGCAAATCGAGAGCGGTGGCGTGTTATTCGATCGCCCATCGCCACCTGTGGGTGGTGATCATCGGCGAAGGCAGCCGCGGTAGCCCAGGTCGACGGCTGTTGATGGCGACGGTGGCGACTGTTTGTTGCCACGGTTGCCGACCGAGGCGAGGTGGCGGCGGTGGCGCTCACGCGTCGTCATCGCCAGTTCCGATCAACGAAGGTGGCGGTGATATCGACGGCCGACTGTTGTTGATGTCGCCGGTCACCCGGTGGTGATGACGGTCGCCGATTGCGGCTGTCAACATCCACCAGATGTGGCCCTCGCGGCGCGAGCAGATCAGAGAAGAGACCCTCGCGGAACAAGCCGTGCCTTCGCGGCACGAGCAGGGCTGCCTAACCATCCGTCTAGGGTTTTTCGTTCGGGCCAAGTTTGTGTCAGGCACAAGGCCCAGTACTTTGGACCAAGTTATGGCCCAAAAGGGTTCTTTTAGTTTTAAGCAATTTTATCCAAATTAATTTTATAAAATTCTATTTTATTTTATAAAATTTTAATTATACTAGTAATTTGACCCGATTGGTCAAATAGGCCAGGTGTCGTGATTTGACCAGTTGGTCAAACCACAACACAGTTTATGGGCCAGTGTTTTATCCAAACCAGTTGGTTTGGATTATCCGGTTTAGTAAGTTTTTTATAAAATTGTTTCTTGTTTTATAAAATAGTTTTATCATTTATAAATCTTATTTTATAAATATCTTTGGATTTATAAAACAGCTGGTTTTATGAATAAGTTTAAAACCAAGTTTTTACGAAAAGTGAAATTAGATAATTTTAACGGATCTAGATTTGTTTTACGATTTATTATATGTTGCTTGATTATATGCCATATATAAATGCATGTTTGTTATATAGCTGTGTGTGTATATGTTAAGCTTATAGCATTTGCCAACTTAGACCCTTGACTTGTTTCCGGGGAGGCCTGCGTGCCGTTTACAACCCCTTTTTGTAATAATGACCCTAGGTTAGTATTTTTTGTATTTCTTTCCGTTTTTCCATCAAGGGTGCCGAGGCCAGTGGGAGCACGCCAAAAGGATTGAGTATTTATTTCGGAGTTCCATCGAAGATGCCAAAGCCAGTGGGAGGTTCGCGAAGAGATAGAAATACTATAGTGATAGGTCATTAATGGTCCTTAGGAATACAGTTGGCAAAACTATAATCCGTTTTAACTGCGTGGTTGTTGCCTTATTAAACTGCGTGGTTGTGATATGCCTGTTGTTTTAAATAAGAGAGAGTTTTAAAACTGAATAATATCACAAGGGTAAAATAGGTTTTTGATTTAAAATTACCATTTTTCAAAACCTTTTAAAATGGTAGATTTTATTTAAAATCCTTATATATAAAATGATTGTTTTCTTAAGTTGATAAAAACAGTCAGTTTTAATCAACTAGTGTGCTATCAAAACAGTTAGTTTTGAATTAGCAAGTGATCTTAAAACAGTTAGTTTTAAAAGAAGTGTGTGTTCAAAACAGTTAGTTTAAAACACAAGTTACCTTTCAAACAATCATAGTTTTTCAAAACAATGGATTTCAAAAGGTTTTTTCAAAAAATTAAATCAAAACCCCGAAAAATCATAGATCAGTAGTGCAACCCACTTTGCGGCACCTCCGGCGTAAGGTACGCGGGTGTTCTAAGAAGAACACACCAAGCTAGAGGGGATTACATGACTCTGCGAATTATCTCCGGGTGGTACCGGCCAGAGTAAAGTGTCCAAGTCACAAAATGGTGAGATCTATTTTGGTTTTGTTAAGTTTACAGGGTGGTACCCGGGCCAAAATGCACTTAGAGGGACTGAAACATGTACATGTAGTTGTCCCGAAAAGATCTAGGAGTCATGTCAGATAGATATGATTGGTAAAAGTCCTTACCTACCGAAATAGTACGACCTGGTGGAGCAAGAACATTACGCACATCAGGGCGTATGAAATGAAGGATCCTAGTCCAATAAATTGATCATTTAAGGGTTTATTGATATTTATTGGAATTAGTCTATTTACAGTTGTTAAAACCAATTTTTTTAATGTGTAGATGGCAAACACTGTAACCAACACAAACAATCTTTCTCTCCGCTACATCCTCGAGAAAAATAAGCTCACTGGTCTCAATTTCCTTGATTGGGAGCGCAATCTGATGATTGTGCTCAGGCATGAAAGGAAATGGTACGTCTTGGAAGAGCCTCTGGGAGAGGCCCCTCCAGCAAATGCATCGGCTGCTGTCAGAAACGCTCATAAGAAGCATTCCGATGACTTGCTGGATGTTGCTTGTCTTATGCTTGCAACTATGAGCCCAGATCTGCAAACGGGGCTCATAAACACGAATGCTTATGACATGATCCGCCAGTTGAGGGACATGTTCCAAACGCAAGCACGCACAGAACGTTATGATGCCACTAAGGCATTCAACGAGTGCAAGATGATCAAGGGGACCTCAGTAAGTGACCACGTCATGAAAATGAAACGACACATGGATGACCTGGAAAGGCTCGGCACCCAGTTCCATTGCAGCTAGCAACGGATACGATTCTCAACTCACTGTCAGATGATTACAAGCCTTTTGTAATCAACTATAATATGTATAACATGGAGAAGACAATAGCTGAATTGCACTCCATGCTAAAGACTGCTGAGTTAAGTATGGGGACCAAGAACAAAACCAAGGACGTACTGATGGTAAGAGATGGAGGGGTAAAAAAGAAGCATGGGCTGTTGGGTTTTTGTGGGTTCCCTCGGGTCAATCTGACACGAGGATTATCATGGATTTCGAAACCTTACTGGTTTGATAAATCCCATAGGTTTAATAACAAAACTAGTTAAAACTTATATGATCAAAACACACTGATTTGATCTTTATGCGGAAGCGATTAAGAAAAACCCAAAGAAAAACTTATTGATCTTAATCGTTTGTTTTAATTAATTCTAACAGTTATAGTGGTATTACCTGGATTGCTTGAGAATTGATCCACCAATGAACGACCAACGAATTGTTCCTCTAGCAGAACTGAAACCCGAAGACTGAAAAACCGAGCTGGTTTGTCACGAGAGAGAGGGGGCGACACTAGTGGGAGAGAGAGAGGGGGAACTGGAAACTGATTATTGAATTAGTTGAATTAGTTGGAACTGCCGTAACTCGCCGCCGGAGAACCATCGCTGCCGACAACCTCATGACGGCGACAACAACAACAGCCTCCCCCGCCGCCGGGTTATCCGTCAACGACGGCTACCCAAACACAGCCGGCTACCGCCATCGAATCAGCGGCTGCGCCGACTCCAACCCATAACAGCCACGACAACGTCCGGTTTCAGCGGCGACGGCTTCGCCACCGGCCAAGACCGGCGCACCGTACACCGCCGCCAAACACCACAACACCATCGCCATCACTGTCGCCGGCTATCGCTGGCGCGATGGTGACGTAACAGACCGGCGGTTGCCGACGCTTACAGCAGCCGGTTCTAACTTGAACCACCCCACCACCAGTTGTCGCCGGCGTGGATTACAACAGCGGCGGCGGTCATCGTCGGCCAAGGCCGGCGACCACCACACACCACCGTCAACAACCCCAACTCACAACCGAACCAAAGGAAACGATCTAAGAACCCTAAAACGAACTAACGCAAAAGATCCAATGATTTACCTGCGCGAAGAACAACCACCGACCCTCTCTCGGAATCTCTCTTTCTTCTCCGGCGAACTATCTCCGGCAAGTGTCTTTCTTCTCCCGTCAGTTTTCTCTCTCTCTCAACTTACTCCTCAAGCTATCTAAAAAGTGAATAAAACAAACTAGCCTAGGTTCTAGATATATGCCAACCCATCCCTATCCTAACCCAACTTTAACTCCCTAAATAGTTATCTGATAACTATAAAATAAAGATAAAAGATACTAATAATAATAATAATAATAAAATAAACAACTATCTAAATATGGGGTGTTACATAACCATAAATAAAACAACTGTTTCATAAAAAAAATTGTCTTGAAAAATAAATGTCTAATATGAACTTTCATCTGGATCCTTGCAATTCTTGGGCACATCACTTCTGACCACCTGCTTCATGACGCTTTGGGCAGTTCTGCCTCCAGTGACCGACCTCATTGCATGTGAAGCAGCGGTTCTCGGTCCTAGCTTTATTTGGCTTGACCTTCTTGCCCTTGCCCTTGCCTTCGCCTTTCTTGGGTGCACTCTGGACGGCCTGAACTGGTCCCTTCCCTTTGCTGGTGCTAGTATGCCCATTCTTCTTTTTCACCCCTCCATCTCTTACCATCAGGATATCCTTGGTTTTGTTCTTGGTCCCCATATTCAGTTCAGCTGTCTTAAGCATGGAGTGTAATTCTGCTATTGACTTCTCCATGTTGTTCATGTTGTATTTGACTACAAAGAGCTTGTAGTCATCTGACAGTGAATTGAGTATAGTATCCGTTGCTAGCTGCAACGGAACTGGGTGACCAAGCCTTTCCAGATGATCCAAGTGCCGTTTCATTTTCATGACATGGTCACTTACTGATGTCCCTTTAATCATCTTGCATTCATTAAATTCTTTTGTGGCATCGTAACGTTCTGTACGAGCCTGTGTCTGGAACATGTCCCTCAGCTGGCGGATCATGTCATAAGCATTTGTGTTTATGAGCCCTGCTTGCAGATCTGGGCTCATAGTTGCAAGCATGAGACAGGCGACATCTAGGAGATCATCTGAATGCTTCTTATGAGCATTCCTAGCAGTAGCCGGAGCAGTTGCCGGAGGAGCCTCCCCAAGAGGCTCTTCGAGGACATACCATTTCCTTTCGTGTCTGAGCACAATCATCAGATTGCGCTCCCAGTCAAGGAAATTGCGGCCGGTTAACTTGTCCTTCTCAAGGATAGAGCGGAGGGAAAGATTATTAGTGCTGGTAACAGTGCTTGCCATCTACACATTTAAAACTTTTGGTTTTTAGCAACTGTAAATAGATTAAATTCCAATAAATATCAATAAACCCTTAAATGATCAATTTATTGGACTAGGATCCTTATTTCATACGTCCTGATGTGCGGTATGTTCTTGCTCCACCAGGCCCGTATTTATTTCGGTAGGTAAGGACTTTTACCAATCATATCTAACTGATATGACTCCTAGATCTTTTCGGAACCACGGTAATTATCCGTACATGTTTCGGTCCCTCTAAGTGCATTTTGGCCCGGTACCTCCCGGTGAACTTAACAGTACCAAAACAGATCTCACCATTTTGGGGACCTGATCACTTTACTCTGGCCGGTACCACCCGGAGATAATTCGCAGAGTTATGTAACCCCTCCAGCTTCAGTTTGAACACGGACGTTGAATGTGTGATCACTTACAATGCCTGTGTACCTTACGCCGAAGGTGCCCCTAGATGGGTTGCACTACTGATCTATGATTTTCGGGGTTTTGAAAAATTTTACTTCCAGGTTTTTGAAAAACATAATTCTGAAAAACTGATTGTCATAAAGGCTACTGATGTTTTAAACTAACTGTTTTAAACATACATGCTATTTTAAAACTAACTGTTTTAATAGCATACTTAGTTGATTAAAACTAACTGTTTTTGTCAACTTGCCTTTTCACATGAAACAATCATTTATAGGTTTGAAAACAAAATCTACCGTTTTTGAAAAGTTCGAAAAACTGGTAATTTTTAGATATAAAAACCTATATGCATTTGTGATATAACCTAGTTTTAAAATAACCTTTCTATTTAAAACTACCAACATGCAAGATATCACAAATAAACATTCAATCATGAAGTTGAATAACAATCAATCATAATAGCCAATTATAGGTTTTTGCCAACGTTTATTTCCTAGGGACCAATAATGACCTATTTTTAAAGGTTTCAAAACTTGCGTAGCTCCCACTGACCTTGTCATCTTCGTCTGGACTCCTGGAAGGAGGAAAAACTCCAATAGGTCCCACTGGCCTCACCATCTCGTAAGAATAAGAGTAGAAATAGAACTATCTATCCTAAGGTCATTATTACAAAAGGGGTTGTAAATGGCACGCAGGCCTCCCCGGAAATATGGCAAGGGTCTAAGTTGGCAAAATTCTATAATAGGCATATATATATATATGTAAGCATTTAAAACATGCATCTCATATAAGACATAGAATCAAGCAATATATATAATTAAGCGTAAATCAAAACTGGATCCGTTAAAATTATCTCGTTTTCGTATATCGCAAAGTTTGGTTTTTAACTGATTTATAAAACAAACTGTTTTATAAATCAATATTAAATTTATTTTATAAAATGCAAAACAATTTTATAAAATATTTGCCTTTTATCAAACTGGACATTCCGAACTAATTATTTAAAAATACTGGCCTTTGTGTTTTAACCAATTAGTAAAAACACAACACTAGGCTAATTTGAGTAAACAGGTCAAAAATTAAATGAAAAACTTAATTTTATAAAATGCTTATCAAACTGGACAATCCAGTCCAACTGGTTTGAACAAAACAAATTTTATTGGATAAAAATTTCCCAAATAAGCTTATTTTAAATAAGAATAATTTCGGATAAGATTGCTTAAAACCAAACGAACCCTCTTTGGGCCATGACTTGGTCCAAAGAACTGGGCTTTGGGCCTGATACCAGAACTTGGCCCAGACTTACGAAAAAACCCTAGACGGATAGCTTGGCATTATCGACCGCGCCTGCGAAGGCACGGCTCGTGCCACGAAGAGCAAGAGCCGTTCGCGTCGCGAGGACCTTATCGTGGCCCTGCTCGTGCCGCGAAGGCCATTATCATCACCATTCATCGCCGATAACCGCCACCCCCAGGTGGCGATCGGTGACCGCTACTAACGCCGTTAACCAGCGACTGCTACTAATGCCGTTATCGCCACGACGTCGATGGCAATCGGCCACCGTCGTCGTGCGATTTGGAAACCGCCGGCCACCGTTGCTATTGTCGTTGTTTTGGCCGTCGATCATAATCACCTACAGCCGCCGCCGCCACCACCATCTGTGGTGCGGCCGGCTATCTCGTCTACGGCTGGCGATCACCACCGCACAACGCTATCGATCACCACCAATCTGGTGGCGATCCGATTGGCGATCGGAATTAACTCCGCCACCACCCATACGGTGGTTTTGGCCAGCGATGGGTTGAACGGCACCCGCCGCCACCGCATTGCGCGGTTTGGCCGGCGATTGCTGGCGGTACGAGCCGGCGTCGACAGCCAAGAACACCGCCTTCCACCACCGCTCTAGCGGTTTCTGGTGGTTGCGGTGTGGCCACCGCCGACTGGCGAGGCGGCCGCGGCCCGGCGTTCCACCTACAGCCACCACCACGAACGGTAGCGCAGCCGTGGTTGTGTCGTGTTCTTCCACCGCGATCACCGCTACTACTTCTGTGGTGCGGTGGTTGTTCGATTATCGGGAGGTGGTCCGATTGGCTATCTGCCGTCGTTCCACCGCCATGCGAGTTTCCGGCCGGCGATGACAGCGGTGACATCACCACCATTACCACCTCGTGCTTCTAGGTCGGCTGCCATCACCGATCTGGTGGGGCAGCCTTGATCGGCGACTACCACCACCACCACCACCGATCTGGTGGTTTGGGTGCGGTGGTGATTTGTCTACGGCCACCCGCCACCACCACCGATCTGTGGTGTGACTTTGGTGGGCGACCACCACGCTGGTGGGTTTTGGTTGTGGTTCACGACCACCACCACGCTGTCGTTTATCGTCGTTACCACCAAGCCGGTGGTTCGGCCGGTGTTTGGGTCAACACCAACGCCGCCGGACACGGTGGTCTTTGGTTTGGTAATATTCCGGGTTTTTACGAATCACAACTAAAATTTCAACTAAAAAAAACTTGGATTTAAAAACGATACATAAGAGAACAATTTTAACGGATCAAACGAGAATAAAGCTAGAAACGATTGGACCAGAAGCTCTGATACCACTGTTGGGTTTTTGTGGGTTCCCTCAGGTCAATCTGACACGAGGATTATCATGGATTTCGAAACCTTACTGGTTTGATAAATCCCATAGGTTTAATAACAAAACTGGTTAAAACTTATATGATCAAAACACACTGATTTGATCTTTATGCGGAAGCGATTAAGAAAAACCCAAAGAAAAACTTATTGATCTTAATCGTTTGTTTTAATTAATTCTAACAGTTATAGTGGTATTACCTGGATTGCTTGAGAATTGATCCACCAATGAACGACCAACGAATTGTTCCTCTAGCAGAACTGAAACCCGAAGACTGAAAGACCGAGCTGGTTTGTCATGAGAGAGAGGGGCGGCGCCGGTGGGAGAGAGAGAGAGAGGGAACTGGAAACTGATTATTGAATTAGTTGGATTATTTTCCTTAAACCCATAAGGCTTAATTTATATGAGGAAAATTACAGTTTGTTTATGATTCAGTTTCCTTATTGTAATTATCTCATTCTTTTCTTCCAAGAAAAGAATTTACTTAAGATAATTACCTATATATATATATATTTATCTAATATATAATTCTATTAATTAATTATTATATATTTATTCATCAAATAAATATACAATCTACTCAATTAATTAATAACCCTCCAACTTTGGGATTCTTGACTGAAATTACCCAACTGATTTATAATTGACTATTATAAATCCCAACTCTCCATTTCTGGGTTTCTTTTAACTTATTCGATTTATAGGTCCTCACAGGTGTGACCCTCAAGTGTCTTGTAACATTGGATGTGTAATTACTTGGTTTGTCAACTTTGCACATAATTACTAACACACCGTTGGTCCATGTGGTTTATACTATATTACATTATTGGTCCATATGCTTTAAAGAAGCCAGTTAAGTAAGGGATATTTATATCTTTTTCCATTTTTTTTTTCTTGTTTTTGCTTTAAAAATAGACTTAGGGACCAAATTTCTATTTACTCTATCTTATTTGTTTATATATAGAGGAAATTTCAAAAGTGAACTCATTTTTTATTGTGAACGTGAGGACCAACAAAATCGCGCCACGTGGCAATGTGAATCGATGCTTAAGCTTTATTCATTCAGTTTGAATATTGATGTTTTATTCAGACTGAATACAAGCTTTATTCAATATGAACAAAGCATGAATATTCATACTGAATCTTGCCACATGGCCCGATACTAGTGGTCCTCACGTTCACAATTAAAGATGAGTTCACAGAACCTGACTCTATACACACACACACACCACCCACCCATTTTACCCACCATCACCACCCACCCACTTCTCTCTCTTTCTCTCACTACATTTTTTCTCTTTCTCTCACTACGTTTCTCTGTCTCTCTCTCTCTAATTCGTGAAAAGCTAAAGGGGTGAGGGCTAGGGTTTTCAGCGGCTTCGCACTGGAATTACTCGCAGAAGGCTTTGACTCTGTAAGTGAGATTTAGATATTCAGCTTTGTTTGTTGATTTTGTATCTATTGACAGATTTTTTTAGTGTTTTTAGTTGAGGAATCATGGGTTTTTAAGTTGTTTGAGGTTACCTTTTGTTGATTTTTGATTCGAGGGATAAGATTTCAAATGTAAATGGGTGCTGGTGGGCGATGGTGATGGGTGGTCGTAGGTGGTGGACGATGAAAGTGTGTATGTGTGTGGTGGGTGGTGATGGTGGTGGTAAAATGGGTGGTGGTAACGACGGGTAAAATGGGTGGGTGGTGGTGGATGGTGGATGATGAAGATGAAGATGAAGATGAAAGGGTGTGTGTGTGTCTATATATATATATATGTGGTAGGTAAAATGGGTGGTGGTGGTGGTGATGGGCGTGTGTGTGTGTTTTGTGGGGAAGAAGAAGGGATGAAAGACAAAAAATAGTCGTCTAGATTTGGTCCCTATGGGTTGTTAAAATGGAAAAAGGCGAAATTACCCCTAAACTAACGACTTTATGTAACAGGTGTTACTCGAAGGGACAAAATCGGACGATTTCGCATACTGCAGTGGCGATTTTGTAATTTTTAAACTGTAGGGACCAAATGTGTTACTTTTGGTAAACCATAGGAACCAAAAGAGTGTAATTTAGACTCAAACTTAATATATATGTTTTATTACACAATATATATATATATAGAGAGAAGAGAGAGAGAGACAGAGAGAAAGAAAGGTTCAAATGAGAAGTGCTAAATAAATACGAAGTAGAGAAGTGATCTCCACCACTCATCGGGTCAATAAAGGTGGCTTTGACCAGTTACGGTGGGCGCGATCACGGGGGATTGACGCGATTCATGGAGGGTAGAGATTATTAAAGGAGGGGACCCGGTCAAAGCCGCCTTTATTGACCGAATGAGTGGTGTGTTGGGTTTTTGTGGGTTTCCTCGGGTCAATCTGACTCGAGGATCATCATGGATCTCGAAACCTTGCTGGTTCGATAAATCCCATAGGTTTAATATCCAAACTGATAAAAGCCTATGCGATCAAAAACACACTGATTTGATCTCTTATGCGGAAGCGTTTAAGCTAAAAAGCCTAAACTAGCTTACAGATCTTTAATCAATTTAGTTTAATTAATTCTAACAGTTTTGATGGTTTACCTGGATTGCTTGAGAATTGATCCACCCGTAAACGACCTACGAATTGTTCCTCTAGCAGAACTGGAACCCGAGATCTGAGAAACCGAACTGGAATCCGAGAGAGAGAGGGGGCGGCGCCGATTGGGAGAGAGAGGGAGGAAACTGGAAACTAATTTATGAGTTGGTGTTATGAAGAATCTTAATTTTTCCTTAAACCCATAAGCCTTATTTATATGAAGGAAAAATGCAGTTTGAATAGGATCCAGTTTCCTTATTATAATTATCTCATTCTTTTCTTGCTGGAAAAGAATTTGCTTATGATAATTATCTCTATATATATTTATCTAATATATATAAAACTATTAATTAACTAATATATATTTATTTTATCAAATAAATATACAATATACTTAATTAATTAATAACCCTCCAACTTTGGGATTTCTGACTGAAATTACGCAACTGATTTATAATTCACTATTATAAATCCTAACTCTCCATTTCTGGGTTTCATATAACTTATTCGATTTATAGGTCCTCACAGGTGTGACCCTCAAGTGTCTTGTAACATTGGATGTGTAATTACTTGGTTTGTCAACTCTGCACATAATTCCTAACACGGTGGAGATCACTTATCTACTTCTCATTTTTTTAGCGCTTCTCATTTGAACCTAATACTCTCTCTCTCTCTCTCTCTCTCTCTCTGTATATATATATATTGTAGATTTATTAAAATAAAAAATGGTTATGATATAAGAAAAATAATAAATAAAAATAACAGAAAAAAAGTAATACAAAAATCCAAGTTCTTGTTCAAGCACCGAGTTCTAATAAGAACATGTGATTGTACAAAAACCTTTGTCCCACAGTGGAGCTTATTGTAAAAACCCCAAGAAAAACTTCATCAAAAACCTCCATCGTAGATGTTATTATCGCTCTTACTGAATAAGATTCTAGTGTTTGTCATGTTCATCTCATAAGGTAAATTGACCCGGTAAACACTTACTGGGTAAGCGTCAAGTAATGGCGTCTTACTCAGGGACGGATCTAGAGAATTTTTTAACGGTAGCACCATTTAACTATAAGGATAAGTATACGAAAGTGTATCCAACTTGTCATCAAAAGTTATTGTATGTACTGAACTTGTAAAATTACCTTTTGATGTATCAAACTTTTAAAAAAATTCTATTGTATCTAACCAACCTGTTATAACAAGTTACATGCTGATGTGGCATCGATTTTGATGATGTAGATGTTGACTGGATGCTGACTTGTATATTTTCTATTTTAAAATAATTGTAAATAAATAAAAAGAAAACAAAATTAAATTAAAACCCAATTAGGGTTCTGCTCTAAACCCATACAAGATAAAAAAAGGCAACAAAAGCTCACCACCCCTCCCACCCGGCGACCATTTTCCGGCGCCTCCTTTACTCCGATGACCATTTTCCGACGTACCTCTCTCTCTCTACACCCTCTCCTCCGACCACATCTCCACCCTCCAACTCTCCTCCTTTGACCCCATATCCTCTCAATAGACCGTCGTACATCAGGTGAGTACATTGACTTGTACACTTATCGTATGACCTATGTTTGAATGTGATGGCATGTTTTATATGTTGATTGGACAGTCTTGTTCACGGAAGAGAGAAGAGGACAACTTCACGCTCGTAAGGGCTGGAGAGACAACCTCGTTCTCGCAAGAGACGAAGGCAGATCAAATCCGTTCTCTTTTGAGACGATATACAGTTTTGTACAGATGTGTGTGTTTTGTGATAATTGTGCTTGTTGTGTGTTCTCACTAAGCTTTAGCTTACCATTGTTGATTTCCTCTTTTTAGGTAGCAGTTCGGAAATCGATAAGGGCAAGGCTACAGCTTGAGATTTTATTTTAGATACTTTGTTTTAGAACTTCAGTTATTTTAGATGTTGGATTTTCAAATATGGTTTAAAACAGTAAACTCAAAATTTCAGTTTTAGCTAATTCCACGATTAAAGTTCTATGTTTTTAAGTTATTTTTGGTGATTGAAAAATGGGTATTTGCATATTCGTATTCATATTATACATGATGGTTATTTAAAATCATAAATTAATGTTGATTTTTCTTCTAAAAATTGTTTTGACAAATTCAAAATTAGTAGTTGGTCATTTTACATGATTATTTGCTAGTTATTATTAAATATGAATACATAATTTATTTATTAGATAGCTTATTAAGTTATTTGTAACAGCTCGTCCCACATCGGCTGGTGAGGGGAACGAAGCACTCCTTATAAGGTGTGTTGATACCTCACCTGGTGAGATGCGTTTTGGGTTGTGACCTGGACTGGGAAACTCCAAAACAAAACCGTGAGGGAGTAGGGGTGACCGGTTAGGGCCCTGTGTTTCCAAAGCGGACAATATCAAACCACGATTGCTTGGGCTGTTACATTATTGTCTAACAAATAATGAATTTATCAACTAGTTTATCGAATATATTCTTATACGAAAAGTTCAAAATAAACTAAAAACACAAGTTAGTTTATGTTTACGGTTTACCAAACATAATAATAAATGATTTGGTAAAATCAAGTTCCAACAAAGAGAGATCAAAACTTCAAAAGGTTAGAGAAAAAAATAAGCGGGACCAAAATGTAAAAGAAAGTTATTGACCAAAATAAAATAATTAAAAATTAAGCTCAGAGGGGCCTATAGTGTCAATCTTGAAAGTCAAGCTGATCTGATGGACCCAACCATCAGCTAAGGCGTGTCATCATGGCTCGGCTTGCACCAGCCGGGAATCGAACCCGGGTCTGTACCGTGGCAGGGTACTATTCTACCACTAGACCACTGGTGCCTTTTTGTTGTTAATGTTTTTCAATATATTATATATATGTTACGCTTAGATATAATGACATTTAACCTTAGCCAAATCTAAAGAAAATCTTCAAAAGCTGGTAATAATTTTTTTAAATAATAAAGTGTGAAAAATCAAAGTCTTTAAAAAAGATATTATAACGGTCTTTAATAGCTATCCTATTTTAACAATCATAACATTATCTAGTTTAACAAAATATTCAATATATTTGATAAAATATTGTTTATCTCTTTTAAAAACTTTTAGAGATTTTTACAATTTTTCCATGTGTTCTCTATTCTAGCATATGAAATAACATAGTCGTTGGAGTAAAATTTTGTTTTTTTTGAGTGGTGGAGTAAAATTTTGTTACAAACAACTTTTTTTTTTTCATTTTAGCATAGGTATGGAGATGCACTTATGGAGAGGTGTGCTTTATAGAGAAAACCAAATAATTCCAAAAAATTTGAGTACCAATCTAAACCTTTGACTTGAAAATGGGTATAAAAGGCATGATCGTCATTTGGTAAAAATATCGCAGTTCATTCACCATATGAATATTCATATAGTCATATTCACCTTATGAATATTCAAATATTCATATTCTCCAGATGAAATTTCATATTCATCTTATTAATCATCAAATTCACTATAAAATCACCTTATGAATATAAAACAAAATATCCATTTACATTTATATTCATCTAATGAATACAAAACAAAAAGTCTGTTTACAATTAAATTCACTTAATAAATACAAACAAAATATACATTTACATTTAAATTCACCTAATGAATTCAAATATATTTTTAAATTCATCTAATGAATATTCATATTATCATCCACTTCAGCATTCAAGAACACATGATGAACCTTCAACAACAAAAATGATGAGCATCAAGAACACATGATGAACCTTAAAAATCACAACTTCAAAAACTCTAATTTTTCAAGAAACGATTTTCTAAAATCTTCATAAAAAAAGTTAAAATTCAGATATGTTGCTCAAATCAAAATAACAAACAACTTTTGTGAAGCCACAATATCCAAAATTGAATCAAACTAACCTAATTTTGGAAAAAATCTCAAGAATCCTAGAAATAATTACTAGATCTGATAATCATCAAAGTTGTGTTTCGTAACCAGATCTCGAAGATGACCGGAAGAGGAAGTCTCCAGAGATGTGGAACGGTGCACGGCGGTGAACGGTGAACGGCGGACGACAGCAAACGACGTTGAGCGGCGGGCGGCGGCGAACGGTGGTGAACGGCGGACGGCGGTGTAGGCAAAACTGTTGCTTTGTTTCTTTGGCGACACTGCTGCTAACGAAGATGATTAGAAGGAGGAGGAAGAAGAGAAGTCGCCGGAATTGATCGGAAAAAACCACGCCGATGATGCAGCCTCCTCCGGCGTCAGCGACGCCGTTACCGGTCGCTGTCACCGGCCGCCGTCACCGTCGTCGATCGCCGATCTGCTATGAAATGCAACTGATGAAGCTTTCTGTGTGTGTGTGTGTGTGTGTGTGTGTTCATCTAGGTGTAGCTTTGGAAGAAAATGGTTGCTTACAAAGTAAACTTTCAATTTGAGAAGAGATGGCTTCTAAAAGGAATAATCAAATGTCAAAAATACCCCTTAAGGGTTACAATCAGGTGTGATGAGATTGAAATTGACAAAACTACAACCTATGACATCTTAATTAATAACCCTTGATTAAAAGTTTTAATGGTGATTGGTCCTCAAGTTTACACAAATAAAATGGTTTTCATTTGATTATTCCTCTCTCTATATATAAACTTATTTAAGAATTGTTATCCAACGATCAATTGATTTGAAATTTTAGATCCAACCAATTACAAAAGAGCTATAGGCCTTATCATAATGAAACAAACCGTCTTGCACCCACCATGACATGTTTTTTAGAGCATTGTATATACTATTTTAATTTCATGTGATACATGATTTTATAAAAAACTATGTTTAAAACCAAATTGGTTGGTTTTGGTTTGCAATATTGCTCTCAATTAACGTTATGTTATTCAGCAAATACACAATGAAACTTATTATATATAATGATCGGAAGTTCCTGTTAGATAGAGGTGTTCACGGGGCGGGGCGGGGTGGGTAGTGAGATTTTTGATAACCATATGTAGAGGTTCCTAAAATTGCCTTAAAACATTAAAGCATCATTGACACCAAAAGGTACAAGAACTCCATGTATAATATATACACACATACTAACCTTTCATGTATCAAGATTGGCCTCAAGAACATGGAGAATGGCTTCAGTAACCTTCTGCTGAAGTTTCCAAGCAATTTGGTGTCATCAATTCAAGCAAAATTTGAAATGTAATTTTACCATTCCAAAATAAACGTCCACAATAAATAAATAAAAACGCATGGTACCCATGAGAACTTTTACTTTAAGGTATTGTTTCACATGATCTTTTTCTATTTGAAACTAGTATTTATATGTCTATTTTACAATCTGTTTTTTTTTTATATGTATCTGAATCACAATGTAAAGTGTCAACGCTCATTTTGGGATATATTTATTCTATCAACATTTTGGAAAGCATCATGATTGTGGTTTTAACCGAAGAAAACCGTCACAAACCTTCACAAATTTGCAGCGGGCATGTTATAGAAGGTAGCACGGCACAAGGAAGTCGAATGTTCGGAATTCTTTAGCTTGAACTCTATGGCAACGATCGTCAAATTCCTACCACTTCTTACCACAGACGCATCAACAATCACTTCCGTCTGGCAATTACAAAGCATTTCGTTTCAAATCGATGGATTAAAACTGGAATAGAATCAAGGATCTCTCACACAACTAGAATAAAGACCTCATTTCGGAATTCGTATGATTTGAGTTTCCGTAAAATTTATTAAGATTAAACATAAGTCGAAAGTCATACTTATGTCTCATGAAGAATGATTCACTTCCACATTAATTGCAACAATTAAGGGTACGTTTGATTGTGGAAAATATTCCAGTTTTCCAAGAAAATGAAATTCTGTTTTCTAACTTCTATGTAAGTTTTAAAAAACGGATTTTTGCAATTTTTTAAAACTTTCTAAACGCGTTTTTTAATTTTCTAAAATGGGAAATGAAAACTTCATCATATCAAGCAAACGTGTTTTCTAAAATTTTCATAAAGAAAAACTGAAAATGAGAACTCAACTCCATTTTCTAAAAATGCTTTTCTAGGAAAATGAAAACAGTTTTCCATAACCAAATGCACCCTAACTTTTTCATTTTGGGATAATTTTCAAGCTAACAATGCATAATATCGGATGAAGAAGGTCTTCTCCCAACTCCCAACTTTTTATTATAAATCCTAGGTGTCTGAGCACACCTCAACTGATCCCATGGGGCCCAGGAGAACGTCTATGAAAATTCGTAGTGGCCTTGGAGGGGCTCAAACCGATGACCTTGAAGAAAGGGCCACAAAGTTCCTAGCCTGGCAGTGGCATCGATCGTTCTAGAAGGTTCTAGATGTAGTAGGGGGAGGGTTCTATTTTAGGTGGGAGATTCTGTTAACTTTGTGAAGGGAGAATAAATAGGAAAGGTGAAGGCCTAGGCCATCTGATTTCTTATTAAAACTCCTTATTTACTTATAATGGAGCCAACCAACAAATAAGTAGTTTCGGGTGTTTAGACAAAAGGCTTATAATGGGGACAACCAGCAAATAAGGAGTTTCGGGTGTTTGGATAAAAGGCTTATAATGGAGCCAACCAACAATCAATTAGCAGATAAGCATAAGTTGTTTTAAATAAGCAATCCCAAACACCCTCTGAATTCAATTATCTGACTAGAGAAGTATATTTAAGAAATTCTAGCCAATATGTGTTGCCTTCTTGCAGTGAGCTATAACCCCATAAGGCTGCCAACTTGATATTAAGAGTAATACAAATGAGCATGTGTGCTTAAACCAAAAGTGATTCAAGCAGGATAATTTGGAGCTTTTTACACGCTCTCTCCTACTTTCTCCATTTTGAGAAAAGTTTTAGAGAAACTGTTGGAGCCAAAAATTTGTCCAAAATACCCATTTTCTCCATTTTAGATAAGTTGTTGGGGATGCTCTCAGGTTAGGTCCGGTCCTATGAGCCCAAGATAAGAAAATGAATCATTATAGAGGGAGCGTAACAAGAACGGGCTCAAAGACATACCTGCTTAACAGCAGCCGCGAGATAAGAGACGCTCAATTCACCAAGAAAAAGATCTTTATCTTTGTTAACAACTGTTCGAGCACAAGCTGTAGCGACCATCTCGGCTACCGACCCAATTACTCCTCCATGCAAGGTGTTATAAGAGTTCTGCACAAACCATAACCATGATTTTGTAGTATTTATCGAATCCGAAGGACAGATTTTATTAGTAGATATATCTTCTCTGTTGGCTTATAACCTACAGAGATGTATAACTGATTGAAAGAGCTTCTAGGGCCACTTTGGTGCATATCTGGGGCGTGAAAGGTGTTACTGTATTATTTTGTATGGTAAATTTAGATATTTGACGAGTTCGAAGCCAATTTTTATTTAACAGACCACAAGGTCATGGATTTAATTAACATCTTATTTAAGGTTATCGGCGGAGGATTGTGTGAGAAGTTGCGGTTAAAGTGAGAAGTGCGAGAAGTGAATCTAAACCGTTGATCACTTTCAATCTCATGCAATCCTATGAATTACGCTTAAGAAAGTAATTGATCCGGTGCATCATGCATCCATTTTTCATCCAACGGTTGATAACCATTTCTCACACTGACCTCAAACTTCCATTGGAACACAACTCTAAGGTTATATACCTAAATATCTCTTTCTTTGGATGAGTTTTTAATTAAATTCATGACTTTTTCCTAACTTCCTTAATAGTCAAATGATGACTCCATTAGAGAGTGCAAAACAATTGAGAGATTGTTGGATACACATAACAGACTCAAAAATACAACAATAGACTAAAAAATAAAGTTTGATACATACAAAACGGATTTTTTTAGGTGCATACATACAATACTATATTGGGGAAAAGTTGGATACATTTTGAAGAAGTAATCCCATAATTAAACTATACCTGAACATAACTTTTGAAGGAAAATTATATTCAAATGTTGATAAGAAGTCAATCTAAATCCATGTTTTGATCAAATTCGATTCGATTGTAGAAAAATAACCACAGATCACAGAAATTACTCCATAGCCAAAACTCAGAGATACTATGAATCTATCAATCATACGATGATAATAAGTAAAGTCAAACATAAAACTTATGATGAAATTAGTGCTACAAATAGAGATAGAGAATGAGATTATACGCAGGCGTATGGTTTAACGGTGAGGATGCAGGTTATACGACCACGATGAACATGTTGAACTTTGAGCAAGCTGCGAAGGAGATCGGAGTGGAGATCGTGGCCTTCGTATTTCGCCGGAATTAGAGCACCACCGCCGAGCCTCGTGATGAAGTTGGTGACCTTCGTGGCGGTTTCCGGCGAAATCTGTTTGGATACGACGGTGGTCGTCTCCGCCATTTCCGTTTCCCCACGATTGATTTTTGATGCTCTTTTGTCTTCGACTGTTATAATATAACTATAAATCTGTTTGTCGTTTTAATGTGTTAATTTCATATATACCCTTGTTAGAACTCAAAATATCATATTTATCCAACATAATCTATAAATATCATATATGACCTTCTTAACCTATGAAAATAACATATTTACCCAAATAACTATTTTTATAGACTCTTAATCATTTTTAAATTAGATTTAATAGTTAAATGACTATTATACCCCTTTTTAATTTAATTCTTATATAAATATGTTTTTTATTAAAAAAGTTAAACATGATAAAAGAAACCATCCGTCTGCTTCCTGTTCTTCATCATCACTTTCCCTCTTCTTCATCATCCCCGGTTCACCACCCTGTCCTAGTTAAGAAAGTTACATAGCCATCTTATAAATATGGACAAACTTTGTGATTATGGAAACCAACAAAAATATAAAAGATAAGATCTTCTTTACTTGAATCAACAGGAGAAGATTTATTACCATCTAAATAAACCAAAGAAAACAAGGGTCCAAGAAACAAAAAAGAAACCCAGAAGCTCTGTATCTGAAGCTACAAATTAAACTAACTAGGTGAAAAACCACCATATAATCGTGTGAATTCCGAGAGGTTTTGTAACACTAACACCCTAAAGCCCAAAGCTATAGGCTGGCCTAATAACTTCGAGTCCAACTTAACCATGGTGGAAGTTATATATTGGTTGTCATGACTTGAGGCTTATAAGGTGCTAACAACTTCTACTTTCTATCCATTTGGGACGGGTTGTTACAGGTTTATAAGAGATAAACCACCCGAACTCGCCTGAGGTGATAATACCGACGAACAAACATAGTCAGAAATCGTCACGACCTCCACGAAGCTTGTGAAAGTCACGACCCACACCCCCTGCCAGAAGCTCCTGAACTTACTATCGTCCTACATTAATCAGCTTATCCAACTGCCACAACACAGCAAACAGGGGCGCCTCATCCATAAAATTATGATTATTGGTTTTGACCAAATAATCAGTCGACTTATGGATGGTTTACAAGAGATAACTGTAATAACCAGGATTTTGGAAATGTAATTATTTTCGCAATAGAGATATGTTTCGAGAACCTTTTTAAAATTCAGGGACCCAATGTCCCCTTTTTGAGAAATTTGGAAATTTATTAAGGTTGGGCTTATCTTGTTAAGGAAAGGAATTAAGGCCAAGGGCCCAAGCCCAATTATATAAATAGAAGATGACCTAAGATTTTACCATTAAGGGTAAAAATTATCTGTGTGTTTGTGCGTGTATTTGGAAAGCAGCAGCAACATTCATCATCCTCTTCTTCATCGTCATTACCTTCATATTTGGGTAAGTTATATCTAATCTTTGATGAAAAATAGTCTATTGGATTTAAGAATTGATTTGTGGACTCCATTTTGTGATTATGCTGAGATTATAGAGCTGTTTAGGATGGATTTTGGGGTTCCACGTTTGATCTCCTCGAAGCCTGGAAAAACCCCGAATCGGACTTTTCCCCAAGTTGGATTATTTGGATTATCCAAGTCGGACTTTCTGGACTAATCCGAGTCGGACTACAGACTTGTCAGAGTCAGAACCCCCGTGCTGAGTCTCCCTAGGGGGTCATTTGTCTTAAGGGTTTAGTCATTTCCTAAGTAAGATTTTATAATGTTTCAGAGCGATTGGTGATCCGATAGGCAAGTATTACGGTAGTGAGCTATATTGGAGATAGGCTTAAGTGAGTTCCCTTACCAAACTCTTTTTGAGAAACCTGCAATATGAACGTAAACTGTTTTTCTATTATTCTCACATTATGAGCATGCTTATATTATATGTGATTTTTTGATGGTACGATATGTAGTGGACTTAGGGTACCAAGGTTCGATGCACGTTCCTTGGGAGTGAAATTATAGCCTGGGGCATATCCATGGCGTGTGACCCTGAAAGGCAATAGCCTGGGGTCTGAGACTATTTCGGGTGACCCTGAAGGGCATTTGGGGCGCGGATAAACTCCGTGTGACTTGTTATATGTCCAAGTCCATAACGTACTACTGGTGTTTTACCAATTATATTTGGGCCAGGGGGCCGGCTGTGTTATTAAACTATTTTGAGGGAATTCACTAGACCTTATGGTCTAACCCTCGCTTTCAAATCTTTCTTAAAACATTTTTAGGGCGAGTTCGAGCATCGAGAAAGGGAAAAGAGAAGGTGAGCGAATAGAGTAGCTGTCTTTTGACTCTAGAAGAACATTTAGTATTTAATATCTCAACTGTGGAGGGATTGTTCCACTGGCACTATTTTGACTTGCTCTTTTTTCGAATTGATGTACTAGACCTCTAAACCTAAGACAAAGAGTTAAATTTATATTCGATTCCGTCGCGTTAGATCACTAGGATTTGCTATTATTATCTGCTAGGTTTTGGGTTGTTACAATAACCAGCACCATTTGCAGCGCCAATCGATGAAACTAGGGGTGTTATTCGGTCGGTTAAATCGGTTTTCAGTTAAATTGGTTCGGTTTAATCGTTTTTTAACTATTCAGAAACTAACCAATAACCAAACCGAATAAGGTTCGGTTCAATCGGTTTCAGTTCAATGAAACAAAACAGCGGATTATGTTGATGCTGTCACGACCAAGAAATGTTGATCCACTTGTTGGTTTCTTCCCTGATGTTACCCACTTGCTAACTCCGGCTTCTCCGGCGAAATTCGGACCACGTTTTCTCAGTTGTCAAATTTAACAACATTTTCGCTGCAAAGCAAAACAAGCGTTAACCAGAAGTATTCATGTGGGTTTAGGGAATCTTTCACATATTTATCATTTGAATTTGAGCAGAAACTTGTTTAGTGATGAGATTCCGTTTCATTCTTGGTTATTGAAGAGATTAGGGAAGAACTTGGATGTGAGTGGGAATAACTAGCTCCGTGTGTGTCATATGAAGTCGAGGGTGAAGCCATTGAAGATGTCTAAAGGTCGAGTAGTTGAGATCAATCAGCCAACTTTATTCTTTGTGTTTCTTGGTTTTCATCTTTACTTAATTTTAATAAAATTAAAGTAATTAATTTTAACTAATTTTAATAATATTAAAGTAATTAATTGATTGTAAGGCTATGGTTGGCAAATTAGCTGATAAGCTAGCTGTTGATTGATAAGCCAGTTGATAGCTGATAAGCTAGCTTATGAGTATGTAAATAAGGGTATAATTGGAAAAAACTACCAAAAAGCTACTCAAAGTAGTGTTTCAAAAAACTAGTTTACGATACATGTTTGAATGGACTAGCTTATAAGTTAGCTTATTTTTGCCAAACACAATCTAAAGTGTTGTTAAACATATCAATCATTTTTATATATATATTTTTTAATTTTATTTAGTATATTTAGTTATCAAAACCAATTATAACATTTCTAAATATGTTTATGCAAGTTAAATAAAAATTAAATTTATATTTATTTTGTTGCTTAGATATTAAAATGGTGTTAAATGATTTTAGTAAAATATTTAATTTAACTATTACTTATTTTTTTTTAATTAATTATTTAAAATATATATAAGGTTGATCAAATTTATTTTTATTTATATCATAAGTGATGGTTATTTAAAACCATAAATTAATTTTTATTTTTCTAAAAATTGTTTTAACAATGGTAGTTAGATCCCGATCCTGCTCGTAGGGTCCTACGATCCCACATTCAAAACCCTAGCCAGATCACAGATAAGATTGCAACTAAAATCGTCACTTTGTTCTCGAGTTTTGTAAGAAAAGAAGAGAAAGGAAAAGGAGGGAAAAGAAAAGAAAAAAAATTATTCGTGTTCTTGAGATTGAAAGGGAAAAAGAGAAAAGAAAGAAAAATAAAATAAAATTTCATGTTCTTGAGCAGCAGAGAAATGAAAGAAAAGATGCTACTTTTACGGATATACCTTTATTTATTTTGCAGAAGAATGTAATTGATGGGTATATGTGTAAATTTATAAATTTTTTTAATTTTTTTAATTTATTTTTTTTTCTCATTTTATTTCTTTTCTTTTCCTCCCATATTTTGAAGGAAAATCAACATTATTTTCCCTTATCTTCTTTTCTTTTCACTACTTAAAAAAATTTAAGAACGCAACATTTTTTTTCTTTTCTTTCTACTTTCCTTCCCTTTTCCTCTTTTTCATCCCTAAAAAAACTCGAGAAAAACACAACGTTAAAGGATATGATCCTATATTGGTACAAGTATAATGATATTTTTTTTAATTTTCCATAAATGACCCCTCATTTTTTATTTTTTATTATTATAACACTTTAAGTTATGTGTTTCCATTAATTATAAGGAAATTAAAACCCTCACATGATACACACATTGCACAGATCATAATCCGCCCACTACTCGCTCTCTACCATGTTATTTGAAACTTGGATTGTTGGATTTGGATCTTGGATGTATGTTATTTCGTTGGAATTATTAATTTATGTTTTTAACATGTGAAACTTAGATTATTGGATTTGGATCTTTATTTATGATAAAAAATTATGGCACATAAAAAAATAAAAATTATAGCGACTTGTAGTAGGACCTTACGATCTCGATCTTATGATCTGCTCTTGCGAAGACGAAAATGATCTTAGGTAGTATCCCGATTTTTTTAGATAAGGTTCATCTAGGCTTCGCTTAAACTACATCTTTAGCAATTTGGAACTGAAAATTCGGTCGTCTGAAATTAAGCCTGGCCACAAGATGCGCACGAAAGGATTCCAACCTGGGATGAATGAGATACCATCCACATCCCTCACATGTCTTACCACTACGTCACAAGCCTTGTGGTTTGATAACCTCGGTTTTAACAAATTTAAAATTATTAGTTCATCATTTTACATGATTACCTGCTAGTTATTAATAAATATGATTTATTCATTGGATGACTTATTATCAAGTAGCAACTTATTTATCAGCTAGTTTGTCTTATATGAGAATTTAAAATAAACTAAAAAAAACAAGGAAATTTATGTTTACCAAAATGATCATAATTGATTCGGTAAAATCTTCCAACGAAGAAAAAAAATATCACCAAAGATTACAAAAGAAAAAAAGGACCAAAATGTAAAAGAAAATTATTGACCAAAATAAAATGATAAAAATTTAAGCTCAGAAGGGCCTGTATTGTCAATCTTGAAAGTCAAGCTGATCTGATGGACCCAACCATCAGCTAAGGCATATATTCATCATGGCTCAATTAAATTGCACCAGCCGGAAATCGAACCCGGGTCTGTAACGTGGCAGGGTACTATTCTAACAATAGACCACTGGTGCCTCTTTGTTATTATTATTTTCAATAAACGTTTTTATTATATAAATCGAATTTATTTATTGGACATTGTTTTTGAATTTATTTAAGTCTATTTAATCTTTATATATATTATATATATCCATATAGAGTTACCTTCATTTGTGAACCATGTATTTTATGTTCACTTTGTTAACCAATTTAAGCCCTTGATCAAAATAACAAAATGGTTCTAATATAAAAAGGAAATTAATGATTCCTAATTCAAGTAACCGTCATCTATTAATGGTAACCGCCAACACAAAACCAACTCCAAAGATTGAATCTGATTGGTTGATAGTTGGTTCACGAAGTTAACACAAAATGTATGGTTCACAAATGAAGGTAACTCTATCCATATATTTCAATTATGGGGGTGTTTAAGATTGATTATTTAAAACAACATATGTATTTTTGTATAAAAGTATTTATTAATGTAGTGTAAAAACATAATTTCATAAAAGGTGTTTGGATTAGTTTATAATTGTATTAAAACGTCGTAATTGATAAGTTGTTTATTAGTGCTCGATAAATTTTGTGTGTAAAATGACTAAAAAGACATTCTTCTATATTATTGAAGAGAAGAGAAAAGGTTGAAGGATAAGGGAGATATGGAATTATGGATACGTGTATTGGGTAAAAAGAAGGGTAAAAAGGTAATTTGGTATCCTAGGCTAATAATTTGTTGTGATAAGTTAGAACGGAATGACTCTTCAAAAACTTCTTGTAGCGGCCCAGGCGACCGTGGTTCGATATTGTCCGCTTTGGAGACACAAGGCCCTAACCGGTCACTCCTACTCCCTCACGGTTTTGCTTTGGAGTTGTCCAGTCCAGGTCACAACCCAAAACGCGTCTCACCAGGTGAGGTATCAACACACCTTATAAGGAGTGCTTCGTTCCCCTCACCAGCCGATGTGGGACGAGTTGTTACACTTCTTATCTATTTTACCAAAAAGGTCTAAGTAGCCTTTTCTCACCCAAACACGAAAAAGTGCTTATTACCGTTACCACAACAAAATAAGTTAATAAGCACCTTAGATAAGCAATCTGAAACACCCCCTATATAGATCTCCAAAATGTATATAAGCATTAATCATAGGACTACAAAAGAAACCTAAAAAACCTGGTCAAGATTGTTTAACTATCAATAAACTTAGACTGTTGATGCTCTTTTTCACAGGTCTTCAGTTTATGTCTCGAAATACTACTAAAGGTCTTTTTGGATGTTTTCTAAGACCTTTTTTTTTAAACGGCAGATGTTTTCTAAGACCTTGAGATTAATTAAGGTGCAAGTAATTGAAATGGACACCAACGATTAACAAAATAAAGTGTCAATACATCATAATATTACATAAAAAATCATGTATCCTAGATATGGTAATTGAATTGGATTATTTAAGTTATATTTTGATGATGAAACATTATTCAACATAGAGGGCAATCCAATTTTGTATCCTAGATATGGTAATTGAATTTGGAGTTCGAAAATTTGGATGCAATCTAAATTTGATGGTCCGGTTATAATTGGATCGATTGAGATAATCGCACCCTCTTGTATTATGTGTATGTATTTGAAGAAACAAATATGTATTCATATTTCTTACTTTTAGGGGCGGATTGTTTTTTTTAATGTCTCCTAAAACCTTTTAAGTTTGGAAATTAAGAGGTTTGCAAATTTAATAATTAATATTGTTTATTTTATTTTTAGGAAAATGTCTGAAATCTCTTATTGTCCTCTGAAATTTTAACACCTCTTATTTTTAGATGTAAAATCGGACTTCAAATTTTAGACCTCTTAAAAAACAAACAATACTTTAGTAATGCTTATTAACAATTTAGAAAAATACTATTTCAAACGTATTTTATAAAGATCATAATTCATACCTTTTAAGATGCGTAATACGAGCTTCGATAGAAGACAAAACCCATGGACAATACAAACAAATGTATTGACCAAAATCGAGTTCGTAACATGAGTAGAATAGAGCATGAACCACCACTGAATTTGTTCCTCATACTGAATAACTTTTTACGACCCTTGATTATGCTACCACTGTAATTCTTTTTATGCTATCACTAGGCATCATCTCTGAAACCACATAATAACATTGAACATTCACATCAAACTTTCATAGTATTTTTGATTTGATGGTTCGATAATTGCCTTCGGAATGGTTTGCTATGAAGTTTCGTTGTTATTTCGTGGTCTTATGGGTTTCACATGGTCTTACATATGTAATTATGTATGTAGACATGAATACATGTATATCTACATATATGCATACATATGAAGCAGAGTGGGATAAAAATATGTTATCCATAATCACACATTTCAACACTATCTTACAATTGAAATCAACACATCAGATTTTTATATAATTTAATTCAAGTTTCTATTCTGTACTCATAATGTGTATTTATGTGATTGATCGACAATGCTAAGACGTGAAATTTGTGGACAAATAAGTTCTATCTTACAGTGTGACACCTGATAACCTTAAACAAGGCTAATTTGTCGCTATTCGCTAACTTTGTACACACCTATATGGCTATACTTATACCTCGAGATTTTTGAGATTTTTTATACAAAAGAATAAACCGAAATAAATTTATTCTCTTTTTTTCACTTCCACAAAGCTACCGAATTTTTCTCTCAACCTTTAAAATTGAAAGTAAATACATATATATTTGCAAAGAGAATAAGAAATAGCTTATTTTATAACTTTTATTTCTTGAATTTGTTTTATAGTCGAAATATGCCAGAAGGAACGCTTGAAGTTACGCTCATAAGCGCCAAAGGCCTCGAGAACACGGACGTCTTCTGTAAGTCCTTTTCATGTGTAACTGTTTATATGTTGGATAACGATTTACGCCTTTGGACGTTCATTATGAAAAATATGACCTTCCATGGCAGCCGAATCTGTCGGTTCATGGTCCAAAAAGCTCTTATAGACGGTTCGTGACGAAAATTTTGCCACGCAATGTGCCTTTAAGGTGGCTCAAATTCACGTATAGTCGTGAATGTCTTTTTAGTTAAAATTCCATTGTTTCGAGGGTTTTTTTTTTTGTTTTTTGGTTGATATTTATTGTATTTTGTAATATCCATGAACACGCCTCAAACTTTAGAGAGTGCACATTTCATACCCCCGAATAAACTTCTACTTATGTAAATAAGTTGAACATTAGCACGGGCCAATTGAGGCTTCATAGGTCCACCCCACCCATATTCAAGTTATCATGGATTTCCAACAACACCATTGTACCATGGATTTGCAACGGCACAATGCGCCGGCGAATTTCCAACAAACTTGGTTACCAACACTGAAATCACTAAAGGAGTTTTCTGTCAATGAAATCCACCGTTGATGCTCGGATTTCTAGCAGTGATTATTAACGAACTGTAGGAAAGGATTGATCCATAACGTCTGTCATAACCCAGTATGTACGTGTTGCAGGCAACATGGACCCGTATGTTGCTATATCATACCGAAGTCAAGAAAAGAAAAGCAGTGTTGCATCAGGTACTGTCATTGTTTATCTAACCTGTTTTTTTTTTTTTTTTTTTTTTTTTGCAATTTCTTGCACATCGTATGAAAAATGTTTGTGTAGGCAAAGGATCGAACCCCGAATGGAACGAGACGTTCTTGTTCGACGTTTCGAGTAATGATTCAACGGACTTAAAGGTTAGAATAATGGATAGCGATGCTGGCACTGCTGATGACTTGGTCGGGCATGCAAGGCAAGTAGCATTGGCCGATTTTGTCACCTATAAAAAACTGTGAATTACGGTTTTCATCCCTATGGTTTATTAAAAATTATGATTTTCGTCCCTATAGTTTAGAAATTACGGTTTTGGTTCCTATGCTTTGTAATTTATTGCCATTTTCGTCCTTATGATTCACAACTTATTGTGGTTTAATATTCATTACTATTTTAATCCATTGTACTTTAAAGGTATATTTTATCGACCAAAATAGTAATAAACTAAAAACCATAGGGACAAAAATGGAAGTTCATAAATCACGGGGACAGAAACTAAATTTTTTAACAAACCACGAGAACTAAATTAGTACTTTTCTCTAAAAAAAATAATAAATAAAGCGTTTTTGATGTTGAATTAATTGTGCGACATTTTGAACGTGTTTAGTATCCCTTTGGATACGTTGTTTCAAGATGGAGACATCCCCGCAACGTCGTATAACGTGATGAAGGATGATAAATATTGCGGAGAGATTAGACTCAGTCTCAACTTTACGGCCCAGGTTCTTTTCTCGTTTCTTGTATAAGTCGTAACACATATATTTTTACTAAACGTTTTTTTTCTTTTTTGCGTTTATTGTTTCAGAAAAGCCGAGGTTTTGATCCAACGGACGGGAACATTGGTGGATGGAAACAATCGGACCGTGATTGATTTTACGGCAAAATGTGTTTACGTTTGGATATTCTATCTCCAATCATCGTATTTGTAATTTGTTTTCTTAATTTAATTTCAAAGCCTATGTCATCTTGGAGTTGCATCCCGAACTAGGGGTGTACTACAAGATATCATTAAATGATGTAATTATCGTTTTTATGTGTTTAGCATTTAGGTCTGCTACAAAACAACTATTTAAGACTTTTTGTTGAATTTGTGCATCTTGTCGTCTCTCCCAGTATGTGTTTGTATACGATAAAACAATCAAAGACGTCTGTACATTTATATGCGACTTCCCAAAGCGACTTCAAAGTCGCTCATAGTGACTTCAGTGTCACATTCGATCTCTCCGGTTGAGTTAGTGGGAGAGATACTAGACGGTTTCATATTGTGTTCAAAGTGGTTTACGGGCTCTAATGTATTTAATTAGACTTAAGGTCTCATTTATCTCTGGTATATAATATTATATAGAGTAAATAAAATTCATACATATTTTGCACATTTGTGAGATTGGAACTTGGAACCCTTAACTTTTAAGAGGATTGTGGTTCTTCCCATTGGTGACACGATACTATCATACTACTTTATTGCCTATCTTGATTTCACGTTTATGTAAAGTGTAAACGAATTCTTTCTATCTTATCTGTCTTAGAACACTTGGCTCATGTCACTTCGATAACATGTCCCTACCTCTTACATCTTATAGGTAGTTTTAGACAGGTTGGAGCCGAAAGAAATCTTGGGGTGTATAGAAAAAAAATGTAAGAAAATAAATTCATGATTTTAAGATGGAGGAACCCTTTAAATATTATAATTTTTAGTAATAGTTGTCCTAAAATAGTTATAAGAAATGGTTGAAAAGCTTAAGTGATCTAACATAACTACGTATATATTTATACAAACAAATAAAACAACCCTTTATTTTGTTTTGTTTTTGTGAAAGTGTCGATATTTGGATATGCGGGAGAAAGCAATTACATAGAAACTAGGAAATTACTCAGGAGGAAGTCCCAATCTATTACACTTTCAAAATCTGGACCTTAATATTAATACATAGAAGGAAAAAAAAAATGAGGGTGAGGAGGAGCCAATGCACCTTGCGGGGTGCTAAGGTGGCTCGGGCCTTGGTTTTAGACAAGTTCCCTTTGAAATATGATCCGGCATCGCCAAGTATTGTTCATAATAATCTAATTTGTATCCATATAATCATTCTTTCACCATTTTGGGCATTAATTTACCTACAAAAAATCACTTGTTTCCACCCAAAATCCTAAGGTTTATAATTTTATTTATGTCTAAGTAACAGACTAAATGAGCTTCTAAAATGCGATACTTTCATCCATGATTTTTTCTTGAAACCATGCAATTGTAAGACCAACTCCAACCCATAACACCAAAAATAACACCAAAACACCAAAAATTGGTGGGACCCTTGACACCAAAAACAAATTCAACTCCAACCATACTCCAAAAAAAACACCAAATCAGTGGGCCCATGTTAAAAAAAACATTTTTTTATTATCATTATTCATTAACTACTTTTATAAATATAACTAATAACAATAAAATAATTAGAAAACTAAAATATATAGTTTTTTAATTGTTTTGGTGGGCCATGCTACCATTTGGTGTGAGGAATAGTGAATCACCAAATTTGGTGATTGTTTGGAAGAGAAAAATGAGGACGGCATTTCTTTTTGACATTTAAAGTATGGTTGGATTTGACCATACTGCAAATCCACAAATTTGCAGTATGGTTGGAGAAGCCCTAAGTGTCGCTATACGTGTTACTTAGGCAAATCCAGAATATTTTTCCGAATGGTATCACAAAATAAAAACCATAAATATCTTAAGAAAAGTATTTCATAATTTTTTATATAACCTTATGAAATTTTTAAGAAAATTTCATAATTTTCTATATAACCTTATGAAATTTTAATGTTTATAAACCACAAGGTTGTGGCGTACTGGTTAAGGCTTGTGGGGAAAGTGACTAATTAACTCTTTTACCCCAGGTTCGAATCCAGGCAAAGTCTCGGATACCCTTTCAAAAAAAAATTAATGTTTACAATTTCACGGGGAAAAACTTATGTTAGAGTTATCATACGCATTTCAATCCATTTTGTTTCGTATTTGGCCGTTCACGTATGGATTACAAGGATCACAATTGATTCCCGACATGGGTCTCAACTAATCGTAAATTTTATTGTAAATCAAAGTCTTCATGAAAACAGTCGCCACTTTGAAAATAGAGAACATATTTACATACATCTCACTCATAAAAACATAACTATATCCCATAATAAGACAGGCTTATAATGCATATATATATATACACCATAATTATAGTTTGAATGCAATAAAATCATTAGGGATACAAACAACCAAAGAGAACTAAAACCGACACTACCATCAAAAGGGCAAAAGAGGACTAAGTTGATACAAGTCATCATTTGTCACCAAAGAATCATACAACTTACAAACTAAAGATGCAACTATGTCAAACCGAAACCCGAGAGTTGTTATCTATCAGAAAGCAAGACCTGCACAAAAGTCAAATGACAAACGATCTCTTGCATTTCTACACTATTCATTATGAATGAATATTCATCACATTCACAATGAATATTGATGAATATTCATTACATTCGCAATGAATATTCATGGTAAAGACTTCAAGATGCGTGTTTTGAACGTGGATATCCGAATCTTTTACTCGGGACGTTCAGCCCGAGCTCTTCGCATTGTTGCTCGTTCGGCACCGGACTCACGAAACCGGTTCCAACGAAATGCATAAACGCAGATGCGTCCTCGAGATTCCGTTCAAAACTCAACGATGATGACAAAAAGCTCTTGGAATGCGATTTCGTTAGTTTCTTCTCGGGAATCTTATTGAGTTCAGCCGCTTTTAGAAACCTCGAGGTTGCAGCATCCCATGAAAGCTCATGCATTGCCGAATTGGTCAGTGGGGCCGGCTGTTCGGTCAGCGATTGGCGGGTGGCATTAACGAAACTCTCTCCATCCTTGAAGGTTCGGCAATTGGCAAACTGTTTGAAGAACTCATTAGAGACGTGATCTGCGCAAATGACGATTTTGCCCATTGCTAAAGCTTCGGCGGTTGTTGTGCAGAGCACATCTGTTGTGCTTGGATTCAGGAACACTTTGTAACTGTGACAGGGGTAAATTTTGAAAGTTTAAAGAAAGAAAATCTAGCAATCTTGAATATATATAATCTACAAGTTCATACATGTACTGAATTTCTCCATCTCATACTTAAGGGTATAATTGGAAAACTAGGCACTTACACATATTTTGGGACAACTAAAACAGATGTGGACACTTATTTTGTGACCAAGGGAGTAGAAAAAAAATTCTCCCTTTGTTCAATGAAAATTGCTACATTCTATTTTCCGAAATCTTTCAAACTACACTTGCCTATCTGAACATTTCTTATACTCCATCTGTCCAAAATAAGTGTCTACATTTTTATTTTAGTTTGTCCCAAAAAATGGGTCCAGTTTCAAAAAGTAATTAACTAAATTCCAATTGTACCCATAACTATGAGACTGAAAAATTCATTACTCCCTGTATTTATAAAGTACTTACAATCGGTACAATTGTCATCTAGTTAGTTAAAAAGTGTAATAACTACATATTTCTAAAAGCAGGTGCCTTTTCAATTGTGGACAACTATTTTAAGTACTAACTACTAAGGGTACAATTGTCATTTAAGTTAATTAAAAAGTGCAATAATAAAATATATCTAATAGTTTGATTCGTTCAGGACATTTATTTTGGGGCAAAATGAAACAAAGTTTGGTTTAGTTCCCTATTTAGTAATGAACTTTTTTCTTATCGATGTAACACAGTTTCAAAACTTCTCAAAGTAAGATAGTTTCAAAATTTGCTATTGATGACTTGAACGTCAAGTTTTTCATCTACTTTGTTGCAACTCTTTCGTAAACCTTTTGTAAACAGTAAGCCCGTCATCGAAGTTTACAAGATCAACAGATTTTAACCAGTCAAAATAGGCACACAGCCACACAATAGAAAATTTTGAAACTTCATCACATCGATTGAGAAAAAAAAAAAGTATCCATTCCACAGGAACTAAACCAAACTTTGTTGCATTTTTATGCATTTTGCCCATTATTTTAGGATGAATAGAGTCTATGTTTTGGCTTAAACTTACTCGTGAAATAAAGGGTCTGCGTGATCGCGTCCTGGATTAACCCTGATGGTTAAATTCAACTTTTCCGCAGCTTCTCGTACTTCAGCAGAATCCTCACCGGTACCAAATAAATCAACCTCAAGTCCCTCGAGTTCCTTTTGGTGATCACGAAGAAGTTTAAGCAGCTCCGTGTAGCCTTTGCTCCACACCATTTTCCCAATAAAGTATGCACCTTTTGTAAACGCCTGCTTTCCAAGCTTCTGTTCTTCCCTCTTTTTCATCCCGATTTCCAGAAACTTAGGATTAACGCCATGAACATTGCAGATAACGGATCTTGGGAGTTCTTGTGTTGCTCCGGATAATCGTATTACCTGTCATAAGTTTGTGAATATGTTAGTTAATGAAGTAACTATATGTATTCTTTTGATGGAATTAAATGACAACACCAATCTTCTTATCTTTTATTTGCTATAATTGTGACCATTGTTGTAACATTTCTCCACAACATAGAGATTCATATAAATTTGGATAGTGAACTATAACTTATCTGACTTTTAAATTCAAAGATTGTCTCTTTTCGTGGAACGGAAGGAGTCAATCTCGTCACATTTAACTGGGATAAAATGCTGGGTTTCTTTTTTAAACGGCAAGCCATCAACACACACTCGAATTCACAAGTTATTCTGATAAAACCACTGGTTTTTTGTCGTTCATTCCATCTCATGTGGAGTAAGTAACATTTGCAAATATTTGCTACAATAACGGTTAAAAGATCATGTTATTCGGAAGTGATGTTATGAGCTGGGACTGTTGTTCATGATTTGCTACTATTTTCCTGGAATCATGAACAATAGTCACACTTTACAACATCAAATTCCAAGAAAACAGGAATTTCCCTTTATCATTCTTGTAACATATATTTGCACAAATTACTCCACAGGAGATGGATGCTTGAATTCACAACCTCAGGTTTGTAGAGACTCACTTGGATATCAACATGTGTACATGTACCTATAACCAATTACTATCGATCATCAACCGTTTGAAGGCCATGATCATAATCAGATATAACATTGCTACATCACAAGTAAGCTACAAAAGCAATCTACGCATGAACATCAAACAACCGTATATTTCCTTCAAAAATTTAGATATTGGAAACATACCTTATGACAATATATATCGACCACCCAATTATTCATGTACTTGAGAAGAAAGGCATAGGCACGTCCATTTTTCTCTCTTTTGACGTACTCCAAATAGTTCGTGTGAACAATTCCTATAACAAGGCGGAATTTGATCTTCCATCTTTTACCATGGTGGTACCACGTTAGATGTTCGGGTTCCTCAAGGACGGCAATATCAGATTCTTCATCCGGAATGCTCTCCGTTATATCCCCAAGAGCAAGAATGCTTCTTTTACTTCTAGAAAACTATAAACATTGAAAAATAATATGGTTTAAGACTTCGATGAACAAGTTAATGATCATAAAAGAAAAAGCAAAGTTTGAGCATCAATTTACCTTCCCCGGATAAAAACGTATATTGAAACTAGGCAAGAACTCAGTCCTTTGCTCAATCCACTCATGGACGTATTTCTCTTGCTCCTTGGGTGAATTAAATGTTATTTTGTTGGGATATAGATATTCTTGATCGCTCTTCGATAGCCAAGGAATGACCAAAGTAACCTTTCTATGTCCATCTTTGGCAAGATACGCTGCACGGAATAGAGGATTAACGGAGGTTCCAGTCATCCATGGAAGGCTAGCTGTGGTAAATATCGCAATATGTTCTTTCTTATCCATGTATTCATTGACTTCATATACCATAAACAGCTTTTAGATTCTAGATATATAGGATTCTAGAACCACACCCAAGAATGATACTGTGATAAATGGCTAACTTGAACTGCAACATGAGGTAAAATTAAACAATAAACACTTATAAGAAACCTGATTTCTGTAACTTCTGTACATAAAATAATAATAATAACCAATCTCAAAAACTTCTAAGAAGAGACTAATGATCACAAAAGTGCATACTCTAGACTCCAAATAGCTACAACTTTCATAACAAGCATGAGTCATAAATCATTTATTCAGCTATCATGAACTATTGGGGAAAAGAAAAGGGTTTACCTTCTGAAAACCCCTATTTTAGCAGCATAAAATCCAAAATCACCCAAATTAATTTCACAGAAACTGAAATCATGAACAATAGTCCCACTTCACAAACATCAAACTCCAAAAAAATATTGGCTCATTACATTAATTTGGTGTAATGGTTAAGATTAAGCAAAAACTCATAAGAAACCTCATTCCAGTAACTTTTCTACAGACACACACACAAAAAAAAAAAAAAAAAACAATCTCAAAAACTTTAAAAAAGAGACTAAATGATCAACAAAAAGGCATATAATAGACTCCAAATAAACTACAACTTTCATAGCATCCATGAGTCATAAATCACCTATTCAGCTTTCATAAACTTTTGAAAACCCCTATTTTAGCAGTATAAAATACAAAACAGACAAAATCACCCAAAATACTTCCACAGAAGCTGAAATCATGAACAATACTCCACTTCACAAACATCAAACTTCAAAAACACAGGATTTGTTTTATTCTATCATCCTTGTAAACATAAAGTATTTGCACAAAGTAAACCAGAGAAGATAAAACTTATAACTCTTCGTTGTCTTACTTCTAGTGATTAATTAACATTTCATAGCATCAAATAATCAATCAACAACAAAATCAAACTGAAATCGGAAACAATAAATCATGACCTAAGAGAATCTGATTAAAAAACAGCAGAGTAAATGACATGAATTCATGAAACAGAGATCCAGATAAAGAGGAAAACGTACCTTAGAAGAAAAAACAGCGATTAATAGTTGGTAGAACAAGAAATTGGAAAGAAGATTGATGAAGAAGAAGTAAGAAATGTATACAATCAATCGATAACTGAGATGTGAGACCAAAAGATGCGAATATTAAAGATGGAATTCCTTGTGGGAATAATTATGGATTTTATAATGTTTTCGTTTAGTTTTTATTTTATTCAATTTAAAACTTGTTATTAAATGTCATTATACTTTTGTTAGAGTAAACTCTAGCTTTGGTCCTTGATGTTTAATGAAAAGTCTAGAAGTAGAATATAAACTTTGACAAGCTTATAAATCTTTCTTTCCTTTTAAAACGGTAACGTTATGTAACCATAACCAAACACAATACAACAAATTCGAAGGACAAACCGGAACATCCATCAAAACGAAACAAGAGTCATAAGTAGGGGTGTAATCAAGTCGAGTATCACCAAGCTCGAACTCGAACTCGACATTACTACTCGAGTTCGATCGAGCTTAAAATTTCAAACTCGAGCTCGACTCGATAAGGTACTCGGCACTTCAAGCTCAACTCGGTTAAGTGCTAGATTTTTTTTTTTTACTATTTAACGATGCAATTTGAATGATACAAAAAGAAAAATGTCTACGATTCAGTCGGTTTAAAACACAATGTGCAATTACTACAAGTTGTAACATTTGTTTTTTATTTTAGTTTTAGGGTTTAATGGTTTATTTTTATAGTATACTTAAAAATTTTAATAGTTATAAAGATGAAAGGTAAAAACTACAAGCTTATGAACTTCAGCTCGATTAGGCTCGCGAGCCTATCAATCTGAGTAACTCAATACTCAAGCTCGGCTCGTTATGGTACTCGAGTAGCTCGAGCTCCACTCGATTAACTTCAAGTCGTTTTCGAGCTTTTTCCAAGTCAATCTCGGGTAGTTCGCGAGTTGTCTCGGCTCGATTACACCCCTAATCATAAGTAGTAGTCGACTAACTATAATAGAAAATTAGAACCCAACAGATTTGAAAACCAACCAAGCTGGAGCGGAAAAAACTGAGGGAGAAACGTTTTGCGGGAGCCAAACCAAACCCACCTGAACTAGCCCGAAGCATTGTTAACAAGCTCTTCCACACTAAGTTAGGGATTGTCATTCCCAATCCGTCCACCCTACATTCTTATGATTTGCATTTTGCTTAGAAACGATCCTTGATCCTAAAATCGTTAAAAAAATTCATTAAATCAAAGGTATTTTTGTCTTCCTATTGATTTTCCTCGTTGTATTTAAAAACTAAAAAATATATACGCCTGTGTATGGGTGTGAGTGTGTGTTTACATTCTTATGGTTTGCATTTTGCTTAGAAACGATCCTTGATCCTAAAGTCGTTAAAAAAATTCATTAAATCAAAGGTGTTTTTGTCTTCCTATTGATTTTTCTCGTTGTATTTAAAAACTAAAAAATATATATATGCTTGTGTATGGGTGTGAGTGTGTGTTTACATTCTTATGGTTTGCATTTTGCTTAGAAACGATCCTTGATCCTAAAATCGTTAAAAAAATTCATTAAATCAAAGGTATTTTTGTCTTCCTATTGATTTTCCTCGTTGTATTTAAAAACTAAAAAATATATATGCCTGTGTATGGGTGTGAGTGTGTGTTTATAATCTCAAAGCCAAAGTATTTGACACCATAGGCCAAACTTCCCTTGGTATTGGAAAAAAGATTTGTTATGTGTCACCGTATAAATTTGTTGTGTGCCACCATATATATTTTCAAAGGGTTTACTTCACGGGAGTCTATTCAACTTGTCACGAAAAGTTATTGTATGTATTGAACTTTGATTTTTTCCATTGTATGTATCAAACTTATAAAAACCTACCATTTGATGTATTTGGTTAAAAGTTGGATACACTTTTGTGATAAGTTGCATACACCTTCGTGGTAGGTTTTGATAAAGTTGGATACATTAAATGGTAGTTTTGATATCTTTGATACATACATTGGAAAAAATAGAAGAACTTTTTCGTAACAAGTTGGATACACTTTTCGGAACTAAACCCTATTTTCAAATGGGAGGTTTTGTGTTCAAGTCTCATTAAAAGTATTTTTTAATAGATTTTAGCTTTAAATTTCAGATTTATTGTGTTACAAAAACATTATTGCTTGTAAGAGGACTTGAGCTTGAGACTTTATATATGAAAATTATTGGACCAACTACTAAACCAACATAGACTTTAAGAAAGTTTTCTTTGTTTCTTATAGTCAAATTGTGCCACTGTTTGAAATTTTTTTAGATCTGCCTCTGTTTGTGATTACATCCACTGTTACTGAAAATGCTTGGATGAGATTCGTCCTCATATTCACAATGAAAAAATGTTTGAACTTTTCTATATATATATATAGATAGATTGTACGAGGGAAGTTATTTTGTAAACCACAAATAACGTGTAAACCGTGTAAACTCATGGTTGCATATGTAAATTAATGAAAAATCTCTTGTAGAGTTGTTTAATATGATGAAAATGTTTCATATCCTAAATTTTTTGATGACATTGTTTCATATGAAGGTGTTTATTTACGTAAAAATGAAAAAGTTTCATTGAAACCAAAAAAAGTTTCATATGAATAAAAAACACTAAAATATGAAACAATTTCATCAAAATTTGATGTTTATGAAACATTTTCATCATATTAAACAAGTCCGTAAATCAATTTTATTGATTTAATCTATGCAACCATGAGTTTACACTGTTTACACGTTATTTGTGGTTTACAAAATAACTTCCCTCTAGATTGTACTAATATAAATATATCCAATAATTGGTCGACACCCTCAGACGGATGGAATGCATGGTTATGGCAAGACCCGGCCCCATCACTCCATGAGTGTCGGGTCAAAGCATCCTAACAGGTCCAACTCCTTTATGTTTTGCATTTAATATCAACATTTCTTTATTTAATAGTTATTTTCAGCACTTATATTTGCAAAGTATACGTTCTTGTATTAATATCTCGATTATAAAATAATAAAATATTTAATTACATATTTGGTCCCTGTAATTTGCTGGTTTTTGTAAAACTGGTTTTTGGACGTCGTTTATTATAAATCAAGACTAGTCAGTCATTAATATTAACCAAACCATCCGCACAAGTGAACGAACCGGGTTCAGGTGACCAACACCGGTTCATGATCAAACCGGAAATTCTTGCTACAAAAATAAAGCCCTACCAATAAACTACTAGTTTCTTTTAATAAATCTTTTTTTGATTCGATTCATTCTATCAAAACTCCACGATTTGGAACAAATTACAGGTAAATTACTGATTAGATTCACGTTCTTGATTACTTTTTTCATTTGGATTGCTGTTAATTTCACTGTATCAACTGAGAAATTATGTTATTGATTGGATTCAAATTAGGAACAAAGTGATTCTGTTTTCAGTTCGCCGTTTAATTCTCTTGACCTAATAGTATGGTGTTTTATTTGGATTGAGCTTATTGTTGAGTAATTCAAGTAGGAATTGCTGTTCATAGTAAATTGGTTAGGGTTTGATAGAGGAATTAGGGGTTAGTAAATATATTACCTACAAATTGAAGGGTATGCTGCAGTTAAATTAGGATATAAGAGCTTAAGATGATTGCAATTTGCAAGTGTGGATGTTTGGAATCTCTTTTTGTTGGATTATTGGATCTTAGATAAGAAGGAAATAGTTTGCTCCTAACTTTTTATTAACATTTTCACATGGGAAGAAATGAAGATGCCACTGGAGGTTCTGGTAAATTGAGAAAGTAGTTCAATCCCTTATCCATCTCTATATAACTCATTCACGTGTATGTTTAATAAATTTGAGCATATATATGTAAATTGATAAAGTAGTTCAATGTGATAAGTTGTATCAAATGATTTATGAAGAAAAACGAATTATGAGTAGAGAACACAACATATCCAAGGTTATGAAAATTATTAGATATACGAAAGTATCAACCTGGCCAACCCGTATGGTTTGGGTTGGGTTGGGTTGAAAATTTTCAAACCACCATACATTGGGTTGGTTTGTTCAATGCCTTCAACCCGATCAACCCAACCCGTGAGCACCCCTAGATGCAGATATTGAAATAGGACTGACAAAAGTAACTAGAATGAAGGAACAAAATCTTGTTTTCCTGAAGGCTTCTTTTGGTGTTAGTGTTATTTGAGTGTAAAACTTATGAGCATGCAAAAGAGCACACCCAAGTTAGGAATCTACCCTTGCATATGAGCTATGATATAAATTTGCTACAAATATCGTATTTGGTTAATTATCCATTGAGTTTGTAGAAAGTTCCATAGATTACTGTATCATGGGTCATTTCCACATCTTCACATTGTATGTACAAGGATTTCGGTTTCCGCTTTTGGGAAGCTCCTATATACTTGAAATATATGCTAAACGACTATAATTTGTCATTCATGATCTATCGTGAATAGAACTTGTTTATCGTGGCATCTTGATTTATTGTGGCATACCCTTTGACTTTCTAGGTAGATAGGGAATATCTTTTGCTTCTTCCATTCAAAATTGATTTAACACCAGCATTTTTCACTCTGTAGTAAAATAAGAAGTTATTGTATCTCTTCCTACACCAATAAATTAGACTGTAAAGTTACTATCCCTAATTCTTCTATCTAGTGATCAAACTCTAAGAAGCTAGTTTACCGTGAACGATACAAATCATGTCTAGCTCAGTTGGTCCTCCTAAGGGCGGTAACATCCTGGAGGGGTTATGGATGGGATCCCAGTCTACCAAGGTTTGATCCCAAGGGGAGTCAATTTGAGGGAATGAGGAGTACCCGGTCCTTGGGCTAGTCCAGTCTATGACTGGGCTTCCCCCCAGCCCAGTCAAAGACTGTGGTTGGGCTCTAGGTCTAGCGTAAGTGCGTCGGGACAGCGGTGGATTAGTGGCTTCCCGTGGATGCCCGATACCGCCGGGGAGGTGTGTGTGCGTGTGTTTGTGGTAGTCGTTCGTTGGTTCGATGCCGCTATGCCTTCCAAAAAAAAGTTTACCATGAACAATATTATTACTCAACAATAAGCTTAATCTAGATGAAGCACCATGCTATGTCATTGACAAAATTAATCGTAAAATTTACCTAACAAACTCCAATTCTAAGGTTATGTGGCGGTATTATAGAAGCCTATGAACTTTGGTTGAAATGGTGAACTTGGATATGATTTTTTGGTGAAATGGTGAAACATATGATTTTCAAACGTAGTTGATGGGCCTATAAACTTCACAAGAAATTGTGAATAGGTCTTTGATGGAAACCTTGTATGGTTTCTGGCAAAAATGACCAATTTAGCCGTGCAGTTGTTAAGCAATTTCAAGCTGACTGATAATATATAGTCATGCCTCGTATTAAGGGTAGAAATCTCATGCTTTTCTTAGTTCCGTGGTTTGGAGTTACTCCCTCCATCCCAAAATAAATGTCCACAGTGTAATAGGCAGTCATTTATAGAAATATGTAATTAATACACTTTTTAATGAACCAAATGACAATTTACCCTTAATAATAGAGTGGGTAGTGAATTTCACCATCTCGTAGTTAAAAAGGCTAGAGTTGGAAAATATGTCACTTCTAAAAATGGACACTTATTTCAGGAGAAACTAAAATAGAAATGTGGACACTTATTTCGGGACGGAGGGAGTAACTATTATCCATTCCTTCGGTCTTTCTATCCATTGGTGGCTACACCATCAAAAAATTTCAGATTTTAGGCTTGAAGGATGTTCTGGAGCCATATGGACAGGACACCAAGGATGGGGTCCTCGAAGGAGTTACTCCTTTCCGACCCTGTATCCGAGATGGATGGCGATGAAGACGGGGATGTCTCTGAACAAATACTATATTCGGCTTCTTTTGAAGAATTTGCTTCAAGTATCATAATGTACGATACTATTATATGGGTTTCAATATCATTGCTCCTGGTTTTAGCTTGGGGAGTAGGCGTCATCATGTTGCTCTATCTTCCCATGAGACGTTATGTGCTTTCAAGAGATCTATCTGCTCGAGAACTATATGTTACTCCTTCTGAAGTAGTTTACAAGGTACTTAAAAAAATTCTGCTCACAATTTCAGATTTTCAGTTTCCTGGAGGCTAGATGTTACTCTATCCATCCCAAAATAAATGTCCACAACGAAAAAGGCACACAATTTTTTAAATGTGTAATTATTACAATTTTTCATTAACCAATGACAATTTTACTCTTAATAATAATGGAGGTGAAGAGTTTCTCCACTCATAATTAAGGGTAGAATTGGAAAGTGTGCACTTATTTTTGGAAGTGGAGACTTATTTTGTGACAAACTAAAATAGAAATGTGGACGCTTATTGAGTAATAGCAATTTGCTTTTGAAGGTGTCTAGACCATCATTTATACCCTTTTGGGGGGTCGTTAATCTTGAAAGGCGTATACCTCTTGCTCTAGCGATCGATATTATTATTGAACAAGGTGATAGTTTGAAACTCTCTTTACTCGTTCACGATTTTAAAATCTTTTTAGCTTTTTGTTCATTTTGGTTGAGTAAACATGTTGTCAATGCTTGATGTGACATTAGACTGGGATAGGACATGACTCAGTGGCGTGCCGTCAATGGAACAAAATGTAGCTTTTTTGTCCCACCAAAATAAAGGAACAAAATTCAGTGAAATGGTACAAGATTGGTAAATTACTAAACTACCAATGTCAATTTGAATTACTAAAACCTTGCACAATTCTCACCCACCTACATCATTCTCTTCCGCATAGTCAATTTAAATTACTAAACTATCTGTGTCTAAATACGAAACTAGAAATACGAGCAATTTGATATGGTCTAGCTTTGTGTGGAACCATGAACCAAGCTATGGCTACTTGGTTCCAACTCTTCTAAACCAAAGTAAAAGTCTTTGTTACAAACTAGAGAGCATTTTTGTCATAAATAAAATGAAATTATTCAAGTAAATAAATTGGTCTAATGTGAGATAAGAGTTTGTGCAAAAGGGTTTGTAACCGGCAACCTTCAAGCCGACTCACACTGGCCTGCCCCAAGAACATTATGTGAGAAGCAAATCAGCACACTACAGGCCGCTAGATGGTTGGCTTAAGAGCCGAGTGCCCACAAGGAATGTGAGATAGAGTAGTTTTAACTGAAACCCATTAAATCATTATAAACAAACTATGGATTATTTTTATATCGTAAATAAAATCATTATGTCATATCGTAAATAGAATTGGATTATTTTAATAAAAAAGTATATTACTATACAATCAACCCATCTAAGCTCAATTTATCATGGATTGCTTGAACGGAACCAAAACCAATTGGTATGGAAGTTTTTGGACCTGAATGAACCGAATCATCCCTAGATTGAACCAAACTCGTCGTTTTCTTTTAGTTGGCGGTTTGGGTTTACACTCCTAGTTTGCGTATCCGCTTGTGCACATGTAGATGACTTACAAAAGGGTGGTATTAGGTGTCCTATGACTAATACAACCTGGAAATTATGTTATCTTTGGAGTAATATTATGTCATTAGTAACATGTTCATGAACATATCTAGTTTCTTAAAATTTAGCACACTTTTCAGTAGTCCCCTGGTCTCAATGTAAACAGTGGTCTTCTATAGGGTAGAGGTCATGTCTGCATACATCTTAACCTCCCTGACCCCAACTTTGGGTGGGATATATTGTGCTTGTTTGTTTGGTTTTAACATGTTTGTGCAATGTCCGCCCTAAATAATTGCATGAAATACATTTTTACTAGGTTGTTTGCAAGCGATGTTTGGAATCCATACGTTTAGACTCGAAAGTATAGGACAAGGAAAAGCTTCTTATGTTGATGAATTACAACTTCAAGGTGTCTCTAATCCAGAACTTCTAAGGAAGGTAAACGCATACCAAAGTTGTAGACCAAATTTTATTCTTATTATTCTTTGTAGTAATTGTTATCATTTAGTGGGGGTCATGACTCTTTGTCAAGAACTTGAAGAAATTCATGACAATTTTAGAGTTGAGGTTATGTTTGCGAACATCTTATTCCTCCAGAGCCCACCTTTGTGAGGGATATACTATTTTGTTGGAGTTGAGGCCAGGTCTTCATACATCTTGTACCTTCAGACCCCACCATCGTGTGGGCTATACTGATTTGGTTTTGGTTTTTTGGAGTTGTGGTCATGTCTGTATAAATCTTATCCCTCCGGATCCCACCATCAGGTGGGATATAGTGGTTTGGTTTTTCGGAGTTGTGGTCAGGTTTGTGTACATCTTATCCCTCTGGATCCCACCATGAGGTGGGATGTACATATACCGGTTTGGTTTATTTTTTGGAGTTGGATGATGGTATGTGCGACTCCAAAAAATAAATTTTTTTACCCACGTACATTTAACGCTGTTTTGTATGTTTTAGGTGATAGTAAAAGAAGCTTCAAAGGTTATACAAGATGGCGGTAGGAGTTGGAGAGCCTTTGTCCATGGTGCTGAACCAGAAAGCCCTGCTCATTTAAGATCTTTTACAGAGGGATCAAATGGTTTAAGATCACCAAGAAGAACTTGGCAGGTAATACACACACACACACACACACACACACATATACATACACACTCTTAATGAACTTGGAAATAACTTCCTGCGGTTCAAAGTAAATGGCCAAGTGAAAATGATGCACAGTTTTAGGAACGTGTAGCTACTATTGTTTTTAATCCATTATTGAATATTTTAATAATATTATCCACATTGGAATATCCGAATGGAGAATCTTGTTGAAGTTGAATGGTTTTTTATTGAAGATTTTGAATATGGAGAATCTGTTGGAGATATTTGCCCTAGAAGGTTTATTTTACACAGCTTACCCTAAATTCGTAATTGAAATTTAGGGAACACATTGTATGTTTAAATTTCTTCGATCTAAATTTCACTATTTTTGGCCGTTTGTGATTGTACTTTTTTCGTTCTCTTTGGTGCATCAAAATGCAGCAGGCGATAGGTTCGCCACGAGCATCTTTTGCAGAGCAAAGAGGCGTGATTCGTGCCGATTTGCTAATAAACAAAATGGATGAAGTCAGCGAATCTATGAAGGTATGAATTTTTACACAGATCATACTTCTAAACAAAATACAAACACAAGTTGTTAGTCGAATCATGGAGAAAAATCTAAAATGTCCAACAAACTTTTTTCAATGTTCAAGCTTTGAATTTTTTTCGGAGTAAGTAAACCATATAATTTTCTCATTTTGAATGATTAGGTTACTAATTTTTAAAAAAAAACTGGGATAGTTATGTAGGGATTTGAATTTGGAGGAATTTGGAAACCTTTTGTGTGTTCAGTTTGTAGAATTTGGAATGGATTTGAATTCCATTATTTATAAAATATCATTAAAAAGTTACAAAAGTTAATTAAGTTACCTTTTATTGGCTATTATTAGAAAACAAATGTTTTTCAACGTATTCTAAAAACATTATTATATACAGATCTTATGAAATCCCTTCAAATCCTAGCCACCCTCTTGAGATTTTGAAATCCCTTATCCGTTTAAGGGATTTCAAATCCGGAGAATCCTACAAACCAAACACGGGATTGGAATGGATTTAAAAATCTAGTTAGTCATTCAAATTCCTTGAGATTCTGTTCTACGACCCAAACACCCCATTATTCAAAAGAAAAAGGTTTAGGGACCTGAACAATTAGAATGAGAAAGTTCATTGGGTTTTTCATAACAGTTCCCTAGAATCAACTGTTTTTTTAACACCAATCATTTTTTAGAATCAAATCCCACACCTTTAGTTTTTGATTCGAAACTGATGTAGATTTTGTTAAGAATTTTGGTTCGTATTACTTGATATATGATGTATTAAATTATGAAGTATTTAATTATCGTTGACCTAATCGGGTTGGCTTGACTCCAACTCCATTTAGACCCAACCATGTCGACATCTAAAAAGTTTAGAAACCCGATCGAATTTCGGTTTAGTTTTGTGTAAGGGTTTTTGTGCATCCTTATCAAGTTCTATGATAGGGAAATTGACTGAAATAGCCAATTCTCCAACACCAATCCAATTTATAGCCACATTTTTAACGCAATTCCCGAAATAGCTGGATTTTTCTCAAATGCTTTAGGTAAACCATTTGCGTAAAAGTAGTTATTTATTTATCCCTTAGTTTTTCATTTTCCATTTTACATCTTGATTATGGTAACATACATAATCGTACACAATTATAGTACATCAAAAGATATTTTTCCTTTATTTAAAGATTATATCATTAAGTCTTGTCAAGACCTTAAAATGAGCTTACTATTTTTTGATTTAATCATATTATTACATATCATAAATCTGGGAATTTTGGGAATGCTTTAAAATAAGTGGCTATAAAGTGAAATAGGGTGGAAAAATTAGTTATTTCAGTCAATTTTCTTTTTGTTATCCAATTTTTTCGTAACTTAAATGGTTAATATTATAATGGATTTTGCTCGTTGGTTTGGAAGATTGGCTAATAATATGTATTATCAAATTATCAGAAAATTGAGGGTATGGTAAACAACGCTCAAGCAACCCAAGAAAGCCGCAGCTAGCTCAACGAACTAAAGATATACAATGAGCAAAATTACGAAAACCGAGTAAAGAAGGTTGCAGAAGAGACTCGGGATACCGCCAAGAGCACGAAAGAACGACTTGTGGTTGTCGTTAAAGAAGGCATTTTTCGATCGATTCTTGATTCTCTTTGAAAGCCCTATGAGGTTTCAAATGTTGTTGATATTGCTTAGAAGTGAAAGTGATGATATTATATAATGTATTTATTTACAATCAAATAAAGGAGGTCTCAATTTGCTTGGAAATTTTGTGGGTTTATATAAATAAAAATCGTATAGAAGGATCTAAGGAAAAGACAGTTAATATACGAAAATTGAAAAAAGAAACAGAAAATTTCTATTTGTTTTTAAAAAATGAAGTTAGAATGTATAATTATACCAACTTCACTGGAAATTTATTAAGACATTAGTTAACTTCTTATTGTTGAGAATATGTATTCTTCTTTGTTCTGTTTCTTAAAATAATGTGTTCTCTGAATTTTCTTATACTCAAAACCCTTGTTATTTGCCATTACATTTGGGACCGAATAGAATTGAAATGACAATTTTTTTTGACCAAGTTTCTTAGGAATGTTTGGTTATGAAATGAACTTGATTGAATCAGGTGGGGTCATGGTTAGCCTAAAAATTGCCGGAGATTAGTCGGGCTTTAGCCCGAACACTCTTTTCAAAAAAAAAAAAAAAAGACAGATTGAATAATTTGAATCCCATTAAATTGCAAAACTGCAAAATTTATTATTTATTGGCTCAAGTAAAAATTAGATTTCTATCAATCAAATGTATGATCAAATTCAATTTCAAATTCAATTTCTTTAAAGTTAATGTTTTTATAGATTTCAATTTTATCAAATTCCATTCTATAGATGTTTTCAAAAGAATTGAAACATTTAATAATGTTGTACAACTTTGATGACTTTGATGTCTGATAACAATTCAACAATCAAGTTTAAAGGAGGAAATGATGGGTATGTTTCCAGGATTATCTTTTGTATTTGATTATTTCTTTATTAGTTAAGATTTGGAATGGCTTTATGCCAACTTTATTTAACTAAAGGAGCTTTAACCCCCAACAAATTAATTTGTTCAAACTCACATTTCCTACCAAAAAACGATTCCTAGAAAAAAAAAATGTTCTCATCTCTCAAGAAAAATAATTTTAAAGTTACATTGGTGGTCTTTGTGGTTTGATAGTTCTCAATTTTTTATTTTTATAATACCATTGATTAGAAAATATTACGAAAAATTAACTTATCTTTAAACAAACTTTAGGACCAAAAATCTAATCTTCACTAAGATTTAATTGATTTATTGTTTCTTTTAACTTTTTACCAAAAAAATATTCTATATATCTAATTAAAAATTAAATTTATAAAAATAAAAGGAATTACATTTCACTCTAGGTGAAGTACTAAGGTTTCCATTTCAAGTCCTTTTACTTTTTTTTAATAAACCTATTTAAAGATGTTATGTTAACGGTGTTAGGGCATAAGGACCAAAGGTGTCAGTAAATGTAAACCACAGGAACATAATACATAATTAATTTATTTTAGGGATCAATAGTGTTATTTTATGTAAACTACACTACTACATAGACCAATCGTATAATTTACTCATATAAATATGGGTTAATTTCATGTATGCCCTTATTAAAGTTGAAAATTGTAACACCCGTTTCCAATTTTAAGGCTTAACGGAGTGTTAGTCAACTTCCTAACCTGGTTATTGTGTAATGTAGGAGTCCAAGGGCTTAAGTGTAAATTTTGGAAGTGCAAGGGAGTTTGTAGCAGTTATTGTATATAGGGTTGAGAACCCTTAACTCTTTCAGGAAGCAGTTTTCAGAAAACGTATAGAGAGAGAGGTAGCGATTAAGAGAGAAGGAAGCAAAGGAGTCAATTGGAGATTTCTATCAAGCAATTGGGGTGGTGATTGCACTAATTGCACTTAAGGTAAGAGTTCTATGTTAGTTTTGTTGTCAATTTCGGTTTATTTTGGAGCTTGTCAATGGTTAGGGTTTGGATGTGGAATGATGATCATAGAATCATCAATTGATGTAATTGGTATGTTATTGGTATGTTTTGGGGTCAAATTACACGCATGTATTCGATGGTTATCGACCTTAGTTCATGGGGAAGTCGTAATTTGGATTGTGTTAGTCAAAAAGTGGGTTTGGAGTGTGTTTTTCGGGCAAAGTCGCGTATTTGGCCGATCCTGGAAAACCCCGCGACGTGGCCCCGCGACCTGAGGTCTCGGGAGTTAGTCGCGTAACTCACTGGATCAGAGTTTACATTTTTCGTTTGCGGTTCTTTTCGGGATTTGGCTTTGGGCTTATGTTAGGGATGTTATGGGATAGTGGTGGGTGGTTTTTGAGGGCAATTGAACTAGTCTAGCTATGGCTAAGACTAGTGTTTCGGTATGGAGTATCGAGTGGTCCTTTTTGGGCTATGTTTGATGTGTTATGTATTTGTGATTGGTTAGGTGGTTCGAAGTGATTGTGTTAGCTTGTGAAGTGTATGAATTGCTAGCATCTTGACAGGTGAGTACCTCACTTAACTCTTGTTGTTATGTATGTATGGTTACGATTGCATGTGTGATTATGTGTATGCGTTCCTTCGGGGACATGGCAGAGTACCTATGGTGGTAGTAATACCCTAGGGAAAATATTATGTGTATGCGTTCCTTCGGGGACATGGGAGAGTACCTATGGTGGTAGTAATACCCCTAGGGAAAATATTATGTGTATGCGTTCCTTCGGGGACATGGGAGAGTACCTATGGTGGTAGTAATACCCCTAGGGAATTTGCAGAGGCCTGGTACCAGTGTCATTTATCCTTCCTTGATGGTATTGAGCCGTAAGGAAGATTGGAGACTTACATGTATGTAGTTGCTATGTACTTGTGATTGTGTGTGCATGATGGTAAGTGGTTAAGTGTGTGCTCACTAAGCTTTATGCTTACCCCGTTGTTGTTTATCCTTTTTAGTGTCAGGTACGTCCCGGAAGGGAAAAGAGAAAGATACCGAATGAGGCTCCGTGGTGGCAGTTCAGTCAAGAGGTTTTTTTGGAGAAAGTGTCATGTGAAAACTTTAAGCTCTTTTATGTTTTGAAATGTAAACAATGGTTATTTTCCGTAAATCCTTATACTTATGTTTTGTTGGTATGACCTATGGGTTAAAGTTTCAAACTTTTGTTAGATTTAAATGTTGGTTTGGACGAGCTTCCGCTATTTTGTAAGAACTTGGTTACTTTCAGTTAAATTGAATGTTTTGAGTTTTGGGATGTTACAAAAATATCATATTTACCCAACCTAATCTATAAATATCATATATGTACTTGATAACCTATCAAAATATCATATTTACCCAAATCATAATTTTTACCAATTTTTAAATATTTTAAATCAACATTAATAGTTTATAATTAAAGTTTTTAATGAATTGACATCTCTACCCTTAATTCAATATATGTTTTTATTAAAAAAATCAAAACAATTATAGCAATACACGAACACCACCACCACCGTTAATTTACAACAACTATCCCAAAAAGAATCACAAACATCACGAATCACAAACACCAATTTGCCAAATCATTACTCTTTCTCTATTTCTATCCACAACCCATAACCCTTTTTGTTTGTTTATTACACACAGGCTATGTTTTGGTTATACTAATATCTACTGCAATTGATCTTCTTCTTTTTTCTCTTTCTTTTTACAGTCGATCATCTTAAGAACTGATTTTGAAAGGCAGGGCCGGCCCTGGTGCTGGGTTAGCCGGGCGACGGCACAGGGCAGCACAAGCCCAATGGCATCAACTCATATAGGTGTTGTTACTGTTAAATAAAAAAGTAAATGCTGCACGCAAGGCTTGAACATAACATCTCTAGTATAACAAGCAGCAAACTTACCACTAGGCCATTTGCGTTTTTGATGTACTTGTTTCTTCGTTTTATTTTTATTACGTTTTCCTGATTTATTTTATTTTAGAACTTATTTTGTTTTTTATGAAATTTTTTTATGTAAGATGATAAAAACTAAATAAAATTGGTCAGATTTAACAAATGAATATTTTTTAATAATTTTTTCTAGGAAATGCTTTGTTATGTGTGTAATTTTGTGAAATATTTATATGTAAGAAAATTTACAAGCAATTTTTTTGTTGATGCATTAATTTCTAGTGTACATGTATTCAGTAGTTTTTAACAAAATATATAAATTTGCTATCAAATGACTATTTTAAAATAATTGAAGACTTGATGTCAACACTATTTAAGCTCATTATTACATAACAAAGTTACTTTACAATTAATGAATTGTAAAATGTTGCTTAGCATGAAAGTCGTGTCAAGTTTTACTATACGCTAACTATAGTTATTCACGATTTATTTCTCATGGTTTCTTGATGATAAGGGTTGTTACCTTGTATAGTTGTATGTATATGATGTTTTAAGAATTGGCACCCATTGAACAACTTTTTTTATGTTACCCTATTTAAGTGCACATTAAAAGTAAACGTGTCCCGTGACATTATTTCAACGTTGCTAGAAACAAAACAAAATTTAGTTTTCTATAAAGACTGGGGCACTTTTAATTATTTTCGCCCAGGGCATCAAATATCTCAGGACCGGCCCTGTTGAAAGGCAGCTACTTTTATTTCAATCAACAACTCAAAGAGGTGGACGACTCCTGTCCAACCAAGAACGAAAACACAGAGAACTTAAAAGAACAAATTGGACACAGAACCATAACTGCAGTTTGCAAGGGATAAACTCAGAAGAACGAATTGAGAAAATGGTGGTTTGAATTACGGATGAGTCTTCAAATTAGGGTTCTTGAGAAATGGTACTTGGAATTAGGGATGAGTCTTCAAATTAGGATTCTCGAGAAATGATGGTTGAAATTAGAAATGGCGGTTGAAATTAGGAGGGATGATTCTTCAAATTAGGGTTCTTGAGAAATAGGTGGAAGTAGTGGTGGTGGTGGTGGTGATTAATGGTCCTTTATTGCTATATGTTTTAATGAAAAAAAACATATTTAATTAAGGGTGAAGATGTCAATTCGCTAAAAAGTATAATTATATATTATTAATTTGATGTAAAATGATTAAAAATTGATAAAAGTTATGATTTGGGTAAATTTGATATTTTGATAGATTAAGAAGGATACATATGATATTTATAGATTAGGTTGGGTAAATATGATATTTTCAACTTTAATAAGGGCATACATGAAAAAAAAGTTCAAATGTGAACTCAATTTTGGTTGTGAATATGAGAGCGAATCTCAATCACCCATCCGATCAATGAAGACGGCTTTGATCAGGTCCCCTTCTTTAATAATCTCCACCCTCCCATGAATCGCATCAATCATTCGTGGTCGCGTCCACCGTAACCGAAAGATGTGTAGCTGAGATTCGTCCTCACGTTTACAACCAAAATTGAGTTTCACATTTGAGCTTGACCATATATATATATATATATATATGGTTAAGTTCTGAGGAGACCAAGTTGTTTCCGTAAGACCGGTGATACCAACATATTTTACATGAAATTTCACATCAAAACATTTGTGAAGGTAAAAAAAATTGAACATTCATCGTAAAAACATACTAAAAACACTACCGAAGAAAAAAAATCAAAAAGAAAAAAAAAAGTAAAAAAACGAAAACTTCACAACATTTCCGCTGTGAAGGGTTGCATTATTTATTTGTAACCTTCGTCAGATACCCGCCGGACCACCATCCTCGTCTTCTCCTTGCGTGACCACCATCCTCTGCCATTGCAGCCAGAAAACCCTCAAGCCTTCACCATAACTCCACCACTCTCCAAACTCAACCTGCAAATCAACTCCACCATCTTCTTCACTAGTGAAACCGACCCCCACTTGCAACTTCTTCCCCCTTCCCCAAAACAAATAAAAAAACTCGCAACACGTTTGGTTGTTCAACAAATCATCTTTGTACATATACACACTTTTATCAAAGGAGAGATGCTTGTGGCAAAGAAAGCAATAAGAAGAAGACGGCATTTGATTCCTTAGAAAAATAGGGTTAGATGGTAAAAATCTTCAACCCAACATTTGATTCCTTAGAAAAATAGGGTTGGATAGTAAAAATCTTCAACCCAATAACTTTTCATTCTTTTTAATTAATTATCTAAGGTGTTGGTATGTATATTCTTTTGACCTGTTCCACTAGAGGCGAAGGGAATTTGGTTACAAGAGCGGGAGAGAGTGATTGTAAATGACGGGGGAAGTCGGTGTAGAAGAAGCAATGGTTGGTGGCGCTGTCAATGACAGGGAAACCCGATCATTAAAAATAATCAAAAACATTTGAAATTACAATTTAATAATTAACTTGATATTAGTTACTAACTAGTGTTGGGTTCGTATGTTGCACGGTGACAACAATTGTTTTAAAGGGGCATTGATCCGATTTAAAATGAAACGAAATTTCAAAATTGATATATATATATATATATATATAGATTAAAGAAACCATGTTTTCAACATTGATTTTCTTTCATTTTTGCAATATAATAATATACATTTGTTTGGTTTTAATGTCAACTTTATAGATAATAATTCATTACCTAGAGAATGATGAAACTCAACTTTATTGGTAATAATTGAGGGATGATGAAATTCAATTTTATTTCGAGATTTGAAAATTTGTTCAAATTCATTTGCCAAGTCATTTCCTTGAATTTTCTTTTAATTTGGCACTAAAATATTTACCATTTGGTTAGTTTGATTCCAACCATGATTATAAAAAATTTAAAACCTATTTTAGTATGATGGTTATAAACAACCATGGTTATTTTAACATTGAAGAGTAAACAAACCCCATGGTCCCAAGTCATCATCATTTGTTTCGTTTTTAATTGCACACTATATATTTTTTATTTAGTTGGTTTTGATTACAATCATGGTCATAGATTTATAAACTTTCCATCACATTTTTATATAACCATCATCCTCCCAAACTATCATCTACCTATCAATATGAGATGATGAATTCAACATTTTTTTTAGATCTAAGGAGTATCTCATGATAATGTATACCACACACAATTGAAGATTGATGTTTTAAGAATACTCTATGTGCATTGTGTCTCCACAAAATCTTTTGATATTTCTTTTATTATGGATTACATCATCCTTTCATATATACATTTTCTTCTTTTTATCTCATCAATAAGGATTAAGTAAACTTAAACACATTTCAAGGATTAAAGAAAATGTTTGTCAAAAAAGTGTTAAATCATTTGAGCCAAACATGACTTGCTAGAAAAGAATGAGTTCTCTCTATATACATAACTAGGCTCTGTTGTTGTACTTAAATGTTTCTTTTGTGTAATGTAATTTCAGAGGATGAGATTCACTCTCCTTTTTATTTTTGCTTTGTAATGAAAAGAACCTAGATCATTTCTTTTATCTTTACTTAGGGGGAGATTGTTAGCTCCTAGTTTTGTAATGTAAACGTAACAGATAAAAGGAGCAAGGTTCATTCGGCAAAAGTCAAAGATAGCAGAAGTGATCTTTCGCAGAATGCTCAAGATCGATCAAAGTCATACTCGACAGAACCTTTGTAATACTCGTCAGAGGTTCTGGAGTTCCAAAGAGCTCAAGTCTTTCAAGTCTCATATCTTAGAACCTCTGTGAAGCTTGCCAGAGGTTCTGACCCTTTCAACCTCTGTGAAGATCAACACTTCTGCAAAACGGTTATTTCATTCCACGTGCATCTCACGTGCTGCTCAACTGACTTTCTTTCAACGATAGATATCACGACACGTGTCACAATCCTAGAGAGTCTGTTAGGTTTTGAGTAGTATAAATAGTTGTTTGTTCTTTGTTTTCATGAGTACTTACATTACTGAATTCAAAGATTTTCACTGTTCCATTGATCTACTTGTGTAAGTTCGTTTTGCTGTAATCTTAATGTAGTTTTCAATATAATTGAAAATCAGTTAAAGCAAATCATCTTCTTCATCTTTGTGATTATGCATTGTTTAATTCTGTAATTTCTTTGCTGAGATCACTATTACAGTTCATATATTCGTATTCTTCCGCTGCAATCTCTAAAGAGAACTGTAATTGTTACTTAAATCAATTTCAATATCTAATCTGGGACCATCACGAACTATCAAAATGAATCTATCAACGATGAGTACATTTCCAGCGTTTCGGATTTTGCACCCAACAATATGAAACATTATCCAGCCACAACCCGGTAAATTGCATGACGTGCGGCGTTCTTCAGCTTTTCGAGTGGATGGCTGTAGTCCTTTGGGGCATGGAAGGGGTTTTCTTCAGGTTCTTTCGGGTGCAAACCTACTCATTAACATTATAGAGGGCCCACGTAAATTTTCCGAAGAGTTCGCTAGGGGATTCTCCGGATGTATCCGGACCAGGCTACCAAAGGGTACCCCCTTTGGTGCATGGGTAAAAACTTTAGACGTCCATAAATTTTGCTACGGGAGTCTGTTTCAGGCCCACGAACTATCAAAACGAAGCTATCGACGATGAGTATATTTTCAGCGTTTCGGATTTTGCACCCAACAAATGACTACGGCCATCCATTCGAACAATTTGCATTGTATCTGAAGAGCCCTTGTTGTTGGTGGTGGTGGATTTTCCCTTTTCCGGCAAAAAGTCCATGAGTATGTCTTCTTCATTAAGGAACTCCGGTAGAGAAATGAATTTTAGTATGCGAAGGAGAAATGGAGAGTGGAGGAGGAGGAGGAGGAGGAGGAGGAGGAGGGAGGTGGTGGTGGTGGTTGTGGTGGTGGTGGTTGTGGTGGAAAAAGAAGAGAATGCCTAGTCATTACCACCTTTTTTGTAAACATATCAAAGATTAATGGTATAATGTGCACAAAAAAAATAGTTCAATGGTATAATGTGTACAGATCCACATCAAAACCAGCTATTCCCGGTTGCAATGGTATAAAGGTAGCCGGGTACCCTTATTTTTAGGTTTTTCGGGTCACGGGTTTCGGGTATCAATTTTCTCGGTTTCAGATCATACGGTTTGGTTCGGTTAATCGGTTTTTCAGTTTTTTTGAAGTTTATGTAAAAAATTACTCAAATTAATATCGTAAGATGATGTGAGGCTAATCCGTCGAGAGAAAGAATCTAACTTGATAAATCGCACAATAAAATAGAGAATGAACAAAATGGTTTGATGACGCAGGAAAAACCTCGAGGACGAGGAAAAAACCTGCGGTCGACGAAAGTGGATAGTCGACGCTGCACTATGTATCACCAATAAGGGGTGATGTCCTTGAGAGTTACGGTGTAGATCGTACGATTACAGTGAATAGGAATAACTATAGAATGTAAACTGAGATTACAAAAGAATATAGATTGCTTCTAAAGTGTTTCGAGAGCTCTGGATTGGTTGTCTTTAGCCTTTGAGTTGAGGTCCTTTTATAGTTGCCTTCTTTGTAACCGCTACTTCATAATGGCTCATTTATTGTAACGGTCATAACGGTCGAGAATCTTTGTTGTAACGGTCGGGTTTTTATGAGGAACGTATCTCGTCTTTTAATGCCTGCTTGATTCTTGATAACCGATGTATACCTGTTACAAATGAATAAACTGAAGATAATGTTACCGTTAGTGCTTGATATCGTGCGTTTTCCTTAAGGGCATCGTACGATATATATGCGATATTCGTTCGATCATTAGGTATAATCATTCGAGGGTACATACGGCTTATCTCAGGACCTTATCTTAATACATGATTATTATCCCAAAAGATATCTTATGATTTAAGTCGGTTGTCAAGCAATCATGAGTTTTTACCCAAACAATACCCCTACTAAAAATTTGAAAACACAAAACAGTACCAAAATAATCCCTTTTCATGGGTAGTATATATAACCCCCCAAATAGATGTTACATTTGTTAGTAATTATGTGCAGAAGTTGACAAACCAGTGATTTCACATCCAATGTTATAAGACACTTGAGGGTCACACCTGTGAGGATCTGTAAATCAAATAGGCAAGAAATCCCAGTTCGAAGAGATTGAGTTTATAATAGTTAATTATAAACCAGTTGGATATTTTATGAAAGAAAACCCAAAGATAAAGGTTTGAGATGGATTATATATATTTATTAGGAAAATAAATATATATAAGATTATTAATTAATAAATTATGTATTTATTAAGAAAAATAAATATATAATAGACTATTAATTAATAAGATATAATTATCTAGTTTAATAGAGATTTTTTTCTTTGGGAGAAAGAAAAGATAATTATAGAGTTATATGTTAACTAGGAAACTCTGTCTTATAAATATAAGCTTAAGGTTTACCAGTTAATCATTCATTCATTAATCAAGCCACAAAAGAAAAAACTCTCTCTCTCTCTCTCTCTCTCTCTCTCTCTCTCTCTCTCTCTCTCTCTCCCTAAAAGCGGCGGCAAAACCCTCACCCCACGGAGTTCGGTTTTTCGGTTGTCATCTCGCAAAACAGCTAGTTTCGTGATTTCGGGATTAGAACCGGCTAGAAGGTTATTTGTCTGATCGTTCACGGGTGGATCTAGCTCAAGCAATCCAGGTAATAGCTTTAAACTCTTAAATGTTAAGATTAAATAAAATTAATGATAAAAGATCTATGAATGTTTTGGGTTTTAATTCTTATCTTCCGCGATAATTAAACCAGTTAGATTTAATAAAGTTTAAACCTTTTTGGGTCAGTTTGATCAATTAGGTTTGATCGTATATCTCGTCCAGTTAGGATTGAGATTCACGATGATTCTCGTATCAGTTAGCTGCGAGGGATCCACAAAAACCCAACAGTGGTATCAGAGCAATCGGTCTAATCGTTTTGTTTTATTTATCAAGTTTATGGATCCGTTAAAATTAAAAATTGTTTCTTGTGTATCAAGTTTTAATTGTTTTATAAAAATCTGATTTTTATCAAGATTCGAAGTTTTATGTTTATCACTTGATTTATCGTACAAAAAACCGAAATCGATTCGGCAACCGGTGGCCGATTGCCACCAATCTGAGACCACCGTAGCCATACCACTAGATCGGTGGTGGCTGTGGTCGTCGCCGATCGAAGCTGCCTCACCAGATCGGTGATGGCAGCCGGCCTTGGATCGCGAGGCGGTGGTGTCGTTCACACTGCTGTCATCGCCGGCCGATAACCCACATGGCGGTGGAACGGCGGCAGTTAGCCGATCGGACCACCACCTGACAACCAAAACGCTCGCCGCACCACAGAAGTGGTGGCGGTGTCGGCTGTTGTCACTAACCACCACATCGCACCACAACACCGTGATGGCGGTGTTTGCGGTGGCAAACCGCGATCGAACCGTAGCTACACCACCGTTCGTGGTGGAGGCTGCCGGTCACGAAGACGGCAGTGGAAGCCGTTGATTGCTGCTTTGGCGGCGATGGTGGCTGTACGGTGGCCGTGGGTGGAATGCCACCCAGTTGTGGCCGAATCCCACCTCGAGTCGAGATCGGCTCAAACACCGCAACCACCAGAAATCGCAATCGCGGTTGTGGATGGCGGTGTTCACGGCAGCGATGAACGACGACGATGGACGGCGGTGGTTTTTACACTTAATCGCCGGCCGCACTGCGCCTAGCGGTGGCAGCGTTCGGCTACTGTTTTTCAATTAACCGGCCGCATCCCAGATTGGAAACTCGCCGACCGGATTGCGGATAGACTGCGGCTGCACCACCAGCGTGGTGGTGGCAGCATTTTGCGGTGGCTGTGGCTCGCGGCGGTGGTCGGACGACCAAACCGCAACCGGTGGTCGCAAGGCGGCGGCGGTAGATGGCGGTTGCCATCGGTTACGCGACGATGGCCGGACCATGATCCCATCGCCGGTGGTAATGACGATCGCCGATTGCGACTGTCAATATCCACCAGATGTGACCTTCGCGGCGCGAGAAGATTCCTGATGTGACCTTCGCAGCGCGAGCCGTACACACCGTTCGCGGCGCGAACATCGCCTTCGCGGCGCGAATAATGCTACTGATCCATCTAGGGTTTTTCGTTCGGGCCAAGTTTTGTTTTTAGGCCCAAAAACCCAGTATTTTGGACCAAGTTATGGCCCAAAAGGGTTCATTTGGTTTTAAGCATTTTTATCCAAATTAATTTTTGTTTAGATAATTTTTATTTGTCTTATAAATTTTTTTAAGGAAAATTTTATTATTTTTTATTATCCCTAATAAAATTTGTGTTGTCAAACCAGTTATTTGACCCGTTTGGTCAAATGAGCCTAGTGTCATGTTTTAACCAGATGGTTAAACCACAATACGGTTTATGGGCCAGTGTTTTAATATTCAAACCAGTTGGTTTGGAATGTCCGGTTTGATGAATATTTTATAAAATTGTTTCTCGTTTTATAAAATAAATTTATCGTTTATAAATCTTATTTTATAAAATATTTTTTGGGTTTATAAAACAGCTAGTTTTTTAAATAAGTTAAAACCGGGTTTTACGAAAAATGAGATGAGATAATTTTAATGGATCTAGGTTTGTTTTACGCTTTATTATATATTGTTTAATTATATGCCTTATATAAATGTGTGGTTGTTATATACCTGTATGTGTGTATATATATGTTATATTATAGCGTTTGCCAACTTAGACCCTTGACTTGTTTTGGGGAGGCATGCGTGCCATTTACAACCCCTTTGTAAAAATGACCCTAGGTTAATAATTTTAGTACTTCTTTCCGCTTTTCCATCGAGGGTGCCGAGGCGAGTGGGAGCACGCCAAAAGGATTGAGTATTTCTTTTGGAGTTCCATCGGTGATGCCAAAGCCAGTGGGAGATGCACAAGGAGATAGAAATACTATAGTGATAGGTCATTAATGGTCCTTAGGAATACAATTGGCAAAACTATAATCTGTCTTAATGTAACACCCCGCTAAAGCGGAATCGCGAGGTGCAACAGCTAAGATTTCAATGCGATAGGAGATAAATAACATCAACCATTCATATCAAAATATTTAATGTTTACAAATTGTATTACAACCAACTGAAGTTCAACATTACAAACGTGACAAAATAAATATAGTCTTGGTTGATGCCAACAAACGCGCAAATTAAGCTTTTTCATAAACCTTCTGATTTCCTGAAAAGCATGTTAAAACAAGCGTCAACTACGAGAGTTGGTGAGTTCATAGGTTTTCATATGCACAAAACATTTTATATGCAGAATCTTTGGTGAATCTTTTATTCACCCACATTTTCATAAACAGTGAATCTTTTATTCAGCCACATTTTCATAAACATTTTATAGTGAACCTTTTTGCTCACTACCATTACGAAGCTTATCTTTAGTGAACGTTTTTGCTCACTCCATTTCAAAGCTTAGTAACAAAACATTTTGTAGTGAACCTTTTTGCCCACTACCATCACAAGGCTTATCTTTAGTGAACGTTTTTGCTCACTCCATTTCAAAGCTTTGTAACAAATATGAGAAAATTCCCGGGTTAACGTTAATCACATGATATTTATTCTTTGAGTCACAACTAAGCCTGAAATTTATGACATGCTACGCCCCTATTCTACCTCAGCGGTGGGACTAAATCCCACATGTGTAGAACTTTTATTCAATACAGTGCACCTATTCCTCGTCAGTTTAAGGTGGGTATGTCAACCAAATAGCGCTATCCACATGTATTATAGGCCCATTGTTATGAGTTAATAGTAGATACCGGGGACTTAAACATTTAAACTCACTATATCATGTCTCATAACATTGCAAATTTTACTCATATCAAGATTTACATTTCAAAATAAATCAACAATTCATTTCATTGAACATGTTTTTCACCCCAAATACGTAAAAACGGTAAAATAGGGGCTGTGAATACTCACCTTGAATAGCTTAGTGCTTTGAACAAGTGATAGTACATGAATAGTCCCGACTACAAGTCTACTTATACCCTAAAACATACGTATTTGACGTAAGTCTAAATTCAACGGTCCATATCTAGCAAGTCAATACCGATATCCTATTATAATGCCTTTACTTAATTTTATCAAGTTCAACTTAATACAAAATAGGTTTTTGTTACTTTATTCAATGACCAAACATATGGGTTTTCTTGAAATTTGCAAAACAACCTTTTTGAAGAAATCAGATTCTGGCAGATTTGTTTTGTTTCAAAAATGCTACCATTAAGCTTAGTTCCAAAAGGAGATAAGCTATCAAAATTTTATCCACTGATATTAGGGGTATTAACAACATTCCCACCAAATTTCATGTTTTTTGAAGATGTTTAACATATTTTAAAAATTCTTGCAAAATCAGTGTGCATAAATCATTTTTGGAAATACAAGTCAGAGGTGTTTGTACCATAGAGAATTCAATACTACTCCAAAATTCAAATTTCAAAAGGGATATTCAAGATAAAACAAATATCTAACTAATGAAACAAGTTTCACACGATTTTGATGATTTTTGAGTGAGATATAACCTCTTGAATCCATGCATGTGAATCTGCCATCCTTGGACAGATTGCACCACGAATTCCTTTTCATTGGTTGAGCACTCAAAAATCCACCAAATCATGTGATATTAGATTCGTTGGAAAGCTAACTCACTGAGCTTGAACTTAGAATCAAGAATCATGTATTTTAGTTAAGTTATCAAGGAGATATACATGCATGAAGTTGATATAAAATTCTGACCAGAAGCTGATGAACACAAAAAAGTTTTAACATGGTTGAGGGCTCAAAACATGGAATTTTTGAATGATTCCAGTGGGTTTTGAACCCTAACACATAAAATATTGAACCATAAAAATTTCAGAGAAGAATGAATCCAAAAACACCCTTTTTGGGTCGTCCAAACAACATGCAATAATCTGTCAGCAACATTCCAGATTCCATATTCATTTTTATTCACCAAAATCACATAAAATCACCAAGATTTGGGGGTTTCTTTGATAATAAACTAAAAACCCCTAACTTATATCAAATGAGTAGATGAAATACATTTGGATATCATCAAAACACATGCATGAACTATTAGATAAGTTCAGCCCCAAAAAGAGTAACAAAAACATCAAACATGTGATTTTTACTTCAAATCTTGTGTTCATAAGGAGGAGTCATGGAATTTCACCTTCTTTGAATGTTCTTACACATTTCTAAGGTTCATTCTCATCCCCAAACATCAAGAATGATATTCATCACTAAAAAGAGGGTTTAATCCTCAAGAAATACAAGAAAAGAGCTTCAAAAATGCTAAAATCGAAGTTACAATGTAACTACAACACTTACCTTGATGAAACAACTACAAAAGCTTTTTAAACTCTTATTCAAACCTTCAAAAATCTGATTTTAGATGAAGAAATTGGTTGGATTTTGAGAGAGTTTTAGAGAGAGAGAATGATAGAGAGAGAGTGAGAATTTGAAAATGGGAATGATGAGGTTTAATGGGTATTGGAAAAAGAAAAGAGAGAGTGGTGTGTAGGGGGGGGGGGGGGGTGGCCGGCCACATTGGCCAATCCCAACCCTCTTTCATTTTTTTTAAATAAAATTAAGTCTTACACTGTTTAAATTGACGCAGTGTCGGGTTCGCAACAGTTTTTCGACAAAACCGAATTTTCGAGCATGAAATTAGGTTATTTAAAACAGTTTTATTTTTATTTCTATAAAATCATCATAATTTATTCCAATTGGCTTAAAATTTGGCATTATTGGGTTTTCGGGTGACTTTGGGCCGGTACGGGCTTTTTCGGGCAGTTTTCGGGATTTTTAGGTTTTTGCCTAAATTTTTCACGCAAACTAACCTAATTTCATCTAATAACTCAAATGACTAAATTTTTACCTATGGAAACGCTACTGAGTGATTTAACGAGTAGCTATCCTGAAGGTCAAAACTGTCAGTTGTCACATTTACCCCCTGTTGAAAGAAATTTCGTCCCGAAATTTACTATTTGCCATATCCAGGAGGCTCTTTTGAAAACAGGTGAGGGTACTTGTTCTCATAAAGACTTCTCGTTCGCGGGTAAACTCCGGTCCATGCTTTGAGTTCCAACGGACCTTGACCATTGGTATCTTACTACGCCTTAACTGCTTGACTTCTTGGTCAAGAATTTCAATTGGTTCCTCCGTAATGCGTAGCTGCTCATCGATTTGAACTTCCTCTAATGGTAGAACCACTGTTTCCATGGACAAACTTTTCTTCAGATTCGAAACATGGACGGTATCATGGAGGGCACCGAGTTCCAACGGTAAATCAAATTTGTATACAACTAGTCCGACTCGCTCTTGTAACTCACATGGTCCAATGAATCTAGGACTCAGTTTTTCTTTCTTTCCAAACCCGAGTAATCCTTTCCATGGTTATACTTTCAAAAGTACCTTGTCACCAACTTGAAATTCCAAAGGCTTCCTGCGAGTATCAGCATAACTCTTATAATGATCACTGGCTGCTTTTCAGCCTTTGCTGCATTGTTTTAAATTTTGTCCGTCGTTTCTTGAACGATATCGGGCCTAGTTAGTTGTCGTTCTCCAATCTCTAATAAACTAAGTGGTGATCTGCATTTGCGTCCATAAAGAGCTTCGTATGGAGCGCATTGAATGCTGGTATGGTAACTGTTATTGTAGGAGAATTCAGTCAACCGTAGATGATTGTCCCAACTTCCTCCGAATTCCATCACGCAGGCACACAACATGTCCTCCAGCGTTTGTATGGCTTCCTCTGTATGTCCATCCGTTTGAGGATGATATAAGGTGCTTAGATCTAACCTTGTGCCCATCGCTTTGTTTAATGATTGCCAGAAGCGTGAAATAAAGCGACTATCTCTGTTGGAAATAATTGAAACGGGTAATCCGTGGCGCATAACGATTTTGTTCACATAGAGTTGCGCAAGTCTGTCTATACTGAAATTTTCTCGAATTGGTATAAAGAGCGCCAATTTCGTAAGGCGATCCCAATTATCCATATTGAGTCATGACCCTTCTGGGTTTTGGGTAATTTGATCACAAAATCCATTGATATCTGCTCCCACTTTCATTCTGGAATTTCCGGCTGTTGCAGGAGTCCGGATGGCTTCTGGTGTTCTGCCTTGATCGTGGCACAGGTCAAGCATTTGCTCACATAAGTGGCTATATCCTTTTCCATTCCATGCCACCAATAATGCTCTGTTAGTCCTTTGTACATCTTGTCAGATCCCGGGTGTATCAAGTATTTCGTCAGATGAGCTTCATCCATGATCGTTGACCTTAACTGATCGACCTTTGGTGTCCACATCTTGTCCTTAAAATGACGTATTCCGTCTAATTCTTCCTCAAAATCCTTTTCTAACTGGTGTAGAGTCTCCTTCTTCAGGTTTTCTACTTTCAATGCTTCTTCTTGAGCTTCAAGTATTGATTTTTCAAACTCGCCTGCGCTACCATTCCCATGGCTCGCGTCCTTGTAGGCTTCACTCTTTCCTTCCTGCTCAGAGCATCAACTACAACATTCGCCTTCCCTGAGTGATACTTTATCTTACAGTCGTAATCGTTGAGCAGCTCGACCCATCTTCTCTGCCTCATGTTTAACATTTTCTGGTCGAGAATGTGCTGAAGGCTCTTGTGATCTGTAAAAATTGGTGCATTTGGTACCATAAAGGTAATGCCTCCAAATCTTTAGTGCAAATACCACGGCTCCAAGTTCTAAGTCATGAGTAGTCTAATTTTTCTCGTGAACTTTTAACTGTCTAGATGCGTAAGCGACGACTTTCTCGTTTTGCATCAGAACACATCCCAAGCCTTGATGCGAAGCATCACAATACACCACGAAGTTATCCGTTCCTTCGGGTAATGCCAAAATGGGTGCATTGCACAACTTATGCTTGAGTAACTGGAATGCTTCCTCTTGTTTCTCCCCAAATAAACTTCTTGTCTTTCTGAGTTAAAGTTGTCAGTGGTTGCGCGATCTTGGAGAAATTGGCAATGAATCGCCGGTAATAGCCTGCTAAACCAAGAAATTGTCGAATTTCTGTCGGTGTCTTCGGAGCTTCCCATTTCTTTATGGCCTCAATCTACGCTGGATCGACATGGATTCCTTCCTTGTTCACTACATGACCCAAAAAGTGCACTTCACGGATCCAAAATTCACACTTATAGAATTTTGCGTAAAGTTCCTCGGTTTTGAGCAACTCCAGTATCAGTCTTAAATGCTGCTCATGCTCCTCCTTGCTTCGCGAGTAGATCAGAATGTCATCTATGAAGACAATCACCAATTTATCCAAGTACGGTCGACATATCCTGTTCATTAAATCCATGAACACTGCTGTAGCGTTTGTCAAACCAAATGGCATGACCAAGAACTCGTAATGACCATACCGAGTTCTGGACGCTGTCTTGACGATATCTTCTTCTCGCACTCTCATCTGACGGTAATCTGACCGAAGGTCGATCTTGGAAAAATAGGTAGGTCCTTGCAACTGGTCGAACAGGTCGTCTATGCGCGGTAGAGGATATCGATTTTGATAGTGATCTTGTTCAGCTCCCTAAAGTCTATGCACATTCGAAAGGATCCGTCCTTCTTTTTTGATGAACAAGACCGGGGCTCCCCAGAGTGAAGAGCTGGGTCGGATGAGTCCCTTATCAAGCAATTCTTGAAGATGATTCGACAACTCCTACTACTTTGATGGCGCCAGACGATACGGTGACTTTGCTACAGGAGCTGCTCCTTGAACTAGATCAATATGGAACTCTACCTGCCTATGCGAGGGTAGTCCGGGTAACTCCTCCGGGAACACTTCTGGATAATCTCGTACAACTGGAAAGTTCTGAATTTGCTTCTCCTTTCCCTCTTTATCTACAACATGCGCCATAAATGCCACGCAATCCTTTCGCAAATGGCTTCATATTTTCATGTAGGATACTATACTGGATCTTGATGTGCCTCTTCAGTTCCAATTGCGAATACCCTTCCTTGGGTCTTGCGTCCATAATTTACTTGATTGGCTTATGTAGCTTTGTTCGTCCTCTTGGTGCTGCTCAAGCCTTTATCCAACGTGGAATACCTATCTTTAGAGTGGTTTAGGGTTCCGTACTCTTAGCACCCTTTCCGGTCCTTCTGACCTTCCTTTCCTTTCTATAGTAACGAGTAGTGTAACCGACTAGATTGTCCTTGGTACCCAAAATACTAGCTCCTGGGTGATTGCAGTTGTAGCTATTACATTTTGGATGAGAGTCCATATACTGTCTTGACTCATGGGTCTATATTCCAAAATTTCTGACTTCTTTTCGACTTTTCTCTGAATGACCTTGAGTTGTCTCTTCTGACTGGTGCTCTACTTTATTTTATTTCATTCTTCCCATTCGATGGATACTATGACTTCCTTATTTCTTCTATTTGCGACAAGGTCGGTAGTAACTTGAGTGACTATGGTAGGTACGATTTCCTGGACTTGTTGGGCTATTAGTTGAGCAATGTTGATCGATTAACTCTCACGGTTCACTTTCTAGCTACGTGTGTTTCTTCTGGAAAATGTGGTTCTAAATCATTTGTAAAATGTATGTTTGATTAAAAGTTGTCTTTAATAAATGTTCGAAAATATTTGTATTAGTTGAGCAATGTTGATCGATTAACTCTCACAGTTTTATTTTTATTTCTATAAAATCATCATAATTTGTTCCAATTGGCTTAAAATTTGGCATTATTGGGTTTTCGGGTGACTTTGGGCCGGTACGGGCTTTTTCGGGCAGTTTTCGGGATTTTTAGGTTTTTGTCTAAATTTTTCACGCAAACTAACCTAATTTCTTCTAATAACTCAAATGACTAAATTTTTACCTACGGAAACGCTACTGAGTGATTTAACGAGTAGCTATCCTGAAGGTCAAAACTGTCAGTTGTCACACTTAATCGTGTAGTTATAGATTTATTAACTGCGTGGTTGTTGTTTATTTGTGATATCTTGTATGCCTAGATTATATCACAAGTATATATAGGTTTTATAATTAAGATTGCCAGTTTTTCAAAACTTTTTTAAACGGTAATTTTATTTAAAAAAAACTTATATAAAATGATTGTTTTTCCTTAAGTTGACAAAAAACATTTAGTTTTAAACAACTAGTGTGCTATTAAAACAGTTAGTTATCAAAACAGTTAGTTTTGAATTAGCAAGTGGCCTTAAAACAGTTAGTTTTAAAAGGAGTGTGTGTTTAAAACAGTTAGTTTAAAAACCACAAGTTACCTTTCAAACAATCAGTTTTTCAAAACTATAGTTTTTCAAAACGCTGGATATCAAAAGGTTTTTCAAAATTGAACAAAACCCCAAAAAATCATAGATCAGTAAGTGCAACCCATTTCGGGGCACCTCCGGCGTAAGGTACACGGGCGTTGTAAGTGAGCACACCTTGAACGTCCACGTTCAAACCGAAGCTGGAAGGGGATTACATGACTCTGCGTATTATTTCCAGGTGGTACCGGCCAGAGTAAAGTGTCCAAGTCCCAAAATGGTGAGATCTATTTTGGTTCTGTTAAGTTCACCAGGAGGTACCGGGCCAAAATGCACTTAGAGGGACTGAAACATGTACGGATAGTTATCATTGTCCCGAAAAGATCTAGGAGTCATGTCAGTTAGATATGATTGGTAAAAGTCCTTACCTACCGAAATAATACGTGGGCCTGGTAGAGCGTGAGCACACCGCACATCAGGGCGTATGAAATAAGGATCCTAGTCTAATAAATTGATCATTTAAGGGTTTATTGATATTTATTGGAAATAGTCTATTTACAATTGTTAAAACCAATTTTTTTAAGTGTAGATGGCAAACACAGTAACCAACACAAACAATCTTTCTCTCTGCTCCATCCTCGAGAAAGATAAACTCACTGGTCCCAATTTCCTCGATTGGGAGTGCAATCTGATGATTGTGCTCAGGCATGAAAGGAAATGGTACGTCTTGGAAGAGCCTCTGGGAGAGGCCCTCCAGCAAATGCGTCGGCTGCTGTCAGGAACGCTCATAAGAAGCATTCCAACGATTTGCTGGATGTTGGTTGTCTTATGCTTGCAACCATGAGCCCAGATCTGCAAACAGGGCTCATAAATACGAATGCTTATGACGTGATCCGCTAGTTGAGGGACATGTTCCAAGCGCAAGAACGAACAGAACGTTATGAAGCCACTAAAGCGTTCAACGAGTGCAAGATGATCAAGGGGACCTCAGTAAGTGACCACGTCATGAAAATGAAACGGCACATGGATCACCTGGAAAGGCTCGGTCACCTAGTTCCGTTGCAGCTAGCAACAGATACAATTCTCAACTCACTGTCAGAAGATTACAAGCCTTTTGTAATCAACTATAACATGAACAACATGGAGAAGACAATAGCTAAATTACACTCCATGCTAAAGACTGCTGAGTTGAATATGGGGGCCAAGAACAAAACAAAAGATGTACTGATGGTGAGAGATGGAGGGGTGAAAAAGAAGCATGGGCATGGAGACATCAGTAAAGGAAAAGGTCCAGTTCAGGCTGTCCAGAGTGCACCCAAGGTTCGTGGGAATGGCAAAGGTAAGGGCAGGGGAAAGAAAGTTAAGCCTAACAAAGCTAGGACCGAGAATCGCTGCTTCACGTGTAATGAAGTCGGTCACTGGAGGCAAAACTGCCCAAAGCGTCATGAAGCAGGTATGTAAACCTCAGATATTTATGATTGCTTTAAATCTGTCACTTTTACTTGTTGATTCACAAGTATACTGATACCTAGAGCAAATGACTATTGCAGGTGGTTAGAAGTGAAGAGCCTAGGAGTTGCTAACGATCTTAAGTACCAATTCATTTCAATTCTCGTCAAGACATTTTTATTTTAAGCTTATGTTTTAAAACAGTTATTTTTGGATGGTTATAATTTTATATTCACATTTTATGGTTTTAAATTTAAAGTTATTGTCTTGACATTGAAATATCTATTGTGCTTAATAATCTGAGATCCTAGATATTGCCTACTACACTGACAAAGTTACTTCAATAGTTTTAATTAAAATTGAAGTAATTTATATGAAAACTGTCAAAAAACACACGAAGTACTATTTTATAGGAATGTGTTTTTGAAATAAAACATTTATGAGTAAAGAATTATGAAAGCATTTTATGATCAAATTAATTACTCAAATGTTTTAAAGAGAATTTAGGATATTAATATCAGTATTTATAAAATTGAGAAAAATTCCAAGTTTTGGAGTTAGGGTTTTATAAAATCCAGTTAAAAGTTTTATAAATGATAAAATTCTCAAGTATGTTACTTAAAATAGAATTGATTAATCAAAGTTCTTGACTAAATCAACATAAAAGTAATTAAGAAATGTTATTAATTTTGTCACTATTACAGAGTGTAATATGGACTATACAAAATTAGTTTCTTTATCGCTTTTATATTTTGCATGTTTTATTATCCAGGAATGAAACTAGTTTTCAGTTTTTCATTCGAAAATTGTCCGTGACAACTTATCATTGTGGGAACTTGATAGGGTATTAAAGTCATTGTGAACTTTTGGGTAGTTATGATCAGTCGTTTGAAATGACAGCTACAAGTGTTGTAGACCAAAAGTTGCACAGATATTCGATAAAGTAGCGAATATCGGACGTGATCCGCGGTTGAGATTACTTTTTGGATTTTGTCATAAGTAAAATCTCACAGTGGTTGTCCCTATCACCTGAGATATCCGGTTTAATATCATGAGGACTGATGGATACTTGGTGCGTTCAACCGCTATGCCTTAACAGGGTGGCTATAAAGGACGTGACTAGATTCAGCGGAAGGCGTGGTGTTAAATGCAGATATGCAAGATGGTATTTGCACCTCTTCTCAGAAGAGAGATATTTTTGGGCCCCTTGACTGACTGAATATACTGAGAAGTGCATGGTCATGCCCAAACGAACTGATTAGTTCTTTGTCGTTTACCTATTAGTAGAGGTCGGATAGTTAAGAAATAGAATCTTGAGTATTTAGAGTTGACTGATTCCAAGCTCATACTCAAAGATGAAATATCGTGATGCAAAGGGAAAAGCCAAGATATACCCGTTTTATGAACAGCGGTTTCATAAATGATATTTCCTTGTGGGAAATGTATTGTCACCTATATGGGTATAAGAGTTCTTGTAACCTGGTTAGCCTAAGCGCCTGTCTAGGGATCTCCTTAGGTCCGTGAGATCAAAGTCGGTATTGCCAACTTGCACAAGTGGGAGTCTGTTAGTAATTATGTGCAGAAGTTGACAAACCAGTGATTTCACATCCAATGTTATAAGACACTTGAGGGTCACACCTGTGAGGATCTGTAAACCAAATAGGCAAGATAATCCCAGTTCGGAGAGATTGGGTTTATAATAGTTAATTATAAACCAGTTTGGTATTTTATGAAAGAAAACCCAAAGATAAAGGTTTGAGATGGATTATATATATTTATTAGGAAAATAAATATATATAAGATTATTAATTAATAAAATATGTATTTATTAAGAAAAATAAATATGTAATAGACTATTAATTAATAAGATATAATTATCTAGTTTAATAGAGATTTTTTTCTTTGGGAGAAAGAGAAGATAATTACCAAAAGATAATTATAGAGTTATATGGTAATTAGGAAACTCTGTCTTATAAATATAAGCTTAAGGTTTACTAGTTAATCATTCATTCATTAATCAAGCCACAAAAGAAAAAACTCTCTCTCCCCCCCTCTCTCCCTAAAACCGGCGGCAAAACCCTCACCCCACGGAGTTCGGGTTTTCGGTTGTCATCTCGCAAAACAGCTAGTTTCGTGATTTCGGGATTAGAACCGGCTAGAAGGTTATTTGTCTGATCGTTCATGGGTGGATCTAGCTCAAGCAATCCAGGTAACAGCTTTAAACTCTTAACTGTTAAGATTAAATAAAATTAACGATAAAAGATCTATGAATGTTTTGGGTTTTAATTCTTAGCTTCCGCGATAATTAAACCAGTTAGGTTTAATAAAGTTTAAACCTTTTTGGGTCAGTTTGATCAATTAGGTTTGATTGTATATCTCGTCCAGTTAGGATTGAGATTCACGATGATTCTCATATCAGTTAGTTGCGAGGGATCCACAAAAACCCAACAACATTGTCCAAGCACAAGTTCTTAATCCTGGACTTGCCTGTTAGCGATAATCACTCAAACCAGATCATCACAGAGTTGTGCTGATCCTTAAAATTAGGAAGTGATATTATTGTGTATATCTATTTATGTTTTGTGTACATCTTTTCCTTTTTTATTGTAACATCTTGTGCTATATATTGTAGTAGTTTTCTTCTCTTTCCTTATCAGACTAATCTCGATCATCAACCACTGTAGGATTCATGGGTATTCTTCGATCATTTTCAAATAAAATTTCTCGTCATCATTTCTCATTTGGATGAACATATGAGTCTAAGCATACTACTTATGAAAGGAAATGTTTTGTTTTTATTGCAGGGAATGCTTCCTCCTTTCTACTTTATGTTGCACCCATGTAAGATAAAAGTAACATTGTTTCATATGATGATAATAAATAAATAAATAAAAATAGTTGAGATAAATTTTCGAACTTATGTGAAGTTAATTTGTGTTTGTTTCTTGGGAAGATGGACTTTTGCAAGGGTTACAAGGAAGAAAAGCACAGAAGAGTTCTCATCTGTACCTTACATCCTTTGCCTGTTGAATTGCTTGATGTACACTTGGTATGGCTTGCCTATTGTAAGTCATGAATGGGAGAATATCCCCATTATCACCATTAACGGGCTCGGTATCCTTCTTGAGCTCTCCTTCATCATCATCTTTATATGGTTTGCTTCACGTAAACAAAAGGTATATATCTATTTGTTAATGAGTAACTCCGGTGCATGCAATTGCAAGAACGATATATACTCATCTTAAACCAGCGAGAGAAAAAGAAAAAACATACCATTTTTATTTTTGTGATGTGGGATTGCAGTTGACGGCTGGGATCATGACGACTGCCGTTATAATCATGTTCTCCACCACTGCACTCATCTCAACATACGTATTGCATGACCACCATAAAAGAAAAGAGCTCACTGGAAGCATGGGACTTATAGCGTCAGTAGCTATGCACGGTTCTCCTCTCGTTGTCATGGTGAGTACTCACAAACCAAAAGAGAAACCCATGAAAAAAGACCGACGAAAAGTTGTATATATTGTTAGGTTAATCGTTTATTTAATCGGGTTTCGTTTACGGGTTAGTGGTTTACGATTCGGGTCACGGGTCGGCATTTTAGTTTGTTTTTATTTAGTGGGTCTATTAGCCTTGAATATGTTGGTTGGCCTAGACTTAGTCTTGCATGGATTTAGGAGCAATAAATAGTCATGGAAATGTGGCTTGAATTTAAGAGATTTAGGTAGGTTTTCTTTATTTTGTTTTCCTATATATTGTAGCTTTTCATTCCAAGTATGAAGAAGTGAGTTTACTTTTGAAAGTCTTCTCCCTACCGTATTTCACTCTGTTTTTTTATTTCTTTATTTTTTTTCTTTTGTCATATATATTTCAAACCCCTTGGTTCTTAACAATATATCGATCCAATCTTTTAAACCAACATATATCAATTACGGTCTCTAAACTTTGTGCAGAAAAAAGTGATTCAAACGAAGAGCGTGGAGTATATGCCATTTAGCTTGTCGTTCTTCTCGTTCTTAGCTAGTGCACTTTGGATGACTTATGGGCTTCTAGGTCGGGACCTTCTAATTGCGGTTAGTGCCATGAAGTAATTTCACAGCCTAGAATCCCATAAGTCATCCAAAGTGCACTAGCTAAGAACGAGAAGAACGACAAGCTAAATGGCATATACTCCACGCTCTTCGTTTGAATCACTTTTTTCTGCACAAAGTTCAGAGACCGTAATTGATATATGTTGGTTTAAAAGATTGGATCGATATATTGTTAAGAACCAAGGGGTTTGAAATAAAGAAATAAAAAAACAGAGTGAAATACGGTCGGGAGAAGACTTTCAAAAGTAAACTCACTTCTTCATACTTGGAATGAAAAGCTACAATATATAGGAAAACAAAATAAAGAAAACCTACCTAAATCTCTTAAATTCAAGCCACATCTCCATGACCATTTATTACTCCTAAATCCATGCAAGACTAAGTCTATGCCAACCTACATATTCAAGGCTAATAGTGTTGGGAATTGATGCGTATGAACGCGCAGCGGAAAAACAAAACAAGAAACAATTCCCAAGAACGGATCCAATCCTAACCTTTACAGATACAATTTAGCGAGGTTTGACGATTTACCTTATGTGATTAATTTTCCAGAAGGCTTGTAAGGGATACACCGCTACTGACACCGATCGAGATAGTTGCTAGACCACCACCCTGGATTACCCGGAAAAACGAATGCGAACCTCCTTCTCTTGGAAATTCGGCGCCGGTTTTTAGGGGAGAGAGAGAGAGAGAGAGAATTTTCTGAGTTGTAGGATTAAAACTGAATTGTTGTCTATCTACTGATAAACCCTTAACCCTTTATTTATATAGATATAACTTAGCAGAGTTTTATTCCATATAAGATTCTTTGGTAATTATCTCCAAATATAATTTCCATAATTAATTAATTCATCTAATTAATTAATTTATAAATAGTTTAACTAACTATTTATTTTAACTCTCTCATTAAATAATTAATAAACAATTAATTATTTCTCATGTAATCCAAATGTTCTCATTTTGGCGTGCAGCGGTGTGACCTACTAGTGTCTTATAACATTGGACACGGTAACCCTGTTACTGTCTCGCACATAATCCTAACAGACTCCCACTTGTGCTAGACATGTAACTCTTCTGTTACCATTAGCCTAAGGAGGTCCCTAGCCAGACACTTAGGTTAACCAGGTTATAAGATCTCTTACATCCAGAGATACAATTCTTGAATTTGTACACAGGTTCATTCCTTTTGCACACGATATTTCTAAAATGATTTTAAGACATGGAGTGGAGGATTCATTTCTTAAATATCAAGTATTTCTTGACTCTGATTTCGATTGCCTGCAGTAACGGATATTACTAAATAACACCTGTTATTCTATCCGAGCGTGGCCGCGCGATTTCTGCCAATCTTAATCGTCAAGGGGCCCAAAAATATCTCTCTTTTAGTAAAGAGGTGCAAATCCCTTCTTGACTACTTGCATTTGGATCCACGGCTTCCGCTGCATCTAGTCATGTCCCGTATGGCCGCCCTGTTACGGTGCAGCGTTAGAACGTGCTAAGAGTACAGCAGTCCTCATGTTCCCAAACCAAGTATCTCAGGTCTAAGGACAACCTATCAAGTCAATGCTTATGACTGAGGCTCCATGAAGCAGACTTGATAACTGGTCACTTCCAATACCCAAACACTCTGATGAGTATCTATAAATAATTGGTCACATCACTTGTGCTTTTATTCTTCACTTTGAATAAATCATCAAGTATTTATAATAGCGTTAAACTCCCTATTGAAATTCCCATTTCAATAAGTGGCTACGGAAATTTAGATTTCATACAAAACTTTGTAAAATCATGGATACGTTAAATATGCGAAAAATAGTTAATTTAGAACAATCATGAAAATAAAACCTCCATTTATTTCCAACACACTGTGAAATAAAACTTTACATGATTACATTGTTTCAAAATTAAACTATAGTAATAATTTAATAAACTAAAAAACTAGCTACTGGCGTCCAGGTACTGCATCCCAATGGAACTTGCATGTGCCTCATGCTTCACCCTTGCTAGTGGCTTTGTCAGCGGATCTGCGACATTTTCTTCTGTTGGAATCTTGCATATTCTTACATCTCCTCTTCCAATAATCTCTCGGATGAGATGATATTTCCTGAGCACGTGTCTTGACTTGTGATGCTCTCTAGGTTCCTTTGCTTGCGCCACGGCTCCCGAGTTATCACAGAATATATCGATCGGTTTCGAGATACTGGCAACCACTCTGAGATTCGATAGAAAATTCCTTAGCCAGGCAGCTTCCTTTGCCGCATCAGATGCTGCAATGTACTCTGCTTCTGTAGTTGAATCTGCAATCGTGTCCTGCTTCGAGCTCTTCCATGAGATCGCGCCTCCGTTTAGGGTAAAGACGTACCCAGACTATGACCTGAAGTCATCTCTGTCGGTCTGGAAACTAGCGTCAGAGTATCCGGTGACACTAATTTCATCCTCAGATCCTCCAAAGACCAAGAACATTTCTTTCGTTCTTCTCAGATATTTAAGAATGTTCTTGACAGCCACCCAATGAGGTTCACCCGGATTCTGTTGATATCTGCTCGTAACACTTACTGCGTAAGCAACATCGGGCCTAGTACATAACATGGCATACATGATTGATCCAATTGCAGAAGCATATGGAACCGATTTCATTTTGTCCTGATCTTGACTAGAAACAGGACATTGTGTTTTACTTAACACTATGCCATGCTGCATCGGGATAAATCCTTTCTTGGATTCATCCATCCTGAATTTCTTCAGAATTTTATCGATATACGTACTCTGACTAAGTCCGATAAGCTGCTTGGATCTATTTCTGTAGATCTTTATACCAAGTATATAAGCGGCTTCTCCAAGGTCTTTCATCTAGAAACATTTGCTTAACCAGCTCTTTACACTCTGTAAAGTTGGTACATCGTTTCCTATGAGTAGAATGTCATCTACGTACAAGACCAAGAAGGTTACTATGCTCCCACTGAACTTAGTGTAGACACACGGCTCGAACTCACTTTTGGTAAAACCAAACTCTTTGATTCGCTCATCAAAGTGTAAGTTCCAGCTTCGAGATGCTTGCTTTAATCCATAAATGGATTTTAGCAGTTTACACACCTTATTAGGATTCTTAGGATCTTCAAACCCCTGTGGTTGTTCCATATAGACGTCTTCTGTTAACTTTCCATTCAGAAAGGCTGTCTTGACGTCCATTTGCCAAATCTCGTAGTTAAAATACGCTGAAATGGCCATAAGAATCCTAATTGACTTTAACATGGCCACTGGTGAAAAGGTTTCATCATAGTCGATACCATGAGTTTGCGTGAATCATTTTGCGCCCAGTCTGGCCTTGAAGGTGTGTACATTTCCATCCATGTCGGTTTTCTTCTTGAAAACCCATTTGCGCCCAACAGCCCTACAGTGTTGTGGCAAATCAGTCAACTCCCAAACTTGGTTGCCGTACATGGATTGCATCTCGGCCTTCATGGCTTCCTGCCATTGTTCAGACTCACTGCCTGACACAGCTTCTCCATAGGATGTTGGTTCATTCAAGTCTCCACTGTCCTGAGAGACTAGAAATCCAAGATACCTATCTGGTTCTTGTCTTACCCTACTGGATCTGCGAAGGTCCTGTGTTTGCACTTCCTCAATCGTTTCTGATCGAGGTTCAACATTCTCATGTTGAATTTATGGCTCAACAATTGGTGTAGTGTTTTCTTCGTCTACTACCTGTAGATCTACATCCTTTCTGGTGTTTCCAGAACTGAGAAACTTTTCTTCCAGAAATTTTCCATTTCGAGCAACAAAGACTTTGTTCTCTTCAGGGTTGTAGAAATAATATCCCACGGTGGTTCTGGGATATCCTACGAAGAAACACTTGTCGGATTTGGGTTTGAGTTTTTCTGAGGTAGGTCGATTGACGTAAACCTCACAGCCCCAAATTCTTAGAAAAGACATGTTGGGTTTCTTACCCTTCCATAACTCGTATGAAGTCTTTTCTACCGACTTTGTTGGCGCTCTGTTCAGTATGTGTGCTGCTGTTTCGAGCGCATGTCCCCAGAATGACATTGGCAGCGTAGAGTGACACATCATCGTTCGTACCATATCAAGTAAAGTACGATTTCTCCTTTCTGACACACCATTCATCTGAGGTGTATACGGAGGTGTGAGTTGGGATACAATCCCACACTCCATTAGATGATTGTCAAACTCGTCACTGAGATATTCGCCTCCGCGATCCGACCGTAAGAACTTGATCTTTCTGTCAAGTTGATTCTGTACTTCATTCTGAAATTCTTTGAATCTTTCAAAGCTTTCAGATTTATGTCTCATAAGATAGACATAGCCATACCTACTGAAATCGTCAGTAAAGGAAATGAAGTACCGGTATCCTCCTCTTGCTACATGACTAAAAGGTCCACACACATCTGTGTAAATTATTTCTAATAAGTCAGTAGCCCTCTCATTTTCTTTGTTGAAAGGTTGCTTTGTCATTTTTCCAGATAAACAAGACTCGCAATTATCAAAAGGTTTGTAATTGAAAGTTCCAAGAAATCCTCCTTTCAGGAGTAGTTCAACGCGTTTCTTGTTTATGTGGCCTAAACGACAATGCCAGAGGTAAGTCTGATCCTCAATGTCCTTGGATCGTTTACTTATATGATAGATTTCACTACTGTTGTCTTGTAGATTTACTGTATATAGACCATTCACGGGTGTAGCTTTAAAATAGAAAATATTATCTTTAAAAACAGAAATCATTTTATAATCGTATTTAAAATAAAAACCTTGGTCTACTAACAAATCAAAAGACAAAACGTTCTTAATCATATTTGGAATATAATAACAATTATCCAGTTCCAAAACTAGACCCGAGGGTAAACTAAGACTATAAGATCCTACTGCTTCAGCTATCAGCGGAGTGCCTTCGCCAACTCGTAGGTTCGAACGGTCCTTCCTCAGAGTCTTTCTTCTAGTGAATCCCTGTAAATGATTACAAATGTGGTTACCACTGCCTGTATCAATTACCCATGCTTCATAAGAAGTGATTAAGCAATCTATCATAAAGATACCTGGAGCATCGGGTAAACCGATCTCTATTTGGTCGATATTCATCGAGTGCTCGCAAATATCCTCGCTGCCGCATTCTGGGCAACTCAGATCTCCTAGCTCATCAATCACATCAGTCTCCATGAGATCTGCAGGCTCAGGTACTGGCTCTAGACTGGCCAGAATATCTTCATGAACTTTATCCACGTCTTTCTTTGGTTCCTTCATGTAGGCACTAGCTGTGTCCTGAACTTCTTCTGTGAGGGAAAACCACATGAGATACACTAACTCTTCCTGAGTCATCTTGTACCCCAAACGTGATAAACATTTAAAGAGCCTTCTTATTTCAATGAGATGGTCTTTAACCGACTGACCCTTTTTGAGCTTCAGGGAGAATATCTCTTGCATGATCAAAAGTTTACCAGTATGCTTGTAGAGACCTAACTGGTTCTCCACATTTTTCACAACCTCGTGACAGAATTTGTCTCTTAAATCTCCCGTGAACTCGGGTGACATAGAGAAAATTAGAATGGACATTACATCCGATTTGTCTGCCATGAATCTAAAATACTCAGCAAATTCCTCTTCAGGGGCATTGCTTTTAGGTCGTGACATAGGCTTATTGATCACATAAAGCTTACCCTGGGCACTCAAAACATTCTGTAAATGTAACTTCCAAACTGGAAAGTTCTGGCCCGTAAGCTTCCACTTGCCCATAATAAGGCGAAGTGATTCCTCAGGTGTAGGGATGGCAACGGGGCGGGTTTGGGGCGGGGATTGGTCCCCCCGTCCCCGTCCCCGTTTAAAAAAACCATCCCCGTCCCCGCTTAAAAACTCGCGGGGATTTAAACGGGGACCCCATCGGGTAATCGGGGAAACCCGCGGGGAAACGGGTATCCCCGTTTAGTATAAACGACTAATTAAACAGGTTTCACCGCGGGATTCCCGTCATCGTTTAAACTTTACCACAAATCCACAAGTCTCGGAAAATGATATACTTAATTACATAACATTCTCGAATCCATTCTCTAAACATATTCGAAAGAAAATTAAAGTCCTAAAGTTGAAATGCATCCAAAATATTAACAATTTAGATATATATATATATATATAGTTTAAATGCATCCAAAATATTAACAATTGAAATGTTAAAATACGACCAAACATAAAACCATTTAGCTATATATAATATATTGTCTACTAAACAATCATAAAATAAAAATAATTTTAGGGATATAATCGAGGATATATTCGGGGATATAATCGGGTAATCGGGTCGGGGATTGGTCCCCCCGTCCCCGTCCCCATCCCCGTTTAAAATAAGCGGGTTTTCCCCATCCCCGTCCCCGTCCCCGTTTATCGTCCCCAAACCCGCCCCATTTATTTCGGGTTTCAGGTTTCCCCATCGGATTCGGATTTTTTTGCCATCCCTACTCAGGTGAATAAAACGGAATGCTAATTGGAGACATCTACAGAAGAATATAAATTCCAACTTAGTTTATAATTATAAAATTCTAATAAATTATTACCCTTAAAATAAATTTATTAGACTAGAATCCATATTTCACATGTGTCAGGAAGCATGTGATCATGTCAAACCGACTCATGCGATCTATGGTAGGTAAAACTATACCAATCGTATTCTAACTCGAAAATACGACTTCTAGATCGTCGGGACATCGGATATATATAGTCCGTGCATAGTTAGTCCCTCTAGTGCATTTTGGCCTGGTACCACCCAGTAAATAAATAATTACCAAAATAGATTGCACCACCCGGGACCTGGACAAACTCTGGCCGGTACCACCCGGAGATAATTCGCAGAGTTTTATCACTCTCCAGTTTCGGTTTGAACACGGGCGTTCATATTGTGTGCACTTACAACGCCCTATGTACCTTACACCGGAGGTGCCCCCAAAGTGGGTTGCACTTACTAATCTATGATTTGAACAAGGGTCAAAATTGCCAGTTTCCTTTTTCAAAAACTTTGAAAAACTGGATCCAAACACTAACTGTATTTGTATCCTTTTATTATTTTTTTTAAACAGGGCAATTTATATTTAATAGCAATTACAACCACGCAATTTAAATATAAAAAGCACAGTCATAGCCTAAACCCTTAAACTAATGTTGTTTTGTGAGCCAACACAAAACAACGGTCTCAACCCTAAGTGACAAAAAGTCTTCAACTTCTGGCACTCCCACTGGCTCCGAGATCCATGGCCGTCGTCTTGTCTCCGTCTAGATATAATTAAAACTAACTATTACAAATGGGCTTTAAATGGCACGCAGGCCTCCCAACTATTCTAATAATTAAAAATTACAAGAAGAGTTGTAAATGGCACGCAGGCCTCCCTTATAAAACGGATAAAATTAAAAACACAACCACGGGTCTAAAGGGTTTAGCTATGACTTGATATAATTAAACAAATTAAAATGCAATTAGATTTTAATAGGATAATTATAAAACAAAATTAATTTAAAAACGAATAAATTAATTTAATCCTGAATCGTTTTAAACCTTATCTGATAAAAAACGATTCTCATCTCGAAGTCTATCCGGAAACGAATCTTAATCGAGACCCGTTAACGATAAGCAATCGAAAGAACAACGATTTCGATTACCACCGATCCGCCAAAACGTGACCGTCGATCGGTGGATCTCCATTGCCGGCGACGATGATGACGAAATTGCCACCACCGCCGCCCGTACCATTGTTCATCGCCGGCGGCAGCAGCGGCTCGAGAGCCACCACCGCCGCCTGTCGGTTTTTAGCCGTGGCCGACACCACGTTCACCGCAGCAAACAACCACCGCTACCATTGGCAACAGCAGCGGTTCGCACCACCACTGCCGCCGTGGTCGCGCGGTGGATGGAATACGCAATCGCCGCCACCATCTCAATCGATGGCGGCCGCAGCCACCACCGATTGGATTATCAATCCATTGGCGACAGCAGCAGCTCCGGGCCACCACCGCCGCCGTGATCGGCCGATTAACAAAACCCATCGACGCCACCACCACCACATACGGTGGTGTGGTGGTCGTCACTTGATCGAACCGGCGCCGCTGTCCGGCGGCTTTGTTTCTTAATCGACACCACCGCCACCACAATCGGTGGTGCGGTGGTGCTTCCCATCCATGGTCGACGCCGCCACCACTTACGGTGGTGCGGCTGGCGGTTCTTGTTGCGATGACAGCCGGCGACCACCACACTCTGTGGTGTAGCCGGCTGGTGGTTCGGTTCTCCGGCGATCGGCCTGGAGGTCCGGCCGGTTAACAGCCGCCGTTACACCGCAGATCGTCGTTACGTCAGGTTTACTAAAAATCGAATTTTTAAAACGAATAAAGCAACGATTTAATAAAACCTAATTATCCAACAAACAGTCTAAACCTGATCTGTTAGGTTTAGGAAGTGGCTCTGATACCACTGTTGGGAATTGATGCGTATGAACGCGCAGCGGAAAAACAAAACAAGAAACAATTCCCAAGAACAGATCCAATCCTAACCTTTACAGATACAATTTAGTGAGGTTTGACGATTTACCTTATGTGATTAATTTTCCGGAAGGCTTGTAAGGGATACACCGCTACTGACACCGATCGAGATAGTTGCTATACCACCACCCTGGATTACCCGGAAAAACGAATGCGAACCTCCTTCTCTTGGAAATTCGGCGCCGGTTTTTAGGGGAGAGAGAGAGAGAGAGAGAGAGAGAGAGAGAGAGAGAGAGAGAGAGAATTTTCTGAGTTGTAGGATTAAAACTGAATTGTTGTCCATCTACTGATAAACCCTTAACCCTTTATTTATATGGATAAAACTTAGCAGAGTTTTATTCCTTATAAGATTCTTTGGTAATTATCTCCAAATATAATTTCCATAATTAATTAATTCATCTAATTAATTAATTCATCTAATTAATTAATTTATAAATAGTTTAACTAACTATTTATTTTAACTCTCTCATTAAATAATTAATAAACAATTAATTATTTCTCATGTAATTCAAATGTTCTCATTTTGGCGTGCAGCGGTGTGACCTACTAGTGTCTTATAACATTGGACACGGTAACCCTGTTACTGTCTCGCACATAATCCTAACAAATAGACCCACTAAATAAAAACAAACTAAAATGCCGACCCGTGACCCGAATGGTAAACCACTAACCCGTAAACGAAACCCGATTAAATAAACTATTAACCTAACAATATATACAACTTTTCGTCGGTCTTTTTTTCATGGGTTTCTCTTTTGGGTTGTGAGTACTCACCATGACAACAAGAGGAGAACCGTACATAGCTACTAACGCTATAAGTCCCACGCTTCCAACGAGCTCTTTTCTTTTATGGTGGTCATGCAATACGTATGTTGAGATGAGTGCAGTGATGGAGAACATAATTATTGTTGGATGCAAAATCGGATTGTATCCGAGATCACAAGTTGGTGCTCAAAGTGAAGACAAAGGCAAAGTCAAAGTTGTTAATAAAGTCAAAGTTAGTTGTTTGTTTAGTTGATTTTATATGTTCTTTGTAATAGTTTTGTAATAATAGGGTAGAAAGTGTAAATGTTGTAAAGTGTGAGGGTTTAGGTGTTTGGGTATAAATACTCAATGTGATGTCATTTTGTTGTGTGAATCAAGTACGTGCTGAATTGTAAAGTGAGAATGAGTTGAGAGAGTTAGTGCTTAAGTGTGTGTATTCTTGGTGTAACTACTATGTGTAACAAATTCTTCAAGATCAATGACATTTGGCTCTGGTTTAAGATAAAATAAAAATAAAAATGGTTTAAGATGATTGATCAACTGCAATCCCACATCACAAAAATAAAAATGGTACGTTTTTTTTTTCCTTTTCTCTCGCTGGTTTAAGATGAGTATATATCGTTCTTGCAATTGCATGCACTGGAGTTACTCATTAACGAATAGATATATACCTTTTGTTTACGTGAAGCAAACCATATGAAAATGGTGATGAAGGAGAGCTCAAGAAGGATACCGAGCCCGTTAATGGTGATCATGGGGATATTCTCCCATTCATGACTTACAACAGGCAAGCCATACCAAGTGTACATCAAGCAATTCAACAGGGAAATGATGTAAGGTACAGATGAGAACTCTTCTGTGCTTTTCTTCCTTATAACCCTTGCAAAAGTCCATCTTACCAAGAAACAAACACAAAGTAACTTCACATAAGTTCGAAAATTTATCTCAACTATTTTTATTTATTTATTTATTATCATCATATGAAACACTGTTAGTTTTATCTTACATGGGGGCAACATAAAGTAGAAAGGAGGAAACATTTCTTGCACAAAAAAAAAACAAAACATTTTCTTTCATAAGTAGTATGTTTAGGCTCATATGTTCGTCCAAATGAGAAAAGATGACGAAAAATGTTATTTGAAAAGGATCGAAGAATACCCATGAATCCTACAGCCAATCGCAATATGTTGTTATTTATGTTAGTTCACTTATATATTTTAGAGTGAATTACACTTTTGGTCCATGTGGTTGTCACCTTTTTTCAACTTTGCTCCCTAAAACAAACTAATATCAAGAATAGTCCCTGAGGTTGCCACTTTGTTTCAATTTTGGTCCCTCGAACTAACTTCTGTTAAAAAACTCCGTTAAAGGAGGGGTATTTTGGTCATTCCATAATTTTATTTACTCTCTCTCATATATATATATATATATATATATATATATATATCTTATCTTCATCATCTTCATCTTTAGTTCTACCACCACCACCACCTACCACCACCACCACCACAGCCACCACTGTCACCAAACCACCACTGCCACTAAACCACCACATCTTTAGTTCTCCGGCGACCCCATCAAGGCCTCCGAGATCCACATCAACTCCTTAACCTCCATAACCCTCTCTAACGCCAATCTCTCCGGATTCATCCTAAAGCATTGGAATCCCAAGCTCACCTACATGGATTTCACCCAAAACAGCCTCAATGGGACCATACCCACATCATTAACGCTCTTGGAAAGCCTTAAGTTGTTGAATTTATCTTCGAATCAACTCACTGGAGAGATACCCAACTCGTTTGGCGACTTGATTTCTCTTCAGAATCTCTCCTTATCTTCAAAGTAGCTCGTTGGAGAAATTACCGAATCTGTGTCCACCATTTTCGAGATTGGTGCATTTGGATCTGGGTCGAATCGGCTAAACGGTACGATCCCCATATCCATCTCGAATATGAAGGGGTTTTGGTGGTGATTTAGGGAAGATGAAGAATATGGGAGATGAAATTGATGGGGGCGGTGGTGGTGTGGCGTGGCTGTGGTGAAGATGGTGGTGGTGGTGGTGATGGTGGCTGTGGTGGTGGTGGTGGGTGTGGTGTGTGGCTGATTTGGGGAAGATGGGAGATGAAATTGATGGTGTAGTGGTGGTGGTGTGGCTGTGGTGGAGATGGTAGTAATGAACTTATCATACACACTTTTAAAAAACTTATACATATTTAAAAAACTTATAGAGAGAGAAAATTTCATATATCCTTATTAAACCTTATAAAACTTAGAAAAACTTATCATACGCACTTTTAAAAAAACTTATAAAAATTGTGTAAACAAAAACTTATAAAAAACTTATACACATTTAAAAAACTTATAAAACTTAGAGTAATTACGGATTTGGCGAAAATTGCGGATTTGGTCCTTCAACTTCATTTATTACACGGATGGTCCCTATGGTATGAAGATTCTTACGGATTTGGTCCTTGAGGCTGACGGACGTCTATTTCTCTCCGTTAACCCATATCACATGCGATGCACATGAGGGCATTTTAGTCCATCTCTATTTTCTTCTCTTTCCCCCTTTCCCTCTCTTTAACCCTTATACACAATTAAACCCTTCTTCAACCTCAGAAGCAAACGCCATTTACACCAAACCTTCATCATCAAGACAAAACCTTCATCATCCAGACAACATGTGGTTGATTCGTCCATCAGACCTTCCTATTAATCCTTACGAAGATTATGGTACGATTTCTGTCTTCTTTGTCTAAATTTTGTTTTTGCTCTGTTTACATACATACATGCTCTGTTTTTGCTATAAAAAAATTGATATTGCAGTGCAATACCCAAGATTAATATCATTTAAGGTTCATCATGGTGGTGTATTTACTAGAAGTCCAGGAAGGGAGTATGTCACTGGTAAGGTTAACTATGTTGATGTAATAGATGTTGATGAACTTAGCGTTCATGAAATTGATTCAATGATGATAGAGCTAGGTTATGATTCTGAGCAGATAATGTATTATCACTTTATGATACCAGAATCTGACCTAGACTTTGGGCTTCAAGCTTTGGGCAGTGATCCTGATATTCTAAATTTAATGAAGTATGCAGATAAGTTTAAAATAATAGATGTATATATTGAACATGGTAAGACCAACTTGGACACTTATGAAAGGTCTTGTAGTCAATCTAAAGTTGTGATTCAGGAGGTCCTAGATGATAATTCTCCACAACAGAATATGGAGTTTGTCAATTCATCTATGGTTGGTACTTCCACAGTTAGTAAGAGAAACCTCCTCCTTGAATGGACTGAACCATTTGAAAAGGAAAATCTTAGTAAAAAGGTTGGTATTGAAGAAAACATCCAACACAGTGCGAGCAATACACAAATGTCTACTAATGAGGCCACTACAAAAGTGAATGTTAATCATGGATTCAATGAGGAAAACAAAGGCAATATTGACATTCAAGATGATTTCTTTGATGGTATAACTTTTGACATTGATGCCTTTGACATTTTTGGAGGTGTTAACAAAGACAATCTTGGAGGTGTTAACAAGGATAATGTTGGAGGTGTTAAGATGAGCAATGTTGGAGGTGTTAAAGGTAAGGGCAAGGTTCAGTTTGAGGAACAAGTGCATACTGATGATGCAGAAGATGAGGAGTCTGACTTTGATGATATAACCATTGACATGGATAAGTTTGAGAGTGGTGAGGAATTTGAATATGAAACAGGTAGGAGAAAGGCAATGCACAAGCTGAAAAGGGATCATCAACAGAAGCAAACATATTTTTATGTTAGTTAACAGTTTGGAAGTAAGGCAGATATAAGAGAAGCAGTTACAGAGCATTCAGTAAAGACAAGAAGGGATCTTAGTTTTTAAAAAAATGACAAGACAAGGATGAGAGTGATATGCAAAGGAAAGGTTATTCAAGGGGGGGGTACAAGTGCTAATGGGCCTGGTGGGCCTAATGGTGATAATACAGATAATGTCCCAAAATGTCCTTGGGTATTGCTTGTGTCCATAGAGAATAAAGAAAAGACCTGGACTGTGAAGACCTACAAAGACACTCACAAGTGTCTATAATCAAGGCATATGAGGCAATGTACAGCTACATATCTCTCTAAACAAGTTGAAGAAACCATTGTTCCCAACCCTGATATACCAATGAAGGCTTTGGTAGATGGCTTAGCTAAGAAATATGAGCTTCGTGTCCACAACATGAAAGCTTATAGAGCAAAGGCAATTGCGTTAAAGAAGGTAAGAGGGGACTATGCTGAGCAATATGAACAGTTGAAAGACTATGTCTTGGAACTTCAAAGAGGCAACCCAGGTACCACAGTCAAACTAGGTCTAGAGGAAGTGAACAACCCAGATTCACCAACAAGACAATTCAAACGCATATATGTTTGTATTGGTGCACTTAAGGCTGGATTCAAAGCATGTGGAAAGGATTTGTTAGGTCTAGATGGATCTTTTATGAAAGGACCTTATCCCGGACAGATCTTGACAGCTGTTGGGTTGACCCAAACCAAGGTATATACCCCTTAGCATATGCCATAGTAGAAGCTGAGACACCAGATTCTTGGACATGGTTCATGGAATGCTTGGGTGATGACCTAGATTTGACAACAAATTCCAATTTCACCTTTGTTAGTAACAGGCAAAAGGTATGGCAGTTTAATAACATTCATTAAATGCATGTTTTATACTGTTAATAAAATGTTAACTTGTTTACCTTTATGATTGAAGGGCATTATACCAGCATTGGCAAGGGTGTTCCCATGTGCAAAACACAGGTTCTGTGTTCGATACCTATATGAAAACATGAAGAAAAAATGGAAGGGAAAAGTGTTTGAGGATCAATTGTGGAAATGTGCAACAGCACCAACACTTCCACAATTTAGAAAATGCATGGATGACATGAAAGCTTTGAATAAAGGTGGTTATGAATGGTTACAACAGATTTCAGCTGTCCATTGGTCAAGAACACACTTTACAGGTAAAATTATTTACACTTCATACTTTACAGATGTAGAATTATTCATATTTTCATAATTAAACCTATTTACACTTGCATTGTATGTTTTCTATACAGGTAGACCTCACTGTGATGTTCTATTGAACATGTGTGAAGTCTTCAACTCCCAACTTATAAATGGTCGTGACAAACCCATCATTACAACATTGGAATATGTGAGAGAGTACCTGATGAAGAGAATTGAACATGTAGGGAAAGTGATTGCAAGGTGTGATGGTCCTCTAACACCTACGGCCACATCAATTTTCGACAAGATTAAGGCAGAAGCTTCACAGCTTGATGTTGTATGGAATGGTGGAGACGAGTATCAAGTGTCTGGATATGGCATGAACGGTGTGTGGTTAATTCAAGGCTTAAGGAATGTACATGTAGGAAGTGGGAATTGATAGGAATACCATGTAGGCATGCTGTTGCTACAATTTGGTATATGGCAGTTAATGGAGATGATGTTGGCTTACCTGAATCATGGGTTCATGCTAGTTACACTTTAGAAACTTGGAAGAAAGTTTATGAGTTCAAGGGTGGACCTCTCAATGGAAGGAATTATGGGCCAAAGATGATTGTCCATTAAAGCTAATTCCACCAATTCATCACACTCAGGTCGGTAGACCAAAGAAGAAGAGAAAGAAAACTACTGAGGAGTTAAGCCAGCCTGTTAAAGGATCCAAACTTTCAAAAGTTGGAAAGACTGTCAGTTGCACAAAATGCAAAAAAAGGGGCCACAACTCCAGAAGTTGTAAAGGACAAGAAGATAAGCAAGTTTGATATGGTGCTTTTAGGTTGATTAGTTTAATGTCTTTTGGGTTTAAGTCATATGAACTTTTCTGTTTGTTTTTGTAAGTCATATGAACTTCTTTTGCATGTCCTTTTGTGGTTGATAAACTCATATAAACTTTCCTTTTGTATGTATGGTATGTTTAATGAATGATCATTGAAACAGATCCTCTTATGGTCATATTAACTTCCTTTTGTATGTAAGCTATTTTGAATGAATGATCATTGCAACAGGTAATGTTATGGTCATATGAACTTCCTTTTGGTTTCAATTTGCATTGCTTTTGCTGTTTGCATTGCTTTTGCCAAACATACAAAACACAAATTACATTAAGACATGAGAAACACCACATGACAAACGTTAAGACATGACAAACACCACATGAAAAACACTAAGACACACTGGTTTCATATCTTCTCCACATTCAACACAATCTCGTAGCCAGCACTTGTTCCATGACACCTTGCTGGTTCACCGAGAGTTAACTTCAGCCAACTGTTCCTAGGTATGTTGTATTCTTCTCTAATGTGCTTAAAGGTAGGGGTGTGCACGGTTCGCTTTGGTTCGGTTTTGGGGTAAAACCGAAACCAAACCGAAATTTTCGGTTTTTAGAAAAACCAAAACCAAAACCAATCGGTTTTTTCGGTTTTCGGTTTTCGGTTTGAAGTTCGGTTTTTGGTTCGGTTTTTGGTTTTTGATTCGGTTTTTGGTTTTTGATTCGGTTTTCGATTTTCAAACCAAAAAACCAAAAACCAATTTTCTGAAGTTGTAGCCATTCTTCATCTTTAAAGACAACATCTTGCTTGAGATTATCATGTTATACATCACTATATTTACACCTAAATGTCTATAGAAAAGATCTTTACTTAGCTTACAGTCCAATGTTGAAATAGAAGGCTTTTCCATCTTATCCATGTTCAAATTTTCATTACCTGCAATCAATTTGGAATTTGAACTTCGAAGTGGCTGTCGATTTGAAGAAGGGAAGGAATCAATTTGGAATTTGAAGTAAAAACTGAAACGAAGGAGGCGGTTAGGGTAAAATTAGTAGGGTGAGGTGACATTAGAAATTAAATTAGTAGGAGTATAACAAGTTCGGTTCGGTTCGGTTTTTGATCGGTTTTTTTGAAACGTAAAACCAAACCAAACCGAAAAAATCGGTTTTTAGAATTTTAAAAACCAAAACCGTCGGTTTTAGTATTGGTTCGGTTTTTTCGGTTTGGTTTTTTTGGTTTTTTTTCGGTTTTCGGTTCGGTTTTGGTTTTTCCTGCTCACCCCTACTTAAAGGGTCCTCTGATGACCACATGATCAGTTAGAATTTGTTGTCCTCGTCTAGCATCGCCATTGACATACATGTCCATGTGGTATCGTACACCTTCGATTACGAATAAGCACCTACGATAATAATGCAAGTTGTGCATCCGCACAAAAGCCGCATGAATGGTCTGGAAAAAATAGTGACATAGCTATAAGGCCAACCACAATGGTGCCAATGGTACCAATTGGTACCAGCTGCCATCTCAGCGCCACGTCAGCTTTCCAATACCTTACCAATTCATCATCTATGGTACTAATTGCTACCAATATCTTTTTTTTTAAATACTAAAATAATTAACAATTCACAATAAATTAAAATTCAATATATTAAAATTAATAAAAATATAACATTTAATTTAAAAATTACGAAAAAAAATAAAAAATTATGACAACGTTAAAAATTAAAAAACCTAGCTACTAGATAGGAGGTCATCCGTGTTTTTTTGTGCATCCGCTCCTTCTCTTTTAACATCACTTCCAAAGCCGCTCCCGTAAGATGGTCGTGCGGTTGCATGTAAATTTGGAAGTCCGCACTCCTTGAATGGCCGGTTGCATGAGTTCCATATACGCGCCTTGTTGCATGGGCGCTTGTTGCATCGGTTGCGTGAGCAAGTGCAAAAACGAGCCTTGTTGTTGGGGGTTTGACACAGTTTGCGAAACCCATATTTGCGTAGGGGTGGGGAGAATCCGCCGGTCGGGCTAGGCATTTGGGGAATATATCCCCCTGAGGTGTTCGGCATTTGGATATTCGGGAGCCTCGATTGCGAACGGTTGGTATTGCTCGGGGTACCTTAATGATCCATGAGAATAGAGAGATTGAGATATGTATTGAGATTGAGAGATTGAGATTTGGGTTGTGATTGATATATATATAGCCGTTACCTCCTCTCTCTCTTCGTTGAACCCGATACTGGGGTGCCGTGCCGGTCACCCTCGACGGTGTTGCCAAGGGTACCGATTCGGTACCGATGCCTTCACAGCCCCATAGCGGATGGCCTAAGTTGTTGGTACCATATTAACAAAAAGGAAGTTTCTTTCATGATGAAGCTTGTATAAACTTACCAACCGCCCATTCTTGCCGATGTGAGTTTCAAATTGTAGGGTAAAAGAACGATCAGCAGCCATGGTTTAATTAAGGTAATGAAAAGCAAGGTAATGAGAAGCAATGGTTTAAGCATGTGTGAGAACTAAGCCCATTCTTCCCTCATATTTATAACACTAAAGTGTTTGATCAGCTACTAGGGAAATGAGACCATTTAAAAAAGACAATTCAAGTGTAAGACTTGCAGACCATTCAATAAGACTATTGAATCAGCTACTAAGCTCTATTGAATCAGACCATTCAATAAGACTTGCAAACCATTCAATAAGAGTTGCAGACATGTGCATTCATTCTAGATCATTCAATATACAGTATTCAATATACAGTATTCAATATACACATTGTTCAATAAAAGCTGCCAAAAGGGTGTCCACTTGCATCCAGTACAAAACAAAAAAGGTATGACATTTAATACACATCCATTGCATTTCATAAAACATTGAAGTTACAGTACATTACAAGACAATACAGTGTGCTACAAAAACTATCCAACTGCAAACTAGAATTATTTTCATCCTTCGAGCCTCCACGGTTTTTTCCTTATTTGGTCTTCAAGAGAGTTCCTTGACCTTAGTAAACCTAGTATGACCACCACAGATCGAGCACACATCGGTGGATCAACCCAACCAACAAACGGACAAGTGCTTCCCTGTAAATATTAATGACGTGAGAAGAGAAGAAACCAAAATACATAGTAAATTTAGAGTTTCTTAAACATAGAAAGCTTACAGTTCGTGAACATGAGTAAAATCTTCGACCTGGGTTTGCATTTGTCCACGCGGTACGAACAATGGTCTGTGCACCACAGTAGCACAACATCTTCAACCTTCGAATTTGAGAGGAGATTCGATAAATTTGAGAGGAGGGTTTAATTTGAGACGAGGGTTTTGGATTTTTGGTTCTGAGGTTGAAGAAAGAAAGGGTTTAATTGTGTATAAGGGTTAAAGAGAAGGAAAGGGGGAAAGAGAAGAAAATAGAGATGGACCTCATGTGCAACGGAGAGAAATAGACGGCCGTCAGCCTCAAGGACCAAATCCGTAAGAATCTTCATACCATAGGGACCATCCATGTAATAAATGAAGTTTAAGGACCAAATCCATAATTTTCATCAAACCTTAAGGACCAAATCCGTAATTTAAAACTTATAGAGAGAAAATTTCATATATCCTTATTAAACTCTTATAAAACTTAGAAAAACTTATCATACACACTTTTAAAAAAACTTATAAAAATTGTGTAAACAAAAACTTATAGAAAACTTATTCTTTTTTTGAAAAATATAAAAAACTTATTCTTATTAAACCTCACAAAAACTTATAGAGAAAATTTCATATAATCATACACATTTAAAAGAAAACTTATAAAAATTTTGTCTTGCCAAATAAACAATAAATATACCAACAAAACTTATAAACACTTGCCAGTAAATTAATCATAACAAACATACACTTTTAAAAACGACCACCTTGATAAGGGGAAAAGAATCACCACCAACTTGAGCCGACAAACACACGTGTTAAAAACGACAAAGTTTTAAACACTTTGATTAAACAAAGACTTGTTGTTGAGATTGGTCCCCACTAATTTTTAATTAAACTAGCAAAGAAGAGAGGAGATGAAGAGGAGATGTCTTTGTCTTATGAGGATACTTAAGTAGAATTTAGGGTTAGGGTTTCATGGGGATGCGACAAGTGGGTGAATCAGGAAGGGGCACGTCAGGGTGGTCCGCTATTCGGGGGTGGAAGGGTAGCGGCCGGGTATTACATGGCGAACAGATGGCGCACATTGGGTATGAAATGGACCAACGGGAGAGTGGAGTAGGCGTGAGGTGGCATGGGTTGCTCTTCGCGGCCGGGTTGGTAGCACCCCGACCAAAATTCACCGGAAACAGTTGTTTCGCCGGACAGCGGATGCCAGCGCCGGATATGGTATTTCATTTAAAAACAGTAAACAAAGATATATGGCATACCTTTTATCGATCAGTAATGAATGTGAAGCTGGAATCCCTACTCAAATCCAAATCATCTTGCAAGATCTCCAAAAACCAAGACCATGAGTCAATAGTCTCTACAACTCAATAAGCTAGTGGGTAAATGCCTTGATTTGGGTCAACTCCCACTGAAGTACGAATCTGTCCTGAATAAGGCCCTTTCATGAAGAATTCATCTAGACCAAATAACCCTTTTCCAATTGCTTTGAACCCTTGCTTCAAACCACCAATATAGATCCTTTTGAATTCTCTTGTTGTGCTACTCAGATTACACTCAACTTCAACTTGTAGCTTCACTGTTGTGTTCGGGTTAGATTTCTGCAAATCTAACACATAATCTCTCAACTTTGCATATTGCTCAGCAAAGTCCCAACCACTTTTTTCATTGCAATCTCTTTTGCCCTATAGGCTTTCATGTTTGACACACCAAGCTGGTACTTCTTCTTTAGACCTTCAGCCAAAGCTTTGAGTGGAATTTCTGAATTAGGAACTATGGTTTCTTCGACCTGCTTAGAGAGGAAAAACATTCGTGTGTATCAATGTAGGTCTTGACTACCCAATTTTTATCATCTTTGACTGTGAATATGTACAAAACCCAAGGACAGGTGGGCCAATTAGATGAAGACCTACTAGTACTTTTACCTTGACTTAAAGGCCCACCAGATGAAGGCACTCTAATTACAACTATCTTTCCTTTGCATTTTACTCTTAACCTTCGGCCATCGTTTTTTTCTAACCACAAATCCCTCATTGTTTTAATTTAATGGCTGGTAATGGCATTTTTGGCATCTTCCTTGCTTCCAAATAGTTGACCAACATAAAAGTTTGTAGTCAAACTTTGTTTCCTTTTCTGTTTTCTCAACTTATGAAGGTTTCTCCTCCTCTCCATATCGAGTCCTCACCACTTTCAAAGTTAGAGTCATCCATATCTATAGTCTCTAAGTCTATATGATCAAAGTCAGAGTCATCAAAAGTTTCATTTTTAGGTGCCACCTCTATCTGCATTTTTGTGTTATGTGGTGGTATGTCCGTATGCAAATTACCATCTCTTTCACCAAATAAACTATAAAAAGGGTCAGAGTCTTCAAGATGATCATCAAGCACAAGTTGTTCATCAAACACATGTTGCTTTTGAGTGGATGGTGATGGTTTCTCAATCAATGGTTCATCAACCCTATTTTCACAAGACCACTCTATAAACAATTTCTTCCGAACCGATGACACTTTCCTACCATCAGATTCCTGATCATCATGCAATTCTTCAATAACAACATTACTTCCATTAAGGGACTTTAAGTAGTTTGTCAAAGCAGTCATCTTATCTTCAATGTACACATCTATCACATTGTACTTAAATGTACACTTTAACAACTTTCTTTATCATCATTTCCTAAAGGTTCATGACCAAAGTTTTGGAACCATATAAGTGACATTACATATGTTCAGCCCCTTTGTACCTTAACATCAACACCATATGGTTGATTTCATGCACATTTAACTCATCACAGTCTATTAAGTCAACGAAATCCATCTTACCATTATTGTACCTCCTAACCGGCCATTTGGTAAAATACCCATCATGGTTGATCTTAAAAGACATTAAATTCACATAATGTGCTGCAAAAAAAATTCATCAACTCCTCCATAATCGAACTTATAAACGAAGTCATACAAAAACTCAAAAAAGGTGGTAGAAGTGTACCATAAACGAACTCCATATCAAAATACTCCATCCTTTTTCGCAAATTCTATGATTTTGTGGTCATTGTAGTTAATTCTTACCATATTATAAAGCGGGAAGATGAAATACAAGAAGAATTGAATAAGGGTTTTTAATTTCAATTGGGTTTTTTCTTCAAAAGCATACAAGAGTAGAAGAGCGAATTGACAAATTTGCCCTCAAGTGCTATGCATGTGAGGTGACTTAACGACAAAAAAGAAACAACAGGTTGAGCTGAAGACCAAAACCAAAACAAACTTTAAAACACAGGAACCAAATCCATAATTATTAAAATATAAAGACCAAATCTATAAAAAAAGTGTCAAACCACATAGAACAGATCCGTAATTTACTCTAAATAAAACAACATAATAACATTCTCATAATTAGTTGCCTTACTTTCTTTGGCAAAGTGAAATGACTTGCATTCAAAAAATACCAACTTCCATCAAAATACCTAATAGTATAATAGTATGTACGTGCTATTTTATTTGATTTATATATAAGCACCACTTCACATTCTTTTATTTGATTTGAAAAAATACCAACTTCCATCAAAATACCTAATAGTATAATAGTATGTATGTGCTATTTTATTTGATTTATATTAAAGTACCACTTCACATTCTTTTATTTGATTTGAAGGTCATTTCCTAATCTAGAAATTAGAATTGAGGTAGTAGATTTAAAATGTGCTTTAACTAAACAAATATGAATTGACTACTATTCTCAAAGGTAGACAACCTTGTGAGCAAAGTTTTTTCTTTCACTAAATTTGTTTTCCATTCCATTTTTCAAAGTCTTTGTCTATTTACTGACCCAGTATTCAAAGAATCAAAACAACCTATTATATAATGATAGTTGTAGAAGGAACTAAATGGGCAAAAAACTCGTTTTTGAACATCTGAACAGCAAATGTACTTTACGATTTTAAGAGGCGAATACCAAAAAAAGGCTTTTTACCGACCAAATGCATAATTCACAACTTAGAAAACAGAAATAGCATAAACAAAAACCAAAAGATCGTAATTAATAAATTCTAAACAACAAGGGAAAAAAACAAATTATTAGCAAGAGATAGACCATCGTAGTATGCTTGATAAAATATCTACCAAGTTAATGCAAACAAAAAACACATCACAATTTGCTTAAAAATGTAATATCAATCTCAGGCTTCAAACACTCTAAAAATTTGGTATCTGCTCAGGCTTATGAATTTTAATCTCATTGATTCCTTCGTTAAAAGAAACCTCTGAAGTCTGACATGTGATTGAATTCATAATTCATCAAAGCAACCAATTTATCTTGAAGAACAAATCATATGCATAACAAAATTGTAACAAAAAATCAAAATAAAGCAAATATAAACTTCAAAATAACAAACAAAATCTAGATGAAATTGATAAAACAAAAAAGATATAAAAATGACACAGAGAAAATTAGAGATCAGAGTTTGGTTAATAAGTTGTCGGTCACGGTAAATTCAGAAACACGGACCAATTGATTCATCGTCATTTCTCTAAATTCACAAACAATAACAAAACGAAAAACAAAATGCTACTTATGATTGTGAAATCAATGCGCAAAGATCTAGAAGCTAAAAATCGGGAAAATGTTCATCATCAGAGACTTAAATACTAGTAATCACGACCAAATTGTCGATCATTTTGTTGCAGTTATCTTTCTCATCATCTGATGAACACAACAGCAACCGCTTACTCAACATCCTTAACAGAATCATACATAAAACAACTTCAAAATAATCCAAAAAACTAAGAAAATAACTTGAATTGATATACCTACAGTGCTGCCATTGGGGTTTTTAGAGAAATCCTAATCTGTGAGCTATGGAAAACCCAAAAGGTAGAATTTATAAGTTCAGTCAGAATAAAAGCCCTAAGCAAAAAATGGGCTTTGGCACATCCTAAATGGCTAATTGAACAGGTAACAACTTACATGTTAACTACATTGATAGTTAAGGATAGAACACAAAAAGCTTCAAATATTTGTACAAAAACCCAGAACCCTTCAAATTTATATAAAACCCCCTAAAATAGAAAACTTCATACAAAAACCCAAAAAAATTATACTGAAGTTTCAAACATACATTTTTTTAACAAGCAGAATTAACAACCAAATCCAGATCCTATGAAGAACTTTAAATCAACTTTCTAGTTATAAAAAACCCATATGAAAGAATATGTTAATATGATTTAATTAAAGCAAATGAGAATATACTTTGGTACAAGTTAGAAACAAATAAAATCAACATAAGGTATCTATAACCTACTCCTAATTAATTGAGTGATTTTGATTATTCTTATTAAATAAGAACAACAAAAATCATACAACCAATCATATAAGAGTTGCAAATAACTTATATTGATCACATTTATCTAACTTCCTAAAAAAACTACTCTTTTGTTTGATTGTATATCATGTAACATTTCACATTCTTTCAAATGTGCTAGCTGGCATCCAAATAGTGAATTTGAAAGTTAACATAATCTAAAATCATCTATTTTAAACAAATCTCAATTTGCTATTAGTCTAGTGGCAAATAATCATATGGATGGAGTTAATTCTATCAATAAAATTTAAACATCTATTCATAGACCAAATGCATAACTCACTCTTCTATAAACAGAAATAGAATCAAATTAAAAAACAAAAGATAGTAATACATAAACTCAAAACAACAGCACTCTCAAAATTTGACATCTGCTCAGGCTTATGAACTTTAATCTCATTGATTCCTTTGTTAAAAAGAAACCTCTGAAGTCTGACATGTGATTGAATTCATAATTCATCAAAGCAGCCATTTATAACAAAGATAATTCAATCAAAAAATTAAAATAAACAAAATAAAAATCAGAATTGAGATAAAATCGATAAGAACAGAAGATTTCGAGATCAGAGTTTGGTTAAAAAAGTTATCAGTCAAATTAAATTCAGAAACACGGACCAATTGATTCATCCTCATTTCTCAAAATCCATCAATATTTCTCGAATCAAATCAGAATAACAAACAAAATCGAGATGAAAAATGAAGAAAAAAAAAAGAAGAAATTTGGAGATCAGAGTTTGGTTAAGATGTTGTCGGTCACGGTAAATTCAGAAACACGGACCAATTGATTCATCGTCATTTCTCCAAATCCATGAACAATTATCAAGTGTTAAAAAAAAACAAAAAGCTAAATACGATTTTGAAATCAAAATAGCAAGATCGATAAGCTACAAATTGTTGATCATCAGAGACTTAAATACTAGTAATCACGACCAAATCGTCGATCATTTTGTTGCAGTTATTTTTCTCATCATTTGATGAATTCTAAAAAACACGAATTCCATACAGAAAACGAATTCAAAATAATACGAGCAATTGAAGAAAAAATTGAATCGATATGATACCTGCAGCAGCCGCAATGGAGGTTTAGGGTTTAGATAAACCCTAATTTTCTGTGATGAATGGAGAAGAAGAACCTGGGAGGTGGGTTTTATAGGCGTAATTGTAATAGAAGCCCTAAGAGAAATTGGGCTTTTTGGCCCATTGGAAACGGCTAATTGGGGAAACAACTTAAATCACAACTACATTAACAACATAAGAATATATATACTGCTCGGTGTTTAACTGGTTACTCTTTCTTGCGTTTTTTTTGCATAACAGGTTATAATCGTATCCGACATTTTTCAAAAAAAAATTAGTCATTTGTTAGTTGTTAGATATGATCTTTTTTTTTGTTTTGTTTTTTCATACTACTTTTTTTTTGCATTATAAAATAGCAAACACGTTGTAAATAAGTTGTGTGGTGTATGAGTTAGGCAACAAGTTACATCAGGCAAACAATTCTTGTTATATGGAATGTCTTTTTTTTAATATAACTGATGTAATTATTTGGAAAGTATAATAAAATGTATTTTTGACCCAATGCTTGTGGTGTAGCGGTAAGGTCTGTGGACTGTGGGGGATGTGGATGGTATCTCATTCACTCCAGGTTCGAATACTTTCGTGTGCATCTTGTGGCCAGGCTTAGGGGCTGTTTACTTGCTCTAATTGGGTAAGAACTGACTTGGGTAAGAGCACTGACTCGGATAAGTACTAACTCGGGTAAGTATAGTTTAGGTTAGAGTGTTTACCAAGTGTTTTTGATAAGTGCTTACCGACCAAAAAAATTACCATTTTAACCCTTTTGCAATTATATGTTATAAAATATAATGATTCATTACTTTTTAAATAAGAAAATATTATAAAACAAAATAATTTATTATATTTTAAAGGGTAATAATTGTTTTTTCAAATAAACTAATTCCTAAAAGATATATCAGTTAATAGAAAAAATATCACTTTTTATATAATTAATTAATTTTTAAAATATAAAACTTATGTGAAACCCTAATTTTTAACTGAGAAGAGCCGCCACCCTCCATCCTATCTCATTCTCCTCCCCTTCCCCCATCGGTGCCTTCGTCGTCTACCACCCGCCACCAATGCTACCCCGCCGCCGCCACTCCGCCACCACAGTCGAACGTCGCCACCAACGCCACCCCGCTACCACCATCGAACGCCACCACCACCCTGTTACCACCGTCGAACGCCGCTGCCACCATCAACATTGAACGCAGCCACCACCACATCGTCACCACCGTTGAACGACGCCGCCGCCACCACCAACATCGAACGCAGCCAACCCCACATCGTCACCAGCGTCGAACGCCGCCGCTACTACCAACAACTTCGCACGCAGCCACCACCACATCGTCACCACCGGCGAACGCCACCACCATCACCATCACCAAACGCCACAGAGGGTTCGTGAATGGAGGGGTAGACGTTGGAAAGTTGAAAACTGACCCGGGTAAGTGCAAATTTGATGCTGGCTGGGTAAGATTTCGATCAGCACTTTAGTCAGATTTCGGTCAGATTTGTTGTTTAGTAAACAATCTGACTGCTGACCGAGACAGATATGCTGACCGAGTCAGTCGGGTCAGTTGCAAGTAAACAGCCCCTTAGTCTCAGACGGCCGAATTTTCAGTTCTAAATTGCCAAGGATGTATTTTAGGCGAAGCCTAGATGAACCATATCCAAAAAAAAGGTTCGAGGGATCTCACAAATGATAGGACCATTGTTACGATGCACTCTGCCATAGAGGACCAACTTGCAGATCTTATGACTAGACCTTTAAACTTTAACCAGTTCGAGAAGCTTTGGGGGTGCACTTGGTATTCAATAGTTTAATGTAAATAAATAAGTATTTTTACGCTCACGGTTTACCTAAAGCATTTGAGTAAAATTCGGCTATCCTGGGAATTGCGTTAAAAATGTTGCTACAAATTGAATTGGAGTTGGAGGATTGGTTATTTCAGTCAATTTCCCTTAAAATTATACTAATATACGGCAAAAGATCATGGAACTTGATAAGGATGCACAAAAACCCGATAGGGTGAACATAATTACACAAACTAAACCAAAATTCAGTCGGGTTATAAACTTCTTTAGATCCCGACATGGTTGGGTCTAAATGGAGTTGGAGTCAACCCAACCTGATTTGGTCAACGATAATTAAATAGTTAATAATTTAATACATCATATATCAAGTAATAAGAACCTAAATTCTGAACAAAAATCTATCAGTTTCGAATAAAAACTAAAGGTGTGAGATTTTATTCTAAAAAATGATTGGTGTTATAAAAAAACAGTTGATTCTAGGGAATTGTTCTGAAAAACCCAACGAACTTTCTCATCCTGATTGTTCAAGTCCTTGTACTTTTTCTTTTGAATGACTAAGGGGATGTGAAATTTTAATGACTTTAGGGAACTGGATTTTTAAATCCATTCCAATCACATATTCACGTTTGGGGGGGGGGGGGGGGATTTGAATTCTAAATCCACTCCAATCCCATGTTTGGTTTGTAGGATTCTCCGAATTTGAAATCCCTCAAACATAGGATTTTAAAATCCTCATAGGGTGGCTAGGATTTGAAGAGATTTCATAAGATTTGTATATACTAATGTTTTTAAAATATGTTAAAGCATCAACAGCGGTGGAACCTCCAAGAACCTCACTTACCATATTTTTTCCTACCACATCATTGTCATCTCAAAAAACCAAGAACCTCCTTAAAACTCTACAATGGAGGTTCTTATAAAAACCTCACTTCCCTCTACTTATTTATAATAATAACTTTTATTTTGTCTTGTGATTCTTATTTATTGGTTTTAATTGTGGCTACTTTAATTTGGGTGTATTTGTTATATGACAATTAATGAATAGACTTATATAAGTTAATCAACCTCCCTTACCTTTCATCTTGGTGACGTGGTAAGCAATCCTTTGACCAAAAGTAGAAAGGATAGTAAGGTCCTACGTCTTGGCCATAGATAGGGTGACTGGTATTTGGATTAATATCCATTTATTCAAGGTCGAAAGACCATCCGGTTGATAATCACAAGATAATCTTAGGGTGCTTTCGCTTAAATTCCTACAATAGTCATTGATCTCTTGCTTATGTTAAACATCTGAAAAGGTTTTCTTAAATAATCATAGTGAATACAATTATCTTTAAGTGTGTTTGTTTATCAGTTTTCCAATTTCTTGGTTAGGTTTATTATTACTTGTTAATCTTTTCTAAATCAAAATCCTTTTTCCAAATAGCAATCTTTTCTTAGATTAATTAATTAAATCTTTAGTGTTTCATCTAGTTTAACTGTTCCCAGTGGTAAGAACGATATCTGGACTTGCCTACACCATATTATACCCGATCAGGTACGCTTGCCTGTGAATGTGTGATAATTAGTTGGGTAATTTTAAAGGGTAAAACTTGGTTTGTTTTGGTTAATAATTTATATATATTTTTTCATGCATCAATAAGTAGCATTAAAAACTTTAGTGGACACTGTTTGAGTCTGATACTGAACCTTTGGCTCCACAATAATAGAAAGATCTTCTGTTGGATCACCCTTGTTGACCTCCTGTGAAAACGGTTTCGTTGGTTTGGGTATATCCTTAATTGGTACACTTACAGTTTCTTCTGTGGTTGGTTCGGGATCTGGTTCATAAACTTTGGTTTAGTAAAAATCTCTTCTTGTGGCTCAATCATGATGGTGATAATTTTTTCTTTGAATCTGTCTGGCAAGACGTCATCTTTTTTCGAGCAGTTTTTCCGAAATAGATGGTCGTTAGATTAAAGTCGATGCTGAGAGGAATCTTGACCGATTCACTATACATGTCCCTTCTTCATTGTCTAGTTTTATTGAGGTTGATATGATTGGTGAAGGTTGTGGTTATCAGGACGACGGTTGCGGTAAGAGATGTTGTGACCTCATCAAGATCTGCTTGGGCAAGTCGTGGTGACAGAGGTGCCATCTAAAAGGTTAAAAGACATGTAATTTGTGTTCTGGTACCAACTAACACAGTGGGGAATATGTGGAATAGATTGACAAACGTCAAACCTAGAAAACGTAAAACACTTAAGCAAAAGAACTAAAAAAATTGAGAAACTCTAATAACTCTAAAAGAGAATAACCGATTACAATCGAAAGCAATGAATCTTATTTATAGCCTAAACTAGAAAGATAAACTATGTAATGAAAATAATCTTAAATCTACTATGATAATAATCCTAGAGAATTATAGAAAACCAAATAATAATCCTAGATAATTATCGAAAAATAAATTAAGAAAGAAGCTAGATAAATCGTAAATACCTAACTGATAATTAAAACTAATTCATCATCTTTAACTAATAAAATATTTAAATAAACAGATAAAAACAATATCTTCAAGATTGATCATGTTGGTGATTTTAGTGTCACCAAGTTCGTTTTAGTGTCACCAAGTTCGTTTTAGTGTAATGGGACGTATGAGTTATCAATTGAGTCAAATATAGTTTTGATCAAGTTGTGAGGTGGGGAGTGCACGCTTGTATTTGAAACGAAGTTTGATCACGGTTTGGTTTAAGGAACACCTCATGTGTACCGAGTGTGTTGGCTTTTGGTTGGATTTCAATAACCAAAAGTGGTTTACTTCCAGAAGGATTTTCGTGACGCGAAGTTGGGGCTCGCTATGCGAGTGAACCCCTTGTCGAACCTCATGTTCTCGAGGTTGTGTACGCGACGTGAGAGAATCAAGTGACAAATATGGATTATTTCAGTAGGCAGGGCCGACCCTGAAATTTTAGAGGCCCTGTACAAAGAAATAAATGTGGCCCTACGAAATTGTTATTGTATTATGTATCAAATCTTTTAGTACTAAATTCAAAAATGTAAATATCTTTAACGTATGGAAGTATAAACTGTTTATAAGCAATATTCAATTAAATAAAAATAAAATTAACATTTACATCATTAAACTAACCTCAAAAACCTCCAATGAATCTTCATTACTTAGGCATTCCGATATCTGTTTGATAATAAATCGATGGATGGTTCCTCTTTGACCTTGAGCAACTTGTTCATCTTTTCTGTTTTCTTTTATGTTCAGAATAACCAGACCCAAATTTTCTAGTTGGAGCCATCCTATTTTATATAAAAATTAGTCAACCATTATTGGAATATATAAACACATATCGAAACCCTAATGCAACCATTTCAAATAAGGAAACAATAATTTGTCTTACTTCAGTATAGGTTCTTGTTAGTTTGTAGATTTAGATACTGATAAGAATATTAGATGTTTAGGGTGCGTTTGGTGCACTGGACAGGGTGGGACAGGACAGGACAGGACAGCCCTGTCCTACGTTTGGCGCGTCCCAACCTTGGACTAAGTAGAACACACTAGCACAAGACATGGGACAAGTGCGTCCACCCTCTTACCCATGGAACTAAGTGGAACAAGGATCTTATTGACCAAAATACCCCTAAAATAAGAAACCTAATTAAATATCCCTTCTTTTTTCTTCAACCGCTTTCTCCCAAACTCCATCTCCTCTTCGATTTCACGACCTCAGATCTACCACCCTCTCCGGCGATGTCCGACATCCGGCGACCTCCGCCTCCCTCTCCGGCGATGTCCGGCGACCTGCGGCTGCTACTTCCGGCGACAACTTATAGACTTTATCAATCAAACAGTATTATAAGGTTTTAAATTCTTTGTTATTATGCATTTAAATTGATTATTTATTAATAAAACAGTAAACAGCTCATCAGGGGTAAACTGGTCATTTTAACATGTTTTGGCTTGTCCCGTCCTATGTTGTTCTAACTTACCAAACGCTGGACACCTGTCCTGTTCTGTCCTGTTCTGTCCTGTCCTGTTCTGTCCCGTCTGCGTACCAAACGCACCCTTAATTCCTTTGGTATATACAATTAATCTTGTTAAACAACCACCGGTTTGCAAAAAGGTTTAGCTTTTACTGTGTAAAGCTGAGTTTTTGCTTTTGTATTATAACACCTCTACTTCCTATATACATATACATATTTGAGTATTTAGATATATAATGGAATAATAAGTTCCATATTGTAGCATTTGGCCTTTTGCAATATCAATTGCTTTGTCAATTCATTTATTTAAAATTGTACACATTCAACCACTTAAGAAATAGTCAAAAGTATTCGAATATCATAGGAAGCTATTTTATTTAAGTAGTAAGCAAAATACAGTAAGCACACTCGAGTTCAAAAGATCTAGAGGCGATCTTTATGGTAAAAAAAACCAAGGAAAAAAGAAGTACAACAAAAGCACATACCAAAATATTATATTATTAATAAATCTGATGGAAGCCAAAGCGTAGACATGGATTTGAGATGGACGCATTCAAATCAATCTGAGTAGACCTCGATGATGGATTCAATTGCAGGAATCTGGATGATATTGTAACGATAAAAGCCTGCTTCATTCAATATCTTCTTCCATTCTACTTCTGTCCTTTCTTTCCCATTTTCAAATAATGAGAACATCATGAGATCGTGAGCAACACGTGTATACTCAAGCGCATCATGTTCTCCACGATGCAAAATGGTATCTACTATAACCATTTTACCCTTTCTTCCATATATGGAATCTCGACATTTTTTCAGTATTTGAACACAGTCGTTGTCGCTCCAGTCATGCAAAACTGACTGTAAAAAATAGAATTATGTAAAAATTCTTAAATACATGAACATTTAATTATTACTCCCTCCTTTCCAAGAGAGTCTTTTTTTATTATTATTACAAATTCAGATATTTATAATTTAATTATTAAAATAGTATTAAGTGGACAACAATTCGTATGTTCATATGAGAATGCTAACTATTTAAGATTACAAAAAAACGACCGTTATTGTACAAAATCATATATCATTCATGTGTCTTTGCCCGAGATTTAAGTCACGGCCAAAGTCGCCCATGACGAATTTTTTGCCGTAAATGTAAAATCGTGTGATTTTCCACATAATTTGTTGTTTTGTTATTTTTTTTTAAATACTTGAGCATTTTCATATGAACAATCCTCTATAAATATCTAGAGGGAGGTTCAAGGAAATAACCTCATAAAAAAACCAAAGAACATTCTCGTAGCCCTCCATCTGGACTGTATGGACTTGTGCATAGAAGTAAATTAGGTTGTTTTTAGGTTTTTATGCATATGTGCATAATGCACTAATGCATATTACAAATTATGTTTATGCACAAGTGCATGTAATACAGTTAGAGGGATATATATGACTGGTTCCTCAATTTTCCATTTTTAAAGGTTTTCCTTAAAGCCGACCTTATATATGTGTGCGCGCGCGACACGTGTGTGTGAGCGCACATGCATATTTATGTAGATAGATATTTTGGTGAAACCAAATTGAATGGCAACGAAATTGTTCACAAATTTGATAAAGCAAAAGTATACTTAAAGATGGTTATTTATAAATTATATATACCATATATTTATAAATTATATATACCATATATTTAGGAGGAAAAACATATAAATCACCATAAAGTTTGCCAAAATTACATATATGCCATTTTCAACTTTCAGCGACTATTTACCTTCCTAATAAAATAAATAAATAATAGAGTAAATTATGGATTTGGTCCATGTGGTTCTCGGTTTTTTACTACTAAGGTCCCTAAACTAGAGAAATTATGGATTGGGTCCCTGTGGTATTCAATTTTGCACTACTAGGGTCCCTCTCCTTAACTTTGTTAACGGAGACTCCGTTAACTCAGGGGTATTAAAGTCATTTTATATATTTTTATATTAAATTATTTTTTTTTCTTTTTCTTTTTTATATAATAAGGACTTCTCTCTCTCTCTCTCCCTCTACACGTATCATTCCTACAACCCTATGTCTCAATCATCGTATCCTTCAACCTCAACCTACCTTCGCGACAACATCTTCGATGGCAACCCGCTTCAATCATCTCGGTCTCTTTCACCGTGACCCTCCCTCCTTACTGACACGCTCCTTGATGCAAAAACCCACGCTAAACGTCTCACCTTACAGTTCTTTATCAAACCCCTCCCTCCCTACTTTGACACTCTTCTGATTCATCCAAAAAAGACTACACAAACCCCGTCTTGCAATTGTGACAACTCTCTCTCTCATCAACAAATGCTTGACGGGATCCTCGAGATTCGACACAAATTCTGTGACAAATGCTATACGTTCTTCAAAGCACTACAGCTCAACAATTGTTTTGAGGGTTGAAGAATGACGATGATGGTAGACATGGGGTTGTAGGTAATGATACGTGTAGAGAGAGAGAGAGAGAGAGAGAGAGTCCTTATTATATAAAATAGAAAAAAAGGAAAAAAAGAAAAAAAGGAAAAAAGGAAAAGAAATTAATAATAATAATAATAATAATAATAATAATTTAATATAAAAATAGATAAAATGACTTTAATACCCTTGAGTTAACGGAATCTCCGTTAACAATGTTAAGGAGAGGGACCCTAGTAGTGCAAAATTGAATACCACATAGACCCAATCCATAATTTCTCTAGTTTAAGGACTTTAGTAGTAAAAAAACGAGAACCACGGGGACCAAATCCATAATTTACTCTAAATAATATAGTAAACTATGTTTTAGTCCATCTGGTTTGATACTTATGACAATTCTCATCCCTCCTAGTTAAAGATTGTCTTTCCCCTATCTTATTTTTTTTCATTTGCGTCCATCCATTCAACATTCTTAAATTATGTAGTTAACTCATCAAAAAATGTTTGATTAAATTACATATTTGATTTATATAGTTGACCATCCTTTATATTTTTTATTTCTCAAATTACATATATAATTCATATTTTTTTATTTCTTACTTTATTTATTTATTTTATCAAACACTTTTTGTTTTATTGATTAATTATAAACTATTATAAGTTTCATAAAAAAATAATCAAATAATTTCATTAACTATTGATAAGTAATGTTTTTTCCAAGGCTTTATGTTAAAAATCTCTTAAAAAAATATCATTTATTATTGATTTATTAAAATTTTTATTTATATTGAAAATTGCTTATATTACAAGATTGTCATCGTTGTTAAAACAAGATTGCCATTGTTATTACATTACATGAGTATGATTTTAGTCCATGTCGGTTAATATTTATAACGATTTTCGTTCCTTGCTCTTTAACAACTGCTTTTTACATCCATATGGTTTTTATTTTCATTTCATTTTTATTCATCCATTCAATTTTGTTGAATTAAGTGGTTAACAAATCGAAAAAAATGTTTGATTAAATTACATAGTTGGTCATTATAGTAGAGCATTCTTTATATTTTGTATATTCTCAAATTATATAATTCATATGTTTTACTTTTTACTTTATTTATTTTATTAATGCATTTTGTTTTATTGATTAATTATGAATTATTGTAACTTTTAATCTAAAAAATAATCAAATAATTTCATTAAACTATTAATAAGTACATAGTTTTTTTTCTTCAAAGGTTTAGGTTAAAATATCTTAAGATTAATATTTTTTTATTCTATTTTACTACTTATGATAAAATCTATTACAGTTTATAACCCGATGCAAAGCTCGGGAAGAAATAACCAGTTATAAACATATACATAGAGATGTGCAACGTGCAAGAAATATTGCCAAAACTAGATTTCCCCACCAACTTCTAATAAAAGAGGGTTGATGCAAAAATGTTGTTAAAAATACATATATAGTTAAGAAAACTTAACATCAAAAACCACTCTTAACTTAAGAGATTTATCTTCACAAAAATTATTAACCCTTGAATTTGATTTCTAGATAATATATCTATATACATGTATAGAAGAAAGTTCAAATGTGAACCACTTTTTGGTTGTTAACGTGAGGACAGTCGAAAGCGCGACACGTGGCGACTTTGAGTATGGTCCCCCTCTTTAATTCAATGCCCTCCCAAGAACCGCGCCTAGTCATCCGCCGTGGATCTGACGTGGCGCCTAGTCATCCGCCACGTGTCGCGCTCTCGGTTGTCCTCACGTTCACAACCAAAAAGTGGTTCACATTCGAACCCACCCCTACATATACATATATATATATATATATATATCCACCATAAAATGGAAGAGTAATCATACCTTCATGAAGATTGAATCTGCAGGTGGTATTGCTTTAAACATGTCACCTCCAACATGGGTAACTCCTTTATATGTTGGTGCAGTTGAAATAACCTGAGGTAAGTCAAAATTAATACCATTAAGATGTGGATATTTAGTAACAATTTCATTTATGGCAGCCCCAAGACCACCACCAACATCAACCAAAGTCCCTTTCAGCCCATCAAATCTGTAGTTGGACATCAATGCATCCATGGTGATCCTTGTTCCACATGCCATTCCTTCATTGAAGATAACGTTAACACGAGGGTTGACGGAAAGATAGCTCCAAAAATCGACTCCAAAGGCCTTCATAGCCGTTGTGCCTCCTTCGGCAATGCATTTACTTAGGTTCGCCATTAGGGAGCGCAGAGACGGGTTTGTAACCATCATCACGTATGGTGCAATGGTGGTTTTGGGATTCTGTACGAGCCATCTAGAACAAGAGTTGAGTGTGTAGAGTGGTTCTTCGCACCCCGGTTGATGGACTTGATCGAATATTTGTCTGTGGACCAAGAAGCTCATTAGACGTGAGAGGCCATCGACGTTTAGTGATGATGAGTTGATCCCGTGAGCGATTTGGTACAAGGTGACGGGGCCATCGTGATTGTTTATTACGTCTGGAATTTGGAGCTCTAACGCACATCTAATGGCAACGACATCTAAGCTAGCGTAGATGTGTTGCAAACACTTTGCGAGGCCTCCGACCATGGCGTTAATATCTTCTCCTGTAGATGTAGTCATTTCTCTATGAAAGCACACAACAACGAATTTTGATGTAATGATACGATTTTATCAATAGAAAAGTATCACTTATATAGACGTTAATCGCCCATGGGAAAACACTAATTCAGTAATGTTGAACAATCTTGAAATAAGATAATGAATAACAAAATGTTATAACTTTAATTATACGGTAACTGGTTTTCTGGCTAAAACTATTTGGAAAATAAACGTATGTGGTTGCAAGTGGAATTTCCTCATCTAGTGGGCATAACGTCTATATAAGTGATACTTTTCTATTGATAAAATCATATCACTAATTTACGTCTATTTGGAAAACAAACGTATGAAAGATATATTCTAATTACTTTTCCATCTCGCTATCATATTTATCTATGGTATTAATTGTTTTCTCTATTTTTTAACAAGGTAGACATTTCATTTTAGATGGAAGGTGTAATAACTTAGAAGGAAATCCTAAAAAAATGAAAAAAATAATGTACACAAGTAAATAAAGTTGTCTTTGATTTTTATCCATGCGCATTTACATAGTTGTCCTGAACTCGGTTTAAAAATATCAACTTAGATGTACTTAGGTCATCATAAAATTCTTTTTAATTTCAAATTTAGTTATTTAAAAAACTATACTATGTATATATATATATATCTATATATAATAAAAGAGTAACTGATTTGACACGTGTCGTGCTCTGGTGAGCCGAATTGCCACGTGTCGCATTCTGGTGAGCCACTTTCAAAAATCCTCTACATAATTAAATCAAACGGTTTAAAAAATCCTCTACATAATTAAATCACACCTTTTAATCCAAACTATAGATAAATATGAAAACAATAAATAAATATAATGTAAAAGATAAATACCACTTTCAAAAATACATAATTAAATCAAACGGTTTAAAAAATCCTCTACATATATTTGTGTAATATTTAATATAATCAATTCATGTATTATTATTTTTCATCTTCTATATATAATAAAAGAGTAACTGGTCTGCCACGTGTCGTGCTCTGGTGAGCAGGTTTCTGATTTTTCCCGCCAAAACACGTACATGGACACTTTTATGGTCTACATTCTCTCAAATATTTTATCTCTATTAGTTTAAATATTAAACTAATCTACCAATATTATCTCTATCTCTCTCAAATATTTTATCTCTATTAATTAAAATTATAAATTAATCTATCTATTTTATCTTTATCTATCTCAAATTAAAGGTTCGAAAAAAAATTAAAACTCCAGTTATAAATTAAATTATAGTAAATAATTTAGATTAAATAAATCATACTTGTTATATTATTTTTCTCGTATTTATGATATAGATAAGTATCATAATATATCACATGTTCCTTTTCACCCCATGGCTTCTTTGTCCGCTGCTTTGTTAGGTTTTATTTATTTCTGTCGACCTATGAAATAGCATAACACTAGTGGTTTGATACAATCAAAGATTTTGAAATACAAAAGAAAAAGTCCATAAGATACACAATTGAGATAGAAAAAGTCCATATGAAATAGCATTTTTCAGACAACTTCAATCATGCCTTTTGCTTAGGCAACACACAGTTAACCTTCCCAACCCTCTCACCTTTTAATGTCATATCAGCTGACACATCAGCTTTTTTCCAACCATCTCTTTACCTTCCCATAACCCTCTATAACCCTCTACAACTCCTACCTAATCCTCCCAACCATCTCACTTTTTAATTTATTTAATTTATTTTATAAAAATAATTAAATAAATAATAACATTAAAAATAATTTAAAAATTCTAATATTAAAAAAAAATTACATAATTAACTAAACTAAAATGAACTAAACTAAAAAAAATTACATAATTAACTAAACTAAAATTCAAAGTTATGTCTCGCTTTTAGTCGGGCCTTTTTATCCAAAACCTCGCGACCGACCGGCACCCCCGGAACCTCTTCCTCGTGAACCACGGGACGACTTGTTTGGATTAATGGTTGATTATATGAAAGTTGATGTATATGAAATTAGTGTATATGAAAGTTGGAGAAGTTGGAGAAGTTGGTGTGTAAAAATGGTGGTGAGATGTGTTATTTATATAAGATAAAAAAGTAAAAAGAAAAAAAAATTATATCCGTTAGAGAGCCGTTTGGCAACGGCTCTCCGGAACCGCGCATTGCCTAGCCTGTAACACCCGCAATTTTCGGTCGTAATATCGACTCTTTGATAAAATTTGGAAAATAGAATTTTGGGTCAAAACCTATATTTTAAGGTTTAGTATGGTAGAGAATTCAATTACGATTCCAACGGTTCTTTCGGAATCGAAAACGGAGCTATAACGAAGAAGTTATGGCCGAAACAAAATCGAACAAAAACCGCACAGGTGCTAGCGATCGCTAGCTACCACCCTAGCGATCGCTAGCCAAAGAAACCATGTCTGCTGTTGTAGCTCGCGACCACACTCTCGAACGTGAAAGAACCAAGCTAGCGATCGCTAGCCATGACACCTAGCGATCGCTAGGTGTCTGCACAATTGAGAGAAACGGGTTATAAACCCTCCCTTCTTCATTTTATCATAACTCTCTCATTTCTTATCCATTTGAGCTGATTCTTTTTCCTATATTCTCCTCTCTCAAAGTTCTTCAAGATCCCACTAATGGATTGATAGTTAAAGTAGCAAGATTTGGAAGTTGATCTTCATCATCTTCATCTTCTTCACCTCACCTTCCACCTCCATTGTTGCTAGGTTTGAGTTCTTCAAGATTCTAGGGTTTTCCACTCAAGATTTGGCTAGGTAAGCTTATCTAAATCACTTGAGGTTTGTTAATCCTTATAATAGGAGTTATGGAACTAACCTAAGGTCCGATTTACTTGATTTTTAGGTTTATTCACATATTTGACCTAAATCTTGGATTTAGGGGTTTTGGGTACAAACCCTCAAGGTGAGTTCTTTATATGGTTTTAAAGTATAGATCTAGTCTTATATGTCGTAGATCTGGAGCTAATCCAAGGTTTTAACCCCTTATCAGTTTAGGTGATTACTCAAGCTTTAAGCTAGGGTTTAGGTGAAAATTGGGGCTTTTGGCTTTACAAGCCCGAGGTGAGTTGCTAAAACCGTTTTGTTAAAACTGAGAGCACATCATCTTGTTTGACTTTACATGCCTTGTTTGGTATTTGTGGATAAATATGATTGTGGATAAAATGCCTAAATATCTAGGTCTAGGATTTGCCATGAAATGATTAAATGACAAATCTTGTATGAATGGCTTGGTTGGATTATTGTATACATGGGATAACTTATCGTATGCAGATAGTGTATGAATTAAACCATGTGATTACATGATGATTGTGTTTATGAGAAATGTGTGCACTAAGTATGCCATGGATTGATGCAAAGGAATCGAATTCCGAGTATGTTGATGTATATGAAATGAATGAAAGTATTGAGACTTTCGATAATGCATAAATTGGATAACTAAAATGTTATGGAGCACCGCTAGTCAAAAAGCGGGATGTCATTGGTCACTAGTCAAAAAGTGGACCGGGATGTCACTAGTCAAAAGGTGAGTACCCATGTTTTCATGCAACGTAAATTGGACAATGTGGCACTATTCAAAAGGTGTACACTATGTCGTTTTTGGAAATGAGATTGATTTAAAGTGGCACTAGTCAAAAGGTGTGCACTTCAAGTTTACACGAGTTCGACTCAGTCTTGGGCGGCACTAGTCAAAAGGTGTGCGCCTATGTCCCTCGCCATTCGTGTGGCCGCGAATGTGCCTGGCCTCTGAGGTTGCCTATTCGAGTCTTCGTAGGAGGACGGCAACGGGGTGTCTCGACTCTGAGGTGTAACTTGTTTGGTGAAAGTGGGTCGCTCCCACGGTTTTCAAAGATAAAAGATAAACCGGTTTAACATGGTGCATGTTGTTGCTAATACACTTTTGTATATCTTACATGGCTTAACATGCTTTTACATGTATGATGTTTATTTGATACAACTCACTAGGCTCCTTTAGCCTAACACTTGCTTGGTGTCGATGTGTCTCTCAGGTACAAGGGACGCCGTTCCTAAGTAGGTGCCGGGATTGAGAGTGAGCTTTGGGGAAAGTGTGAAGAGACCGGTCCTTTAGACCGCGCAGGCATTGACAGTTTGACGACCCTTTTGTAGTCTCTTCCCTAGATAGGACTGAGACTAGATGGTTGTCACATTATTTATTTAGATTACAAACATTGTAATTATACACTATTATTATACCCCTATTTTGGGAAGAGCTCACGCTTTGGCATACATTGTATACCATCTTTATTTGAAATGAAAGTTTTTGTTCGCCCTGATTTTTAGGGTGTTACATAGCCCGCCGGCAATCAACACGAAACAGCGGTGCCGCCGGAACCCGTCGGGCCTGGTGGGCTCAACCCGCGCGACATTTCACTCTGCTGTGCGTAGCCTTATTCACGCAATTGGAATCGTTGGATCATCATGAGTTTTTTTAAAAGTGAGGTTGGTTTTGGAGGTTTGGAAGTACTCATATTTTTTTGTTGTTCAACAAATTGCAATTTTTATCTAGTGATTACTTTCCTCCTTTTTTTCTGTTTGATTCCATAGTTCTTCATGATTTGTTTCAAGAGTATGATGTATTGTTTGGTCAAGTTTTATCTAGAAAAGACTTTAGTATTGTTTAACGGTGGTAGTGTGCTTTAAGCACCTTAAGGATCGCATGGTTTTTTTTCCCCTCCTATTGAGAGGTTTTCATGCTAAAATTCATGCTAAAAGCATACAACAACGAATTTTGATTTAATGATATGATTTTATTAATAGAAAAGTATCACTTATATAGACGTTATGACCGCTAGATGAGCAAATTCTTCCACTTGCAACCACCCACGGAAAAACATTAATTTAATAATGTTAAACTCTTGAAATACGATAATGAATAACAAAATATTATAACTTTAATTATAAGGTGCTAAAATTATTTGGAAAACAAATGTATGATTCATGAAAGATAGATTCTAATTATTTTTCCATCTCTCTGTCTAAATTACATTTGGCATGTATGGTAATAATTGTTTTCTTTATTTTTGAACAAGGTAGACATTTTCCATTTTAAGATGGAAGGTGTAATAACATTTCCTGATGGAGACTTAGAAGAAAATCCTAAAAAAATGAAAAATAATAATAATATACATATATATATAAGTAAATATAAATGTATTTGGTTTTTATGCACGTGCATTTACATATTATACATATTTATAAATTAAGATCCTTTTGTTGTCCTTAACTTCTGTTAAACTAGAATTTTATTGTATTCGAGATCACAAAATACCGAAACAATCTTAAAAGTTTAAGATTAAATGTTGAGCTTTATTTTATATTTAACTAGTTTCAGATGTAGGCTTAATATAAATGGTTTGATCAACTAATTAGAATAGGTAAAAAGAATTTTTTTTTGAAAGAGGTATCCCAGATCACATTGGGCCCAGACTAATCCTCAGCAATTTTGGGCCGAAGCCCGACTGCTAAAGCATGCAACCCAGGGTCGAAGCCCCCGTACTTCCAAAATGCGTCCCCCAAGGCTCGAAATCGGGTTCACTACTATGTAATGCCCAGGGCCGGTCCTGACATTTTGGAGACCCCGTGCAAAAACCTAAATGTGGCCCTATGTCATATTGTGTGTTCTTTTTTTACTATATTCAAAAAATAAGTCACTTATGGAAACATCAACTCTTTATAAACAATATTCAAATAAAAATAAAATTAAACCGATACATCATTAAACCAATGCTAAAAAATCTACGCACCCCCTCATTATATTTAGCATTATATATAAGGAGTATTTTCAAACACATTTTGCTCTACTTCTCATGAGTTTCCGTTAGTTGGGCATTCCGATGGTTGTTTAATAATAAATCGATCGATGACTCCTCTTTGAATTCAAACAAATTGTTCATCTTTTCTCTCTTTTTTTTTGATGTTTTGAATAACTTGATTCAAGTTTTCTATTTGGAGGCATCTTATATTATATAAAGTTGCTCAATCATTATTCGGATATATAAAAACACATATCAACAAATTTATTTATTTATTGTTGCTAAAAGCACATAGATTAAAAATTAAAACCTTCAAAAGACATAAATAATCAAATAACAAATTTATAGAAGATACCTAATAAAAAGATTAGAAAAACAAAAAAACATTAAACATAAACTATAAGACTTTGATATGATACCTTGAAAGTCGAATGAGAAAACTGAAATTTGAAGAAGATTAAACTTATTGAATCGTTGAACTTGTTGAACTGCTATAGAGTATAGAGATGGCGGCCATAGAATAATAATGAAATAACAAAGCAGATGAAATTGATATTAAAAATCTAGTATTCTCATCTTATTTAAGGAAATTAAATAAATTAAAAAATTAAAAAAGTTATCAACTATAAATCAAATTAAAAGAAAATCATAATCTTGAATTTGGAATGTTACACTAGCTAAGGAAGGTAGTATCAAAAAAGAAAATGTTAATTATAAAAAATTGCGTGCGTCGAAATGGAATGTAGGATTAAAAACTGTTAATTATGAAAAATTGCATGCGTCAAAAAGGCATAGAACCCGCATCTCCCAAGTAGTGGAGAGACATCTTAACATTAGGCTGGATGAACGTTTGTTTCAGTTATTGCATCTTTTAATATATATATATATATATATATATAGGGGTGGGTTCAAATGTGAACCACTTTTTGGGTGTGAATGTGAGGACAACCGAGAGCGCGACACGTGGCGGATGACTAGGCGCCACGTCAGATCTACGGCGGATGACTAGGCACGATTCATGAGAGCACATTGAATTAAAGAGGGGGACCACACTCAAAATCGCCACGTGTCGCGCTCTCGGTTGTCCTCACGTTCACAACCAAAAAGTGGTTCACATTTGAACTTTCCTCTCTTTCTCTCTCTATATATATATATATTATATACATAATGTATGAAAAATACCGGAGGCACTCCGAAATCGGAGGCCCCATGCAAACTAGCACACCCTCAGGGCCGCCCTTGGTAGTGTCCAAGTCTTACCATTAGGTTAACACTCCTTTGGTAGGTAAAAAGAATTTTAGGTCAAACCTTTCATCTAGAAAAGAAGCAACCATTGTATTAGTGAGAGACGCTAAAGGGAAATCGAGCAAAACTTGCATGAATACAGGATTTATAGGATAACTTCCATCTTGAAAGGTATTTGGCGCTTTTATAAAATATCCGCTATATGTATTCGGGGAAACTCCTTTTACCAAAACTCTCACGCACACACAGCTACATAAATTAAAAGTTTGCTTAAATTGAATGCTATTAAATCAAAGGGACAAGTGGCTTCATGGATTAAATGGTTTTAATACGTGTCTTTCTATTATAGAGGTTTTATAATTCATGCAATGCAAGATAACTTTAGATAACACTTATACCTAACTTTTTAAAGTTAAAATTTTATTTTTGTTTCGCATTAAATCTTCTTACGTTTTTATTTTATTTTATTTATTTATTAGTGTTTTCATCTAGTTACTTACAAACTTAACTTGTCATATGTTTTAAGCAATTATTAGTATTTTAATACTTTTTTGGTTTTTTATTTTAGTATAAACTTTTTAAGTTTTGTCATATTTTGGTTAGATTTTCGTGGTTTGTTATTTTTAATTCATATGTCCCTCGTGCATAATTCAACTTTTGAATGAAGATTTCTGTTGACGATCCTACATTCAAGTAACATTTTATTTCTTATATTTTTTACTAGGTTTAACTCTTTGTGTTTATTTTTCTAACAGGTTAGTTAAGATGGCAAAAGTCTATCTGTCAGAGATGAGTAGGGATTTCGAAGATTAACTTCGTTTGTTGAATTTCAAAATAGCTGATTTTGAAAAGAAAGAAGAAGCATTGTTGAATGAGAATATGAACGAAATAAACGTTTTTGAAATACAAAAAGATTTTCAAATACAAAAAGGAAAACTCCATAAGATACAAAAGTGAGATAGAAAAGAGAAAAAGTGTGGCTGAATTTTTCAGACAACTTCAATCATGGGGAATTTGGCCGAAATGGCCATTTCTCTCTCTAAAATTACTCATCTAGCCATCTCTCTCCCAATTTGACGGAAATAGCCATTGAGTTCGTGCTTTTAACCTCTTGACCTCGTGATTAGGACTAAAATGTAACAAAATTTGTTTAAAATCACGAAGTCAAGGTTTCTTAATTCCTTGACTTCGTGATTCAACACGTGGCTTTTAATTATTGGTCCTACAATGAAAATCATGAAGTTGGCCAAGAAATCAAGAAATCAAGAATTCAAGAAATCAAGAAGTCACGAAGTAGTGACTTCTTGACTACACACCTAAACCCTAAACCCATGAGAAACCCTAATCACGAAATCAAGAAGTCACGAAGTCGTGACTTCTTGACTATGGTTGTTGGATGACTAAGACTTCGACACGTGTCACATCACAAAGTCACGAAGTCAAGATTTCTTGACTTCGTGATTGTGTAAAAAATTTGTTACATTTTGGTCCTTTCACGAGGTCACGATGTTAGAGGTCATGAAGTCCATGGGTATTTTTGTCAATTCGGGAGAGAGAAGGCTAGAAATGTAATTTAAGTGAGAGAAAAGGCCAATTTGGCCAAATTCCCTCAATCATGCCCTTTTCTTATTCACAATATTTTGGCCAATCTAACACTTTCTCTCACCTAATTTACCACTCTAACCATATCTCTCCCATTTTGACGAAACTAGCCACTGACTTCTCGATTCTCACTTCGTGACTTCGTGAGTAGGACCAAAATGTAACAAATTTTGTTCAAAATCACGAAGTCAAGGAAACTTGGCTTCTTGACTTCGTGATTTCACACGTGTCCACCTAATATTGGTCAAAAAAATGATAAATCGAGGAGTCAAAAAGTTGGTGACATCGCGATCCCGAAATCAAGAAATCTCGGTGGTCAAAGAATGGAAGAAATCACGAAGTCAAGAAGTCAAGAACTCGTGACTTCTTGACTTGTACCTTGTGTTGACAAGTGTCGCGATAGGATGGTCTAGGCGAGGAGTCACGAAGCCTTGACTTCGTGACTTCGTGAACTCACATTCCTTGTACCCAACTCACATTCCTTGCTAAAATAGAGAAGTCACGAGGTACAAGTACAAGTCAAGAAGGTACAAGTCAACACAAGGTACAAGTCAAGAAGTCAAGAAGTCACGAGTTCTTGACTTCTTGACTTCGTGGTTTCGTCCTCTTCTTGACCACCGAACCATTGCCAGTCACGAAGTCACGAAGTCACGAAGTCACGAAGTCACGAAGTCACGAAGTCACGAAGTCACGAAGTCACGAAGTCACGAAGTCACGAAGTCACGAAGTCACGAAGTCACGAAGTCACGAAGTCACGAAGTCACGAAGTCACGAAGTGAGCACTTCATGACTTCTCGCCTAGACCATTTAAACGGGACACTTGTCAACACTTCGTACAAGTCACAAAGTCACGAGTTCTTGACTTCTTGACTTCGTGATTTCGTCCACTTCTTGACCACCGATAATTCTTGACTTCGTGATCGCGATGTCACCTTATTCCCGACTCCTCGATTTAACATTTTTTGACCAATTTTAGGTGGACACGTGTGAAATCACGATGTCAAGAAGTCAAGTTTCCTTGACTTCTTGATTGTGAACAATTTTTCTTACATTTTGGTCCTACTCACGAAGTTAAGAAGTTAGAATCGAGAAGTGAGTGGCTAGTTTCGTCAAAATGGGAGAGAGATGGTTAGAGTGGTAAATTAGGAGAGAGAATGGTTAGATTGGCCAATTTCCCCTTATTCACGCAATTGGAATCGTTGGATCATCATGAGTTTTTTTAAAGTGAGGTTGGTTTTGGAGGTTTGGAAGTACTCATATTCAACAAATTGCAATTTTTAGATCTGGAAGTCATATTTTTGTTGTTCAACAAATTGTAATTTTTTTCTAGTGATAATTTTCCTCTTTTTTTTTTGTTTGATTCCATAGTTCTTTATGATTTGTTTCAAAAGTATGATATGTTATTTGATCAAGTTTTATCTAGAAAAGACTTTAGTATTGTTTAATGATGGTAGTGCGCTTTAAGCACGTTAAGGGTCACATGGTTTTTTTCTCCTATTGAGAGCCATGCTAAAATCCATGTTTTACGTGTGTACAATTGTTTATTGCTTAATTATGATTTGGGGGGCATGTTATCATTGCATTTAGTATAAACCAATGTTCTAAATGGCGTGAGACGTGGCGTGACGGCGACGTCAAGCCTCAAGCCTTACGAGTTATGGCGAGGCCATGACGTGGCTTAAGGCGACAAATCTATATACAATATATATGTACATATGTGTGTATTTATGCCAATGTCTTGAATAATAACAATTTAAATTCATATAACATGATAAATAAAAGAATTTACTAATTCTAATCAATACTTGTGGGAAAATTTTAATTAATACTAATGAAAAATTCTAATTGAATGTTGAAATACATTAAAAAAACTGTACCGGCATAACGCGCCATGGCGGGGCATAACGTGCCATGGCGGGTAATGGCGAGCCATAACGAGCTCGACGCCAAGGAGGTTAACGTGGTGGCAATGCCACGCCTCGACGCCATGGCGTACCATGGCGGTGCCAAGGCGCGTTTTTTAGAACTTTGGTATAAACAAATTCTTTGGGTGGCATGTTATCTTGCATTTAGTATAAACATAATTTTCACCGTTAGCCTTTCACTTTCGTCATCGGCCACCTTGACCACCACTAGTGTAAGAATCCTAATTCTTGCTGAATCAATGACACATGATCTAACACATCCACAATCATTTGAATGGTCCTTTCACTTTGACCATCGGTTTGAGGATTCTATGTCGTACTCAACTTTACCTTTGTACCCAACGCCTTTTGTAGGTTGTCCTAGAAATTAGAAGTGAAACAGTCCCAATCACACCAATCAAGAATGTCTCGATATGACTTCAACATTGTACAACTTCGCCAACTAATCCTTGGAAACATTTTCATGTAATAAGAACTCTTAGTAGTTAAGTGTTCCACACCTCCCAAATAGCATCGTGACCTCTTAAAGTCTTAACAACTTCATCACTAAACCTATGGTGATGTGCCTCAACTTTCACTCTGTATTTCAAATCATTGAACGTTGGTACTCCATTTTCACTTGTAAGTATGTGATAAACTTCTTTATATATGTAGCTATGTCTAACTTTATTATGGGCGACCAATAAGTCAACTTGAAGTCTCTATACTCCTTTGTGCTCCCCAAATGTATTGAGTTTCACTGTTAGCCTTTCACTTTCGTCATCGGCCACCTTGACCACCACCTATAACACATTTTCTAGATCAATTGAATAAGCTTTATAGTTTGGGTAAATATAGTTGTTAGAGCTTTTGGTAGGGTGACGGGAAAGAAGTGAATGATAGTTGAGCATTCTGAAGTATTCAAGATGTTCCGAAAGTTCATTAATTTGAAAAGTAGAGCCGAGTCTCGGCCACATCGGAGATTTAGGCATGGCTTTTCCCTTTTTCAACCCCGGAAGTACCTGCCACTAAAATATAGAACCACATAGGGGTAAGCTTTATGCTTAGTGAGCACAAACCACACTTTAGTAAACCATATATCACATAATCACATACGTAAAATAAGAACTGGTCATGCAACACAACTTTCGTCCTTATGGCTCTCTACCATCAAGGACCATAGACACTGGTACCAGGCTATCACACCACCAATACAAACGGTGGCCACCACCACTACAATGGGCACGGTCAATCATGCAAGCCATTCTCATTTAAACCACAACACACATACACGTAATTAGCACATATAGCCACATAAAGAGGGTTAATGTTGTAACACCCCGAAAATTGGAGCTAACAAAAACCTTAAAAGAAAGGTTGGTACAAAGGTCCGGATCCCATAAGCATCTCTCGATGCTCATCTCTCACATCTACGCGCGCTTGCCACTAGAACCTGGGATACACATCGACACCAAACAAGTGTTAGGCCAGAAAGCATAGTGAGTTGTACCAAGCATATAACAATAAATGAAAGCATATAAATGAACATAAATGCTTTTATTGTTTATCTTTTATCTTCGAAACCGTGGGAGCGACCCACTTCCACCAAGCAAGTTACACCTGAGAGTCGAGACACCTCGTTGTCGTCCTCATACGAAGACCTGAATTGACAACCTTAGAGGCCAGGCACATTCGCTGCCACACGAATGGCGAGGGACTTAGGTGCACACCTTTTGACTAGTACCACCCAAGACTGAGTCGAACTCGTGTAAACTTGGAAGTACACATCTTTTAACTAGTGCTACTTCATATCAATTTCATTCCAATTATTGACGTAGGTGCATACCTTATGACTAGTGTCACTTTGTCCAATTCATGGTTATTATTTCCCGATAGAGTCTACTTACCTCTACGTTTTACATCATGCCATTTATCATCAATAATCCAATCTTTCACAGGTTATAGCATGGCATACACAAATCCACAAGCCTCATCATCATAATAGACACCACATAGCATTCAAGGATGTATTCACACAATGTGAGTACATCATATCCTACTCAATTAGAATCATATCATCTCATAATATCAAGTATTCATGACTTTTCCACAATTTATCAATTTACACATTTCATCCCAAAATACAACTCGTTTCATAAATCATGAATGTATGTTAAATAAGCAAAATGATGTGTACCCAGGTTTAACAAAAGGTTTAGAAACTCACCTTAGGGCTCATAAAGCCAAAAGCCCCAAATCTTATGAAACCCTAGATTAGTTGCTTAGATGACCATCTCAACTGATAAAAGGTTAATACTCTTAGATTAGTTCAGATCTACAACATATATTACTAGATTTACACTTAAAACCATAAATAAAACTTACCCCATCAAGATCTTGGTTGAAGCCCTAAAATGAAGAACCCTCCAATGGTGGAAGTGGAAGCTTAAGGTGAAAGAGGTGAAGATCTTAATACTAGATCTTGCTAGTTGGTGATGAATGATTCTTGAAATACTTGAAGAATGAGCTTTCTCTGCTCCAAAATTGTTTCCAAGAAAGAGAGAAGAAGAGAGAAGAAGTTTTGGGTGAGAAATGAGAAGAAGAGGCTGAAAATCGGAATTTAAGACCTGCACCCCGTATGCTATTGTGACAGGCGATAGTGACAGTGTCACAATCGCATAAGTGCACCAAGGCAAATCTACTTGTGCGATAGTGCCACATGGCATAATCGCGGCAGTAGTGCCATGCTATTGTGCCATATGACACAATCACGGGCATAATCGTGAAACTTGTACCGAGGCCAAAATCTAACTTCTCACATTTTTGAAGTTTCTTTGCCTAAAAGGAATCCAAGTATAAGTTAAAACTAGCCCTTTAGATAAATCTTCCTTATAAAAAGAGTGGGATTACTTCGGGGTTAGTCTATCAAAATTTACGGGTGTTACAATCCTCCCCACCTAAATAGAATTTCGTCCTCGAAATTACTACTCTTGCATGAACAAAAGAGGATACCTTCAACAAACCAATCTAGGAGTCCCGCTAGCACACCCACATTACGTTAGTCTAAACGATTTCGCCACATTTCCCGCATTGCGATAATCAATTCAATAATCTCGATATAATACTCATGGTTTGGTAGTACTATACATCACGCGCTTCCTAGTAAAGTCGATTGCTCCACCATAAGTCCTTCATTTCCAAGGGATGCTTCAACGTCCTCAACTAAGCACATTTGTTGTCCTTATTGGTACCTTATGAAACACAAAACGTTCACCCAATAGCCCACGACTACTACAAGGAAAATAAGTTTCTCCTTTGGCTAGTCGCTAAATACCACCCGATTCTTAAACTTTCTAATTACCCAAGTATCTACACAATCATGTTTGTTGCTTTAGCTGACTTAACCGATCCAAGTTAAAAAAAATTCCTACTTGTATTCGTCCTAATTGAATCAACACAAACCCACTACTTGACCTCGTCGAGACTTGTTGTCATAATTCTGATTTCTCGCTTAATTTGGTATACAATGCCACTATTTCAGTCACAAAGCTCTTACTCTGCATAATTCAACTATAAGCAATGTCTTCAAGATCACTCTACACTCATAAAAGGTGTCTTTCTCTATGGCAATAATAACACATTGGTAGCTTGTACCTCTCAACCGGAATATAATACCCTTCGCGTAATCACACAATCACCAACTCTTGTATTGCTAATAACGTCCTCTCGATACCTAGCCATACCTGACCGTTATTAATTCATCCAAGCAACCACTATACCACTACATCCTTTATAATCGAAGTTTGGAAAGTCACCTGGTACACATAACTGTTATTGTTTCTTCTGTACCACTCACACCAAGATACATGTCGCCTCACGAATTAGCCTCTCCCAAATCCAAGGAAACCTCAAAACACGGTCACCCAATCCACTCGAACAAGTCTAGTTATAGATGGCTTGCTATGATCTAATAGGAATGTGTTTCGATAGTCCATAGGGCGTTCCCTCAAGGAGGTCAATATGCACATCGTGCATTCACATTGGTGGTGCAAACCATTTCTTCCTATATGGATCGCCTCACAACTCAGTGAATAGCAGACTCCCTTCTAAATAGGGTCCCTCAACGGATCACCCTTCTTCCCGTAATCACTGGCAACACGGTGCCCTCAACGACACCCTCATAAGGGAGACATGGAACTTAATCTCCACGTAGTCTAATACTGACTCACATCAAGATCAAACATGACCCCGTCCACCCTTCTAAGTGCTACCCCAGTACATAATAGCATGCTCATAATAACTAACAATCAAACTTAGTTATCTAACACATCAATAAAATAATATACCATTAGTCTAGCATGGGTGTTAACCCTCGACTAGTTGGTACATCAAGGGAATTCAATGATTTCAAAATTTAGCATGGCAACCATTCACCAAAAACACACAATCAGATACAAGGTATACACGTATTTTACACAAAAGACTTGATGACAATGGAAGTGACCCGTATTCATCGAGAGCACATAAGCACATTACTTTAATCAGATTAACCGTACGACACTTCAACAAATAAAAGTCTAAGCGTTTCTATGACACCTTACTAGTCTTACCAAGAGACAGCTAATCCTGTACCAAACCTCCATGAGCCATACTCCCAAGGACCAAGGATTAGACATGGCTAGTCAATAAAAATCAAAACCAAGCAAACTACACTTAAAACCATTTTTACGCAAATAAATTCTCCAAGTGCATGATTAACTCAAAATTCCAAAGGTGGTTATGAAAATAATTTTTTTAAATGAAACTGTATACACAAAGTTCCAATTTTCTCTACTATGCACTAATGTGCATCTTCCCAACGGTTCACAATAAACAGGAACACCAAAATAATTTAGGTATAAAACAAAAATAAGTTTGTACAATAATTTACAATGAACATATGCATGAGGTTTATTCTCCAACATGTCTAAATTCAACTATGTTTATTTAACAAGATGCTTTAACCCAAATTTATCAAATATGTCATTTTGCAACACATAGGATAAACACTAAGAAGAATATCAATACTTCAAAATACTCATTTTTGGCATGTATAACGTTTTCGCAAAGCAATTCAAAGATTTTCATACAACGAAAATTAACATTACCACACAATCTTAGATTCTTAACACATTGCTATAATACTTGCGTAACCACACACCACGATCTAAAGGATCATCTATGCACGACTCCAAGCTACACCCCCACACTTCTCCACTTAACGTGAAGTGATTGAATGACTTGTCCTAAAACGACCACAGTGTATAAAACTCTACAAAATTTTCCAGCTACCTATTCCACCAAAGTCATTCACTTACATTCCCCATACGTTACCGTCACTGCTTCACTTTCACCTAAGCGGTCCATCTATGATGCAAGCCCTTCCTCAGGTCTTGCATCGATAGGTTCCTATCTTAAACATGATCTTAGACTTGTACCGATTGACATGCCTAAGGTATCTCCACATGTTCTTACCCCATACTACTTTAAGTATTTACCTTTCTCAACTATCCTTCCTCAACTAACCTTTCGCCTCTTGTCAGTTACGAGTCAACCTATCCATTCTCAATACCTTATGTTAGGTTAAAGCCATCTAGTTCCTCATACGATCTCCTCCTTTTTAATCTAGATGATTGGCATGACCACTCTAAGAGTGAAGGCTCCTAGAACTAAGACTCATTTATAAAACAACTATTCAACGCAACAAACCCAACAGGTTCTATCACATAAAGGAATATTCCTATTCCTAATAGTCACCTTTTCACAGTCAAGTCAGTTTTAGGCCTAGATCTCCATAACCTACTTGCATGACATACAACATAGTCTCTCATTTATCGCTTCGTCATATAAGTTGTATCTGTATCTCACACTTCCAATATCCACAATCTACCGGAGTAAACATTTTCCAAAACATATCTCCCAATCCTAAGCAATAAATTTTACCACTAAGTCAAACTCGAGTCAAAGTGCTCAAAGCTCTCTCAAACCGATCGTCAAAACACGATCACTAAATAAGGGCTCATTGTAACTAGGGGTCCTTTATGACCAACAATTGTTCTAACACACTAACATCGAGAGAAGAGAGTAAGAATAGACTAACATACATATCTTAACATTTATCAATTATTACATCAATAGTGACCAGGAATACTCAAGTGACGATGCATTCATAACTCATTAGCTAAGTGATTTATGAATGGACCATACACGAGAATTCTTGTTGTTATTAATGTACTTCTCGATTCATGTACTTCCGTATTCCTAACACTCTCCCCACCTAATACTTTACCCATGGTAGGTGTCTCAACTATTAGCTTGCTAAGTTTAAGTCTAGGTACACTACGATCAATACCTAGTTCGCTTAAACTAAAGCTCTGATACCAACTTGTAACACCCTGAAAATTAGAGCTAACAAAAACCTTAAAAGAAAGGTTGGTACAAAGGTCCGGATCCCATAAGCATCACCAATGCTCATCTCTCACATCTACGCGTGCTTGCCACTAGAACCTGGGATACACATCGACACCAAACAAGCGTTAGGCCAGAAAGCCTAGTGAGTTGTACCAAGCATATAACAATAAATGAAAGCATATAAATGAACATAATAAGGGTATGCTTTTATTGTTTATCTTTTATCTTCGAAATCGTGGGAGCGACCCACTTCCACCAAGCAAGTTACACCTCAGAGTCGAGACACCTCGTTGTTGTCCTCATACGAAGACCTGAATTGACAACCCCAGAGGCCAGGGACATTCACGGCCACACGAATGGCGAGGGACATAGGTGCACACCTTTTGACTAGTGCCACCCAAGACTGAGTCGAACTCGTGTAAACTTGGAAGTACACACCTTTTGACTAGTGCCACTTCATATCAATTTCATTCCAATTATCGATGTAGGTGCACACCTTATGACTAGTGTCACTTTGTCCAATTCATGGATATTATTTCCCGACAGAGTCTAGTTACCTCTACGTTTTACATCATGCCATTTATCATCAATAATCCAATCTTTCACAGGTTATAGCATGGCATACACAAATCCACAAGCCTCATCATCATAATAGACACCACATAGCATTCAAGGATTTATTCACATAATGTGAGTACATCATATCCTACTCAATTAGAATCATATCATCTCATAATATCAAGTATTCATGACTTTTCCACAATTTATCAATTTACACATTCCATCCCAAAATACAACTCGTTTCATAAATCATGAATGTATGTTAAATAAGCAAAATGATGTGTACCCAGTTTTAACAAAAGGTTTAGAAACTCACCTTAGGGCTCATAAAGCCAAAAGCCCCATGATAACTCCAAAATTATACATATTTTACTCATGCTAATTCCCCACTTTTGTATTTAATTTGAGAGTAATTGTGATACTGTTTGACTTAAAAAGGCGTGAATTTGAATATTGCAGGTTTTGGAGGCACTTTTGCAAAAAAGTAGAAAAAGAGGGAAAAAAGCGTCAAAAGTGGATACTTTGTGAAGAAATGAAAAATGGCAATTTAAAATCCATTTATGATCTTTCTTTCCTTCCAAATTAATGGCTTCCTCCCAAAGAAAAGATCCATCAAATCTGGAATATTCTAGAATCCTTCCAAGTCAGTTGCTTCCTCCCTAAGAAAATATCTGATTAGATTTGGAAGAGATTTCAGTTCCAGATTATTCCGGAATGTTCCAGCATTCTCCATCAAAAGAAAGACTTCTTCCCAATGTCAGAATCTTCAGTAAATAAGGAAAATATGATCAAATTGAAGATTTTGGAGATTCAGTTGCCGTTTCGCGTTCGCCAAAAGGAAGCTTCGTGCCGCTAAAAAAGTCGATGGAAGATTCTGGAAGATGTGGTTACCATTTCGCGAACGCGACCTAACCATTTCGCGATCGCCAAGATGCACCTGCCGAGTTTATTATAAATAAGAGCCTAGGGTCATTCAGTTTAATCATATGAAAAATCCAATTTTCTGTAATTCTCTCATAGTTTAGTTAGGTTAGTTAGTATGGGAGCCGCTTAGGGTTTCCAACCCGAGAAGATGGAGGCTCGATGATCGACTACGGAGGAGATTCGAGGGAATGCCGTGATAAACCTACCGGTCTTTAGTCGGTTTGTTTACGCATTTATGATCAGTATGTCTATGTACTGATTCCGTTTGTGTTTTCATTATGGTTTGAATACTTTGGTTATTTATTTTAATAGATACATGGTTTGTTGAATGTTATCTTTGATTCCGGTTTGATTCGTATTGTATGGATATTTGAACTCGTTGGTTGGGTGTATCTGTTTGACCAAGATAGATAGACTCCGATAGGTTAATCAACCTTTCTTGACCTTCCCTTCGGAAACCCGGAGAGTTGTGTTAGGTGGTAGCTCCCACCGAGAGCAGCCAGATAGTAGAATTCTGTGCAATAGAGATAGGATTCGGTAGCTGATACTAGATTGCCTGAAAAACAGTCTATGTATTGGGACTAGGTAGACCTGCCTGGTTTATAATCTTAGATATTCATGCTTGGGTGCTATGTGCTTAAATTCTGACAACAATCATTAATCTATGTCTTATGAAAGTAAACCATAATGGATTCATTTATCTCCAATGTATGTTTGTTCATCAGTTTTCCACTTCTTGGTTAGGTTTATTATTTATTTGTCTTTTATCTTTCAAAATACTTTTCCAAAAGCAAAACCCCCAATTTTCTAGATTAATTAATTAATTCTTTGGTAGACATCTAGCTTAACCGTTCCCAGTGGTAAGAACGATACATGGACTTTCCTAGACTATATTACTCACGATCAGGTACGCTTGCCTGTGAATGTGGTAAGACAGTGGCTAGGCATTAGAGGTTAAAACTTGTTTCGCTTTTTATATACAATAATTACCGCATCACCCCAAATCTTATGAAACCCTAGATTAGTTGCTTAGATGACCATCTCAACTGATAAAAGGTTAATACTCTTAGATTAGTTCAGATCTACAACATATATTACTAGATTTACACTTAAACAATTGATAAAACTTACCCCATCAAGATCTTGGTTGAAGCCCTAAAATGAAGAACCCTCCAATGGTGGAAGTGGAAGCTTAAGGTGAAAGAGGTGAAGATCTTAATACTAGATCTTGCTAGTTGGTGATGAATGATTCTTGAAATACTTGAAGAATGAGTTTTCTATGCTCCAAAATCGTTTCCAAGAAAGAGAGAAGAAGTTTTGGGTGAGAAATGAGAAGAAGAGGCTGAAAATCGGAATTTAAGACCTGCATCCCGTATGCTATAGTGACAGGCGATAGTGACAGTGTCACAATCGCTGTCACAATCGCATAAGTGCACCAAGGCAAATGTACTTGTGCGACAGTGCCATGCTATTGTGCCATCTGGCACAATCGCGGGAGTAGTGCCATGCTATTGTGCCATATGGCACAACCATGGGCATAATCGTGAAACTCGTACCGAGGCCAAAATCTAACTTCTCACATTTTTGAAGTTTCTTTGCCTAAAAGGAATCCAAGTATAAGTTAAAACTAGCCATTTAGATAAATCTTCCTTATAAAAAGAGTGGGATTACTTCGAAGTTAATCTATCAAAATTTACGGGTGTTACAAATGTACTCACCTCTCACAACGTCACAATTTTACAAGCTTGAATCACCATAAGTATGTATTAAGTACCTATAACACATACACATGCATACACATATCAACACTCAACCCCAAAATGGGTTCTAAAACATAATCCGACCCTTAACCGGAATGACCTAGCTACACTAGTCCAATTTTACCCAAACTTCACGAAACTTCAAGTTTCAACATCCCTTAGGGGATTATACACCAGAAAACCCCAAACGGCCCCCCTACAGAAAAGTCCAAAATCAACACAGTAGGGTTTTCCGAATGCGAGATCTAAATTTCGCGATCGTGAGATTACGACGAAATGGACAAATCACCAATGCATGCAGCTCGCGGCGCGAGGGTGTGCCTCTCGGTACGAGGGTGTTCCTCGTGACTGATGCGGTAATTATTGTATATAAAAAGTGAAACAAGTTTTAACCTCTAATGCCTAGCCACTGTCTTACCACATATACAGGCAAGCGTACCTGATCGTGAGTAATATAGTGTAGGAAAGTCCAGATATCGTATCTACCACTGGGAACGGTCAAGTAATTGTAGATTATTAATCTAAATCAGTTTAATTAACCTAAAGCTTTTTTGGGGGGGGGGGTTTATGAAAAAGGTTTTAATACTAAAAAGACAACTAAATTAACTATGAACTAAGAAAGCGATTAAAAGATGGATTAAAACTATATGAAGAAAAATAGTAGTACTTATCATGATATAGTGAATTCCCAAGTGGATGATTTAAATAGACCAAAGGTTTGGTTGTTTTGGTTATTGTAGGAATTTAAGTCTAGGACACCCTAACATATGATGACTATGGCTATTAACTAGGTCTTGATCCTCCTAGTCCCAATACATAGATTATTTGTCAGACAAGCTAGCACCGGTAACCCAATCCTATCTCTATTGCATGGTATTCTACTATCTGGTCGCTCTCGGTCTGAGTAACCACTTAACACAACTCTCCGGGATGAAGGGTAGGTCAAGGGAGATTGATTATCCTATCGGAGTCTATCTATTTAGGTCAAACAGATACACCCAATCAGCGAGTTCAAATAACCAAGCAATATGAATCAAATCGGAACCACAGCACACATTCAATCAACCGAAAACAAACCAATAAACATTAAATTACGAAATCATCATCCACAATGGTTCATCGACCATGACAAGTACCACTATTAAAAGACTACTCACTAATCATAATTAAAACAGAATAAACAATAGTAGACACAGACATGATACCGACAGTACAACGACGGATGATCGAAGATCGAACCCCGCAGCGTATCGGCACCACTCAGACTTTCACTCTCTACTCTATCGTTCCCTTCGTCTCTGCTTCGTGTTCTGAACTGAAGGAGGAGGCTGGTACTTAAAAGAAGGCATCCAGGGGCCATTTCGCGTTCGCCAGACGGCGGTCTCGCGGCGCGAGCCACTTAGGTCAAACTCTGGATTTCATTTTTATCGAACCTGGCGGCACCAAACTTGAAAACTCGCGATCGCCAGATGGCTACTGGATTGATTGTGCATTTTTCACGTTTTCTTGCCTTTTTCCGTACTTTTCCGTTCCACGGCCTCCAAATCCTACAAAAGCAATAATAAGCTCATTTGGTGAGTGAAATGATCAGAAACGGGTGAGAAATGGGGTAAAGTTATACAATTAAGCTCAACCAAAACATGTATAATTTTGGTGTTATCAAAATCCCCACACTTAAGCTTTGATTGGTGCACATAGAGTCCTAAAGCCATTTGCTACGACATTTAATATGTCTTCTTTTGCTAGGACACTTTTGGGTGCAACGACCGCTAGTAGCCTGTGTAGCTCAGCTGAAACGACATAGTTCTTATGCCTCAAAGCGTAGTTCGAGGATCGTCCGGAAGCCCTGCCTTTGCTTTCACTATGCCAGCTTTTGGTGCAAGACGAAGTTCATCCTTTGTAAGTGTTACTTCATCAACCGTAACTCTGAGTGAACCGGGTGTTAGTATCACGGGGTCTGTCCCCAAGGAACAACCGGATGGCACCTTAAAGGCTGTCCAAGACAGGGAGGAGGTTTTGGAAAAGGAAAATGTAGAGAGGAAGCATGAATTTGATGAGCTCAAACGCCTAGTGAAAGGCAAATTCGTGCAAACCGAGTATCTTTAATATCTTCACCATTACGACTTGCCAGGCCGACATCCACAACACTACCGCTGCTCCCGGGTTACTACACCGAGCACGAGTTCAACACCATGATCTTGAGCTTCTCAAATCAAGTGGCAGCTTTAGAAGACAAGTGATGCGGTAATTTATATATATAAAAACAGAACCAAGTTTAACCCTTACATTGCCCAACTAGTATTACCACATTCACAGGCAAGCGTACCCGATCGTGAGTAATATAGTGTAGGAAAGTACCAGGTATCGTTCTTACCACTAGGAACGGTTAAGCTAGAAGTTTACCAAAATGTTAATTAGTTAATCTAAGAAAAGGGTTTTTGTTTTTGAAAAGGATTTTTATTTAGAAAAGATTAAAACAATAAAATAACTAAACCTAACCAAGAAGTAGGAAAACTGATAACCAAACAAACATCGGAAACAATTGCATTCATTATGAATAAGATTTGTTGGGTTTTTATGAAACCCTCGTAGCAAACTGACACGAGTAAATTGTGAATATCAAACGTAACTGGAATGAGATACACGATAAAAACTTTGAGAATCAAACTGTTCCCAAGGTTTAAACAATCAAACCTAACTGGTTTGATTAAGCAGGAGCGATTACATGATAAAAACCCGAATATCATAGATCTTTTGTTTATCTAATTTACACATAATAATAGGGTTAGAAAAATTACCGCGGAAGCTTGAGATAGATCCACCCGTGATGAGACCAGACGAACTCCTTCTAGCCAAATAAAAGCCCCGAACTCACGAACAAACTGTTGCGTGAATAATTTATCAAATAAACTCGAAACTGAACTGGTTTCGGGTTTATGAAAACCGTCGACCAAAAGGAGGGAGAGAGAGAGAATTGGGAGAATTTTTGTAGGTTTCTTTTGGGTTAAGAAATTAATTGAATGAATTGAATTTGACTTAACCTATTATTATATATATATAGGGATAGATACCATATTATAATAATACCAAAAACAAAAACCATATTTATCTATTTAGGAAATTAAATATTCCTTTTTCTTTTCCACCAAGAAAAGAATATTCCATAAAATTTCCAAATAAATTCCAGGTAAATATTTAACATTTTAACGGATTAATTAATCTTGATATATATTTTTTTAACTAATAAATATATAATCCCTATTAATTAATTCTTTCAACAAGAAACCTTTAACTTTGGAGTTTCTTACAGAAAACACCCAACTGATTTATAATTAACTATTATAAATCAAACATCTCCAAACTATGGTTATTTTACTTGTTCGTTTTACAGGTCCTCACAGGTGTGACCCTCAAGTTTCTTATAACATTGGATGTGTAATCACTGGTTTGTCAACTTCTGCACATAGTTACTAACAAGATTAACCTTTCAGATGATTGACATGAGATTTATGATTATTGTAAGAATTTAAGCATAAAGCACCCTAACATGAATATATGTGATTATCAACCAGGTTGGTTTCCTGGCCCAATTACAGGGACTGATTGTTAGACAGTCTAGTAAAAGTCACCTTAATCAGTGTTAAGTCGTGGGACCCTACAATCCAATCTACTCTCGGTCTGAGTAAATTGCTTACCACGTCTCGCCGTGTCACTGGATCGAAAGGTAAGAGAGATTGATTAACCTATCGGAGTCTGTCTATTTATTGTCAGAAAATAAACACACCCAATCAATGACTTCAAGTAGCCACAATTAAAACACCAATATAGGAATCACAAATAATCATTCAATAAACCATAAAATCTATTAAGAATTTAATCCATAATCAAAACATCATTCAAGTTCATCAAACCACAATGAAACACAAAAAGAAATCAGTACAAAGACATACTAATCATAGATGAAAAACCAAACCAAACTAAAGACCGGCAAATTTGGCATAACATCCTCTCGAATTGTCTGCTCCGGGTGTTGATCATCGAGCCTCCGGCTTCTTGGGTTGGAAACCCTAAGTGGTTCCCATCATCTAACCTAACTACTGAATTATTGAGAGAATTGTATGATTGTGAGATGATTCCAACTGAGTGACCCAAGGCTTGTATTTATAATAAACTCGGCAGACTCACTTAGCGAACGTGAAACGGCAGGTTCGCGGCGCGAAATGGGTAACTAAATCTTCCAGAATATTCCATTAATGAATCTTAACGGCGCGGAATCTCCTTTAGCGGCGCGAAATCCACCGGATTAAAGAAAATGCATAATTATCAGATATCCAGAATATTCTAGTTGATCGTACTTTCCTTATCTGCTGAAGATCTTGCTTGAGGAGAAAGTCTTCCATCTGATGGAGAATTCTGGAACATTCTGGAATTGAAATCTCTGCCTTATCTGATCAGATCCTTTCTTTGGGAGGAAGCAACTGACTTGGAAGGGAAGAAAAACCCATAAATGGAAACCAATTAAATGATTTTTCCATTTCTCCACAAAGTATCCACTTTTGATGCTTTTTACCCTCTTTTTCCACATTTTCACACAACTGCCTCCAAAACCTGCAATATTACAAAACAAGCCTTTTTAAGTAGCAATTATGTCCAAACTAGGCCCAAAACATATATAAAAGTAGGGAATTGATGTGAGTGAAATATGTATAATTTTGGAGTTATCAACAAGGTTCAAGGTCGTGATGCACAGATAGAGATTGCTAACGCCCGTATTTAGGAGCTTGAGGCTACTTGTCGCGCTCAGTCTCAGCTTCCGAAGCGGAGGCATGATGATCCGTATGACTCAAATCTTAATGAGGGGGAGCACGCATCCAAAAGACTTCGCATCAAACTAGCTCCTTCCTCCAGCACAAATTCATCACCCGCCACATCGACAACGCCAGCCTTGGGATCCTCCCAAAATGTTGAGTCCCTGGGTGATATAGGGGACCGGCCTCTCAATGTAGAGCTTATTGCGCGAAATACCACGTTTCTGGATGCCTACCTAACGGTTGAAAAGCCCGCGGGAATTGGCACAGACGTTTGTGACATTGATGACGAAGAGGAAACCGCTGGCTGTGACGTAGTCGACATTGATACCACAAGCTACGAAATCAACGAAGAAGCTCGAGAACTACTTCGACAGCTAGCCATCAGCTTTGGGATAACACAGCCAAGGGAACAGATCTCCGATGAAGATTATGATAGATTCCTCGAGTCAGGTCCACCAGTACAGACAACAGCTTCCGACACTCCCAATGATCAGCCTGAGCAACAATTCCCAAATCTGCCTCAGGTAATCCAGCTTCAGTGGGACCACACGATCATCTTCGGACCCTTCTTGGAAGAAACCTTCCTGAGGATCTTCCAAAGAGGAAGAACACATGAATGGTCTCCCGCTGTCAAGTATGGAATCTCTCATCTGACGCCAGAACGACGCCAAATAGCTTACATCAGTGTGCGATAAATCAGTAGAGCCACGATCAGACATGATAGAATAAAGAGAAGGTTCGTCAAAGTCAAAGCTGTCAGATACTACCGTCATGGCAACCATTCATTATTCCAGTTCTTCTATCAGATATACGAAAAAAGCAAGTTGGAAGAATTCAGCTTCAAGGAAGCTGATCTAGATTCACCTGACCTAGAGGATATTCTGTTCCTTATCAAATACCTCCAAGGTCCCATTCTTCGCAACCGATTCTTCCTCAATGAGCTCGAAGCACCTAACAGGTACATTTGACAGGCCTCAACTTCGCACAAGTTACAAATTATTAGATGGCGATCGAGAGCAGATCTCCCTGGGTAAACCTTCTCGCTCCAACTCTAACCCTTCAGGACATCCATCATTATCACCTCTTTTGCCCGATATCATCACCAGAAGAAGGAATCGTCTACCCAAACCACAAGGGTGAGAGACAATTCATGCGCTAAAGAGAGATATCACACTTTTGTTGTAACAACTCAAAACCAAATTTCCAAAATTTAACGGAATTATTTAACAACAACTAAATAAAAGTAACCTTGACAGAGGAAGTAATGAAAAAGGTTTAAAACTTTAAATTCATAATCCATTATTCAAAAGATTCAACATCACATTTAATCCATTCCTCAAAATGAGGTCTAATCAAACCGAGTAAAAGTTTCATTCAACCATAACCCAAAATATCATTTGTAATATAAAAATGTTTTTCCCAAAGAAACGAACTGAGCCTTGACCATATTGGATCATCAAGCAAGTCCCTTCCCCTTGTCCTTACCGGAAGAACCTACAACTAAAGAGTAAACCACAAATGGGTTAAGCTTTACGCTTAGTGACCACAAACCACAATATACATAAACCACATATCACATAATCACATACGCAAAGGAGAACTAGTCATGCAACACATAAATGTCCTTACGACTCTCTATAATGATAATGAGTAGGTTTGCACCCGAAATAACCTAAAGAAAACCTCTCCCATGCCCCAAACAACTACATCCATCCATTCAAACGCGCGCGCGTCGTGCAATTTACGGGGTTGTGGCCGGATAATGTTTCAAATTGTTGGGTGCAAAATCCGAAATGCTGGAAAATGTACTCATCGTCGATACCTTCGTTTTGATAGTTCGTGGGCCTGAAACGGACTCCCGTAGCAAAAGTTATGGACATCTTAAATTTTTACCCAGGCACCAAAGGAGGTACCCATTGGTAGCCTGGTCCGAAAGCATCCGGAAAATCCCGTTGCGAAATCTCCAGGAAATTAACGTGGGCCCTCTATAATGATAATGAGTAGGTTTGCACCCGAAATAACCTGAAGAAAACCCCTCCCACGGCCCAAACGACTACATCCATCCATTCAAACGCGCGCGCGTCGTGCAATTTACGGGGTTGTGGCCGGATAATGTTTCATATTGTTGGGTGCAAAATCCGAAATGCTGGAAATGTACTCATCGTCGATAGCTTCGTTTTGGTAGTTCGTGGGCCTGAAGCGGACTCCCGTAGCAAAAGTTATGGACGTCTTAAATTTTTGCTTAGACACTAAAGGGGGTACCCTTTGGTAGCCTGCTCCGGAAGCATTCGGAAAATCCCGTTGCGAAACCTCCAGGAAATTTACGTGGGCCCTCTATAATGATAATGAGTAGGTTTACACCCGAAAGTGACGTCTAAAATCCACACCTGAACCTTGAGTCTTAGCTAGACCGTCCCAATTATGCTAAAACTTCACCAAACAATCTTTTATGACATCCCCTAGGGGAGTATAAACAAAAGAACCCCAAACGAATGCTAATAAAAAAAGTACAAAAACCATCCAGAGTAAACGGCGGGTTACTAGCGACTCACTACCCGATTGAACCCAAATCGATCTTAATTTGTCAAAACTTCGAAGTATAAACCCTAACCATCCCAAATCCCAATAATCGACATAACTAAAGAATAAATGTGGATTAAGGTTGTACTTTGACACCGGAAATTAACACTATCGATGCCTTGATGATCGATTCAACCAACGATACCCAATTTAACCTTCAATTGCCCTACAAAACGCCTCTTCGCCTCTAGTCGCTCTCAAGGATCTTTCAAATGAAAAACTGATAGAGTGAGGCTTCCAAATCACTTATATACTTGCTACTCTTAACCCTCAACTTTCAAAAGTATCCCATACACCCCTATACCTAAAAGTTACGCAAATAACCCAAACTTAACTAAATTTAACAAGAAAATTCAAATTTCTAACTTTGGGAAATGGGGCGTTCATCTCGGCTTCCAGTTCCCACGTCCACTCTGACCCCTTGCGGTGTTCCCATTGAACATTCACTAGTCCAATCTCTTTGTTCCGCAAAGTCTTGGTCTTCCTTTCTGTTAGGGATTATGTGCAGAGTTGACAAACCAAGTGATTACACATCCAATGTTACAAGACACTTGAGGGTCACACCTGTGAGGACCTATAAGTCGAATAAGTTATATGAAACCCAGAAATGGAGAGTTAGGATTTATAATAGTTAATTATAAATCAGTTGGGTATTTTCAGTCAGAATTACCAAAGTTAGAGGGTTATTAATTAATTAGGTATATTATATATTTATTAGATAAAATAAATATATAATAGTTAATTAATAATATATATATTAGATAAATATATATATATAATTATCATATGCAAATTCTTTTCCAGTAATTAAAAAGAGGAAAAGATTTGAGATAATTACAATATGGAAACTGGATTCTATTCAAACTGTATTTTTCCTCCATATAAATAAGGCTTATGGGTTAAGAAAAAATTAAGCTTTTTCAGCTAACAAAATCAGTTCCAGTTTCTCTCTCCCTCTCTCTCTCCAGCCGACGACACCCCCCTTTTTCGGATTCCAGTTTCGATTTTCCAATCCTCGGGTTTTCATTCGGTTCAACTAGAAGAACATTCGTTGGTCGATCACCGGTGGACTAGTTCTCGAGCAATCCAGGTGAATCATCTAAACCATTAGAATTAATTAAACTAGAACGATTAAAGATCAATGAGCATTTAAGGGTTTTTAACTTTATCGCTTCCGCATGTTAAGATCGAAACAGTGTGTATTTGATCATATGGGTTTTATCAGTTCAGATTTTAAACCTATGGGATTTATCGGACCAGTAAGGTTTCGAAGATCCATGATGATCCTCGAATCAGTTTGATTCGAGGGATCTCACAAAAACCCAACAGTGGTATCAGAGCCACGGTCTGTTCGTTTTATTTAACTCGTCTGATCCGTTAAAATTGTTCGTTTAATTCTCGTTTTAGCTTTATATATAAAGATTTTTTTATCGCTTAATCGCTTCGAACATACCAAAGAACACCCAACCGACGATCAGCGGTGGAATGGCGGCAGGTAGCCGGCCGGACCGCCAGGCCGATCGCCGGCTGTAAAATCACACCACACGAGCGCCGATCCAGACCACCCGATTGGTGGTAGCGGCGTCGGCTATCACTATCAACCATCGAGCCGCACCACCCGATTGGTGGCGGCGGCGTAGGCTGTTAAATCGCACCACCAGCGACGGTGGTGGTGGCCGTTCTTATTCACGCCAATCGCCAGTCAATCCAAGGCGATGGCCACGGCGGCAATCGACCACAGATGGTGGTGATCGAAACCGGTGGTAGCGGCGTCACGATGATCGACCACCACGCCACGTTTTGGCGACGGTGGTGGCGTTGTTTGTACGGTGGTGGCAGCGGCTCATGGTCGTTGACATCGTCGGAGCACCACGAAACACCTGCCAGGCCGCCGGCTGCCTTACGGCCACGCCGAGCGGCGGCGGCGATTGGCTCCCGAAGTCGATCGACCACCGCAAGCCACAAATTGGCCGCGATGGTGTGTCAATTGGTGGCGGTGGCGCTGCTGTTTTGATGGCAGCGGAAGCAAGGTGGTGGCGGTGGCTACGGCCATCGTCGCCGCACTGACCGCGAACCACCAGGCCGCCCACCGGCAGCCCTAAGGCCGAGCCGTGGCAGGGGCGGTGGTTGTTTGCTGTTGATCGCCGAACAAAACCACCAATCGGTGGTGGTCACGATAGGCGGTGGTGGCGAAAGCTTTGCCGCCGGCTGTTGTCATCAGCGGTGATGGCGGCCTTCGCGGCTGCTGTCGTTGCGGTGGTAGGCGGTGGCGATGAATGGAACCGGTGGTGGTGGTGACGATTTTGATTGTTACCATCATCACCGATAACTAGTTTGTTTTTCCCGAAAATCGACGGCGATGATGGCCGATTGCCATCGTCGTCGAGCTACCAACGGCGGCAGTGGTTGTTTACCTTCGCCGTCATGAAACCGATCATCGGATTGGTATCGATTGTTTTTCAAAACCCGAAGCGATAAGACGAGATTAGGATTTTTCGATCCTCGATAGTTTTTCGAGCAAATCGCGAAACCCTAATGGCCCAAGATTACCAGTTAGGTAATGGGCCTATAAGCCCAGTTTTTTGGACCAAGTTTATGACCCACGTAAGTTTTGTTAGTTTTAGACCCATTTATCTAGATTAACTTATTCAAGTAATTTTATTGCTTTAGTTCTTCATTAAATTTTTTATAAACCGAATAGTTAATAGTCAAATAGGCCTAGTATTGTATTTGATCAGTTGGTCGAATCTAGATACAGTTTTAAGGCCAGTATTGTGTATCTCGACCAGTTAGTTTGAAATACCTGTTTTTCGATATTTTTGGGTAAAAGGTTGATATTTTTAGATAAAATGGTTTTAGTTTTATAAAATAGGATTTATTATTTATAAGTCTCAGTTTTTAAGTAAAAACCGTTTTTCAGCTTAAAATATTTTGGTTCATAAAACAGTTTGTTTTTCGAATCAGTTATAAAACCAAGTTTTGCGATAATTAAGACGAGATAATTTTAACGGATCTAGGTTTATTTCTCGCTTTTATTATATTGTTTGTTTATGATTCATATATAATTGCGTGATTGCTTGAAATTCATATATGCATCTCAGTTTGAAATATATATATGTAAGTCTATTATAGAGTTTTGCCAACTTAGACTTTTGACACATTTACGGGGAGGCCTGCGAGCCATTTGCAACCCCTTATGTAATGACCATAGGATAGATGTTCGGGATAGCAAGGCCAGTGGGAGCTGCTAAAGTTCATCCTCTTACCAGAATATTGACAAAACATGGCGAGGCCAGTGGGAGCTACACAAAGTTTTGATGCTTTTAGAGAAATAGGTCATTATTGGTCCTTAGGAAACAAACGTTGGCAAAAACTATAATTGGTTATTATGTGATTAACTGTTATTTAATTGCATGATTAATTGTTTATTTGTGATATCTTGGATGTTAGTAAGTTTTAAATAGTTTCTTTTAAAACTAGGTTGTATCACAAAGTATATAGGTTTTTGTATTTAAAATTACCAGTTTTTCAAACATTTCAAAACGGTAGATTTTATTTTTAAAACCTATAAATGATTGTTATATATATAAAAGGCAAGTTGACAAAGACAGTTAGTTTTTATCAACTAGGTGTGCTATTAAAACAGTTAGTTTTAATTAGCAAGTGATTTTTAGACAGTTAGTTTAAAACATCAGCTGCCTTTATAACAATCAGTTTTTCAAAACCTGGAAGTAAAATTTTTCAAAACCCCGAAAATCATAGATCAGTAGTGCAACCCATCTAGGGGCACCTTCGGTATAAGGTACACGGGCGTTATGAGTGATCACACCTTCAACGTCCGTGTTCAAACTGAAAACTGGAGGGGTTACATAACTCTGCGAATTATCTCCGGGTGGTACCGGCCAGAGTATAGTAATCAGGTCCCCAAAATGGTGAGATCTATTTTGGTACTATAATGTTCACCGGGAGGTACCGGGCCAAAATGCACTTAGAGGGACTAAAACATGCACAAGTAGTTAGCGTGGTCCCGAAAAGATCTAGGAGTCATGTCAGCTAGACATGATTGGTAAAAGTCCTTACCTACCGAAATAAATACGGGTCTGGTGGAGCAAGAACATTACGCACATCAGGACGTATGAAATAAGGATCCTAGTCCAATAAATTGATCATTTAAGGGTTTATTGATAATTATTGGAATTTAATCTATTTACAGTTGCTAAAGACCAAAAGTTTTAATTTGTGTAGATGGCAAGCACTGTTAGCAGCACTAACAATCTTTCCCTCCGCTCTATCCTAGAGAAGGATAAGCTGACCGGCTCTAATTTCCTTGACTGGGAGCGCAATCTGATGATTGTACTCAGACATGAAAGGAAATGGTATGTCCTTGAAGAGCCTCTTGGGGAGGCACCTCCAGCAAATGCTCCGGCTGCTGCTAGGAATGCCCACAAGAAGCACTCCGATGATCTACTGGATGTTGCCTGTCTCATGCTTGCAACAATGAGCCTAGATCTGCAAGCAGGGCTCATAAATACAAATGCTTATGACATGATCCGCCAGCTGAGGGACATGTTCCAGACCCAGGCTCGTACAGAACGTTACGATGCCACAAAAGCATTTAATGAGTGCAAGATGATAAAAGGGACATCAGTAAGTGACCATGTCATGAAAATGAAACAGCACTTAGATCATCTGGAGAGGCTTGGTCATCCGGTTCCGTTGCAGCTAGCAACAGACACCATACTCAATTCACTGTCAGAAGACTACAGGCCCTTCGTAGTCAATTACAATATGAATAATTTGTATAAAAACTATCAAAACACACGAAATTCTATAGGAATGTGTTTTGAGAATAAAACATTTATGAATAATAGTTTTGTGATCAAATTTTATATTAACTCAGATGGCGTTAATAACAGTATTTATAAAACTAGAAAGATTCCAAGTTCTGGAATTAGGATTTAATCAAATCCAGTTAAGTTTTATTGACTAATCAAGTTTGATCAAGTTTTATTATTCAAATGTTTTAAAAGGAGAATTTAGGATATTAACTCAGATGGCGTTAATAACAGTATTTGTAAAACTAGAAAGATTCCAAGTTTTGGAATTAGGATTTAATCGAATCCAGTTAAGTTTTATAAAAGAAATTCTCAAAGGTTATTACTTAAAATAGAATTGACAAATCAAAGTTTTGACTAAGTCAATGGTAAATTTTGAGTATTAGTTAGTTTTTATATAAGTAAGTGGGAGCCCAATTTATTCTCTATCTAGTCTGAGATAAAGAATAAAAGATACAATTATTGATTCAATATATCTCGAAATTCATAATCCAGATAGAATAAGAATTCATAAGATGTAATTTACCTTTTAGTCAAAAGGATAAAAGTTTCAAGACCCTTGAAACAAAGGTCGTGATTGACTTTAAAATCAATAATTAAAGTGTTGGATTAAATATAGAATTCCAGTAAATTTACCAGCGTAGTAAATGGAATCTGATTTCAGGTAGAAATCATTCATCTACACAGCAGCTAAGGAAAGTTGCAGTACAGTCTCACATATTCAGGAACTGGAAGTTAGTCCAGGTCTCCAAGTTCATGGAATATGATAAAAGTCTAGTTATTGTTTTAAAAGGTGTTTGCAAATCAATGATTAGCAGATACAAGTAGATAATATCAACATACTTGTATTATATGGTTATCACTTTGATTAAAATGGTAAACTTTAATCAAAGGGTTTAAACTGAAGGTAGGTGATACTTCATTTTAGACCAGTATTTAACAAACGTTAAATAGATATTATGAAAGTTATTAAAGAAAAGATATTTAATTTTGTTATTATTACAGCGTGTAGTATGGACTATACAAAATTAATTTCTTTATCACTTTTACAATTTTTGCATGTTTTAATTAATCCAGGAATGAAACTAGTTTCCAGTTTTCATTCAAAACTTGTCCGTGACGACTTATCATTGTGGGAACATGATAAGGTGTTAAAGTCATTGTGAACTTTTAGGTAGTTATGATCAGTTGCTGAATAACAGCTACAAGTGTTGTAGACTAAAAGTTGCACAGATATTTGATAGAGTAGCAAATATTGGACGTGATCCGCAGTTGAGATTACTTCTTGGAATAAGTCATAAGTAAGTCTCACAGTGGTTGTCCCTATTACCTGAGGTATCTGATTTAGTATCATGAGGACCACTGAATACTTAGTGCACTCAACCGCTACACCGTAACAGGGTGGCTATAAAGGGCGTAACTAGATTCAGCGGAAGCCGTGGTGTTAAAGGCAGATATGCAAGATGGGATTTGCACCTCTTCTCTGAAGAGAGATATTTCTGGGCCCATCTTGACTGACTGAGTATACTGATGAAGTGCATGGCCATGCCCAAACGAACTGATTAGTTCTTTGTCGTTTACCTATCAGTAAAAGTCGGATAGTCAAGAAAACAGAATCTTGAGTATTTAGAGTTGACACTTTCCAAGCTCATACTCACAGATGAAATATCGTGATGCAAAGGGAAAAGCCAAGATATACCCAATCAATGAACAGTAGTTTCATAGATACTATTTCCTTAAACGGAATGTTTATATCACCAGTCTGGGTATAAGAGTTCTTGTAACCTGGTCAGCCTAAGTGCCTGTCTAGGGGCCTCCTTAGGTCAGTGTAATCAAAGGCGGTATTGCCAACTTGCACAAGTGGGAGTCTGTTAGGGATTATGTGCAGAGTTGACAAACCAAGTGATTACACATCCAATGTTACAAGACACTTGAGGGTCACACCTGTGAGGACCTATAAGTCGAATAAGTTATATGAAACCCAGAAATGGAGAGTTAGGATTTATAATAGTTAATTATAAATCAGTTGGGTATTTTCAGTCAGAATTACCAAAGTTAGAGGGTTATTAATTAATTAGGTATATTATATATTTATTAGATAAAATAAATATATAATAGTTAATTAATAATATATATTAGATAAATATATATATATAATTATCATATGCAAATTCTTTTCCAGTAATTAAAAAGAGGAAAAGATTTGAGATAATTACAATATGGAAACTGGATTCTATTCAAACTGTATTTTTCCTCCATATAAATAAGGCTTATGGGTTAAGGAAAAATTAAGCTTTTTTAGCTAACAAAATCAGTTCCAGTTTCTCTCTCCCTCTCTCTCTCCAGCCGGCGACACCCCCCTTTTTCGGATTCCAGTTTCGGTTTTCCAATCCTCGGGTTTTCATTCGGTTCAACTAGAAGAACATTCGTTGGTCGATCACCGGTGGACTAGTTCTCGAGCAATCCAGGTGAATCATCTAAACCATTAGAATTAATTAAACTAGAACGATTAAAGATCAATGAGCATTTAAGGGTTTTTAACTTTATCGCTTCCGCATGTTAAGATCGAAACAATGTGTATTTGATCATATGGGTTTTATCAGTTCAGATTTTAAACCTATGGGATTTATCGGACCAGTAAGGTTTCGAAGATCCATGATGATCCTCGAATCAGTTTGATCCGAGGGATCTCACAAAAACCCAACACTCTCCAGCACCACAATCGGCCTCCCAACATAGTTGAGTCGTTCATCAACCTTAATGTCGTCTATTGGAAGGTGAGCTGACTCATCAACTAAACATTTCTCAAGTGAGACGTATGGAAGGTGTTGTGTATCTGACTGAGCTCTAGTGGTAGCTCAAGTCTATACGCCACCTTACCCACACGTGTGATGTATGAATATATATATATATATATCCAATCACAAGTTTTACCCTTATTAGTTACCCCAACTATTATTCACACATTCACAGGCAAGCGTACCTGATCGGGTATAATATAGTTTAGGTAAGTTCCGGGTATCGTTCTTACCATTGGGAACAGTGAAGCTATCTAATCTCGGTTTTAAGTCAAATTAATTAATCTAATCAACTAGCAATTAAGAGGGATGTTTGCAAAAATAAGAATTAACTAAGAAAGCAAAAAAATCTAAACTTTTCATATCAAAGGAAAGACAAGTACTCACTATGGATTTTAGAATCCCTTTTCAGATGATTTGACATAGATTACCAAAAGATATATATTTAATGGTTATTGTAAGAATTTAAGCTTAAAGCACCTTAACATGAATATTTATTGCCAAGTCGTGGGACCCTAATATCTAACTTACTTTGGTCTGAAGAGTTGCTTACCACGTCACAAAAGTGAAAGGTAAGAGAGGTTGATTACCCGAAAGGAATCTGTTTATTAATTGTCATATAACAAACACACCCAACCAACGAATTCAAGTAACCACAGTTAAGACAATAAATAGGAATCACAAGACAATCATTCAATAAACCATAAATCTAATAATTAAATCAAAACCACAAAGTCAAATCATCCTACAAGTTCATCAATCCATAACAAGCACTATAAAGTAACTAGCCACGAAACATAACGTAAAACAAGACAAGAAAATAGTATGAACTCATTATGCAGACCGTGCAGCAAGTGATAATCGGGCACCGGCAAGACGACTCCGAGTAAGAACTGGGGAAGTTTCACTTCGTTTAAGCACCACTTTCCACTGCTGGTTCATACAATTTCTCCCTCCGGCTAGCTAATCTGAACTCTCCTCTGCTTTTCTGAATAAAATTTGATGATGTTTTGAAGCAGGCTTAAAGGCAGTATTTAAATAGTGAATTCGTCCCACCTCGCGATCGTGAGGCGGCATCCTCGCGACGTGAGCCACCAGAGAAGCCCTAAAAATCGTTTCTTGAATATTCTAGAATCTTCTACTCAGGGTTGACTTCTCTTTCTCGACAGTTGGTAGATTTTTCGTGATGCCAAGTGGGCTGCATGAAAGAATCTTCTAGAAACTAGGCATTCTTGCGACGCTAGACTAAGAGTTGACTTCTTTTTCTCGACAGTTGGTAGATTTTTCGCGATGCCAAGTGGGCTGCATGAAAGAATCTTCTAGAAACTAGGCATTCTCGCGATGCTAGACTAAGGTCTCGCGATCGCGAAAGCCCTCTGTTTCTCCTTTGCTCCAATCTTCATGCTTTTTCACTTCTTTTTGTACTTTTTATGATCACGGGCCTCCAAAACCTTCTAAACTGAAAAGCAATAACTTTTAAGAGTAAATTGTACTAAAACCAGGATAGAGTTGGATAAAACAATACAAATCAGAACGACCCAAACTTGTATAATTTTGGGATTATCAGCGCGCTATCACCTTGAAAGGTCCGATAAATCTGGGGCCAAGCTTGCCCCTCTTCCTGAATCGGATCACCCCCTTCCATGGCGATACTTTCAGTAATTCATCGTAACCCACACTAAACTCTAAATCCAACATCCGCTTGTTGGCATAGCGCTTTTGACGACTTTGGGCGGTTCTCAACCGCTCCCGGATCATCTCGATGCTCTCCGTTGTCTTCTGAACTATCTCTGTACTGCCAACTCCCGCTGGCCCACCTCTCCCCAGCAAATGGGAGTTCTGCACCTCCTCCGGTATAGCATCTCGTAAGAAGGCATGCCAATACTGGCATGATAACTGTTGTTGTACGAAAACTCGGCCAACGGTAGATAAGTGTCCAAGCTACCTCCAAAATCAAGCACGCACGCCCTCAACATGTCCTCAACCATGGGGCACCACAGCTAGTGCCAGTGGGTCGACCTTCTTCGGCTTGCATCCGGTCACAATTTCCTCATGTTGAATCATCCTACTATACATATCATGAAGTCCTAGCTTGCCCAAATTCTGACTGAGCTGAATGCTGACAGTGATGCTTTGCCATTCAGGGGCAAGGTTCTTTTGGAACTTCACGTTGACCTTGTACCGTTTCTTTTCTATTCCCAATCGTCGCAAATCGTTCACATAACCGTTCAATCGGTTGTAAGACTCTATTAGCGATTCGATCCAAGTGTCTATGGCACTTTCAGACTGTCTACTCGAGCATACATGTCGTTTGGAAACGCCATGGTGAGTAATGCCAAAGCTCGTTTTTCGATGGCGGCTCGAGCCCATTGATCAACATTATACATTCTGTATGGTTTTTCTACCACATATGACGAAAGGAGAGGCGTGGTGTTGGTTTCCGTCCGGTACTTCAACTACGGTAATGGTGACAACGGTAGGACCCTCTCGGATGGATTTCATGAGGTTCTCATCAATTAAGTCAAGGAAGTTGATCATCCTTCGCTTCCATTGTTGGTATTCTCCTAGAACAAGAACTGGCGGTCTCGTTTCCGAATCTGTGCCTATGATATCTATCGACATCTTTCTCACTAAAGGATCTTAGGTTTCGAGTAAAAATCTCATACTTGAAAAGACTTTGAAAATTTTTGATTTTGGAAAAAACACCCCAACACATTAAAAGTGAAATTTTGAAATACTGGGCTAAGTGTAAATCCGAATTCTGGCAATGTCCGACTCGGAGAAGGGGTAATCCGACTCGGATAAACACAATGTCTGACTCGAATAAGTTAAAGTCCGACCTGGAAAGCCAACGCGAAGTCAGTGAAAAGCATGAACATTCTAGAAATTACACACTTCGCGGCGCCAAACTTAAATCTTTGCGAACGCCAAAAGCTCACTGAGTTGAGTTTATCCAATTTTCATGCTTTTTCGCCTTTTTCGTACTTTTCCGTTCCACGGCCTCCAAAACCTACAAAAGTGAGAATCAGCCCAAAACATGAGTAAATAGATCAGAAATGGGTGAGAAACGGGCTAAAATCAGATAATTAAGTACGACCAAAACATGTATAATTTTGGTGTTATCCACTCCGTTTCAGGCCCACGAACTATCAAAATGAAGCTATCGACGATGAGTACATTTCCAGCATTTCGGATTTTCCACCCAACAAAATGAATCATTATCTGGCCACACCCCGGTAAATTGCTCGATGTGCGCGCGTTTGAATGCATGGATGCAGTCGTTTAGGGCATGGGAGGGGTTTTCTTCGGGTTATTTCGGGTGCAAAACTACTCATTAACATTATAGAGGGCCCACGTAAATTTTATGGTGATTTTGCCACGGGATTTTCCGAATGCTTCCAAATTAGGCTACCAAAGGGTACCCCCTTTGGTGCCTCTGCAAAAATTTAAGACGTCCATAACTTTTGCTACGGGAGTCCGTTTCAGACCCACGAACTATCAAAACGAAGCTATCGACGATGAGGACATTTCCAGCATTTTGGATTTTGCACCGAACAATATGAAACATTGTCCAGCCACAACCCCGTAAATTACTCGAAGAGCGCGCGTGTGAATTGATGGATGTAGTCGTTTAGCGCATGGGAGGGGTATCCAGGTTATTTCGGGTGCAAACCTCTCATTATATTTATAGAGGGCCTACGTAATTTTTCTGGTGATTTCGCCATGGGATTTTTCAGATGCTTTCGGACTAGGCAACCAAAGGGTACCCTCTTTGGTGCCTGGGCAAAAATTTAAGACGTCCATAACTTTTGCTACAGGAGTCCGTTTCAGGCCTACGAACTATCAAAACAAAGCTATAGACGATGAGTACATTTCCAGCATTTCGGATTTTGCGCCCAACAATATGAAACATTATCCGGCCACAACCCGGTAAATTGCTTGACGCGCGCGCGTTTAAATGGATGGATACAGTCGTTAGGGCATGGGAGGGGTTTTCTTCGGATTATTTCACCACGGGATTTTTCCGGATGCTTCCGGACTAGGCTACCAAAGGGTACCCCTTAGGTGCCTGGGCAAAAATATAAGACGTCCAAAAATTTTGCTACGGGAGTCCGTTTCAAGCCCACGAAGTATCAAAACGAAGCTATCGACGATGAGTACATTTCCAACATTTCGGATTTTGCACCCAACAATATGAAACATTATCCGGCCACAACCCGGTAAATTGCTCGACGCGCGCGCGGTTTGAATGGATGGATGCAGTCGTTTAGGGCATGGGAGGGGTTTTCTTTAGGTTATTTCGAGTGCAAACCTACTCATTAACATTATAGAAGGCCCACGTAAATTTTTTGGTGATTTCGCCACGGGATTTTCCGGATGCTTCCGGACCAGGCTACCAAAGGGTACCCCCTTTGGTACCTGGGTAAAAATTTAAGACGTCCATAACTCTTGCTACGGGAGTCCGTTTCATGCCCACGAACTATCAAAACGAAGCTATCGACGATGAGTACATTTCCAGCATTTCGGATTTTGCACCTAACAATATGAAACGTTATGCGGCCACAACCCGGTAAATTGCTCGACGCGCGCACGTTTGAATGGATGGATGCAGTCGTTTAGGGCATGGGAGGGGTTTTCTTTAGGATATTTCGGGTGCAAACCTACTCATTAACATTATAGAGGGCCTACGTAAATTTTCTGATGATTTCGCCACGTGATTTTCCGGATGCTCCCGGACTAGGCTAACAAAGGGTACCCCTTTTGGTGACTGGACAAAAATTTAAGACGTTCATAACTTTGGCTACGGGAGTCCGTTTCAGGCCCACGAACTATCAAAACGAAGCCATCGATGATGAGTACATTTCCAGCATTTCGGATTTTACACCAAACAATATGAATGTTGGTCCTCTATTGATTGCCAATATGATAGATTGTATTGTAGAAGGGAAGGGTTGAATACAATCAACACAGTTTCTTCCACTTAATTCAGTTCACGACTCCTATGGAGCCTTTGTGTGAAACTGAAGTAGATTGTTTGTTGAAGAGGATCAAGACTTTGTCAAGATCCAAAACAATCTTTAAGTATTTAGACACACAGCCTTTGCTTATGCACTAAGCAAGAATTAGAAGAGATAGAAAGAAGAAAGGATTGGGGTATAGAAGATGGACCAATGTTCTGTGTTTGAAGAACACACTATGTTTATATTTATACCCCCATGTATTAAATGCATGTCATCCCCAACTTTACACTTGTCATATAAAGATTGGGTTTGGTGTACTATTGTGCCATAAAATAATGCCCATGCTTGGTAGGGTCATGGCCTATGGTAAATAGTTGCCTTATGGGTGACAAGTAAGGAGGGAACAGTAAAGAGACATCCCTTTTGTACTTTTGTCAGAAAGGCAAATCAAATCGTTTTTGTGCATATAAGACAAGAAGACAAATCTAGTATTCTTAAAGTACAAGTCACTGATCAAGCCTTAGAATCGCTGATCCTTGAGAAGGAACAGGGAGGCACTGTGACTTGTCTTTATGGAACGTCATGTAAGAGTAGCCAGCTAGCTGTCACTGATTTCAACTTCAGATCATTAGCATCGCTGACTCTATCACCAGCTTACATCAATAGATGGTGCTGATGGTTTTCCTAGTGACATGACTATTTGTCTTCAGAGAATACATTAGCAGTTATCAGCTATCGCTGTCACTGAAAGGAGTCAGTGACAAGCTATCGATGATATCATTTAAGAATCGTGCTTAGCAGTATGAACCTTCAGCGAACAGACTCACTGTAGTTTCCTAAGCATCTGTATTTTGCTAAGTATTCTAGGATGTAAGATAAAGGATCATTGATATTTCATTAAGTCTTAGGAAGACTGGATCAACAATCTCCCCCTAAATATCAATGATAAGACAACAGGGAGGTTGTCTTTTTCTAGTATCTTAGAAATCATTCTAAGTCCTGAATCAACAGTTAGGAAATAAAACATGTTAAAGGTACTTGTACTATTTAACTGTTAGAAGAAAGATCTTTTTCAGTGATGAGTATCAGAGATAGAGAAACACTTGCATTTCATTTCATTTCAATGTAAGAATTACAATACAGAAATAAATAATATTACAAGTCACTGAAAGAAACAACAAACGATTACATAGATCAAACTAGTCTACACAGAACAAACTAGTCTAGAGGTTCTTCTTTAACCAAGTGTTGATCCACGTTTTCTTCTTCATCGTCTTCTCTTTCTCAGCTAGTCACTGGAAGCAAAGTCGAGAACTCTCCTGACAGGCGTGAAAGAGGCATCCATCCAAACGATTAATGGGAGAGAGGCATTCAACCAGGAGACAAATACTCCTGTGTTGAATACAGATCCTGAATGATGAGCGGATCAGCCTCTAAAGAATGAAACACCAGCATACATCACCATTTTGAGGTTCTGATCGCGGATGTTTCTCCCCCTCAGTAGGTGCAACTCCACTTTCTCCCCCATTAGCTGATAACCTATCTCCTCCTGAGACTTGGGTTCTATATTTGAAGAACCGAGGAGATAGGCCAGTACGGAGAGGAGGACGGAGTGGAGAAAGGAACCTTCTTCATTAGAAGAAGGTATCCTGCAAGAGGTGGGGGAAAGAGAATGGAAAAATCCCTTTTTAGAAGAAGGTATCCTGCAAGATTTCTCCCCCTCAGATACGGCACCTGGTGCTGTAGATGGGAGGCAGGATCCTTCTTCCTTGGTCTAGCCGAGATGGTTTCCAGAAGAGCATAAAGCATGGCTGCAGAAAGTTGAGAGTAAGAGATATTCTGCAAAAGAGAAAGAGAACATTAGTATGAAACAAATAAGTAAAGATAAGAGGAGTCTTTTATTGTTTCAAGTTCTCATGCTAGAAAGAGAGGAACAAGAAAAGTGGTTGTCTTTCAAGATTGGAAGTGAGAAAACAACCTTAGACTAAGGTTCGTGGCTTACCAGTTGATAAGTGCATAATTTATCACATTTTACCTCACTTTTTATTAGGATTTTATAGACTTTTTAATTTCCCAAATAACAAATTTGAGTCTTTTGTTCTTATTTTCACTATTTTTAGTATTTGGAGCTAAGTTAAAGAATTGGTTGACTTTTGTGCACTTTTGGAAGGAAATTGACTTTTGGTGCTGCGAGCAGGTTTTCACAGCACTGGACAGCTGGCAGTGACGTGGATGATGATGTGGACCCAGCTGCTGACTAGACTTCATAATCTTTTTGGTGCAACCTTAGTTCCTGATCTCAGTTGGTTTCCAAGGGGAGATAAGCATCTAGTTGAAGTAGAAAGGACATCATATGATTAAGATGCTTTGTGTCTTTAAGGAATCATTTGTGTAAGGGTACTATGTTTGCTTTGTAAGAACTTTTGTAAGGGAATATATTCCCATTTGCTTTTGTACTCTAGATGCTCATTGCATTTAATGCATTGATGCCTTATTTCCTAGTATAAATAATGGGTAGTTGTAATGTATTAACTCATCAGCTGAACAACTAGATAGCTCACCTAGCTATTGAATGGTTCTTCTTTTAAGTATTTTAATATTAAGTCTTTAATCTTTTGGTACCTTACTGTTCAGTGTCGTAGCATCTTAGTTTACAGTTCATAGCATTTTACTTACTTGCATTTACTTACATAGTCTTCCAATTCCGCTTTCCAATTAAGTCTTACATTTACGCTCTTTACATTTTTGTCTTACATTTATGCAAGCTACATTTCTGTCATTTACACTTATGTCTTTAAATTCCGTCTTTTCAATAATGTCCTGCACCAAGTGTAAAGCGATGATAGGCTAGACCTTAGCTTGGGTGTAAGTGACGGTTGGGAGATAACGGCCTATGTGTCGAGGTTAATTGCTTTCGCTACTTGTTATTAAATTCACTATTCATTCCTTACTTCTGAGTTTCATCCAAGTGATTCTTGATGAGGTGACGTACATTGTTTCACTTGGATGAGTTGGACTAGAATATGGGCCAACGCAAACTTCAGAGTTCTGAAATGTTATAGATGGTTAAAAAGAACTGTGTCAATCTTAACAGGTTGCAAACTATATGGACTAAAACTGTAGGATCTGTACAACGTCGGTTGGGTTTCTCAAATACGTGGAGCTGCCGAAACATAGTCTAATCCGAACTTGTGAAAGGAGGCTGTTTTGTCCAATAGTGAATTTAAGAACAAGTGCTGCAGCACCATGCTGTAGCAAGGTACCCGATACATTGTTGCTTATAACTCCAGCCCGAACTTACACCCATGCACTTTTAATTACTGTTTTTAATCTTCAAATTAGCTGTTAACTCACACTCAAATCATTCCTTCCAAATCATCTCTTTGAAATCACTTTTTAATCCCGACTTAGAATCAACTGCTTGTTTTCAATTGTCCCTGTGGAACGATATTCGGTACTTTGTACCACTTTACTACTTGTTTCAAGAAACGATACTGGTTTAGTATGTATACTTGCGTACTTTTCCTTTGTTGATTTTAGGGATACATTTTCCACGAACCAAGTTTTTGGCGCCGCTGCCGGGGACAAGCCAAAACAAGCTAAATTTTCTTTAGTCGTTTTTAAAATCTGATTTTTCTAGTCAACTTTGTTACTGATTTCTGGTTGTATGCAACGTAAGTCTCACGGTGAACTTTTCGATTTTGATCCTGACATTGAAAGAACTTTTCAAAGGAGAAGAAGGATACAAAGAAATTTGTCTTCCATTCGTGAAACTCTTGAAAATCTTGAAACTTTTGAAACTGTCACCATGGCTGAAAGAGCATACGGTCCACAACCACGACCGGACATCATCACACTTGCAAACTCAAAAGATGGGTGTATCATGGACTATGCCATGCCTGCATATGAACTTTTAAATGCAGGCATCGTTAGGCCTGAAATCAACACTCACTTTGAACTAAAACCTGTAATGTTTAACATGTTACAGTCTAGTGGTCAGTTTGGGGGATTACCATCTGAAGATCCCCATTTACATCTCAAAACTTTTATGGAGATTGCTGATTCTTTTCATCTAGTCACTATCTCTGATGATGCCTTAAGGCTCAAGTTATTCCCTTTTTCACTCAGAGATAGAGCTCGTGCTTGGTATGACTCTTTGGAGCCAAACTCAATTGCAACATGGAATGAAATGGCTGAAAAGTTTTTAAAAAAATATTTTCCACCAACACGAAACGCCAAAGCAAGAAATGATATATGTACTTTTAAACAAATGGATGATGAAGGTGTTTCAAGTGCTTGGGAAAGGTTTAAGGAGTTGTTAAGGAAATGCCCACACTATGGCATACCCTACTGCATACAGCTAGAGACTTTCTACAATGGTTTAGATACCAATGCTAGACAGATGCTCGATGCTACTGCGGGAGGAGCCTTCACTTCTGTTACCTATAATGATGGTTATGCCATGTTGGAAAAGATTTCAAATAACAATGGTCAATGGGTAGATGCAAGAGCCTTAGTCCCAAAAAGGACTGTTGGTTTTCTTGAAGTTGATCCTTACACAGCACTTACTGCACAACTTGCATCGATGGCCAACATGATTAAAAACATGTCTGTGGCCAATGCTGCAAAGTCTGTCGAAACTGTTCCTGAAACTTCACCAGTAAAGTGTGTGTGGTGTGGAGAAGGACATACTTTTGATCAATGCAGCCATAACATTGAGTCTGTGAACTATGTTCACAATAGACCCAGTCAGTTTTCAAACAACTACAATTCAAGTTGGAAGCAACATCCCAACTTTTCTTGGAGTAATCCACCAGTTGCAAAAGAACAAAGGCAAAATAACTTTCAGCAACAACAGAATACTGCTCAAGACCAACAGACTCGTTTTCAAAACCATGTTTTTCAAAATCCTAAGCCACATTTTCAGCAACAACAAAATCAACAATCTGAAATGCCTCCATCTTTGGATGCAATGTTAAAAAGTTTCATAAGTCAAACAAATCAAGTGATTAATCATCAAAATACTGCTTTGAGGACTTTAGAGACACAGATTGGACAGATTGCTTTGGAACTAAGAAACAGACCTGTTGGAACCTTGCCTAGTGATACTGAATTGCCCAAGAACCAGACCAAAGAACATGTGAAAGCCATGACCCTAAGAGATGGAAAGAGTTTAGTTGGTCCCACTCCAAAAGAACCTAAGGTTGTTAGTAGCACAGACCGAGAGAAGCCTACCACAATAGTACCCACTGTTGTTGTACCTACTCCCAAAGTACCAGAACCTGAGACAAGTACTGACTCTGTGCCAATCACTGATATACCTGAGTTCTCTCTTCTGTTCCCTGATAACAGAAAGAAAGATAAGTTACTGTCAGATAGTGCTATAGCATTTGATTCAAGTGCTGCAGCACCTGTCCAGACAGACAGACCAAAAACAGCAAAGGAGCAGATTCCACCTACTGTTCCATCCACTTCTGATCCCAAGAAGGCTGTTGTCACACCTGTACCACCTTATGTTCCCTACCCCCAGAGGTTGAGGAATCAAAAGGAAGAGGTGCAATTCAAGAAATTTCTAGATGTGTTCAAGCAATTGCATATCAACATTCCACTTGTTGAAGCACTTGAGAGCATGCCTAGTTATGCCAAGTTTCTCAAAGACATTCTAAGCAAGAAAAAGAGAATCACTGAATATGAGACCGTAGCCTTGACTGAGGGATGTAGTGCCCTTGTGACCAACAAACTTCCACCTAAACAGAAGGACCCAGGTAGTTTCACTATTCCCTGTTCCATAGGAGGAAAAGAGGTTGGAAAAGCTTTGTGTGATTTAGGGGCTAGTATCAATCTTATGCCCTTGTCTATTTTCATGACCCTAGGGATAGGAGAAGCTAGACCAACAACTGTTACCTTACAGTTGGCTGAAAAATCCATAGCTTACCCAAAAGGCAAAATAGAAGATGTGTTAGTACAAGTGGACAAATTCATATTTCCGGCTGATTTCATCATCCTTGACTTTGAGGCAGACAAAGACACTCCTATTATTGTAGGAAGGCCATTTTTAGCCACTGGTAGGACCCTCATAGATGTTGAAAGAGGAGAGTTGACCATGAGAGTGAATGACCAAAATGTCACCTTCAATGTCTTTACCTCCATGAAATATCCAAATGATATGGAGGAATGTTCTGTCATTGGTTCTTTGGAATCTTGGTGTCAAGAAGAGACTTTAGAAGAAATTCTAGAGACTGATGACTTAGATGACATAGAATTTGATGAGGATGATTTAAATGTTGATGACTTAGAAGATGAGGAAATAGAGAATGACAACTCTGGTGAGAGTAGTGATGAGTTTGCTGATATGTTGCAACCTGTGGCAGCATATGAAATGTTAGAAGCAAGCACAAGAGAGAATCCTTTACCATCCATTGAAGCACCACCAGAACTTGAACTTAAACAACTTCCTGCTCATCTTAAATATGTTTTTCTAGGGAAAGAGAATAAGTTACCTGTAATTATCTCTGCCACCTTAGAACCAAAACAGGAAGAAGATTTGGTGAAAGTACTTCAAAACCATACCAAGGCCATAGGTTGGACCATTTCTGACCTAAAAGGCATCAGTCCATCAATCTGTCAACACAAAATCATCTTAGAGGACAAAGACTTTAGATCTGTTGAACCACAAAGAAGACTGAACCCCGTGATGAAAGAAGTAGTCAAAAAGGAGATACTTAAGTGGTTAGATGCAGGAATCATTTACCCCATAGCTGGTAGTTCTTGGGTGAGTCCTGTCCAATGTGTTCCTAAGAAGGGCGGTGTGACAGTTGTGGAAAATGAAAAAAATGAGTTGATACCAACTAGGGTAGTGATTGGGTGGAGAATATGCATGGATTATAGGAAGCTTAACAAAGCAACCCATAAAGACCATTTTCCCTTACCATTCATAGACCAAATGTTGGATAGACTTGCTGGTAAAGAATACTACTGTTTTCTTGATGGATATTCTGGTTACAACCAGACATAGCTCCAGAAGATCAGAGAAAACCACTTTCACCTGTCCTTTTGGAACATTTGCTTTTAGGAGAATGCCATTTGGACTATGCAATGCCCCTGCTACATTTCAAAGATGCATGATGTCCATTTTCTCTGATATGTTGGAAACTTCTATGGAAATCTTCATGGATGACTTTTCTGTCTATGGATCTTCATATGAAAAATGTTTGAAAAATCTTGAACAAAGCCTTAAAAGATGTGAAGAGACTGGCTTGGTGTTAAACTGGGAAAAGTGTCACTTCATGGTAAAAGAAGGAATTGTTTTGGGACATTTAATTTCAAATAAAGGAATTGAGGTTGATAAAGCTAAATTGGAAGTAATTGAAAAACTACCTGAACCTGTTAATGTTAAAGGAATCAGAAGCTTTTTGGGCCATGCTGGCTTTTACAGAAGATTTATTAAGGACTTTTCAAAGATTTCAAAACCACTTTGTCTGTTACTCCAGCATGACCAACCTTTTGATTTCAATAATGAGTGCAGAAAGTCTTTCAACTTCTTAAAACAAGCTTTAGTTTCAGCCCCTGTTGTGATCACACCTGATTGGACAAAACCTTTTGAACTCATGTGTGATGCAAGTGACTGGGCAGTTGGTGCAGTCTTGGGACAAAAGAAAGATAAGATTTTCCATCCCATCTATTACGCTAGTAAGACTCTAAATGAAGCACAAACTAACTACACAACCACTGAAAAAGAACTGTTGGCTGTTGTTTTTGCCTTTGAAAAATTTAGATCCTATTTGATGGGGACCAAAGTGACAGTTCATACTGACCATGCAGCCATCAAATACTTGATTTCTAAAAAAGATGCAAAGCCAAGACTAATTCGGTGGGTGTTGTTGTTACAAGAGTTTGATCTAGAAATAGTAGACAGGAAGGGAACTGAAAACCAAGTGGCTGACCACCTGTCCAGATTGGAAAAAGGAAAAGGAACTTTTGGAGAAATAAATGAAAAGTTTCCTGATGAACAGCTACTGGTGCTGCAGCATGCTAATGCACCATGGTTTGCTGACATAGCAAACTACCTAGCTGTTGGGATCATTCCACCTGATTATAACAAAAACCAAAGAAAAAAGTTGTTTTCTGATGCAAAGAACCACCTTTGGGATGATCCATTCCTTTTCAAACTAGGAGCTGACCAGATTCTAAGAAGGTGCATACCTCTTGAGGACACAGAGGCAGTGCTACAGCACTGCCATTCTGCTGCATATGGTGGACACTTTGGTGGCCAAAGAACAGCAGCAAAAGTCCTCCAATCTGGATTTTATTGGCCCACACTTTTTCATGATGCAGATAGATTTGTGAAAAGATGTAATGAATGCCAAAGAACTGGATCTATTTCCCAAAGACATGAGATGCCTCTTAATGGCATTTTAGAAGTTGAAATTTTTGATGTATGGGGAATAGATTTCATGGGACCATTTCCTTTGTCTGGAAACTGTCAATACATCCTAGTTGCTGTTGATTATGTCTCTAAATGGGTAGAGGCAATGGCATGTCACAGTAATGATGCAAAGACAGTGGTCAAGTTCCTTCACAAAAACATTTTCACAAGATTTGGCACTCCTAGGGCCATGATAAGTGATGAAGGAACTCATTTTGTGAATAACATGATGAAAAATGTTTTGGAAAAGTACAACATAAATCACAGAGTTGCTACGGCCTATCACCCACAAACAAATGGCTTAGCTGAACTCTCAAATAGGGAAATAAAGAGTATTCTAGAAAAAGTGGTCAAACCTACAAGAAAGGATTGGTGCTTTAAGCTAGATGATGCTCTTTGGGCTTATAGGACTGCCTATAAATCCCCTATTGGAATGTCTCCCTACAAGCTTGTCTTTGGAAAAGCTTGTCACTTGCCATTAGAACTTGAGCACAAGGCTTATTGGGCAATCAAGGAACTAAACATGTGTGTTAATGATGCAGGTGAAAGGAGAAAATTGCAGATCAATGAACTGGAAGAACTCAGAAATCAATCCTATGAGAATGCTAAGATCTATAAAGATAAAACCAAAAGATGGCATGACAAAAGGATTTTGCAAAAAGATTTCAAAACCGGTGATAAAGTCTTGTTGTATAACTCTAGACTAAGCCTTTTTCCAGGCAAATTAAGGTCAAAATGGACTGGACCTTTTGAGATCAAGCATGTTTTTCCATATGGAGTTGTTGAACTCATTGATCCAAACAATGGATCTTCTTTCAAAGTTAATGGTCAAAGAGTCAAGTCTTTTTTGGATGCTAGTGCACCTACAGGATCATCTTCTGTAGTGCATTTGCAACCAGCTTAAAACCTTGATCTTTGAATTCCCAATCAGTCCAATTTGTACAAATGTAAATAAAGTTTTTAGTTTTTGGTTTGAATCAAGTTAGTTTAAGTGGTAAAGTGCGAAAACATGACCTAGTGCTACTGTATTGGTGCTACAGCACCAGTCGACCAAAGTCAGCACCTGTGGGCCCAAGCAAGTACCATTGAGATGGGACCCACAAATCCGAAAATTAAATTAATTTTCAAACTCTTCCAAAAGTAAATCAGATATTTTATGTTGGAGAGAGAAAAGGGTGCATTTAATGCAAGGCATCTTTTGGGGAATCTTGTAAGACCACTTTTGTGATAGAAGTCACACTATTTGTGATAGAGGTCACCATAAAGTAAAAAGGAATCCCCATCATCACCCCTATCATCACCCCTAAAAGGCATCTCATCATAACCTATTTTTGTACCTCCTCATTGATTTCTTTTCCTCTCTCTAATTTCCCTTCTATTTCTTTTTATACATACGGTTTTCTCCATTTCTTTTTCAAAAGAAAGTCAAACAAAATAATTTAAATAATGGAGAGTAAGGGTTTTCTTAAAAAAATCAAACACCACCCCACTCCCCATTTTTAGCAAAACCGTCAAAAACCACCATCACTTCATCTTCCACTTTCTCTCTGTTTTCTCACTTTCAGTTATCCAAGAACAGAGACACCACCATGGCACCCAAGAAGAAAGCTTCGTCAACCAAGGAGATCGAGAAAGCCACCGCTGGAGTCCGCCGACCGCTGTTACTGCCTCGACCCACCGCCGACCGCCGCCGACCGCCTCGACCCACCGCCACCGCCTCGACCCACCGTCGACCGCCGCCACCGCCTCGACCCACCGCCGCCTGCACCCACCGCCGACCACCGCCTCGACCCACCGCCGACTCGACCCACCGCCGACCGCCGACCGCCGCCTCGACCCACCGCCAACCGCCGCCTCGACCCACCGTTGCCCGCCGCCTCGACCCACCGCCGACCTTCGACCGCCGCCTCGACCCACCGCCAACCGTCGACCGCCGCCTCGACCCACCGCCGCCCGCCGCCACCTCGACTCACCGACGACCGTCGACCGCCGCCTTAACCCACTACCGACCGCCGCCACCGCTTCAACCCACCGCTACCGCTTCGACATAAGAACAAAAGGAGGGTAATTATGTCATTTTGCATATCTGAATTCCAATTCCATCGGACATTTTTGCCAACCAAACAGATTATGGAATTGGATTCCAATTCCATTTCCTGCCAACCAAACATATTATGGAATTGGATTTCAATTCCTTCAGGATTCTAAATTCCTCAGGATTCCAATTCCTTCAAAAACATTCCAGCATACCAAACGCAGCCTAAGGGTTTTCTTAAAAAAATCAAACACTACCCCACTCCCCATTTTTAGCAAAACCGTCAAAAACCACCATCACTTTCATCTTCCACTTTCTCTCTGTTTTCTCACTTTCAGTTATCCAAGAACAGAGACACCACCATGGCACCCAAGAAGAAAGCTTCGTCAACCAAGGAGATCGAGAAAACCACCGCTGGAGTCCGGCGATCAACACGATCAAAGGAGAAAGAAGAAGCCACGACCGAAAAGGGGGCTGTCGACGAGAAGGAGAAACAGCCGGCCGACGAATCACAGTCGTCGGAGGCTACTCTTGAACAGCCGGCGAAGAAGAAGCAGAAAAATGATGGGACTGAGGTAAGCTCCAAACCCAAATCGGCTTCTAAACCACCCACACACCCGAAAACCACTACCAAAACCGTAAAACAACCCACAAATACCAAAACCACCATCAAAACCACTATGAAAAACCCTAAAACCGCTCTGAAAACCACCACCGCTGAATCCTCTATTCCGGCGAACCCAAAACCGAACCCTAACCCGATCCCTGATCCGAACCCACAACCAAACCCTAACCCTAACCAATCCATTGAACCCACCCCAAAAATCACCACTACTGATACCCCACAAACTGAAGACGAATCTGTCTCAAGCCCTAACCACAACCAAGAACAACCCGATCAAACCCTCGATAAACCCGTATCCGATACCCCACTCCCAAAACGCACAAACCGACTCGAAGACATTGACATCAATGAAACCCCCGTATCTGAAACCGAAACCCCACCCCAAACCACCATCACTCATACCACAGAAACCACCCAATCCCATACCATTACCCCAAACTCAGTCCTTGAAACAAATGTGAAGACAAAACCCCTTTCTGCTTTAAACGACATGCCTGTGGTGTCACAGCACGATGCTACAGCAGTAAGCATTCCAAACCCACCCCCCAAGTATCAACCTCGAAAGGTCGACCGGGAACGCTTACAAACTCCTCAAAATTCTGAGGAGGAGGATAACAATGATGGGAATGATGGTAATGGAGAAGGTGAGAAGACGGATGATGATGGAGAAGGTGAGAAGAATGATGATAATGGAGAAGATGATAATGATGATGAGGCCAAAGGTGATAAGGAGGGAGAGGAGGTAGACGGAAATGATGAGGAGGAAGAGCGGGAGGTGCACGTGGAGATTCGAAGCAAGAAGAGGTTTGATAAGGCTGCTGGAAAGAAGCCTATGGTGGAAACCTCTAAGAAAAGGGTGAAGACCATTAGTTACAAGCGGAAGCCGGCCAAGAAGACCAAAGCCGAAAAGCTTAAACAAGTTCTTCGGGATGAGTCCGAAGAGGAAGATGAGGAAGACGAGGAAGACGAGGAGGATGAACTGGAGTACCAAGAGAGAAACATCCGTTTCTCTTGTCGGGGAGCCGAGAACAAGTTTGAAGACTACAAGAAAAGGGAAAGCCATGTTGATAAAGGCTTTAGTCCCTTGATCCTCCCGAAGTACCCATTTATCCAAGAAGTGATCCAAGCTTTCGGATGGGACAAGTTGTGTGCCGTCCCACCACCGCACAACCTTGATATGGTGCGGGAATTCTTCGCCGAGGCTGCCTTTCAACAAGGGGACATTGTTACCGTAAGAGGGGTGGATGTGTGCTACTCCGCCGAAGCTATCAACGCTCACTATGGGTTGACACCACCCAAAGCTTCGGTTTACAAAAAGCTCATCAACCGAGCCTCCACGACTGATGTAGCACGGATCCTCACCACCATTGCAAAAGAAGGAGCTCAATGGGGAACCGAAGGGAAAGCCCAAGTATTGGAAGCCGTGCACTTAACCCCCGAAGCAAATGTTTGGTTTCACTTTATCCGCCACACCCTTATGCCCACATCTCATGACTCGAGAATCCATTTCGAGAGGTGTGTGGTGGTATACTCTATTTTGTAAAAGAAGCCGTTCAATGTTGGTGCTCTTATCAACAAAAGTATCAAGGCATGTATCCCGAAGGCTAAAGGAGCTTTTTGGCATCCGGCGTTAATCCATGCCTTGATGACAAAGGCTAAAGTCAGGAGCTTCGCGGGTGATGAGATGGTGCCTAAGAAGGCTGTGATCGATCAGTTGGCATTGGATCGGATTATGAAGGTAGATAAGAAGGCCGCAAGGGAAGCCGCTTTGAATAACCCTACTGGTGCTTCCAGCAGTGCTGCAGCACCAAGGCAGAGCACTCTGGACACCGCGGCTGTTGCGTTGATGGTGAAGATGATGGAGGAAAATCATCAGAAGCTTATGGACAAGCTTGATGATCAGGAGAGTTATTGGGAGGAGAAGCTGAATAATCAGAAGGAGGTCATGGAGACGGCCATGGAGGAGATGGAAAAGGGAATGAAGCGGCGAGTCAAAAGGCAAGAAAGGCTAATGCGTACCATGAGGAAGGAATCCGCCTTGTACCGAAAATGGGTACAACAACGGGCGGAGGTGAAAGATGATGATTGGGTGAAAGATCATTTGGATGCATCCACTCGACTACCCACCTACCCGGCTGAGCTCGAGGAGATGCAAGATGATGTCCTCATGGAAGATGCGGCAGCACGTCCTACTCCTTCGGAGTAGGGGAGGTCCAATTCTTTTCTTAAGCTCCTTTAGGATTAGATTTTATTTTCTTCATTTTTAGCTTTATTTGTGTATAAGTGTCTGGGAATTTGCTGTATTCTTTGTGATAACTAGGTAGATCAGTAAACACAACATAGCCCGAATAATTCATTTTGTTAATATGATTCACCTTGCACACTAACACCTAGAACCAAGCCAAGCCACCTGGGAAGCAAACAGACATTCTGTTTGGACATTAGGAAAGGAGATAGGCCATCTTTCGTACACACTTAACCTTATACACCTTCCCTTTGCACCCATAGCCCATTGAGCTATATGCATGTCCTTGGAAACAATGAGGACATTGCTTCATTCAAGTGTAGGGGAGGGATGGGCTGACCTTTGTGTCAAAACAGAAAAGATAAAGGTTTGAGTCCTTTAATCTAGCCCAATTTCAATAAAATTTAGGAAGTTGTGATATTGGCACCACCAGCTCAATCAAACCACCGTGGTATTGGCATCACAAGGCTCAATCAAATCCTGTGATATTGGCAACCCCTGGCTCAATCAAGTTCTTTTCTCTGTGATATTGGCATGTCATGGCTCAAACATCCCTATTTAGGCCACAAAAATTTGATACAAATTGGCATATAGGAGATGCTGCAGCATGAAAACTCAGTGCTGCAGCATGCTGACACAGATTCTTAAGGTGAGAGTGTGAGAAAGAGAGAACCAAAATGAACAAATCCTTTAAGTCCTATTGATCTTATGCTCATACAGAAATCATGCCTAACAATAGGAACTTGTGCTTTGGCCTATGGTGTGTTGGTGTTTGAAGGTTGAATAAACAGTGATTTATGAAAGGCTATGCATAGTGTTGTTGTTAGTACAACTGATCTTTGTCACAAATTTCTTTTTAATTTCTACTTTCAAATTGAGTCTTTATGTTTGTCTTTTTCGTTGCTTGGGGACAAGCAACAGTTCAAGTGTAGGGGTGTGATAAGTGCATAATTTATCACATTTTACCTCACTTTTTATTAGGATTTTATAGACTTTTTAATTTCCCAAATAACAAATTTGAGTCTTTTATTCTTATTTTCACTATTTTTAGTATTTGGAGCTAAGTTAAAGAATTGGTTGACTTTTGTGCACTTTTGGAAGGAAATTGACTTTTGGTGCTGCGAGCAGGTTTTCACAGCACTGGACAGCTGGCAGTGACGTGGATGATGATGTGGACCCAGCTGCTGACTAGACTTCATAATCTTTTTGGTGCAACCTTAGTTCCTGATCTCAGTTGGTTTCCAAGGGGAGATAAGCATCTAGTTGAAGTAGAAAGGACATCATATGATTAAGATGCTTTGTGTCTTTAAGGAATCATTTGTGTAAGGGTACTATGTTTGCTTTGTAAGAACTTTTGTAAGGGAATATATTCCCATTTGCTTTTGTACTCTAGATGCTCATTGCATTTAATGCATTGATGCCTTATTTCCTAGTATAAATAATGGGTAGTTGTAATGTATTAACTCATCAGCTGAACAACTAGATAGCTCACCTAGCTATTGAATGGTTCTTCTTTTAAGTATTTTAATATTAAGTCTTTAATCTTTTGGTACCTTACTGTTCAGTGTCGTAGCATCTTAGTTTACAGTTCATAGCATTTTACTTACTTGCATTTACTTACATAGTCTTCCAATTCCGCTTTCCAATTAAGTCTTACATTTACGCTCTTTACATTTTTGTCTTACATTTATGCAAGCTACATTTCTGTCATTTACACTTATGTCTTTAAATTCCGTCTTTTCAATAATGTCCTGCACCAAGTGTAAAGCGATGATAGGCTAGACCTTAGCTTGGGTGTAAGTGACGGTTGGGAGATAACGGCCTATGTGTCGAGGTTAATTGCTTTCGCTACTTGTTATTAAATTCACTATTCATTCCTTACTTCTGAGTTTCATCCAAGTGATTCTTGATGAGATGACCTACATTGTTTCACTTGGATGAGTTGGACTAGAATATGGGCCAACGCAAACTTCAGAGTTCTGAAATGTTATAGATGGTTAAAAAGAACTGTGTCAATCTTAACAGGTTGCAAACTATATGGACTAAAACTGTAGGATCTGTACAACGTCGATTGGGTTTCTCAAATACGTGGAGCTGCCGAAACATAGTCTAATCCGAACTTGTGAAAGGAGGCTGTTTTGTCCAATAGTGAATTTAAGAACAAGTGCTGCAGCACCATGCTGTAGCAAGGTACCCGATACATTGTTGCTTATAACTCCAGCCCGAACTTACACCCATGCACTTTTAATTATTGTTTTTAATCTTCAAAATAGCTGTTAACTCACACTCAAATCATTCCTTCCAAATCATCTCTTTGAAATCACTTTTTAATCCCGACTTAGAATCAACTGCTTGTTTTCAATTGTCCCTGTGGAACGATATTCGGTACTTTGTACCACTTTACTACTTGTTTCAAGAAACGATACTGGTTTAGTATGTATACTTGCGTACTTTTCCTTTGTTGATTTTAGGGATACATTTTCCACGAACCACCAGTCGAGGAAGAAGATCTTCTAAGTAGGAGAGAAGATTTGAACGCATAGTATAGTGCAAATCTTGGAGAGAAAAAGAATGGTAAGTGTGAAGAAAGAAGTAATCCAAGAGTGGATTATATAGAGGTGGAGGATACCGGAAGGTGCGATTTTGGCGCTCAAAAGATGATGGGACGTGGAACAAGTTACAAGAAGTAATTATGACGGTTATTTAAATCTCGCTGTAAAAACGTAACTGTTTGTCTTTACGCGCTCGAAAAAGTATTTTCACTTACTGACACACGCCTGACACATGTTGGGAAGTAACGTATGGTGCCAAAAAGTCAAATCAACTAGATAGAGTTGGTAGAAGATAAGTTGATTCAAACAAATCTTATCCATTTAGATGAGTATCCTTAAACATGGGAATGTGAAAGGTTATCAGCATATGGAAAAGTCTTCTTATCACATAGAGAGTGTTAAGGTATGTGAGATCACTGACAGATGAAGTAAATGCAGTATCTCAGCAGAAGAGAGAATCATTAGTGACTAAAAGATGATCAAGAAGATCAATTCATTTCATTTTAAAAAAAAGCAGTACACTGGAAAAGAAAATACATAAAGTATGTACAGAGAAAAACTAGTAATGCAGTATGCTGAAGATCAGACATCAGAGTTTAGCATTCCTAGCTCGCTGATGAGTTGGTTAAACCGTTTCTCGTTCAGCGGTTTAGTGAAGAGATCAGCGAGTTGAAATTCAGTGGGAACAAAATGAAGTTCAACATCACCATTCCTCACATGATATCTGAAAAAGTGATATCGGATCTCGATGTGCTTTGTCTTCGAGTGAAGGACAGGATTGTTGGCGATAGCTGGTGAGTGAATTGTTTTGCAAATGTTTTCCGCACTCACAGACTTAATTACACCTCAAAGCAAGTATACAATGAGATATAATGTCGCCTTCCAAGTAATAAAATGGTAAGAACCAAGTATCGTATTCCACAGGGATAGGTATCTTTAGATGCAAGATCTCGAGTTTGAAAAACTAACTTCAGATGGCGAATTTGAGGAATTAATCTTTGAATGGGTTTGGTTGTTTAACAGATACTAGAAAGCAAGCATGGGTGAAGGATTTATAATGGGATTTTGTACAATTTCCAGTAGACAAATACCGTAGAAAACTACAATACTTATATGACACCAAATAGTTTTGTCGTCTATTATAAGGATGTCCTCTCGGACTTTCACTAATCCACTGTAGTATAGCTATCCGTCAACACATCTCTGTGTAGTTTCAAGACTAGTAACAGTTTCGTAGTGTTTTAGAATATATGGCTAACAAATCTCTTCGTTAAAAACTCACCCTCTCGGGCCGAGTCCCATATCATCCAAATTGGTGTGTGATTAATACCCTATCTCTAGGTGTACCCCACTTTAACACATGACAATATGACCACTCTATCGAGGCTCAATCAACTTTCCAAACATGAACTACAAATCTCTTTGTAAAAAGCAATTTTCTCAAATCTACTTCTCATATCCTTCGAATTGACGTGCATATCAATGGCTCGTCTCCGAGTCCATGGCACTTTAACACCACTAGGATGATCATTCCGTCAAGAAGTATTTTTCGATATTTAATTTGAGATGAAACGACAAAACCTCTTTGTTGTCAAAATGTTGTCTACTTTATTTTATGTAAAAACCCCACCGTGTTATCCAACACCCACACTAATAAATTTAGCTACTCATTACGGAAATGAAAATACGAGAAAAGTAAAGAACGGAAATGAAAGACATAAACTAAATTGCGGTAAAATAAATGCGTAAATTAAAATGCAAGGAATTTAAAGTGCAAGTATTTAAAAGACTAGAAAATAAAATGCAAGAAATATAAATGACAATAAGTAAAATGCAATAATTAAAGTGCAAGAAGTAAAGGTTGCAAGATTTAAAGATGGCTTGAAAAGAAGAAATGGAGAATTATAACTAAAGCTTCAAACTATAATTATCTTGGAAATAAGAGGATGAGAGAAAAGAGAAGAGAAGAGGAAGAGAAGAGCCTAAAGCTCAACTCTTGGTGGTTTTTTTACAACTACAACACTACTCCTATTTATACTACAAGATGAAGCAAAAAGATAAAAAAAAAAAAACAAACTAGCTTAATACTTAAGCAACTAGTACATACAATGGCTTCAAAAGTCTTCCCATTCTAGATCCTTCTAATGGGAAAAGATAAAAGCCAACCAAGCAAGTTTGTAGGTACCATTACATAAACCACTAGTTACAAAAAGTAACTAAAAATATAACTTTGGCACCAAAAGTTTTCAGGTTCTAGATCCTTCTTTCCAGCAGCTCAAGAAATGATTTATCTTTTAAGCTCTATGGTTGTCCAACTGCAGCTTCCCAAAAATTCTGCTTGCTGTCCGTCAGATCGATGCTGTTGGAATGCTGCAGCATCCCTTTCGAAACTGTTACTGCCAAAAACTACAAATCAGCCTATTTTTGGGCAATTTCAGGTTATTCTTTTACAATTAGCTTCAAAACAAGAAAGTATGAAAAAATATAAAATCGACTCAAATTGGGATATAAAAGCAAAATAATTATCCTAAAACTCATCCAAAAATAGCAAAACACATTGAAAATTCAATGTGTATCACCACCCCAAACTTAGAAATTTGTTTGTCCCCAAGCAAGAAAATGACTCAAAAATTAGCAAATATGGAGTAAAAATTCCAAAAATAAATTGACTCAATTTTCAAAAGACAAAATGATGCATTAAGTGCTTATGTGATGGAAAAAAAATGTTCAACAATGTTGTCCATAGCGTTTTATAAATCCTCGTATGCCATCCAAGGCCTAGATGAGTGTGTCATACCACAAGCTAGCACAAGGTCCTTTTCTTTATGCTCAAACACAAACCATTATCAATATCAAAAGGTCTTAAAAGGGTTCACTCAATTTGGCGCATCTTTTCCTCACATTGACTTTTTCTTTCACATATGGCTTCATAAATGATATAACAAATTGTGGCACTATGTGCTCTTTTTTTTGAAGCCTTGCACTAATCCCTATTGTAACACCCCGATTTCAAAAAAATAGGTACGCCAAAGTTTATAAAGTAAAATAAAAATAATATATTTATTCTTAAGGGGTCCTTTCAATGCTAACTTAATGTTAAATAAGTACCTAAGAGATGTATGTTGAGGTCTTAGGGGAAAACCTTTAAGAAACGCATAAATTGTTGAAGCATTCGGTAGAAAGTCTAGTGTTGGATTCGGTTTAGTGTAAAACTGCAATTTTTGAGTTAATATTTTCCAGAGTATTTTTATTGATGATTGTAGATAATTTAGTTACAAACGCGTAGGCGAAAACCTCATCGAAAACGGAGGTCCGAGCGAAAAGTTATGACCATTTAGTGTCAAATAGTCAAAATAGAATGCTGAACCGGGTTAGGCGGGTTTTGACCCGAATTTTTGACGTTTTTAACGTTTTAGACCCGATTTTTCACCATTTTTTACAGCCTAAAACTCCAGAACTTTCTCTCAAACTTTTCTCCATCAATCTTCATCCTTTAGGGCAAGAAAACCTCACGTTTTTTAAGGATTAAGTGAAGATCTTGAGGTAAAAACCTTAATTTTTGAGTTTCTAGTGTTTCTTGATGTTATTCTTGATTTTTGGTGACATTTAGATCCGAATTCTAGAGTAAGAAAGCTGTTGGGATGTTTATTCAACTTGTTTTAAAAGATTTTAGGATGAAGATGTGCATTATATGAAAGTATTTTGATTTTGTGACCTAGGTTATATGTGTTCTTGAAGATAAAGTGACAATTCTATGTTTATGCCCAAGTTTTGAGTTCTAAGGCTTGCTACTGATTTCTAAAAGTATATTTTACATGTTAAAAATGTATTCCTTGAGTAATACATCGATTTTATGGTGAAATTGAAAGATGGCTCTATGCATGCAATGAGGTTCCAAAGAGGTTCCAAACTTGGTGATTTTGTTGCTATAGAAGTTCTTTGGTTATTAAACTTTGTGGGCATAATTGAATAAGCATTTAGAAATTGTTGATGTGTTAATTGGCAATTTTATCAAGATATTGATCATAAGAGCTTTCCTTTGATTATAGGCTTAAGTGTTTACCATTTGAAGTATAGAGGTGTTTTGATCATACCACTCCACCAAGGTGAGTTCATGTACTCTTTATTGACTTTCATTATATGTTAAACAAGTATTGAATACATTTTGAAGTGTTAAACCATAAAGGCTATGAAACGTATAAGAAGTATAGTGCACTATAGATACAAGCTTGTACACTAGGGTTGGACCATAAAAATGATGGTATTAATAAGAGCCGAATGCTTATGATAAGTGAGATTTACTAACACGGAGATGTATTATGCCTCCGGTTACCATGTGTGTTATACTCTAATAATGTCGGGGATGATGTATGCCTCCGTTAAAAGTAAAGTGACGTATGCCTTCCCCAAACTTTATAGAGATGATGAAAGGCTCTATAAAGTGGGATGATGTATGCCTCCATTATTTTTCCGCAAGTAGAGGTGCCTCCGGAAAAACAATATGTATATATATGACCCGATGTTATGCCGGGGAAACTCGAGATCTCATTATAAATAGGACCCGATGAGTATGTCGGGAAGAATAAATATGACCCGTTGATGATACCTGGGAATCTAAACATGATCCGGAGATGATGATGGGGAGGAATTTAAAGGAAACTCGATGACAATGTTGAGGATAATTTGTATGCCTCCGATGATGATGTCGGAGAAGATTTTCTTGAACGCATAAGCTAAATAGAGTACTTAGTTCGTTACCAAGAGCTATATTCTCAAGAAAACATATTCATTGATCAAGACTTATGTTAAGAATCTCTATTATGAGATTACTGATCGAGATGTGATCTCACTAACTTGTATTATGTTACATTTCATTTCAAAATTGCTTATTTTTATTGCATGTTTTCATTAAACTTTAAGGCTTACGATTGTTTATTATGTGTTCAGGTTATCATAGAAATGTTTCGGGTAAATGGAGAGAGTGATCACGAGAATAGGAAGTCGCGAGGATGTGTTGCCCTACTCGTACTTTTGCTTTTATAACATGTACCCGGCTTTTGTTACTCGTACAGTGTGTAGCAAACACTTGTACTTGGTGATACAACTTGTTTCCCACTTTTGTTACACTCTGCTTTTGTAAACGTTTCTGCTAAACTCTAATCCTTATATTATGAATGAAATATTTTGATATAAAAAAATTTAGTTGTTTTGTTTCTATAAAAAAAATGGGGTGTGACAAGTTGGTATCAGAGCCGCGGTTTTAGCGAATTAAATGTCGTGATAAGACATTTAAGCTTTGACCGGCCTTGAGAGTGAGCGTGGGAAATTTATAGAAGCTGATAGTCGGGTAGAATCCATTGAATATAGTTAGTCGTTGCATGTTTATATGTACATGTGCATTATTTGCATTAATGTCAACAATCTATCCGTGACATGATTTTGCGGATTATACATAAATTGTGACTTATTATGATTTGCTAATTCAAGAAGCAAAATGGTGAATACAAACGGAACAAGACGCGATGAACTAGTTGAAAGGGGTCCTAGGCATGAAAGGCCCGACCTGGATGTTCCTGAAAGAAATGAGCTACAACAACCACGTCAAGGAGCTACAGCAAGTGTGACACTCCCCGAACATGAGCTCGGTGAAAATGAAGTTCCCATGGGTAATGTTGAACCGAATGACCCACAAGCTGAATTAAAGGCCATGATTGTCAAGGAAGTGGCCAAGGCAGTACAAAATACAATACCGGTTCTCATTGACCAGCTACGGGGTAAACATGCTGATGATCAAGTTGTAAATAAACCGGAAGGAGAAGGATCTGCTATTGGGGGTATGAAACAAAACGATGATGGAAAGAATGGCAATCGTGAACGAAAGCAAGGGTGTTCTTATAAGACGTTTATTGGTTGTAAACCAATGGATTTCTTTGGAGACGAAAACCCAGTACAAGCACTACAGTGGGTCAGCCATACAGAAAGGATCTTTCGCACATGTAAGTGTGCTGAGGAAGATAAAGTGACATTTGCTACGAATTTGTTTCGTAAGGAAGCACAATCTTGGTGGGAAATGAGACGGAGTGTTGTTGGTGAAGAAGCTGTGATTGCCATGCGATGGACTGAATTTGTTAAACAATTTGATGATGAGTATATCTCAAAGAGCGCTCAGGCTCAACTCGAAATTGATTTTATGAACCTCCGACAGGGTAGAAATCGATTTGTTCAAGCCTACACAACTGAATTCATGGAAAAGGCAAGGTTTGCAGGACCCCAAGTGAGTTCTGAAGAAAGACGGGTCGATCGATACCTTTACGGTCTAAATGCTGATATTCGCCAATTTATTCCAAGGGTGGTTGGTTTAACTTTCAGCCAGGCTGTTGATGCGGCAAAGGAAAGAGAACGAGAAATCGATCGACAGAAGAAAGAAGTTGGGGAAAATGAACAAAAAAGAAAGTCCGGTGACAAAGGTTTTGGGTCGTCGAAACGTGTGAAGCCATCAGGAACCTATTCGAAAGGGGATTCCCGAAAGAGTACTGATCGATGGTGCAATCGATGCAACAAAAGACATGATGGTACTTGTTCTGTGACGCCTCCCAGTGGACTAAAATGTTCCCATTGCGGGAGACTGGGTCATGCATTTCGTGATTGCCGTGAGAAGAACCTTATCTGTTATCACTGTCAAGAAGTAGGTCACGAAAAATCCAACTGTCCAAGACTGAATTTGGGCTCAAAGAAAGCTGATACGAAAGATACTGGACGTCTGGTAGTAGTGGAAAGAAACCAGAACCAACCCGAGTCAAGGGGCGCGCGTTTCAGATCACCGCAGAAGAAGCAATTGAAGATCCTGACGTCGTAACAGGTACCTTCACTGTTAACTTTATACCTGTTCATGTATTATTTGATTCTGGTGCGGATCTTTCCTTTGTAAGAACGCAATTAGTGGAACGAATCGGTGTACCTATTGTTCCACTAAATAAAACTGTTGTTGTTGAACTTGCAAATGGACTACGAGAGTGTGTTACTGAACACATGCCCAAATGTACTATTGAGATAGAGGGGCACAATTTTCCAATTAACCTCATTCCTATTTCTACCGGTGAATTCGATGTGGTAGTAGGAATGGATTGGTTAAAGCCTAACAAGGCCGAAATAATATGTTACAACAAGACAGTGTTGTTAACTGCGCCAGACGAAACGCAAACTATTGTTTATGGTGAACGAAAACGGGATGGAATGCATATGCTGTCAGTGGCAAGGGCTCGCAAGTACGTTGCGAGAGGATTCCCGACTTTTATGGCGTATGTGATAAACTCAGCGCCTAAAGAAAGGCAAATCGATGACTTAGAAGTCGTACGAGACTTCAAGGATGTATTTCCAGAAGACTTGCCGGGATTGCCACCCGAGAGACAAGTGGAATTTCGTATTGAACTCGCTCCCGGTACTGCACCCATAGCAAAATCACCATACCAATTGGCACCGACGGAAATGCAAGAGTTGATGAAACAACTCCAAGAATTGTTGGACAAAGGTTTCATCCAACCAAGTACATCCCCATGGGGAGCTCCTATACTCTTTGTGAAAAAGAAAGACGGGACAATGCGCATGTGCATCGATTACCGTGAATTGAATAAGGTCACAATAAAGAACCGGTACCCTTTACCACGAATTGATGATCTTTTCGATCAACTACAAGGAGCTAGTTACTTTTCCAAGATCGATCTGCGATCTGGATATCATCAGTTAAGAGTCCGAGGGGAGGATTTCCCCAAAACGGCTTTCAGAACTAGATACGGACATTATGAATTTCTAGTTATGCCATTCGGACTAACAAATGCACCGGCTGCGTTTATGGACTTAATGAACCGCATTTGCAAACCCTTTCTCGACAAGTCCGTCATCGTTTTCATCGATGACATCCTCGTGTACTCAAAAAGCAAAGAGGAACATCGTGTGCATTTAGCACAAGTTTTGGAATTATTGCATACGGAAAAGCTTTACGCAAAATTCTCGAAATGCGAGTTTTGGCTCCGGGAAGTTCAGTTTCTTGGGCATGTCGTTAGCGGCGATGGTGTTAAAGTCGACCCCTCAAAAGTCGAAGCCGTCATGAAATGGGATGCACCACGAAATCCGACAGAAGTACGAAGTTTCCTTGGACTAGTTGGATATTACTGTCGCTTCATCAAGGACTTCTCCACTCTTGCATCACCTATGACACGGCTAACAAAGAAAAATGAAAATTTTGTATGGACATAAGAGCAAAGTAAGGCCTTCCAGACTATTAAAGAATTACTTTGTAAAGCTCCGGTGCTTAGCTTACCTGAAGGTACAGAAGACTTTGTGGTTTACAGCGACACATCAAGAGTCGGTTTAGGGTGCGTACTTATGCAACGTGGGAAGGTCATCGCTTATGCCTCGCGTCAATTAAAAGAGCAAGAGAAATGCTATCCAACACAAGATCTTGAATTGGCAGCTGTGGTTTTTGCATTAAAAATATGGCGACACTACTTGTACGGAGTAAAGTGTCAAATTTTCACCGACCACAAGAGTTTCAAATATTTGTTTGAACAAAAAGAATTGAATATGAGACAACGAAGATGGATGGAATTACTTAAAGATTACGAGTGTGAAATCTTATACCATCCTGGAAAAGCGAACGTGGTTGCGGATGCGTTGAGCCGAAAGAAGAAGAGTGGAGCCATTGCACTTACGATCTTGTCGTATAGATGTAAGATGCGACTTGATTGACTTGATACGAAAGGCACAAGCAGAAGGGCTTGCTGAAGAAAAGTTGAAGAGTGAACGTTTGGTTACATATAAGAATCAACTTTTGGAAGACGACAAAGGGTTAAAACGATTTAAAGGTCGGATATGGATACCGCGGTGTACAGACGTAAGGAATATGTTGCTAGATGATACACATAATTCCAGGTATTCCATTCACCCAGGTAGCACCAAAATGTACAGGGACTTACGAAAGTCTTATTGGTGGCCTGGAATGAAACGTGATGTGGGTCGTCGAGTGGAACGATGCTTGACATGTCTACAAGTGAAAGCGGAACATCAGAAACCACATGGAAAACTACAACCCTTAGTAGTGCCAGAATGGAAGTGGGATGAAATTACTATGGATTTGGTAGTAAAGCTTCCCAGGACGGTAAAATGGCATGATTCAATTTGGGTCATTGTCGACCGTTTAACTAAATCAGCACATTTTCTACCAATACGCGAGTCGTGGTCTACCGAACAAATGGCAGAATTGTATGTGTCTGAAATTGTGAAAAGACATGGCGTTCCATTGGCTATTGTGTCAGATCGTGATACTCGTTTTGCCTCTCGAATATGGAATGGAGTGCAAGAAAGAATGGGTACAAGGCTAAAAATGAGTACTGCATACCACCCCCAAACCGATGGACAAAGTGAACGAACAATCGAGACATTAGAAGACATGTTACGAGCATGTGCTATTGATTTCGGTGGAAGTTGGGATAAGCACTTACCGCTTATCGAGTTCGCGTACAACAATAGTTATCACTCAACTATTGGAATGGCACCCTTTGAAGCTTTGTATGGTCGTAAATGTCGAACCCCAACATGTTGGTCAGAAGCGGGTGAAAAGCCGGTAGCCGGGCCAGAATTGATTCTTGAAACGACCGAGAAAATAAATGCAGCGAGAGAACATATGAAGGCTGCACGAGACCGACAAAAAAGTTATGCAGACAAAAGGTGTAAACACCTAGAATTCCAAGTGGGTGACTTTGTAATGTTAAAAGTCTCCCCTTGGAAGGGTGTTATACGTTTCGGTAGACGTGGAAAGTTAAGTCCCCGCTACATTGGTCCTTTCAGAATTCTACAAAGAATTGGACCCGTGGCTTATAAACTTGAATTACCGGAAGAACTCGCCGGAGTTCATAACGTCTTTCACGTATCAAACTTACGGAAAAGTCATGTGGATGACACAATGATTGTACCATTGAAAGATGTTCAAGTTGATGAGAAGTTAAGATACCGAGAAGAACCAGTGATGGTATTAGAGCGAAAAGTGAAAAGACTCTGAAACAAAAACATAGGAATGGTTAAGGTGCAATGGCGTCACCATCGGGGTACGGATGTCACTTGGGAATCAGAAGAAGATATGAAGTGTAAATATCCTCAACTATTTGTTTAAAGATTCCGGGACGGAATCCTTTTGAGGGGAGGATAAATGTAACACCCCGATTTCAAAAAAATAGGTACGCCAAAGTTTATAAAGTAAAATAAAAATAATATTTATTCTTAAGAGGTCCTTTCAATGCTAACTTAATGTTAAATAAGTACCTAAGAGATGTATGTTGAGGTCTTAGGGGAAAACCTTTAAGAAACGCATAAATCGTTGAAGCATTCGGTAGAAAGTCTAGTGTTGGATTCGGTTTAGTGTAAAACTGCAATTTTTGAGTTAATATTTTCCAGAGTATTTTTATTGAGGATTGTAGATAATTTCGTTACGAACGCGTAGGCGAAAACCTCATCGAAAACGGAGGTCCGAGCGAAAAGTTATGACCATTTTAGTGTCAAATAGTCAAAATAGAATGCTGAACCGGGTCAGGCGGGACTTTTTGGTGCATGAAGTGTATATGGAAGAATTGGTGTTTATGTGAAAGATATGAACATCCTCACCCCAAACTTTGAAGTGTACAATGTCTTTATTGGACTTTTATAGAGTAGGGTACCTTTTTAGGTGCGAATGGCCAATTGTGAGAAAAGAAAGATGGCCTTGATCATTTCTTGAAAACAATGGCAAGTGTGATTAAAAATTTGTCCCAAGGACAATGTGCTAGTTCTAGAATAACACCCAACTAGAATGGAACGCAAATAACCAAAGAATTAATATGGCTATGGAAACAAAATGTACATGAAATTCATCACAAACATCTTGTCAAAAATAAACTAAACTAAATTCAGCAAAACTATCCCAGACTCAAAGAAATAAAATTTGAAGCTAAAAGTAAAAAAAAATAAAATGAAACCTGCCCTACTCCAAGGGAGTAGGTTGTCTGCCTTCTACTGCTGCTGCATCCCCAGCCTTCAGCAAGTTGACATTTGTGCTCAACTTCTGGTTCCTTTATTTGACAACTGATTGATGATTGGTTGGATTTGTTGGAGCACCTCAGTATGCTCCCAGTCTTGACAGTCTTCACCAATTTAACATGGTCTTTTTTTTCTTTCCACTTATGCTTATACACTTTCCTATTCACTTCTTTTGCCTTTTGATCGCGGTACAAGACTTTAATGGCAGAAATTAGGGAACATTTCATCCCAGAAAGAGTTTTCCACATTACCTCACCAACAGTATAAATTGATTTACTGAAGCTTTCTGAGTCCTTAGAATGATTGTCACATCCCCTTTTGAAAATAATTTTAAGATTTTCTACACAACTTTGTTGCAAAGATTTTGCAATATCTACAACAATATGTTCATTTTGCATAGATTCAAAAATTGGGTTAGTGACAATTTTAACACTTTGTTGCACCTCTTCACTATTTTGAAGTGAAGAGGGATTGCTCAAATGCTCGGGTGTTTTTCGAAACTCTCCATCTCTTGACTACTCTCTAAAATGATAGCCTTACCCTCGTCCATACCAACACACTCAAAATTTTCAATCTCACATGGAATAGGACTTTGGCTTTGTATTTCACGCTCAGTAATGATCTCTTCAACAGATGTTGTTATATTATCTACTGATCTTTTAAGGTTCTCTAAGAAATCATTCATCAAAGCTTCAAGAGATTCAGAGACTTCAACTTGTTCCACAGATGATGTATGAGGTAAAAAAGAGTTGTTAAGATCATTCCCTTGAAAACTTCCAGAAAAATCATCTTGTTCAAAAGATGATGTAGGGGGTAAAAATGAGTTGTTAAATTCATCCCCTTGAAAGCTCCCAGAGAAATCTTCTCGTTCCTCCCAAGATTGTTCAAAATTTATTTGAAAAAGTGTTGCTCCAATCTTGGTAGGAAGGTATCGGTTCACCCGTTTGAAAATTTTTAGAAAAATCAACTTGTTCATCCCAACATTGCTCAAAAGTTTTTGAATATGTGTTACTCCAATCTTGGAATGAAGGTATTGGTGATGTGAAAGTGCCATGATCTTGACTATTTAAAGACAAATTAGGATGATCCTCCCATGATTGAGTGTATTCATTAAAGTGCGAGGTATCCAAATTATTATCTCCTACGAAATATGGGTTCGAATGACAAATGGATGAAAAATGATTTCCACCACAATAGTAACAGAAAATTGTTTCACATGGTGCAAACGAATGTCCCATCGAATCCATATTCATAGAAAACATAAACTCAAAAACATGTTACTTGAACACACATGGAGACGTATGACAAGTAACAAAGGTGGTAGAAAAATTAGTTTCTCAAAATTCAATAGCTCACAACAATAGATTTACGCCTATCCCTGGCAACGGTGCCAAAAACTTGGTGAGTGAATTGTTTTGCAAATGTTTTTCGCACTCACAGACTTAATTACACCTCAAAGCAAGTATACAATGAGATATAATGTCGCCTTCCAAGTAATAAAATGGTAAGAACCAAGTATCATATTCCACAGGGATAGGTATCTTTAGTTGCAAGATCTCGAGTTTGAAAACTAACTTCAGATGGCGAATTTGAGGAATTAATCTTTGAATGGGTTTGGTTGTTTAACAGATACTAGAAAGCAAGCATGGGTGAAGGATTTATAATGGGATTTTGTACAATTTCCAGTAGACAAATACCGTAGAAAACTACAATACTTATATGACACCAAATAGTTTTGTCGTCTATTATAAGGATGTCCTCTCGGACTTTCACTGATCCACTGTAGTATAGCTATCCGTCAACACATCTCTGTGTAGTTTCAAGACTAGTAACAGTTTCGTAGTGTTTTAGAATATATGGCTAACAAATCTCTTCGTTAAAAACTCACCCTCTCGGGCCGAGTCCCATATCATCCAAATTGGTGTGTGATTAATACCCTATCTCTGGGTGTACCCCACTTTAACACATGACAATATGACCACTCTATCGAGGCTCAATCAACTTTCCAAACATGAACTACAAATATCTTTGTAAAAAGCAATTTTCTCAAATCTACTTCTCATATCCTTCGAATTGACGTGCATATCAATGGCTCGTCTCCGAGTCCATGGCACTTTAACACCACTAGGATGATCATTCCGTCAAGAAGTATTTTTCGATATTTAATTTGAGATGAAACGACAAAACCTCTTTGTTGTCAAAATGTTGTCTACTTTATTTTATGTAAAAACCCCACCATGTTATCCAATACCCACACTAATAAATTTAGCTACTCATTACGGAAATGAAAATACGAGAAAAGTAAAGAACGGAAATGAAAGACATAAATTAAATTGCGGTAAAATAAATGCGTAAATTAAAATGCAAGGAATTTAAAGTGCAAGTATTTAAAAGACTAGAAAATAAAATGCAAGAAATATAAATGACACTAAGTAAAATGCAATAATTAAAGTGCAAGAAGTAAAGGTTGCAAGATTTAAAGATGGCTTGAAAAGAAGAAATGGAGAATTATAACTAAAGCTTCAAACTATAATTATCTTGGAAATAAGAGGATGAGAGAAAAGAGAAGAGAAGAGGAAGAGAAGAGCCTAAAGCTCAACTCTTGGTGGTTTTTTTACAACTACAACACTACTCCTATTTATACTACAAGATGAAGCAAAAAGATAAAAAAAAAAAAAACAAACTAGCTTAATACTTAAGCAACTAGTACATACAATGGCTTCAAAAGTCTTCCCATTCTAGATCCTTCTAATGGGAAAAGACAAAAGCCAACCAAACAAGTTTGTAGGTACCATTACATAAACCACTAGTTACAAAAAGTAACTAAAAATACAACTTTGGCACCAAAAGTTTTCAGGTTCTAGATCCTTCTTTCCAGCAGCTCAAGAAATGATTTATCTTTTAAGCTCTATGGTTGTCCAACTGCAGCTTCCCAAAAATTCTGCTTGTTGTCCGTCAGATCGATGCTGTTGGAATGCTGCAGCATCCCTTTCGAAACTGTTACTGCCAAAAACTACAAATCAGCCTATTTTTGGGCAATTTCAGGTTATTCTTTTACAATTAGCTTCAAAACAAGAATGTATGAAAAAAAATATAAAATCGTCTCAAATTGGGATATAAAAGCAAAATAATTATCCTAAAACTCATCCAAAAATAGCAAAACACAATGAAAATTCAATGTGTATCAATAGCGATCGCTGAAGTGTTGTCCAGCGGTTGATGTGGACACAGAATTCTGCTTCTTGCTTGTCCAACTCACCAACTTACCACCAAGTAGCTGACAGCCACCCGTGGTGCTCTTTCGATCTATTTTACAGCCTGCAAAATCACTATCTGAAAAAGCAGTTAGATCGAACCCTGAGTCCCTGGGGTACCAGAGACCAAGGTTGGGAGTCCCCTTCAGATACCTGAAGATGCGCTTTACAGCCTTCATATGAGACTCCTTGGGATCAGCTTGATATCGTGCGCAAAGACAGGTAGCATACATGATATCAGGTCGGCTCGCTGTAAGGTACAGCAGTGAGCCGATCATTCCTCTGTAGAGAGTAACATCAACAGATTTCCCTTCGGAATCCTTGTCAAGTTTTAGAGGAGGTGCCATTGGTGTTTTCATAGCAAAACAAGTAGTAAGTTCAAATTTAGCAAGCATTTCACGAACATACTTACCTTGGGAGATGAAAATACCCTTTTCAAATTGCTTAACCTGAAGACCTAAGAAGTAGGTCTGTTCACCCATCATTGACATCTTGTATTCTGCCAGCATGAGTGCTTCAAACTTTTTGCAAAGTTTGGCTTTCGTGGACCCAAAGATGATGTCATCAACATAAATTTGGGCAAGGAAAACATGATCCTTGTAAGTTTTGACAAACAGCGTGCTATCGATCTTTCCACGAGTGAAACCTTCTTCGATGAGATAGGTAGATAAGGTTTCATACCAGGCTCTAAGGGCCTGCTTTAATCCATACAGAGCCTTGTTTAGCTTGTAAACATGATTAGGATGTTTAGGATCAGTGAAGCCTGGAGGTTGAGCAACATAGACTTCTTTAGTGAGTTTCCCATTGAGAAACGCACTCTTGACATCCATCTAAAACACTTGAAATTTCATATGAGCCGCATAAGCAAGAAAGAGTCTAATGGCTTCTAATCTAGCCACATGGGCAAATGTTTCATCATAATCTATCCCCTCTTCTTGTCTATATCCTTGTGCAACAAGACGAGTCTTATTGCGGATCACAGTGCCATGTTCATCAAGTTTATTTCTAAAAATCCATTTCAAACCAATGATGGTCTTTCTGGATGGCTTGTGAACAAGGGTCCAGACAAGGTTTCTTTTGAACTCAGCGAGTTCTTCTTGCATCGCTGAACCCCAAAATGGATCAGCAAGCGCTTCTTCTACTTTAGAAGGCTCATTTTCATATAAGAAACAGACAAAGAGACAGTGATTACTAGCCTGATGTCGAGTTCTTACACCAGTAGATGGATCACCAAGGACTTGATCAATAGGATGATCTCTAGTCCATCTTAGAGCAGGTAGCTGTGGGACAGCCTGAAGAGGTTCAGCAGCGACTGTAGAAGAAGAGTCTTCAGCGACTGCATCAAGTTGAGGAGGATCAGCGATGATAGGAGCCGCTTCAGATGATCCCGAAGTTGACGGAATATCCTCCTGAGAAGTTATGGGGCAACTTGAGATATACGAACAGCAGAGTAGACTGGATGATCCTGAGGAATCTCAGGAATTTCTTCAAATCCATCAGGTATTGGAGATGGTGTTCCTGCAGGCGGGATGTTAGTATCAGGGGCTTCATTTTTAGGGACCTGAAAGTAAGAGTTAGCCCATAGATCTACATCATTATTATCAGAAGGTGAGGAAGAAGAGAAGGGATTAGATTCATCAAACTTGACGTGAATAGTTTCTTTAATGGTTTGCCTTTGTTTGTTGAAGACACGATAGGCTTTGGATATAGTAGAGTATCCAACCAAGAAACCATCGTCAGCTTTGGCATCGAACTTTCCCAGAGCATCTCGGTCGTTCTTGATACAACAATTGCAACCAAAGATGTGGAAGTACTCGATGTTTGGCTTCCTTCCTCTGATAAGTTCGTACGTTGTCTTCTTGAATCGTTTCACGATCAGTGACCTGTTCTACGTGTAACAGGCAGTGTTGACAGCCTCAGCCCAGAATTGAATAGGAAGATGGGCTTCAATCAGCATTGATCTTGCAGCTTCAATCAGCGTGCGATTTCTTCGTTCAGCAACCCCATTTTGCTGAGGAGTCCGAACGGAAGAGAAGTTCTGAGAGATTCCCTTGCTGACCAGGAATTCATCCAGGACACTGTTTTTGAATTCAGTGCCATGATCACTTCTTATAGAATGAACAGTGATCTGATTATACTTCTCCATCCGAAGAATGAAGGAAATGATCAGCTGAGGAGTTTCACTCTTGGCTCTAAGGAAGAACACCCAGGTGTATCTGGAGTATTCATCAACTATCACCAAAGTGAATCGCTTTCCACCCATAGACTGAATATTGACAGGTCCAAAGAGGTCCATGTGCAATAGATGGAGTGGAGAGATGATGGTAGAAACTTGCTTGGATTTGAAAGAAGCTCTTGTATGCTTCCCTTTTCACAAGCAGCACAAAGAGATTCCTTTGCAAAGCTGTTTTCAGGGAGACCTTTCACCAGGTTGTCGATAGAGAGCTAGTTGATGGTATTGAAGTTCAGGTGGGAAAGATGTTTTTGACAGAGCCAGTTCATTTCAGAAGAGGCCCTGGACATGAAGCACACATTTTCGGTGGACGTGTCCATGTTGATGACGTAGACATCATGCGATCTTTGTCCTCTGAGAATGACTTTCTTGTGCTTGTTCTTCACCTGGCAGCTTTTCTTGGAGAAAGAGACCTTGTGATCTTTATCACAAAGTTGACTGATACTCAGCAGATTGTGAGTCAGTCCTTCCACGTAAGATACCCTCCGAAAGGTAGTCTTTCCATTGGTTAAGGTACCATAACCACGAGTGATACCTCTTCCTTCACCACCGAATTTGACTGAAGGGCCAGCTTCTTCCTTGAAGTCGACTAGAACATGTTTGTTTCCAGTCATATGCTTGGAGCATCCGCTGTCAAGGTACCAGGTGCCCTTTTCCTGTAAGAGAAGGAAGAGTTAATTGGTCTTGGGAACCCACATAAAGTTGGGTCCGTCAAAGTCAGCGAAGAAGGAAGAGTCATCAGGGACATAGATGGCTGAATATTCATTGGCCTCAGAGACTATAGGAGCATTAGGAGTAGAGGCAACATCTTCTGTCTTAACTGAAGTTTCAGTTTTGACAGGGTCAGGGATGGTGATAGTCTCAGCGACTAAAGGTTTATTTCCTTTGGCAGACTTATTCGCCTTAGGACCTTTCTTAACCTTGGCTGCTTTTTCAGCCTTGGTAGTATGAGGACACTTGCTAGCGATATGGTCATTTTGACCACAGTGATAGCAGTTTCTATAGGTCTTGGATTTGGAGGGACCCTTAGACTTTTTAAGTTTAAGGTTAGCTGGTCTAGGTCCAATAATGCCTATATCTTTGGTCTGAGGAGGAATGGGAGTCTTCTCCTTTGGTTTGGTTAATAAGTCAACCTTGATTCTGGGAGTGGGGCTTTGAGCAGATTTCTTAGCCCCAGATCCTATAGGACCACCACCTAAGACTTTAGAAGTCTTGGGATGTTGACTTTTGGGTTTGGAATGATGGTTTGGAAGGTTCTTGCCTTTAGAGTTCTTATGAGGCTGAACTGAAGTAACAGCCTCATCTTTGGAGATGGGAGAAGAACTCTGAGGGTTGGAGTCAGAGGTAACAAACATGCGAAATTTCAAATTAGATTTATCAGATTTATCCATAGCATGCTGTTTTCCTTTAACAAAACCTAAGCAGGTTCTGTTCATAGGGTGACGCTGGGTGGAGAGAATTTCATCCACCTTTTCAGAGGCATCAGCCCAGCTCTTGCAAGTGACCTTCTCTGAAAGTAGCTCAGCTAGAGCCTTTTCTTTATCAACGATGGTCTGTTCTCGTTCAATGCAAAGAACTTGGTTTGCATGAACTTGGTCTTTGTAGCTAGCCTCAAAGACAGCGAGCTCTTTGAGTTTCTCATGACACTCTTTGAGCTCAGTCCTAAGGTCAAAGTTGACCTTTTCAGCAGAGGACTTGCCATTTAAGGCATTGAACAGATCGATGGTTAGAGCATCCATCGCTGTCATAGCATCAGAAGGAGAAGGAATAGATACCTGAGGAAGATCAGAGGTCGAGGCAGAAGTAGCAGTGACTTCTTCTTCAGGGATGTCCTCGAGCTGTGCCATAAGAGCAGGCTCGGGTTCTTCAGCGATGGCCATCAGACATGTAACCTCGCTGGTATCCTCTTCATCAGAGGATTCATCAGAAGATTCATCCCAGCCTTTTCCTTCAGCGATTAGACCTTTGCCTTTTTCGCTGGTATTTCAGCTTTCGGTACTTGGACTTCAGCTTCAGGTACTTTCCGTCCTTGTAAGCTGGGGTAGAAGATTCAGCGAACTGATTCTTCTTGTACCTTCACTCAGTGGCAAAGTGTCCTTTGCCCTGACATTTGAAACAGGTAGAGGTAGCCTTATCACCAGAGGGTGTGTCAGGCTTGTTAGTAAGAGAAAGCTGCTTGGGCTTACGAAAATTTCCTTTTCTGCCAAACTTTTTGAAATGCTTAGAGAGAAGGGCAAGAGACTCATTAAAATCTGCCTCACTGTCAGAGACAAGATAAGAGTCAGAATCATCTATCTCAGTGATAGTCACAGTTGAGACAGGAGTTTGAGAGGGTTGAGAAGCATCAGAAATTAAGGCAAGAGATGTACCTTTCGCAACATCCTTGGTATCTCTGATGAGATTCGTCTTCAGAGACTTGGTTTACTCATGGTTGAGCATCATACCATATAACTCACTAAGAGTTATAGTTTTAATGTCCTTAGACATTTTTAGACACATGGTGTAAGTTTCCCAATATTCAGGGAGGGCCTCCATGAATTTGGTGATTACCTGCGAGTTAGAGTAAACAATACCGTAGGTCTTCAGATCGATACCTGCTAGTTAGAGTAAACAATACCGTAGGTCTTCAGATCGATCAGCAGGCAGTTAAACCTCTGATGGGTCTGGGCCAAAGTTTCACCTTTAGCAGCGATGAACTTCTCATACTGACGTATGAGGTGAATCTTTTTAGATTCTATGAGAGCATTAGCACCCTCATATTGGATACAGAGAGTATCCCATATCTCTTTAGCTGTCTTAAGCTTACTGATGGAGTGAAATACTTCATCAGGAAGAGACATGGCTATCAGAGACCTTGCCTTGGTGTCAACATTCATCAGGCGCTTATCTTCGTCTGTCCAGTTAGACACTTGCTTAATAAATGTTCTTTCAGGAGCAGCGGGAGTGGTGGAAGTAGCAGCAACAGCTGGTACTATAGAAGTGGGAACATATGGTCCATGTTCTAAGAAGTAGGGGATTTGAGGATCGGTACCAGAGAGAAATAGTTCTATTCTTGACTTCCATAGAGGGAAGTTATCACCATTCAATATGGGTGGCTTTGCCAGAGAACCAGATTCAAAATATGTGTCTTTTGAAGGATTGGCCATAGGGTGGATCTAGAAACTATGTTTCTTTTGTGAACGGTTAGTAAGAAGAAAGAGGTTTCTAACCGCTCTGATACCACTTGTTGGTCCTTTATTGATTGCCAATATGATAGATTGTATTGTAGAATGGGAGGTTGAATACAATCAACACAGTTTCTTCCACTTAATTCAGTTCACGACTCCTATGGAGCCTTTGTGTGAAACTGAAGTAGATTGTTTGTTGAAGAGGATCAAGACTTTGTCAAGATCCAAAACAATCTTTAAGTATTTAGACACACAACCTTTGCTTATGCACTAAGCAAGAATTAGAAGAGATAGAAAGAATTAGAAGATAGAAAGAAGAAAGGATTGGGGTATAGAAGATGGACCAAAGTTCTGTGTTTGAAGAACACACTATGTTCATATTTATACCCCCATGCATTAAATGCATGCCATCCCCAACTTTACACTTGTCATGTAAAGATTGGGTTTGGTGTACTATTGTACCATAAAATAATGCCCATGCTTGGTAGGGTCATGGCCTATGGTAAATAGTTGCCTTATGGGTGACAAGTAAGGAGGGAACAGTAAAGAGACATCCCTTTTGTACTTTTGTCAGAAAGGCAAATCAAATCCTTTTTTTGCATATAAGACAAGAAGACAAATCTAGTATTCTTAAAGTACAAGTCACTGATCAGGCCTTAGAATCGCTGATCCTTGAGAAGGAACAGGGAGGCACTGTGACTTGTCTTTATCGAACGTCGTGTAAGAGTAGCCAGCTAGCTGTCACTTATTTCAACTTCAGATCATTAGCATCGCTGACTCTATCACCAGCTTACATCAATAGATGGTGCTGATGGTTTTCCTAGTAACATGACTATTTGTCTTCAGAGAATACATTAGCAGTTATCAGCTATCGCTGTCACTGAAAGTAGTCAATGACAAGCTATCGCTGATATCATTTAAGAATCGTGCTTAGCAGTACGAACCTTCAGCGAACAGACTCGCTGTAGTTTCCAAAGCATCTGTATTTTGCTAAGTATTCTAGGATGTAAGATAAAGGATCATTGATATTTCATAAAGTCTTAGGAAGACTGGATCAACAATGAAACATTATCCGGCCACAACCCGGTAAATTGATCGACGCGCGCGCGTTTGAATGGATGGATGTAGTCGTTTAGGGCATGGGAGGGGTTTTCTTCAGGTTATTTCGGGTGCAAACCAACTCATTAACATTATAGAGGGCGCACGTAAATTTTCTGCTGATTTCACCATGGGATTTTCCGGATGCTTCCGGACTAGGCTACCAAAGGGTACCCCCTTTGGTGCCTAGGCAAAAATTAAAGACGTCCATAACTTTTGCTACGAGATTCCGTTTCAGGCCCACGAACTATCAAAACGAAGCTATCGACGGTGAGTACGTTTCTAGCATTTCGGATTTTGCACCCAACAACATGAAACATTATCCGGCCACAACCCGGTAAATTGCTCGACGCGCGCCCATTTGAATGGATGGATGCAGTCGTTTAGGGCATGGGAGGGGTTTTCTTCAGGTTATTTCGGGTGCAAACCTACTCATTAACATTATAGAGGGCCCACGTAAATTTTCTGGTGATTTCGCCACGAGATTTTCCTGATGCTTCCGGAGCAGGCTACCAAAGGGTACACCTTTTGGTGTCTGGGCAAAAATTTAAGACGTTCATAACTTTTGCTACGGGGTCTGTTTCAGGCCCACGAACTATCAAAACGAAGCTATCGAAGATGAGTACATTTCCAGCATTTCGGATTTTGCACCCAACAATATGAAACAATATCTGGCCATAACCCGGTATATTGCTCGACGCGCGCGAGTTTGAATGGATGGATGCAGTCGTTTAGGGCATGGGAGGGGTTTTCTTCAACTTATTTCGGATTCAAACCTACTCATTAACATTATAGAGGGCCCACGTAAAATTTCAGGTGATTTCGCCACAGGAATTTCCGGATGCTTCTGGACTAGGCTACCAAAGGGTACCCCTTTTGGTGCCTGGGCAAAAATTAAAGACGTCTATAACATTTGCTACGGGAGTCCGTTTCAGGCCTACGAACTATCAAAACGAAGCTATCAACGATGAGTACATTTCCAACATTTCGGATTTTGCACCCAACAATATGAAACATTATCCGAAGACAACCCGGTAAATTGCTCGACACGCGCGCATTTGAATGGATGGATGCAGTTGTTTAGGACATGGAAGGGTTTTCTTCAGGTTATTTCGGGTGCAAACCTACTCATTAACATTATAGAGGCCCACATAAATTTTCTGGTGATTTTGCCACGGGATTTTCCGGATGCTTCCGGAGCAGGCTACCAAAGGGTCCACCTTTTGGTGCCTGGGCAAAAATTTAAGACGTCCATAACTTTAGCTACGGGAGCCCGTTTCAGGCCCACGAACTATCAAAACGAAGCTATCGACGATGAGTACATTTCCAGCATTTCGGATTTTGCACCCAACAATATGAAACATTATCCGGCCATAACCCGGTAAATTGCTCGACGCGCGCGAGTTTGAATGGATGGATGTAGTCGTTTAGGGCATGGAGGGGTTTTTTTCAAGTTATTTCGGGTGCAAACCTACTCATTAACATTATAGAGGGTCCACGTAAAATTTCTGGTGATATCGCCATGGGATTTTCCGAATGCTTCTGGACTAGGCTACCAAAGGGGGTACCCTTTGGTGCTTGGGCAAAAATTAAAGACGTCCATAACTTTTGCTACGGGAGTCCGTTTCAGGCCCACGAACTATCAAAACGAAGCTATCGACGATGAGTACATTTCCAGCATTTCGGATTTTGCACCCAAAATATTGAAACATTATCTGGCCACCATCAGTAAATTGCTCGACGAGCGTGCGTTTGAATGGATGGATGCAGTCGTTTAGTGCATGGGAGGGGTTTTCTTCGGCTTATTTCGGGTGCAAACCTACTCATTAACATTATAGAGGGCCCACGTAAATTTTTTGGTTATTTCTCTATGGGATTTTCCGGATGCTTTCAGACTAGGCTATCAAAGGGTACCCCTTTTGGTGACTCGGCAAAAATTTAAGACGTCCATAACTTTGGCTACGGGAGTCCGTTTCAGGCCCACGAACTATCAAAACGAAGCTATCGACGATGAGAACATTTCTAGCATTTCAGATTTTGTACCCAACAATATGAAACATTATCCGGCCCCAACCCAGTAAATTCCTCGGCGCGTGCATTTGAATGGATGGATGCAGTCGTTTAGGGCATGGGAGGGGTTTTCTTCAGGTTATTTCGGGTGCAAACCTACTCATTAACATTATTGAGGGCCCACGTAAATTTTCTGGTGATTTTGCCACGGGATTTTCCGGATGCTTCCGGACGAGGCTACCAAAGGGGACCCCCTTTGGTGTCTGGGCAAAAATTTAAGACGTCTATAATTTTGCTATGGGAGTCCGTTTCAGGCCCACGAACTATCAAAACGAAGCTATCGACGATGAGTACATTTCCAGCATTTCGGATTTTGCACCCAACAATATGAAATATTATCCGGCCACAACCCGGTAAATTGTTCGACGCACGCTCATTTGAATGGATCGATGCAGTCGTTTAGGGCATGGGAGGTCACATCTGCTTTCCACTACCTTACCTAAACCAACTCAATCAGTATTTATACCTAACCTAATCTTCTCCATGCTTTTATTTTATTAAATGTTAATTAAAGAAAAGAGAGATAGAGAGAAAGAAGATAGAGAGAGGGTGAAGGGGTGGGGTGGGGTGGGTTGTTGCCAAGCGGTTCTTGAAAACCGACTACCACCAAGCCGATGAAGGCGTGAAGGTGTTACCGACCGAATCCGATGAGCCCGACGTGTACCTGACACCTTCGGCTCATGTATAACGCATAGCCTTACCAACCTACTACAACTTCTTTGTTGTTTAAATATTTTCTTTAACTTCTTTAAGTTTTTCTACCATATCCAATCTTTCTACCTTAAACATCGGTGTCGGGTCCAATGCAACTCAAATTTATCAAAACTCAAAACATTAAGATTGTACTTGTATGTATATTAAATTATTGAAAAGAATTTTTATTCACTTAAATCGAGACTCAGGCACGTGAGATATGATCGAAATGACATAACATCGCAAACTGTCAAATATTTGTTGTTATTTTCACTTCAAGTGATTCCGAACCAAAAATTAAATCTAGGTGTTACATTAGCACTATTCCATCAAAAGATATTTAAGTTATCTTATTTGTAATAATTAAATATCCGTTTTTCATTAGTTTTATTTGAGCTCCAAGTAGTGTAGAATATCAAAACACCTGCGAATCATTCTATACAAACAACTAAATTAAATTATTAGCTAGCTCTTCGAGAACAATGATGTCCAACTTACCATCTTTACTGGTATAAATGGAACTTATAGATTTAAACTTTGTTTTCATTTGATATTTGATAATGAATACACCAAGATGTTATACATCATGCACAATCATAATATTTAACATAATCATATGCTCTTTACATTTTATAAATGATATGATATGATGTTTTATTTGTAAAGATCAAATACAAAAGTAACATAATATATTTTTGTGAGAATCATTATGTGAAATATATAAATATTATATTTGACTGAACATAATGGGGAAGATCATGGAATATTGGAATTGGATTCTATATGTTATACAATGTATAGCATGCAATTTGACCAATTGGACCCTTTAATGATAGTTTAACTTTAAGCATCAAGGTTCATATTACATATGATTTTTATGCTCTTAAATAGTGTATTATATTTTGTAAGAGAAAAGGCAGAAAAAAAACTATTCAAACATATCAAAACAAATTAGGTTTTAGACGGTTTAAATGGTTTATGCGATAATATTCATAAATTGTGCATTATATATACACCGATATATCTATGTGACTATTTAGGATCAGGTGAGACCAAGCTGTTATCGTGAGACCACGTGAGACCAATACCTAACGTATGAAACTTCACAAAAAAACACCATGAATGTACTTAAAACTCGAATACGCAGACCTAAAATTCACTTTCGATGCAAAAAAATATCGAAAACAAGCTAAAAAACGAAACCTTCACAGCTCAAGTTCTATGAAGGTTACATATATATAATGCGAACCTTCACAAAAAAACCTGCTGTGAAGGTTTCGTTTTTTAACCTTTTTTTGGAATTTTTTTTTTTCAATAGTGTTTTTTAGTATGTTTTAACGATGAATGTTCAATTTTTTTTACCTTCACAAATGTTTTGATGTGAAGTTTCAAGTAAAATATGTTGGTCTCATCGGTCTCACCAAAAAAACTTGGTCTCACCGGAACTTAACTATAGAACGAATATAATATTATTAAAATAAAACTCAATCATATTAATACCTAAATTAATCATATAAACAACTTTTAAACTGAATATATTAACACATAATTTAATTTACAAAAAATATAGAATATAACAATTAGTAATTTTGATATTTTTCATAATTATGTTAAATACTCTTTTCACTTCCAAAAAATTTCGAATCCTTATTTTCGTCCGATTTAATACCTGAATCAATCATTTATTTATGGGCTTACTTCCCTAAAATGTATTAAACTATATCCAAAATATTCTTGTGTGTATATATCAAACATTATTTTTGAGCTTGTTGTATTTTAAAATGACCGGTAATCGGGTTAGCTGGTAAACTCTGACGATCTTCTCTGCCTACTTATGACCTCCACCACAGCCCACCTCCACCATTGTTCACACCATTACCGCCGACCTCCACCGTTGCCCACCTTTGCCATCTTCTCCACCCACCTCCGACCTCCTTCTCGGCCCACCTCCGACCACCACCGTCGCCCACCTCTACCATCATTCACCACAAACGTCGACCTCCACCGCAGCCCACCTCCACCATTGTTCACACTATCACCGCCAATCTCCACCGTCGCCCACCTCTGCCATCTTCTCCGACCTCCTTGGCCCACCTCCGACCACCACCGTCGCCCACCTCTACCATCATTCACCACCACCACCGTCGACCTCCATCCAGAACCACCGTCGTTGTAGTAAAACCACCCAAAACCAACATTACAGAACCCATAACCACTTAGAACCACCATCCTGTCGCAAACACCTCCCGTCGTCATCCCAACTACCGATAACCAATTGATGACCAGTTGAGCAGGCACTGTACACAAAAATGACTCAAAAATAGTGTTGAATAACTCAATAGATTTTTTTTGTATGTAACACAATAATATCTATTTATTAGTTACTTGATTAAAAAAAGAGTTTCATATAGTTTTCAACTAAAAAAGAAAAATAAACTCAAGTGTAATATGTATGTATCCATCATCCATCATCGATCATCTCCATCATTCTAACATACCATCAATAATTCATATGCACCAATCAAAATGTGAAATAACAATCTTTCCCTTAAACAAAGTATACCAAACATATTAAATGAATGTAGATTGCTAATTTTTTAATCCAAGCCTTTTTTTGTCTCTTCGTGGTTTACCTATTTTTGTTTGGAAAAAAAGGAAATTTTAGGGGTGACACTCATGTCGTATTAAAATTGCTGGGTCAGAAAAGTTTAATTCAAACATGATCCATTTAACTAATCGTGTCAAAATCTTCAATCCTACTCATAATACTAATCCAAACACAACCCTGTGTAACTCGTTCAACTATACGAGTTCGCGAATTGACGGGTCATAAACGAGTTAAAGGGTCAAATACAATCTGCTACAAAACTTCAAATACAACCACAAGAAAATTTGATTTACTAATTTTAGACGCTAAATTGATATTGAAAAAGTAAGACTAAAAAATCATAATGAAATTTTGTTACATAAAAAATATTTAAAAGATAAAGGAGTTGGTGGGTTGACCTACCAACCCATAAACCAAACCAAACACCACATGCGAAATAAACGGGTTGGCGGTTCAAAAAAACTCAACTCAAACTCGTTTATCTTTTTGTCGTGTTTCATGTCTTGTCAATAATTATCGCCCCTAGAAAATTTGTCCCACCCCGGTCTTATTTTGCACAAAACATGGAATCGTATATTTTTGATTTTTTATTCTATCATTCATTATGTCAAACATGAAATAGTAAATTTTATCTTATAGCGTCAAATATTATTCCAAACACCTATTTGTCGATTTAAGACCATCCGCAGCGGGTTGATTGACAAGGCATTGGTTACCCCCTTGCCGATCGGTTCCATCGGCAACACCGCCGAGGCCGATCGGCTTGGGTTGGTTTTCGTGTGTGCTTGTCGACGCCAAAGACTACCCCACCCTTTCTCTCCTTTCTCTCTATCTCTCTCTTCTTTTTTTTATTAATTATTTAGATTGGGTTGATTGTGGATGGATTGAGTTAGATTGAGTTGGTTTGGATAAGATAGTGAAAAACTGATGTGACATTGAAGTGACGATTAATTTGATTGACAAGAGAGTCTACAGATGTAAATGGTCTAATAGATTAAAAACTCTATAAGACCTCACGGTGATAATGATTTACAATAACTTTTCTTTGATAAATTTTATGTGGATAGTTAATAAAAAACATTAATTAAATTAACAAAACAACATTTAACATAATAAGCTAATGAATCAAGGTTCTTTTAAAATAAGTTGAAAAATATCAACAATTATAAGAAGTCCACTTTTCATTTACAAAATCTTTAAGGGCCTATGTGTAGTAGTTTAACAAGTCTAAAAGGGACCTACAGTTTTTTCAATCAACCATAATATACGTCTATTTGATTATGACCTATGATATAAAAAAGGGATTTGAGTAAAGCTTTTAGTCCCAATTAAAAAAATATTCTATCTATAAAAACACCATCTTGAAACAAAAAAACATTCCCAATCTATACAAATAGCTTAATTCATAGAGACAATTCTTACATAACTTAATGGAAAACCAACCAAACAACCCTTAACATATAGATCCAAATATAAGTTTATTGAGTGAATTACACCGAAGGTTTCTATGATTTGCTTAAATTTTAAATATGTTCCGTAAAACAAACCATCTATAATAGTATTTCCTAACCTTTTATTTCCATAACATTCATAATCCCTCCACTTCACAAGATTATTAAATCTCGGTTAAGAATGACTAATTTAATTTGATTCATGATTTCATGCTCTATTTAGTTTTGCGGTAGGCTATTTGCACGCTTTAACTTACCATCTACACCCCGAAAAGTGAATTGCTCTCTCACACCTATTAACATCAAATCCTCTTTTTACAATGCATGTTTTTTCAATTTCCATTGCATCACACCTTCGTTAAAAGGATGCAAATAGCAACTCCTTAGTTTTTTTTATTAAAATATATTCTATAAATCCGATTAGAAATTAGATTTCTTACAATAAAGTATATAAAATCTATTACGCGGCGAACCCTAATAAAAACATTCGACTCCTATGTAAAACGTGTGAACCTCCATAACCCACAGACTGCGACCAGGGGTATCATATTTCCGGGCACTCCAAATCAACCATACAATCCCTGACCGGAATTCGATTCCTTCACATTCTTCCCCTGCCCGTAAATCTCGGGCAGCACTTGTCCAAAAGACAGACACTCTCCCTCTCCCTTCCCTGCTCAAACCTATACGTACACATTATCATGTATCTATCTATCTATATATATATATGTCAGTATAAATTCCTGCATATTTAATACCAACACCACCACGCCAAACATGTTTTCCCTCTGAAAATCGACGTCTGAATAGAATAAGTCCTTTTTTGTGTGTTTGATTTAGGGAGAGAATGTGGAGGAAGACGGTGGCTCGATCTGCCGTAATGGCGGGAAAATTACGGAGGTTTTCCATCTGTGCATCATCGCCATCGTTGATTCCTGGTCCTTGTATTGTTCATAAACGTGGAGCTGATATTCTTCACGATCCCTGGTTTAACAAGGTTTGTTTGTTTGTTGATTTTGATTTGATGTACGTAATTTTGATGATGATAAAAATAGTGAGTTTTTTTGTTATATGTATTTCGTTAGAATTTGTGGTAATAGGTAGGATTAGGTTTAGATTACAAGCAATTTGGAGTTTATTTGATGTTTGCAGTATTTTTGGATATTGAATCGATATTATGTTTACAGTATGTTGTTAATGATTTGGTTTCTGTGATATAGTATAGTGGTTAGGTTAGGTCTGGCAGTGGACCAAAATTTGCAAAAAAGTTTGTTTGAGAGAAATTTATATAGGTAGTGGTTTTGAAAATGAGTTATTGATTTATTGCCTTTTTAAAAAACCAAATAAGTTAAGAGAAGATATTGAGATTTTGACTTTTTGATATCATCTCTTTCTCTCAATACTCCACTTTTTAATCCCAAACATTCTTTAAAAGACGCTTATTGATTTATTGAATTTTACCACCACAAAAACTAATTCAAATAATTTTTTAAAATCTTTTTTCTACACCACCATAAGGTGATAAGGGTAATATTTAATAAGCACTTTTGGAGTTTTAATAAGCAATCCCAAACACCCTTTTATTGGGTGGGTGTTTGGGATTGCTTATTAAAACTCTGTATTTGGTTATTACTGGTGGGAACAACAAATAAGCAATTTTGAATGTTTGAATAAAAGGTTTGTCATGGTGCCAACCAGCAGATAAGTAGTTTTTAAAGAAGTTAAAAGGTTTTAACTTCTCCAACCAGCAATAACCAAAAAAGCAGATAAACATCACTTGTTTTAAATAAGCAATCCCAAACACCCCTTAATTTATGATTTTATATTAAAAGCTTGGGACCTTCCATAACCATAAAACTAGGAGGAAGGTATCCCATCACTCTCCAAGATATAGCATTTCAAAGGTGACAAATATATAAAAACTAGATAAAAGGGGATTAGGGACCATCACACTCAACTTTTTTATTTTATAGAATATGACTTAAAAAGACACATGTCCCCCTTTTTCAAGCTAATATTTCCTTTTCTTTTATTTTTGATAGAAAAATAAAAAATGGTGAGTTTGGTCAAAATACACATTGATGAGTGGTAGCACATGTAGGAAAGAAAATATACATGTGGAACACTGGTTTTTAAATTCTAAGAAAAATATAATAATAGCAAGTTGGTGGTTGTCATAAATTTACTCTCTAAAAGACTAAAACAACCTTGGATGAGACCAACATACTTGTGAGTGTAAATGGCAGAAAATATTGACATGATATGACACTAGTAAGGTAAGTTCAACCTTTTCTATAGTTGAAGTAGAGGATTTATGTGTTCATTGATTGGGATATCATAAACCAACCCTGAAGATATTCTTGTTCTTATTCTTTTTTCTGGTTAACTACACATCTCTTGTTTCTGAAATTATCTTTTCTAGAAAGCATATTGGAGGGATTAATTATATGAAAGCAATACTTGTGTTGATTTACTATGCAACAGATTTTGTCAAAGGACATGCCTTCATTGTCATCAATTTGTGTTACCTAGTTCATTATTGATATTGTAACACCTTGTCCCACATCAATAATTTTTGAAATTTGTAACCCCTTATGATTTCTTGGTTATAGGCTAGCGACGAATTGTCACCATGGGTTTAGTTAATTGTAGGTTATCTCGGTTGGTCTGCTACTCGATTGGTGATAGTGTTGGTGGTGGTTTTAGATTTTCGTCTTATACTGTCTTATACCATTGTGCCCCGTTGTCTTGTTTCTAAACGGGTGACATCCTGGTTCCGAACTTATAGCAAAACGATATTAAGAGCAAGTTGGTGGATGTCATAAATTTACTCTCTAAAACCACTTTTGATGAGACCAACATACTTGTGAGTTGTGACTGGCAGGATTGTTGAGTTGATATGACACTAGTTAAAAGAACTTATACTTATAATGGTGTGAAAGGCTAATCATTTTTTTTTGGAGTTAAAAAGGAATATATACCCCTTAGTTCCAAAAATACGAGATAAGTTCAACCTTTTCCGTGGTCCGAATAGAGGATTTATGGCTTCCAGAAGTTACCCTTTTTAGAAAGCAGGTTGGAGGGATTAAATAAAAGCAATAGTATGTAACATCAAGGACATGTCTTCATTGGCTAGCAATTTGTGTCACCTAATTGGCTATTTGTATTGTAACACCTTGTCCCACATAAGTAATATTTGAAAGTTGTAGCCACTTATGAGTTCTTGGTTCTCACCATTGATTTAGTTGTTTGGAGGTTATCTCCATTGATCTGCTACTATGGGATTGAGATATTATATAAACTATAGCCAAATGCTCATTGGTTGGTAGGGGGTGTAAGTGAGTCTAGCTGTTCATGAGCTACTGGGGATCGACTCGTTTCATTTTAAGCTCATTTAATAAAGGAGCTCGAGCCTTTATGATAAATCTCACGAGCCTAAACTAACCTCAGTTAATTTATAACATAAATATATATTAAATAATAAATAAAAAAAATTAAATAATTAAATAATTAAAATATTAAAATATTAAAAAATAAAAAAATAAAAAAACATATTAAATATTGATTTATAGGTAAACGAGCCGAACTTGCTTAATTCTTGACGAGCTCGAGCTTGAAAAAAACGTACCTTTGAAGGCATGATTGCTGCAATCAGGAACTGTTTAACATCATTGAGAACAGGAGATCAGAAGATTTGGCGGAGGATAAAGACACATAAGGCTCGAAATGAGACGAGCTCGAGCTTTATGAACTTGAACGAGCCGCTTTGCTCGGCTCGGCTCGTTTAGATCGCTATTGGCTGGATTGCTTTCTTGTGTATATGCAGCAGCTTCACATCCCTGTTGAAATCTTACATTATATACATATATATACTGTCTCCTGACATGATATAATTTATCTACTAAGAAATAGCCGTATCTACAATACGTTGACTGTAAAGTATCTTCAAATGAATCCCTACAGCAATATGCCCATTCAATGCTAAAACAAATGCATGAAAGAAAATGGAAATAAATCTAAGCTAATACATATGAATTCCTAGTGGCAGGGTGTATAAGGATGTCAAAATTTTGTGGTTGATCAACCTGCTTAACAAAACTGCGTGTTTGAATCCCTCCCGACAAAACGTCAAAGAGTGGAAGTTGATAGGAGGATATTCTAAGCTGGTATACAGCAATGTGTTGAGGGAAGTTGATGAGAGAATGCTTGAGCATGGACTGTGGAATGTAAGATTCCATCAGTTCCAACTTCCAAGATGTATATCAGAAGTCAACTATGGGTGTGATTCATTTATAGGGAGATCACTAGAATCATACATAGATAGAGAAGAAGGATCTTTTTAGTATTGTTGGATTTGAAGTTAAAGAGTTTGGTGTAACCAAATGTTTTGACCTAACCAAATGGTGTACTCTAAAGAACTCAAGACACTGACTAATATCTATTAGCAGAATGCTACAATTTATCAAATCTTAGTTGTTTCACCAACTGTTACCCAATAGTGTTTATCATTCTGTTAATCATTTAAGTTTCAAGTTTTCAGATAAAACAGAAGTTCATCATATCTACAAAGTAAATGTCAATACTTATTATCTTTTAGTTTAAGAATTATTCACTATAGGTTTTTATATCTATCCTGTTTTACCTGTTTTTAAAAAATGGAATGGTTATATTTGATCTAATTCTTTTTTCATATGCGCTAACTAATAATTGCTTCTGGAATATGTAAGGGCAGGATACTGGGTTTCCTTTGACAGAAAGAGACCGACTTGGGCTTCGTGGTCTCCTCCCACCTCGTGTTATATCGTTTGAACAGCAATATGATCGTTTTAGTGAGTTATAGATTTCTTAGAATCCTGTTTTTGCTTTCCACTTTTTAAACCATGCAACTGCATACATGCAAATCATTTTTGGTTGTATAGCTCCACAGAAATCGATGATTCTACATTTAAATAACCTGTGTAGTTCTTACTTCTCAATTTCAGTTACATGGTCAATTACTCAATTATGTGATGTACTTGAATAGCCAAACATGTAGTGTTTGCATACAGTAGTGGAAGTGCTTGTGGACCTGCTTATAACACATGTTTCTCTCTCTCTCTCTCTCTATATATATATATATATCTATCTATATATATATATATATATAGAGAGAGAGAGAGAGAGACTTGGAATCACGTGAGACCAAACTGTTTTCGTGAGACCGTGAGACCAAGATTTTACACTTGAAACTTCTCAGCAAAACACAGTGAAGGTAACCTTCACAATGATTTTGCTGTGAAGGTTCGAATTTTTTTTTACCTTCACAGTGTTTGTTTGTGAAGTTTCAAGTGTAAAATCTTAGTCGTACCGGTCTCATGAAAACAACTTGGTCTCACGTAAACATGACCCTATATAATAAGCCGTATTAACCTCTATAAGCCATTGATCTTTCTAATTAGTTGTCCACATTAGTTGTCTATTTTTAAGTTATTTCAGTATTCCTTATTTATCTCACCCTATAACTATGGAAACAATATCCGCAAAACGTTTTAGCAATTTGATTGGATTTATGTTCTAGGATGCTACTGAATCTTGCTATGTTGGTGTTTAAGGAGCTTTATGTTAGAGAATTTTCTGATCAATTTACATGCACATGTCATTGATGTAGACACCAATTATTTAGCGCGTGCACATTAGTTGCCCTTTATATTTGGCATTCCTTGATTCAAGTATAGAAAATATACATGACATCGGTTGGGTTCACGTGAGACCAACCTGTTTTCATGAGACTGTGAGACCATACTTTTACACTTGAACTTTACAACAAAACATTGTGAAGGTAAAAAAGAAATCTGAACCTTCACAACACAAAGACTGTGAAAGTTACCTTCACAGTGTTCTGCTGTGAAGTTTCAAGTTCAAAATTGTGGTCTCACGAAAACAACTTGGTCTCACATGATCTCAGGTCTACATAACATAGTCATCAAGACGTCCACATGATTATGTTGTGTTTGTATGCAAATCTGTAAACTTTCCCCCCGTCTTAATCTTCTGTATCAAATTCGTTTGCTTACAAGAATAGCATTGAAGTTGCAACAAGCTGACACTAACACCTTAATGTCTTTTGTTAGTGGAGTCATATCGATCGTTGGAAAAGAATACGGCAGGTCAATCAGATGGTGTCGTATCTTTAGCAAAATGGAGAATCTTGAATAGATTACATGACAGGAACGAGACATTGTACTACAGGGTATGTTCACTGTCGTTTGTTTTTTAAAAGTTACCTCTTAAAACCTCTTAAGTCTGAAAATTAAGAGGCTTGCAGACTTAAGACTGTTTGCTTTATTTTTAAGAGAAGGCCTGAAAACCTCCTATCGTTCTCTAAATTTTAAGAGGTTCACCCTCCACCTCTTATTTGTTAGACGTGGATTTAGACTTCAGATCTCTTAAAAACAAACGACACCTATATGAATAATCAAACAGATCGTAAATCGTAATAATGTAAAAAGTTTTTTTTTCTTCTCTCCAGGTACTGATTGATAACATTAAAGATTTTGCTCCAATAATATACACTCCTACAGTAGGTTTGGTGTGCCAAAACTACTCGGGATTGTTTAGACGCCCACGTGGAATGTACTTCAGTGCGAAAGATAAAGGAGAGATGATGTCGATGATTTATAACTGGCCAGCTCCTGAGGTACATTGTGAATTGTAAGATTGGTTATATGTATCACTTGATCCCTTTTTAACATAGGAATGCCATTGTCAATGATTCATTTTTTCATTCAGACGAAGTTCTGGACTCATTTTCTTTCTTTATACTAAGGGTGCGTTTGGTTGTGGAAAATTTGCTAGTTTTTCAAGAAATTTTTTCAAGGAAAATGAAAATTTAGAAAACGCGTTTGGTTCATTCAATTTTCAAAAGTTTTTGAAGAAAACGAAAATTTTCTGTTTTCTAACTTCTATGTAAATTAGAAAACTGAAAAGTCCATTTTCTAACTTCGAAGAAAACGAGAATTTTCTGTTTTCTAACTTCAGTTTTCAAAACACATTTTCTAATTTTCTAAAATGGAAAATGAAAAGTCCACCATTTAAAAACAAGCGTGTTATCTAAGATTTTCATAGAAATCTGAAAATGAAAACTCAACTTCATTTTCTGAAAACGTTTTCTAAAGAAAATGAAAACAGTTTTCCACAATCAAACGCACCCTAAATTTCTTAAGTTTCTTTTATGGATGTGAGTCAGTACATTCAAAGGGCAAAGCTGGTCAAAATCAGTTATCCGCATTGTGGGTATTTTTCATTGACCAAGTTTGGTTGTAAACAAATTATTCAGGTAGACATGGTAGTGCTTACAGATGGCAGTCGTATTCTCGGCTTAGGTGATCTTGGAGTTCAAGGAATTGGCATTCCTATTGGGAAACTCGATATGTATGTTGCTGCTGCTGGTATCAATCCACAAAGGGTATGCTTCTTTCGTGTCAAAACTTGAATTTATGTGCAATTTCTCGTTGCATATAGATAGTTCTTTGACCATCCTACTTGACATAGAACTTTATGATGATTGCTATATATTCTTGCTAATACAGGTCCTCCCTATTATGCTTGATGTTGGAACCAACAACGAAAAGCTACTAGAAGATCGTCTTTGTAAGCTGATACACATACACAATTATTTTCGTTATGCAGTCTTTTAGGGTCATAGTGGTCTTTTACCTTCTCTATCTTGCCTGGGACTTCATTGGTTTCAAGCTGTTTCTGGGATGTGGTGTAAAGTTTACTATTTAGTACTCTTTAGCATTCAGTTGCTTTGGTTTAGGCTAAAGTTTAATCAAGAAAATTGTTTTCTCTGGCTTTAATGTCAATACATGAAACACCAACGTGACTTGATGAAACCCTGCCTTGTGATTTAGGGGTTGTTTGGCAGTTGACGAATGGTTTGGTGTTGGATGATTAAGAGGCTCTTATGATATAGTGCAAAATGAAATATGGTTGTTTGGTAATTCTTGAGAACGAAATCAGGGCTCTGAATAGTTAAGGGAGACTGTGGATACAAAATCATTAATTTGCCTACTAGGGGTCAACCATTGAATGACAAGGCCTAATTGGTGAAAGTAACCCAACTGGATCACCTAAGTAATTTGGTTGATTTTTATCTTATGTTGTCAAAAGGTCTGGAAGAGAAAAGAATCCAATATTTAGGAAGCTGAATCTAACAAATAAACTCTTGCTCTATTCTTTGCACAAAAGTACACAAAGATTTACTTTCATGTAATTTACATTGGCAGATTTAGGACTACGAGAACGAAGGTTGGAAGGAGAAGAATATATATCAGTAGTCGATGAACTGATGGAAGCTCTTCATGCACGTTGGCCAAAAGCTATTGTTCAGGTTACTTTTCTTTCAAGAGTTCCGTTTCTTAGAGCATCAGTAACAGATTCACTATAATTTTTTCCAAAATAGAGGAACAAAGTTAAATATCTAAAAGAATTACATTTAACTTCAACAAAATTTTCTATTTTAGAGATTTCAACATTATTATGTTATTAGATATTCTATAATTTTATCACCCGAATGCATTTTTAATGAAACTTCATATTAAATAATAATAATAATTCAATCTCATTGGTGGAAATGATTGGAAATGAATAAAAAATCATCTCTCTCCTTCCATCAAGTTTTAGAGAATTATCTAAACTTGGAGTTTTTTTCTCTATTTTAGATAATAATATAGACAATCTGTTCGAGCGAAATAGAGAACAACATCTCCATTGTTATGTGATGTTGTTTTATTATAAGGGTGAGCTGGTGTATCAAGGTTTCTCAGCTTAGCAAGTTAGGGAGGGAAGTTGTACTCAGCTTTTCCTTTGCATATTTGCAAAGAGGCTGTTCCCATACCTCAACCCTGTGACCGTTTAGTCACAAGAGAGTAACCTTTACTGGTATAATGTTGTATTCTTATGTAATATTGAATTGCCATGTTGAATCAGTTTGAAGATTTTCAATTCAAGTGGGCATTTGAAACTCTTCAAAGATACCGAACGAAGTACTGCATGTTCAACGATGACATACAGGTCAGACCCTATCTATCTATGAACTATCGAGTTAGAAAAAGAGTTAAAGTGAGAAGTGTAAGAAGGGATTTCGACTCTTGATCACTTTTAATCTCAAAACAACCCACAAATTGTTCTTTAGAAGGGAAATAGGGAATTGTTCTGGTGCATCTCATTAGTTTCGATCTTTAATTAGGATTGATCCAACGGTGGAGATCCCTTCTTACCCTTCTCACCATAACTTTCATCCTCATCGGAACCCAACCCCCTTATCATATTCTGCTCTTACATATGCAAAATATTAAAGGTTTGGTTTTTATGCTAAAGTTATATCAAGTTACCCAAATGTTTATTTTTTTAGGGAACTGCTGGTGTTGCATTAGCTGGACTTCTTGGAACTGTTAGAGCACAAGGTCTTCCATTGTCGGACTTTGTAAACCAAAAGATTGTCGTTGTTGGAGCTGGAAGGTAGTTCAAAACTCAATTTCCTCAGTATTCTATGTTAAGAGCATTTGTTATATCTTGGCTTCCTAGAAACCTCATATTCCGTATTTTGTTTACAGTGCAGGGCTTGGTGTTCTTAACATGGCCTTTCAGGCTGTTTCAAGAATGACAGGAAAAACGGCAAACCCTCAGTTTTTCCTAATTGATAAAGATGTACGATTTTACATATCTAACATCGAGTCAAGTTCAAATGGAGACTCAAATTTGATTGTGAACGTGAGGACAACCGGGAGTGCGCCATGTGTCGTATTCGGCTTATATTCAGTCTGAATAAAATAGGATTATTCAGACTGAGTATTATGCATTATTCAAGGTGAATAATACATTCAGTATTATTCAGTCTGAATATTGTATTATTCACCTTGAATAATGCATAATATTCAGTCTGAATAATCTTGTATTATTCGAACTGAATATGCCACGTGCCGCGCTCTCGGTTATCCTCACGTTCACGATGAAAATTGAGTTTCCATTTGAACTTTCCTCTATAACATCAATGCCATGTTTTAAGTTCAACTTACTATATCCATCCGTTCAAGACTCGTTCTTTTTAAAAGAGGGATTGATGTTTGAACCATTGAACTTGATTTTCCATAATCATTGTTCTTGTGAAAATGTTAAATGTAATGCCATAGTTTACAAGAATCTGTGATTATTGACAAGTTATGGAAATCTAAATGCAATGAAAGATACCGGGTCCTTGGTCTAAAAATTGCTTTTTCTCGCAAATGTCTTGTTTGTCTGCTGCATTCTTGCAAGGATGAAGGCTTATTTGCAATGGAACGTTTAATTCAGTGGTTCAAAAAGTCAGTCACTCTTATGTTTTATATGCTTATTTAAAACAACTTATGTTTATCTACTTATTTGCTTATTGCTGGTTGGAAAAGTTAAATGGTCGACTTCTTAAAAAACTTCTGATTTGCTGGTTGGCTCCATTATAAGCAAATAAGGAGTTTTAATAAGAAATCTCAGACACCCCCTAAAACCCAAATGAGAAAAGGGAGAAAAATCAAACAAAAATAGAGAAAAAGAAGAAAGAAAGAAAAGTGTCTCCTATTATCTAATCGTGTTTTATGGTATTATTCACTAAAATATCGCTTTTCACCTCTGAGAAGTTTTAGTTTTGGTTGCAGGGTTTGATTACAAAAGAGAGAAATGGTGTTGACCCATCAGCTGCACCATTTGCTAAAGCCATTGGAGAAGTCCAAAGTCTAGGACTACGGGAAGGATCTGATCTCCTTGAAGTGGTACATATTTTTCTAAAATGATCAAGAATTCTTTCCTTCGAAATAGGTTGTCTTGTTTTCTAGAATCAGGCCTATTCCTGACACTTTTTGGGCCCTGGGCGAGGTGCTAAAAAAGTCCCTCAATAAGTATGAGAAAAAATATTTAATATATTGTTTTCTTAATCATAAGAAATAACATTGAATTCAGTAAATGCTAATAATTTTTATGAAACAGTATTCCTAGGCATAAAATCAATCAATAATTATTTTTAAATTAATAGTATTCATCATATCATTTTTACATAACATTGTCAACCCATTTCATCGTAAAAAAAAATCCTACAATATACCTTTAATATACAAATTAACATCATTTGAGATCACAATATTCGATAATACTGGAGACTGGAGTACCACTTTAGGTAATCAAATAAAAATCAGTTGGATATCCATCTCACCTAATGCTGATACTCTTATCACCATTTTAAACTTTTAAAATTAAAGAAAGCAATTTTAGGAACCATGAATCTTAGAATCAAAAGCTTATGTTTGTTTATAGCTTGAGATCTTATTCTTCTCCAAAGCTTATGTTTGTATGAGCCCTTAATATAATACTAATGTATTTTGGGGGTCTTATATTTACTAATTTTTTTCTAAACTACTATTATGTAAACTAAAAAAATGGGCCCCTATACTTTGTGGGCCCTGGGGTGCGCCCGCCCCGCCCTCCCCCAGGCATGTCCCTGTCTAAAATGAGATCTCTCCTTAAAGTTCTATACTTTTCTGCATGAAAATGCCAAGTTTTGATATTTTGCAGGTTAGAAAGGTCAAGCCTCTTGTTCTACTTGGTTTATCTGGAGTTGGAGGTATTTTCAATGAGCAGGTGCTTACTATTTTTACCATGGTTTTCACGAGTTCAGTGCTTAATTCTTCAAAGGATTATAATTTTATTTAAATCAAAATCAATGACACTTTCGGTGCCATCCTATGCCCACATTTGCTTATGTTCAATTCTTAGCTAAAATTGTAATTAGAATACACCCCAATTCCAGTTGGTGGAACTTACCTGTTAATTTATGTTTTAGTCTGCATTTTCTGTCAGGAGAAGCAAATGCCTGTAGTAGTAGTGGCTATAATAAGTTGATAACCACCTTAGTTCAATCAGAGAGGCAGACCCAAAAAAGATTTTATGTGATGGCACAATTTGACTATAAGAAAAAGATCTATGGAAAATTTTCAGAAAATTAGTATAGTTTTGTTGATTGGTTTCTAATCCCTGTACAAAAAGAACCCGTCTTTTGAGTCCTGTCTTCATTTTTTTTTTAAACACAAAGGTATCGATTATAAATGAATTTTTTAGCTTTTGACTTGCAATTCTACCATATATGTCTTTTTCATCCTGTTGAAAATATGTTTTACGGTATAAAAACACCAAAATCTAAGCTCGAAACTAAGAAATTTTACAAAAGTGGGACTCGTACCGCGGCTTTGTGCACAAAGCAGTACGTTTACCAACTTCTGGCATTAGAGACTTGTGCCAATAGTTCAGTTTCAAAAAATATAAGGGTTCCCAACATAAAAAATACAGTAACACCCTTCAGAAATATAATTTTTTCCATTACAATGGAACCATGAAGCGGTGGCTCGTGCCACCATATGCTGCTATGTAGGCCCACCCCTGAGTTCAATCGCTACGTGCAACTAAGATTTGACTGAAAAATATGTCGATTCTTACAGAAAGCCAAACCAAAGCTTAAGGTGGCATTTGGTTCGTTGGAATGTTTTTGATGGAATTGGTACCCTAAAAGTAGAGTGGTTTCCGTGAAGACCCTTGGCTAGTGGAAAGCATGAGAAAGGAGAAAAACATGTGCTAAAATTGAAAAGTTAGCTATGAGTACGCGATAGCAATACAAATAGACATATATGCTAATTTATTCTATTATTGCGCCATAACTCATTAAATTACTTTACTTTCTAAATTAAGAGGTTTCAAGACTTAAGAGTTAAGACTGTTTGTTTTGTTTTTAAGAAAAGGTCTGAAAACCTCTTACTGTTCTCTGAAATAATAAGAGGTGCACCATCCACCTCTTTTTTTTAGATGTGAAATCAGATTTTAGACTTCAGACCTCTTAAAAAACAGAAGACACCTAAAACTTCTAAATTTTGCTTCTATAAAGTCATGCCCTTTGCTTGTCATATTCAGGTGCTTAAAGCCATGCGAGACTCCGACTCCCCTAAACCCGCAATTTTTGCCATGTCAAATCCCACAACAAATGGTTTGTTCTTTGTGAAGTCTTCATATATTTATCTTCATTACCATCAGTATTCTATTGACTATATATATATAATATATATTATGAAACAGCTGAATGCACTGCTGCTGATGCTTTCAAACACGCTGGTGAAAAAATAGTTTTTGGAAGTGGAAGCCCTTTTCAGCATGTTGATCTCGGTATTATTTCTTCACATTGGCATTTCTTCTGCTAAATCTGAATTTTTTTTTTTGGGAAGAGGTATCCCAGACCACATTGGGCCCAGACTAATCCTCGGCAATTTTGGGCCGAAGCCCGACTGCTAAAGCATGCAGCCCGGGGTCGAAACCCCCGTACCTCCAGAATGCGTCCCCCAGGGCTCGAACTCGGGTTCACTATGTAGTGCCCAAGCCTTACCACTAGGCTAACACTCCTTTGGTTGCTAAATCTGAATAATTTTTGGCAAAATGCATTTAAATGCAACAAGTTCGGTTTAGTTTCTATTTAGTGTAGCAAATAAAATTATTTTCTCGTTTAATATAGCGAAATTCAATCTTTTTCTATTTTGACGGATAACCTGCTGATTTGGTGACATTTAGGAGCTGTTTGTTTAAAAAAGTACCTCTTAATACCTCCTAAGTCTGAAAATTAAGATGTTTGCAGACTTAAGACTGTTTGTTTTATTTTTAAGGAAATGTCTTAAAACCGCTTACCATCCTCTGAAATTGTAAGAGGTGCACCATCCACCATCCACCTGCACCTCTTATTTTTTGGATGTGAAATCAGACTTCAGACCTCTTAGAAAATAAACGACACCTTAATGTCATGGATACCCGTCTAGATTTACGGTGAAGTGGATAATGAACTTGACATCCCTATAATCAAATGTTACAAAATCAGCATGCTATAGGTCAAGGGGTTGTATCCGTTAGAAACCATGTAATTCTAGCAAACTATACAAACCAATCATAGCCATTCATCTAGTCTAGCAAATATTTGATTTCATTTTGTTTTCTAATATAAAGTCATAATCATAATTAATGAATATTATCATCTTCCATATATATCCAGTTTAGTTAATGAACCATGATAAGTATCCATAAATATCACTATTATTTCCTAATATAATGGTATAGTTTGTAAGAATTACATGGTTTGTAATTGAAACATCCCCTATAGATCAGAATGTGTAAAAAAAAATAGGAAATTTTAGATCTTTCTTACATTAAATAGGAAAAAGTTTGAAAATTCATTAAATTGATCGAGAACAGATTCTTTGTTACACTAAATAGGAACTAAGACGTTGCATTTTGATGCATAAATATTATATGGTTGACACCATTGTACTCGCTTCTGCCTTTTTTTCGTCTTGCTTCTTATCGACTTCATTGAAACATAGGAAATGGGAAAGTCGGCCATGTGAATCAAGCAAATAACATGTACCTCTTCCCCGGGTACGTGCTTATTTCTATAAATATCCTGTTTGAGTGTTGTTAATTTGTAATATTTATTTCGTATTCTCTGCTTACTCAGAATCGGTTTGGGAGGTCTGCTCTCTGGTGCCCGTATTATATCTGATGGAATGTTGCAAGCAGCTGCTGAATGGTATGAGCTAAACAAAAACTTTTTGAATTGAATTGGGAATCTAATTGCTTTATATACATATTTTTTCTCATGAAGCTGAATGAAAGATGATCATATTTGCATGCTACTTTTTAGTAGAATGATAGAGAAATCTAAGCTTTTGCTCCTTCACCTTCTCTACTTCCTTCGCTTATGAAAATTTCAATGCTCGACTTAGCACGTAGTTAGCGAATGTGTTTGACTAGTTGCCAATATACACACACACACCCACACACACTTCTTTTGGTGGCTCATTTGAAAACCACAAAAAAATTGGGAACTGATAAATCCAGATTTGCTCAAGTAACATTACAAGATTGATCAAGATGATACAGTGTGTTGGCTAGATTTCATTGACAAAGTTTGAGTACAGAATGAGATTTTGTTTCTCTAAAATTCTCTCTATATTAATCCCACTCTCTAACAAACAACCAAATCTTATTTATAGTAACAAGATTAAAGCAAACTAACAACACTTTGACAATTTAATTAAAAGACTTGTTTGACTTTGACATCTGGACTTCTTGAACTTTGACTTTTATTCTTGACTTCCATCTTTGACTTTGTTTAACCTCAAGATTGTCTCCTGTTGTTGTGATCTCGGGTACAATAACATTTTGCACCTGACAAGAACCAAAGAACTTTGTATATCCATTGATGCATATACGCTAATGAATTCCACTGAGTATATGTATCAACGCATATATACTTGCATGCATAGTAGTAGATATGCATTGATGAACATAATTATTGAAGAAATACATATTTTGATAGTGTTTGTGCATCAATGATTAGTTTTTTTAATGGTTCTCAAATGAACCTGAAGCCGAACCTGTTTCTCTATCTCTCTCTCTTTCTCTCTCTCTCTCTCTATATATATATATATAGAGAGAGAGAGAGATCTATATATATATATAGATAGAGAGAGACTTGGGAATGTTGGGATCATGTGAGACCAAGTTGTTTTCGTGAGACCAAACTTAACAACAAATTATTGTGAAGGTAAAAAATATCCAAACCTTCATAGCAAAAATACCATGAAGTTTCAAGTGTAAAAATTTGTCTTGGGGGTCTAATGCTAACAACTTGGTCTCATGTGAACCTAACCCTGTATATATAGGATCGAAAATCTCTATTTTGGAGAATCTGTGGAGATGCTCTTTTATGCAGGTCAGGACAAGACACGCCAGTACAAAAATTTGTTGTCCCACGTTTGATGTGACATTAGACTGAGACCGAGTGAGAGAAAACTGAATGAAGTTAGAAAACAGAAAATTTTCATTTTCTTGGAAAACTATTAAAAACTGAATGAACCAAAGGTGTTTTCTAAATTTTCATATTTCTTGATTTTTTTAGAAAATTGGAAAATTTTCCACAATCAAACGCACCCTAAACTTCCTCAATTATTTCACCTGCCTACCTCACTCTCGCCTGCCCCAGTCCTGTCCATCTACCAAACACACCCTTAAGGTTAAGATTTCCCCCTAATGATGATTAAACTAAAGTGTTTACATTATGTTTTGTGGTTTATGCTAAACTTAAACAAACTGCAGCTGTAATGTTTGAGTTCATGGTCGATTTTTTTAAACATATTGCGAACTAATCTTTAAGAGTTTAACGCTCGTTTTTGGTAGCCAGATATTTGCTTAACACGAACTAATTCTTCTTTCGTATGTTCAGCCTTGCCTCATATATGACAGAAGCTGACATCCAGAAGGGTATATTGTATCCATCTCTCGACAGGTACCATTCTCAAACAAACAGTTGCAATTTCATATCAAATTTCGAATTTTCAAAGATGTGGCAATCAAAATTGTATTTGTATCTTACATTTTGTTATTAAAAAGGGCAGCTGTAGACTACCTTTTTGATAATCGTGGATTTAGCATATTTGTTGCTCCAACAGTTATGCTATTCTTTATGCTAAAATAGAGAAAAGAGGCGAGAGGTTGCAAAAATCTCTGAATTCAGAAAAATCTCTAAATGAATAGAGAAATGATTATTCTAATACTCCAACCTACAAGATTTATTGAGGATAAATGCTCAAGAGAGATAATAATTTTATTGAATATTTTAATAGTATAATTAATGTTAGAGTTGCTATAATAGAATAGCTGTTGGAGTTGGATGTAATTTTTTTAGAGATTTTGACTTCTTTTACTCTATTTAAGAAAAAAAATTAGTATAGCTGTTGGAGATGCTCTAATAATTAGGCAATACCTCTGTTGGCCTTAAGGGGAACTGAATGGTTGATCTCTAGGAAGAAAACCAAAAATGAATGGTTGATTTCTAGGAAGAAAACCAAAAATGAATGGTTGATTTCTAGGAAGAAAACCAAAGATCTTACCGCAATACAACAAAGTTGAGCTAATAGGACGCCTAAAATAAAAAAGTGTCCTAATAGAGTGTTTTATAGGACGCTAATTTATAGGACCAAACACAAAAACGTCCTATCTAAAGGCATTGCAATAAGTTTTAGGACGCTTTTAGGCGTCATAACAAATTTTTAGGACATTTCCAAAAAAAGGTGTCGTATTAGCTAATTTTATAGGACACTTTATTGCGACGCCTTTAGATAGGACGCTTTTGTGTTTGGTCCTATAAAACACCCCATTAGGACTTTATTTATTTATTTTAGGTGTCCTACAAACAAAATTTTATTGTAGTGCCGGTTGAGTGACCCCATAGGGTTAGATCTCTATCCTGAAAAAAAGAATATGTATTTGAGTTTTTAGTGTCAGATGAGCTCATAGCATTAGAAAATTGTTTAATTTGTTGCAAATATTCGGGTGAAAACAAGGGGTAGAGGGGGAAAACGGAAAGGTAATACTGGCATGGTTTGGTTTGATTAATTTTAATAGAGTAAATCATGTTTTTTGTCCCTATACCTTTGAATTTACGACTTCTATAGCTATTGTTTGCTTTTATAGTGGTTTTCGACTTTTCGTCCTTGTGGGCATTGCTGTTTTCATCCCTCATGCTTAAAGGGAAGAATTTGCTTTAGGGACGAAAATTGCAGTAAATTCCAGACCCCAAGGACGAAAACCATAATTTCGAAACCAGAGGGATGAAAATTGCAAACCATAGGGACAAAACCCCGAAATTTTGAAACCCTTAGTAACAAAAGTGGCAATTTTTGAAAAACCACAGAGGCTAAAAAACGTATATTACTCTTTTTAATAACTAAACTAATGCAAACAACCTCTTTACTTTATGGGGTAGAGGCAAGATAGAGAGAGTACTTAAAGGATACTCTAGAAAGGGTGGTTATATATATGGGTATATTTCCGCAATTGCCAATGTAATATATGTTTTGCTCTATGGTTGCAGCATTCGGCATATTACTGCTGAAGTAGGAGCTGCTGTGCTTCGGGCAGCTGTCGCTGAAGACCTAGCGGAAGGCCGAGGTGAAGTGGGTCCCAAAGAGCTCGGACACATGTCAAAAGTACGATCAAATCTCGAATCTAAAGCTCATTTTCTTTCATTATAGCAACCTTCATTATCGGTAAAACAACCTCTGTCTCTTGAGGCAGAGGTAAGATGTGCATGCATCCCCCCTCTTGGGGGGAGGTCCATTAAGAACTATGCAATTGCCCACAACGCAACAAATGGCATGTTCATCGGGAGTATGGATGTGTTATTCATCATGAATGTGTGATTCATGATGAATATTCATTCTTTTTTTTTAATATCTAAATGCACATGTGGCGTGTTGTGGGCAGTTTCTGGGACCATATAGTAAAAATTTGTAAACCACGGACGAAAACAACAATAAATTATAAATCATAGAGTAGCAGAGATTTACAAACCATAAGGATGAAAATCAAAATTTTTAACAAACCACAGGGATGAAAATCATAATTTACTCTAATGAGTTAATAAAGACCCTACTTGCAGGTGGGATATGTTGTGTCTGTTTGGTTTTTAATATTCATTGTGGATGGTAATGATGGATGCAGGAAGAAACAGTGGAATATGTAACACGCCACATGTGGTATCCTATTTACAGTCCCCTTGTTCATGAGAAATAAAGTAGCAGCCCGAATGAGGTTGTGCAGATATACTGTAAGTTCTGCGGCTTATTATTTAATTAGTTATAATTGAATGCATTAACGAGAGTCCCGACTAGCGGGTAAAATATTAGTAACGGATATCCAATTTTGGTTATTTATGAGCCTTTGTGGCTGTTCGTGTAGAATGTCTCCTGGTTACATTCATTAATGAATATTGCTTCGGTTTTTGGATTAGTGAAAGACTGCATCTTTCTCTGGATATGAGAACTAGTTTTTGAACTACGCATCTGTGTGTGTGTGTGTATGTATAAGGCAAATCATATACAAACCCAATAAATGTTACAAACTAGTTTTCATGTGTTGTCTAGTATTTATATAATGTTGTTTCATACATGAAAGGTTCAAGAGTTTTTGCTTGTGGAGAGAGAACATGAAAATATGTTTACATATGAAACACACAAAAACATATGAAATCATAATCTATAATCGAGCTCATTGAAATGATTTGGATTGGGTTTCATGGGTTTGCAATCTTTACCAGGGGGTTGGGATCTATCAGTAACTAGATACTTTTGGTCTAATGACCATTTGATACTTGTTCATGGTTGTGGTCTCGTGGTGTTGGTGTTGTAAGATGAGAGCACCTGTGGATCAAATATGGTATGCACTCTCTTTTTGTATTGATAATTACAACACATCATTTGTTGATCAATTGTTAAAAGACGAAAGATGCTCAAAGACCGATCTAACAAAAAAGTGACAACTGATCTTTCAAAGCCTTGGGCTAGGACTTAACAGGTCTTGGTCCTGAAATTGAGCTCCAAACCGGTCCTTCGTTGGTCCTACAATGTTATCATATGCAAAAAAAAAAAAAAAAAAAAGACTTCCTATAATAAGACACTAAAAAAATAGTCATTTCTTACTTATTTTTTTTAACTAGGCCCATTAAATGGATTTGGATTGAGCTTTACAATAACTTGTTTTCCCAAAATTGTTTAGCCCGTCAAACTTTGGTCATCGATTAGACCGATTGTGTAACCACTTCTAGTTGGGCCGAGCATCGGTTATTTGTGCATCTCAGGTTTAAGACAAAACAATTGTTAATATTAGGGCAAAACTTGATTACTGGCAACTTCAAATGACCCTACACGAAGTCTTTATCCATAAAATGACCCTACACGAAGTCTTTATCCATAGACACTGATATGAGAGACATTTTTTTTTTGCCTGGGAGAACACCCGAGCAACATCCAATATCCTTTTCCATATCTAAAATCTTGTTCGTCGGAAAACTTGCTCCATACGAATTACTTTTTGCAACATCAATCTTGAACTCCGATGTCATTTTGAATCATCTTTAGATGCCCAACAAAATTTTAATGTTTGTGCTATCATATTCCTCAAAGAAAACCGTGTCATCTCGTGCATTGTAGATGACACTATACCTTTATTCGCTCTGCTACAAATGATGTCACAAATGACCACATTAAGACCTTCAACGACAACGAGGTATAGAAAAGACAAAGGCGCGTCTCCTTGGCGGACACCCTTTTGCATTTTAATTCCACTGTAGGTGACCTATTTTGAAGGATTGATTGGGAAACTGAGCTAACACACCCAAATCTAAGGACATCACTTTTCCACCAAAACCCATTTGCTTCACAATGTCTCGAATGTTGTGTTTGGTACGTGGGGATAGGACATCACGTGACAAAAATCACTGTCTCACATTTGATGCGACATGGGACACAGACAATAATTGGGACAAGGTGAAAACGTGAGACAAAATATGTTTTTTCTTGTTCCACCAAAATAGGTGGAACAACATGAGATAGAATGAGACATAAACTAAAATACTACTAATTAACTATAATTTGATATATAACCTTAATATGATATTTGTTTTAGTAGTGATCGCCCCACCCCTGGTAGCCACCCTCGGCCACTTACCACTACCATCCATCATCGCTGCCGCCACCATCACCTCGTGTGCCACAACAACCTCATCCACCACCTCCTCAACCACAACATCATCACCACCGTTGACATCCTCCTCCTCTACCAGAATAACGTCCTCCACTACCTCCATAACCACCATCAACCGTTGAACACGATCGTTTATTGTCACCACCATTACCACTGTGGCCCACATCTACCATAACCACCACCATTGTTGACTGCCACTATCATTACTCGTCACTAGATAACACTGCCACCACCTACCGGGCTATCAGCTATCGCTATATCTACTAGTACCGTTGTGCCATCACTACTCCACCATAACCACCACCACTACCTCCACCATATTGGTGACAAGTTCCTCTTCCATTCACTTTCGACCGCCACCACCGCTACTATCTACCATTTTCATGTTCTCCACAAACACCGACAACCACCATCCACCACCGCCCATCATGACCACCATCCACCAGTAATACCATCAACCAGCACCTCTACGGTAACCAACACCACCTCTATTATAACCACCATCATTGGTTATATCAAATTTTTCATTCAAATTTGGTAATATTATATGCGTATGTAGTTACGTTTACCACCAAACGCTACCAAAGTTACATCCAATGTAGGCAATCTTGAAAGTCATCTTCAATGAATAAACAATAATAATATTATTATATGTGATTTTTTATTTCGTGTTATATAGATTATAACAAAATGTATTTTGTATTTTAATAGTTCGAATCATATCACATAGACATAGAGTATTAATGTATTTTGGTTAGTCGATCTTATTATACACATATTTCAAAATACACAATTATATGTACTTTAATCGCTTGTTTGGAATATATTCGCTGTAAAACCAAAATCTGAATAAAAAGATATTCAATAAAATAAGACAAAATCCTAAGGGCATATTCTACATGAATATTCTGTTTCTATTTTATTTTAACAAAAATTTTATATTTTTTCTTAAAATTTAGAAAACAAATAGGAACTCTCACGCTAAAGAACTTTTTATAATGATTATTTCTTGTAAGATTAATACCATAAATAATGATATATTGATATCCATCTCTTGTTGAATTCAAGTGTTTATATGTTAATTTGTGTTTATACGATTAAAACTTACAAGAAGATGTGTTTGCGTTAAATTTCATGGTTTGATCTTCTCTTTAGTAAGCTTTAAAAATCAAAAAAATGGAAAAAAAACCCAGACTTTTTCTATGTGATTGATTACGTACTCAATAGGAGCCAAGGCTCTAGGCCTATAAACGAAGCGAACGTTCATGAACCGTTCGTGATTTTGTTCGGCGAGAAGTTCATTTATGTTTATTCGTTTAATAAATAAACGTACATGAACAAGATTTTACGTTCGTTTAAATAAACGAACGAACACGAACAACATCCTCGTTCGTCCAATTATGTTCGTGCACGTTGGGTTATGTTCGTTTGTTTATGTTCGTGAACCATTCGTTCGTTTAAGTTCGTTCATTTTTATTAGTATATATAATTATTTATAATTTATATATTATTTATTAAGTAATTTAATTATTTAACTATGTTTTAGATAAAGTTAAAAAAAATATTATACAACCTATCTCCTCTCGAATAAAAATTTCTGGATTTAATCAAGAATATGTAAGAATTTCTATTTGTTCATGTTCGTTCGTTTATGTTTGTTTGTGTTCGTTTACGTTCGTGAACCGTTCGCTTAATAGTTTAATGAACGAACACGGACATCCTCATATGTTAGATGAACGAACACGAACATAAACATGAACAGGCCATGTTCATGTTAAGCATTCGTGTTCGTGTACATGTTCATGTTCGTTTAAACTTAGACAAACGAACATGAACAGGCCCATAACAAGCCTACAAGGCTTCATAATTATAGGGTGTGCGTTACAACCATCCTTTAATGCCGTTTATTCGCTGCATTTAATGCTCATCTATATAGTATAATTGACTTCATTAAGATTTTCTATCTATAGTGTTAAATCATCATAAGATTGATTTATTATTATTTTTTATATAATATAAAGTTTCTTTTTGTCAAAATGTAACGTGATCTACCATTTCTCACCAACAAAATTAAAAGTTCTTAAGGTGATGATCTAACATTTCTCACCAATAAAATTGAAAGTTCCTAAGAATCTAACATTTCTCACCAATAAAATTGAAAGTTCCTAAGAATCTAACATTTCTCACCAATAAGATTGATGATTATTATTTTATATAAAGTATTTTTTTAATGTAATATGATATTGATGATTATTATTTTATATAAAGTATTTTTTTAATGTAATATGATATTAAAAGTAAATATTTTGATGATATAATTATTGTTAAATCCTTCAAAATAATCTATTAAAACTAAAAAGTAATTTACTTTTAGAGATTTTAATATTTGGTTTTTTGACTTAATTTGTGTCTTACCTTTCAAAGCATTTCAAACAATAGAATCAAAAGTTAAATTACTTAAAAAAAATATTTAGTATGAGATATTTCATCTAAATTTTTATCGCCAACTTTAAAAATAAGTATTGTATTTGTTGTAAAAGGTTGATTCTAGCAACCCTAATCAGCCCATCACGGATTGTCAATGTCCATCGTGGAAGGCATTCCTTACTCACTCAACGGTTGTAGCTATAGGGGTGTTCGTGCATGAGCTGATGCTCGAATCAGGACCATCTGGTATTTCTTGCAAATTTACCGCCCACTTATTATCAACTGAGCTGAACTTTAAAAATAACTGTTGTATTCTTTCACCGCAGGAGTAACTTAATTTTTATTTTTTCAGATTTTGCATTCAATAAGAGGGTGATATGTATGATGGTTTCATAAAAAATATAAAAAAACTTTTAATTTATGAGCAAATAAAAAAAATTCATTCTAAGTAATGTAGGAAAAAAAACATTTAATTTATGAGTAACAATTTATGCTATTATATATTGCATATAATAACAAGATTTTAGGGGTATTTCAGGGAATGAGAATAAAAATGAAAATGGGAATGCAAGAAAATGGAAATAGGAATGAGCATTGCATTAATGTTGTTTGGTTAACCCAATATAATCAATGAAAAATTGTTTCATGATAAAAAAATATGTTTCTCCAACTTGAAAATACAAAAGATGTTTCATTTAACATCCATGTATGGAACAATGCATGGAAAATGAATCAAGCAAAAATAAAATTTTCATCCCCCCTCCCCACCCCCCAATTTGGTTAAGAATAAAAATTAATGGATTTGCAGGAATAGTTGCATTATATAATATCAAACAAAACAACATTTTTCATTATTATTCCCATTTCTAACCGCCAATACCCTTAACTAAACAGTTTTCATTGTATTAAAGTTTACTATTTGTTTAAGAATTTTTGGTTGAAAACATTTATAATACAACTTATACAAGGGGATTGAAATGATCAGTTTTTTCATTTGATTTACTTCTTGAAATGGATGATTTTCTTCAAATTAATTTGAATTTTGTTAGATTAGCAACAATTTAATCATTCTTTGACATAAATGAACTGAACTGAATTTCTTCCCTTGAAAAATATAGTATGTTTGTTGTAACAACCGTAACGACTACACTTCCACTTGCTGTTACAACCACCATAAATACACTACTATTGTTTATTGTTACAACCTCCACCCACCCATCATACTACTCCCGTTACTATCAGTCATGTCGACCCACCCACCACACTCCTATCCCTAGCACCAAAGCCACCAACCAATCGCAACATTATTGTTGCTGTCATAACCACCACCCATCCGCCACCCGCCACCCCACCCATCATACTTCTACCTTCACTATTAGTGCCGACCACCCACCCACCACACTCATACCCCTAGCAACAAAGCCACCGACCAATCGTAACATTATTGTTGCTGTCATAACCACCACCCACCACTAATAACACCTTGTCATTATCGTTATTGTCACAACTGGCACCCCTATCAACAAGCCCACAACCCATCTCAGTCTACAAATCACATACACTACTATGCCACCACTGGCATTGTCACATTCACCACGCTAATTTATCGACACAACAAAGGCACTTTCGTCTTCATCACAACCATCAACACTTCCACCCTATCCCACCAATCAATATTATCATTGCATTATACTTTTTCCTTAAAACAAAAACAACATAAAATGTAATAAATGAATATTTTGGTCATTTATTATCATTTCATTTCGATTGTAAAAGCTACATTAATGAATTATGCCAAACAAACATGAAGATTTCAATCTTTTTAACATATTTTATTGCAATTCCTACCAGCCAAATGCCGATACAAATTTCATCGAGTCCCATTACAAATATTAAAAGTCCAAATTCCATTCCAATTGCACCATGCAAACGAAATGCCCTTAGGCCATCCGCAGTCGTACAGGTCATACAGCTCATACAGGTTGCCACCTCAGCGCCACATCAACGTTACCACTACCTTACCACTACCATACCATTTCATCCTTACCCGTACCACTCATACCACTTATTTTATTTGTTAAATACTAAAATATACAAAAATAATTATCTTTAAATTAAAATAAATTTAAAAGTAAAATTCAAATTCAAATTACATTAAAATTTAAATTAGATACTAAAATTAAAACTAAAATTAGAATTAAAATGACATTAAAATTAAAATTAAAAAACTAGCTATCGAAAGGAGGCCATCCGTATTTTAGGCGCATCCGCTCCTTCTCTTGTAACGTGGCCTCCAAAAGGTGACCCGAGAGATGGTTGTGCGGTGATGTGTAGAATTGGAAGTGCATACTCCTTTGCCTCTCGTAAAGCATATCGTAAAGCCCAGTGATCGCGGTTGCGAGGGCGCCTATTTGGGACGCCAACACCGTGTCAGTATCCGTTGTCGCGGCCGTCGTAGACGAAGACCCTGCACGTCTCGCCGCGTTCCGACCCATTGGTCGTGACCGCTCGGTTTGTGAGGGTTGATCGTCACCCTCGACGTTTACGTAAGTGCGAGCATCGGATTCGACGGAGGAGTCCGTTGGGGTTTCGGTCGTTTTCAACCGTTTGTTTGTTGGCGCGCGGATGTCTGATGGGTTTATCATTTCCACCGAGACGAACTTCGGGCATTCGTTGAGAACTCTCCAAGCGGATTCGGGAGGGAATGTCTTGCGATACTCGTATCGGTATCGATCTTTAGCTCGTCCAATGACATCAGTGTCGGATTCACCGCTTCTTCGGTTGTTCCATATGTTGCTGTAAATACAAGCGAATTTCGCAACACCCGATAGTAGCAATCTCGCCTTCGTTTGCATGGAGTCCCCAGAGCGAATGGTGGGGTTGTACCGCATGCGTATGTCGAACGACGTTTTAACCGCCCCCCAAAAGTTTTCTACTTCACAAAATCAAAAATTAAAACAACATTAGTGAATACATATAAACTACATAAAAACGTTTTTTTATTTACTTCCCGTTCGATAGTTACCTATCGTTGAATCCTCCGACACATTGGCCCACGCTTTTGCCAACTCGATCTCCTCCTCCACCATCCACAATTGACACAGCGCTTTAGTTTTGGCCGGCTTCGCACTCGAGCTCGTTTCCACGTTCTTACCCTTGCCGCGTGTTTTACGTTTGGGTTGTGGTGGCGGCGACGGCAATGGCGATGACGGTTTTGTTTCGGGTATCGCCTCGTTATCTCCCCCCGACGACGGTGACGGTTGGGTTCCATCTCGTGGTTCCCACACATGTGACGGCGATGGTTGCACGGTCGATTGTTGCACTTGGGATTGTTGGGATAACGGAACATACGCCATCATAGGGGTTTGCAAAATCATGTTCGAATAAGCCCAATTATTGTCGACGATTGAGGTTTGCAAAATCCAATTATCGGGAATGGCATTTGGCGGATGCGACCAACTTGCAAAACCCATAGGGCTCGGCATTTGTGGGCGGTAGACACCCGCCGGGGGAGGCGTTTGGGATGCCGACACATTCGGGACCAATATATTTGGGACTTTCGCGTGAGGACGTCGTGAACCGGAAGGGGTACCATGTGAATCCATGTATGTTGGGATTGAAAGAGAAGAAAAGAAATAAGAGGTGAATAAGAGATAAATGTGGGGAAGAGAAGAGATAAGTGTTTTCTTAGGAGATAAGTGATTAAAGTTTGTTGTAGATGTGAATAAAAGGTAAAGGATATATATATATATATGTAAAAAGTAAAAAAAAATTAAAAACTTTACCGTTGAAATATGACCGTTGGGGGTAAAAAAAAATTAATTGATTGATTTTGGAGCTGCAAGGTAGCACCATTGGAGTTTCGTACCGGTGCCGTACCGGGTGGCCTCGGCGGTGTTACCGCCGGGATGCGGATGGCCTTAAATGAACTTTCACTTTGAAAGTTTGTGTTTGATTTTTTTTAAGAATAATTAAAACAACTTATCATACATGTTTAAATACAAATTTCTGATTTCCTTTAATAACAATTTAGATTATTTTTAAGGACCAACAATGAAATCTTACATCAACTACATGATATTGAGGTGGCATATAAAATATATAGAACATGACCAGTGACGTTCCTGATATTTTATAGGACTTGGCAAGATGTTGCAAAAAGCCCTTACTAGGTGCAAAAAAGAACTTTAATATCTCATTTTTATAACTAAAAAGTAACATACTCTTGAATTTTAAATATACTAGTTCATATAAAACCATTATTCGAGTATTTTTAGACATATAATAAATCATTAACTATTTTTAAATTAATAGTATCTATTATATTATTTTTAGTTATATAGTATCGCCATTAGTTTCACCATAAAAGACATCATATGATGTATTAATTTAAATTCTTCCATTTTGAAAATACAAAAAACGTTTCATTTAACATTAAAAGATGGAATGACATATGAAAAAAAAAGAATTAAGTAGAAATAAAATTTTCATTCCTCCCAAACCGGTTAGGAATGAAAATTAACGAATTTGCATGAATGATTCTATTATAAATATCAGACCAAACAACAATTTTCATTATTATTTCTGTTCCATATTTTGCAATACCTCTGATCAAGCATCACTAAATGCTATCTTATTCATCATGAATATTTTTTCAAAGTAGTTTTATATTATTCAGACATTTGAATAAACATATGAAAGATTTATTTAGGTTCTTTTTTGTTTATTTTATTAAAAACATATAAAATTTTAATATATATAATTTGGGTCCCACCTTTGCACTCAAAGATTTTATGTGTTGATTCCAAGATTCAATCTCTACTCTACTACTGCTACTACACCTTTGAGTGGCATCACAGCTAACTTCTTCTTTCTCTCCCATATTTCTTCCCTCTTTCAAATCTCACATCTTTAATAACATCTTCTTCCAATTTTCACAATTCAAGCAAGCACCTCAACACATAATTCATCTTCAATTCTTCTGGTAAGATCGCTTTTTCAACTCTTTTTTCCAGCATTCATCTGGTTATTTGGTAAGATTTACGGTTTTTTTCAACTCTTTTCCAAGCATTGATCTGGTGTTTTTCGGAATTAGGGTTTTGGAATGATTCCGATTGCTAAAATCTCTCTAGTGTGTGTTGTAATTTGTACGAATGTAATCATGTGTACGATTATGTTTGTGTGAAAAGTGGAACACATTTCTAGCATCGTGAAAATAGATCAATCCAAGTTGGAGTAGAGTTTTGGATTATTGAATGCTTTATTCATGTTTGTGAGCAATTTGATTGTGATATAGATCTATACAAGATACCTAATGGTGATTGGGGCAAATTTTTGTTGAAATATGAGGTCCTAAATCTTGAATCACTTCCTATGTTTCATGGGAAATTTGGCTGATCCAAAGTTAAGTAACATAAATGGCAGAAACTATTAGCATTAGGAATACAATTTGAATCAATTGGATGTTGGAATTTTTGGGTTATGATCCAAAGATGAGTGTTGAAAGTGGGATGGATATGTAGCATTAAGAATGGAAGTTAGAAGTTCAATTACAAGTTCTGATTGTTGGGGTTTTTTCGTCTTTTAGATCCATTTGTTTTCCATGTAGAATTATAGATCTAGATTGTTTATTGTGAATGATGGGCTTGTGGTCTTAGGGAAAGGATCCTGTGACAAGTTGAGTTTATCGTGAGAAGTGGATCTGAGCTGTTGATCACTTTTAATCTCGGGCCCTCCCATGAATTATGCTATAGAAGGGAATTGATACGGTGCATCTTATCCTAATGTGCATCCACTTCTCATCTAACGGTTGATAACCAATTTTCATGTTAACCTCAACTTCTCACCGGAACCCAACCCAGTGGTCATATGGACTCATGAATGAAAATCCAATGACTTATGGGGAAACCTTGAATGATTATCTGATCTAGCAACAAACATAAAAAGATCTAGATAAGTTTACTTCTTTTTTTAGATAATATCGGCACTAAAAGCATAAATGTTGATGGATGGCTTGCGGTGGATTTGGATTCAATTCATAGGTGTCATGTTTTGTCGGTTGTATTGTATCGATTGAATTGAATGATTTTGTGGATTTAGAAACATGGTATCACAACCGGTGAGCGTAACACACGAGTAAAAAAATTGGTTGGTTTATCAAACAATTCGTGACTGTTGCATATTCTTTGATTTTAATGAATTTATAGATCTTTATATTGTGCTTATCTTATGGGTATTCATTCATTTATTGATTTTTGTGATGCTTGGTGGCAGTAAGACTTAGATACAGGATGGCTATCAGAAGACCGGGTTTAATTGCTTTGTTTGATGTGGATGGCACTCTTACTGCTCCAAGAAAGGTACATTGTATACCTTTATATATTTCACTACAAACCAAACCAAACCAAACCCACATCTAGGGCCTGTTTGTTAGCAGCTTAATGAGATTAATGACACTCAAAGATTATTCAGTCAGCTATACATGACTCTTTGGTAGTGGCTTAGTGATATATAAAGTGACTTATCTAGTAAGCTTCTAGGGGAGAAGCTTTATCTGCCCCCAATTATAAAACATGCGCATTCCACGTATGAAAAAACCCTCCCAAACAAAAACCTTTCCAATCTATACAGACAAGATAAATCCACACAGATAGCTTTATCCATACAGGACTTAAAGGAAAACCAATCAAACAGCCTCATATTGGAAAACCAATCAAACAGCCCCCTAGTGTGTAACCGTGTATATATAACGAATTTACATCTTTCACTTAAAAATTACAGGGGTTACACCAAAAATGTTGAAATTCATGCAAGATTTGCGGAAGGTACGTGATCGATTACATTCTGCACTCTTGAGCATCTTGGGACTTGGGAGTTCCATATTCTCACGTTTTTTTTGTTCGTTTTACATTAGTTCAGTGTTTTTTGAGTATTTTTCTTTCTCGCAGGTTGTTACTGTTGGCATTGTTGGAGGATCTGATCTTGTTAAGATATCCGAACAGCTGGGGTCAACAGGTTGTTTACAGTTATCTTATTTTACATATATTTTCTATTGTTCAATACAACGAAATGAAACACAAGATCATGAGAATGATCTATGCATATGAAAGTTCACTTTTATTGTGCAGAAGTTTCTTTCTTCTTTGATGGTCACTTTTAAAACATATATAACAATCTAGTTCCAATGCCTATGCAGTTACAAATGACTATGATTATGTGTTTGCTGAGAATGGTCTTGTGGCCTATAAGGATGGAAAGCTAGTTGGAACACAGGTACCTTCTAAAACTTAGAAAGGCATCATTCAATCTTTCCTTCCAAAAGCTTCACAATTACACACACTTAGGAGTCATTATGCACATTTCTTGTATTTTTAACTGATTAGTTTTTCTGGATGGGATTTTTCTTTGTGCAGAGTTTGAAGACACATCTAGGGGATGAAAGCATCAGGGTAAAAGAGTTATATATATATATATTGATCACATAAAGCATTTTTAACAGATTAGTGTTCAAGTTGGCCCCAAGGGGTCATGGGAAGTGATTGGAACATGGATCCTTGGTTTTCTGTGAAACTAAAATGAACCCTAAACCCCTTAAACAGGAAGCATTAACATAAGTTACTTGATGTGTCTACAATACAAATATTATAACATGTTTCTTTTTGTATTTGTGGGTGTCTGGCGAGTTTGCGCGCACCTCCACTAATCCCATGGGGCCCTTAGTTTTCAATGCAAAATTTAACTTATAAATGTTCTTTTTTTTATGTAAAAGTATTTTCTCTTGACCCCATTGATTATAATTTATATTTTCTTCTACATTCTAATAGATAAAGGACTTATTTTTAGGATATAAATGATTTTTTCTTTTTTTTCTTTTTACTATATTTTGTATTATGTTAATTAAATTTCACATCAAGATCACCAAAATTCTTGGATCTACCACTACTTAAGATAATTGCTAACCCCACTGGCCTTGAGGAGACTCGAACCAGCCTTTATATGCCAGTTGAGCTGAACCTCATGGTTACATAATAAAATCTTAACATGCATCCTTTAATGTTTTAAACTTGTAATAATTAAGCATACATGACATGATGCAGGAATTCGTCAATTTTACCCTTCATTATCTTGCAGACATAGATATCCCGATAAAAAGGTAAGCAAAAGCCTAAAATCTTGCAACTATTGATCATCTTTTTAGCATCTAAATAGACCTTTTTAATTACAGGGGAACTTTCATCGAGTTTCGAAGTGGGATGATCAATGTTTCACCAATTGGGCGAAACTGTAGTCAAGAAGAACGAGATGAGTTTGAGAAGTACGATAAGGTACAAAACTTCATTCCTCCCAAACATTTAGATTATATCAACAAGAGTTCAATCATGTGCAAACCTCATAATCCATACAAACCAATCAATTGAGATATTTATGGAAATGAGGAGGGTTCATTTATTATGATTCAAATGTTAATGGAAGATAATCAAAGTTCTTTCATTATGATTGACACTTAAGATTACGGAACCATCGAGGTATTTATGAAATCAGATATTCATTAGGCTAGATGGATGGCATGAGATTGATTTTGTATAAATGAAGAGGTTTGTAAATGATTGGGGTTCTACATATATGCATTTTTTATGATAAATTGCAATTCAGGTTCATAACATACGTTCGAAAATGGTGGAAGTCCTTCGAGAAAAGTTTGCTCATCTCAACCTTACGTTTTCCATCGGTGGTCAAATTAGCTTTGATGTAAGTAATAACTTCTTACCCATGAAAACATTGATGAATATTCGCAATTTCTCAATTTTTCTTAATTTTCGGAAACTCTTTTAATAGGCTTTCCCACAAGGTTGGGACAAAACTTATTGTTTGAAATACTTGGATGAATTTGAAGAAATTCACTTCTTTGGAGATAAGACTTACAAGGTATCAACTACATTTTTTGGTGCTCCCTTTTAGTTACTTCTTGATACTCTATATTTTTGTTGCTTGAAACTTCGGTATAATCTTCGTTAACCTTTTCTTTTATTAGGGGGGAAATGATCACGAGATTTATGAATCTGCACGAACTGTTGGCCACACAGGTTAGCTCCTTTAATCATATGATCAAAATTATATACATTCTTGGAAACAATTGTTTTACTCTTTTTTTGAGTAGAGGTCCGATCTGCGTACATCCCATAGGCTCCATGTTCTGGTGGGATATACTGGGCTTGTTTGGTTTGGTATATACCCTCTCTGAAGTAACTGCTCTACTCTTTTGGGATAGAGGTCAGGTCTGTGTAAATTCCCCACCTGCGGGTGGGATATACTGAGCTCGAGTGGTTTGGTATGTTATATACTCTTTCCATCCCATGAAATTGCATTGTTTGAGCTGGCATATGGTTCAAGGGAAGTGTTTTACTAGTCGTAAAATGTCTGAAATACAACATGAATGATTCTTGTGGATAAAAACCGATACCATCAATATTTATCCGAACGATAAAATATTTGAATCACCCTTCATTTAACGAAAGTGGTTTTTACCCCCTTAATCTTTTTTATATTTCCTCAACCTTTCTCAGGCTAACATGCCCTTTCACAAGTTGGGGGTCTTCACGGAAACAACTCTACTCTGTTTGGGGTAGAGGTCACGTCTTTGCACATCCCCCCCCCCCCTTCCCTCCCCTTCCAGGAAAAAATAAAAAACCCTAAAAGTCCCTATACTCCCTTAATTATGCAAGATTCCCTTGTTTGTCATTTTTCTATAACTGTGGGTGTTTGGGCTTGTTTGAGCGCAACTCGACTAATCCTAGGGTCCTGGAGATAATAACTAGGAAAATGTTGTGTCAATGTACATATTTGGTCGTGGCCGTTTTCCTTTTTTGCTTGGTTAAGCGTTGTATTTTAAACTGGAGTCCTACCGGACGTTGTCAACTAATTGTTCTTTGCCTCTTAGTTACAAGCCCTGATGACACTATCGACCAATGTACTGCTCTATTCCTGAACAAACAAGCTTGAGGTACTCGACCGAGGTGCACTAGTACTTCAATTATGTAAGGTGCGGGATCTTATTGTTTTATATTTGCATAGATATCGTTAATCTTCTTTCGGTTTTCAGTTATTATTTGAGGTCAAAAATGTAATTTTGCTTGTTGTGCATCTCAAGTATACATGAGTTATATATGGGAAGAGACATGTACAATTAAAAAGATACTTGCATCATTTAGCAAGGTGGGAAGCAAATGTAATTCTATATGAAAATTGCAACAATATTTATTTGAAATTTCTTATATTAACTCTCATGATTCATAATAATATTTAGAGATGGGCATTCTTAACCGGGCCCACATAACTAGTCATGGATAATTAAAACGGGCCTGATCAGGAACCGGTTAAGACTTGACCGATATGTCAGCGTTCAAGCCCAACCACTTACGCTATTTGGAATCATAATCGGTCCTACACTGGACATCAGGTGTTGAGGTGTTTTAAGCATACATACATATTTATGTATGTACATACGTGGTTGGGCTTTGGTGAGAAGTGGTTATCAACCGTTAGATGATAAGTAGATGCATATTAGGATGAGATGCAACAAGATAAGATGCACTAGATCAATCCCCCGTATCAAGCCCGATTCATGGGTGGGCTTGAGATTAAAATGGATCAACGGTTCAGATCCACTACTTACATTAACTCAACTTTTTCATATGTTTATTTAGACTACGGGTGTTAACGAGAATGGGGAGTAATTTGAATTTTCCACGAAGAAATAAAATCACGTTTGAGCTCAAATAAAGTTTCAAGATAGTGATCGAGCTTGAATTGTTTTATTTTTGAGCTCGAGCTAGATAATTGTTCATGATGGTGTTCGAGCTTGAATATTTTTTTGCTTTTCAAGCCTGAGTTCATGCTCGTTTAACAACTTTAAGTAGCACGTTTTGACCTAAACTTCAAGTTTTACTAGCCTGTTTATGGGCTTGAACTCGAGACTAGTTAACTCATTTATTGGCTCAAGCTCAATATTTCGATTAGGTTTTATAAACATATTTTCCACTTCAAACAATGTATATCCTCGTACTACTTGACTCAAATATTTTAACTAAGCTTTCGAACGAGCTGAGCTGAACATTATTATGTTAGGAAAACTTAGTTCATTAATTAAATAGGCTTTGTTTTATGTCAAAGATTGACTCGAGCTCGAATATTCCTAAGCTCGAGCGTAGTTCATTAAGGCAATGTTTGACAAAAATAAGCTAGCTTATAGGCTAGTACATGTTGGATGGACCATAAGCTATCTTATTAAAACACTAGTTGGACTAGTGGGTCACGAGCTTTTTGTAGCTTTTCTGATTATAACCTTATTAATATTAATTATTATATCCTAAAATATTCTTTTTTAGTCATTTTACATACTTATAAGCTAGTTTTTGCCAAATATAATTTATTCACAAGCTGGCTTATCTGTCAATAGCTAGCTTATCAGCTACCATCTAGCTTATCAGTTTGCCAAACACAACCTAAATGTTTGAATCATTGACACTCTAGGACAAAAGGTAGGGTAGTTTTGCAATTTCATTGAAGAAGACGATGTAGTTGTCCGAAAACATTACGAGGTAGTTTGATGAGACTATGGATGAAATATTATTTGTTCAAGGATCTGTTCGATAAAATTGTAAAAAAAAACATCATAATTGAATAATACGCAAAAATACTTTATACATCAAATGGCTTAGTTTATCCATTGCGATTGCAAAAGTGCTAGAAATCCTCAAAAGCAAATATTTAACTTAGAAGTATTAACAAGTCGAATTAAGTAGCCAGTAGTTCATGTTCGACTACAGAATATATATCATACTAAATTTTCGACAATAGTGTTCAAGTTTGAGCATGATTGCTCGTTTAACAAGTGTTTACAACACATTAATTATGACATAAAATTCAGGTTTTTTTAAGTTTTTTTCTATGCTCAAACTCAAATTTCTAGTAACTCTTTCATTTGCTTCACTTTAACAATTTTCATAATTGTATAATTTATTGACATGTTTGACTTAAAAAAAATCAATCAGTATTTGAAACGGACCAAGTCGAACATTGTTATTATGAAAAACAATATCCGCTCTTCATGTAATAGACATTGAAATCGTATTTAAACATAGTTTTAAAAGATGTTCATATTTTAAATCGTATTTAATTTTATTTATTTAATGTTAATAGAATGGGTTTCAAAGTGCTTGCTTAGCCTCTCATTAACCAATGTATAAATACAAAATAATTCTGAGATATACATCTTATAATTATGCGATATCTATTACACCCCCGCATTCGTAGCCGGAGGAGATCGGATGTTAAGACTGGACCGAAAATCCGCGATTAGAACACGTGGTAGCGCTTTTGTAAAGATATCTGCGCTTTGGAACCGAGAGGAAACATGAAAAACACAAACTTGTCCTCAACAAACTTTCTCCCTGACGAAATGTATGTTGATTTTGATATGTTTAGTTCGTTGATGTTGGATTGGGTTACCAGACAAATATATCGCACTGACATTGTCACAATACACGATAGAAGCTTTAAGCGGAGGATGATGAAGTTCGAGGAGCAGATTTCGAACCCAACACAACTCGGAGACAATGTAAGCTACCCCTCGGTACTCGGCTTCAGCACTAGACCTCGAAATCGTGGTTTACCGTTTAGAAGACCATGAGATAAGGTTATCACCAAGGTAGAGGCAATAGCCGGAAGTGGATCTGCGGGTGTCGGGACAGCCAGCCCAATCGGCATCCGTGTAGCCGACGAGAGACATGGAAGTAGGGCGTGTCATGTGTAACCCGAAGGATAAGGTGCCTTGAACGTAACAGAGGATCCTCTTCATGGCGTTGAAGTGAGAAATACAAGGGGCATGCATAAACATGCAAACCTGTTGAACAACATAAGTGAGGTCTGATCAGGTGAAGGTTAAATATTGGAGAGCCTCGGCCTGACTGCGATATAGTGTGGGGTCATCCATGAGGTCCTCGTCTTTTTCACTCAGTTTGCCATTAACATCAACGGGAGTAAGGGTCGGCTTGCATGATGATAGACCAGCACGTTCAAGAATATTTGAGGCGTATTTTTGTTGAGATACAAAAAGACCGTTCAGAGTGTGAGTGACGCTGATGCCGAGAAAGTGACTCAAGTGACCTAGATCCTTCATCGTAAATTCTTGTGAAAGTTGTCGCATGATGGCCGACAAAGAGCGTCGGAAGATGTGATAAGGAGGATGTCATCAAAGTATAGTAGAACGAAAGCCATTTCATCGCCTTGGCGGTAAATGAACAAAGAATGATCACACTGACTATGAGTGAAGCCTATAGAAGACACAAAATCAGTGAAGCATTGGTACCATGCATAGGGTGATTGTTTCAGGCCGTATAAGGACTTTCGGAGTCGACACACATGATTTGGGTAGGAGGGATCCTGAAAACCATAAGGTTGATGCATGTAAACTGTCTTCGTGAGAGTACCATGAAGGAAAGCATTCTGGACGTCCAACTGATGGATAGACCAAGAGTGAGCCAAGGCTAAAGTGAGCACAATCCTTATAGTAGCCGGTTTAACGACCGGACTAAAGGTGTCGCCACAGTCAACACCGACCTACTGAGACCTGTCATCACAAACAAGGCGAGCTTTGTATCGCTCTAGGTGACCGTCGAAGGTTAGCTTATGCTTAAAAATCCACATACACCTGATCACATTCATATTAGGTTGACGAGGTACAAGTTCCCAAGTCTCATTAGCAATAATAACATTAAATTCATCACGCATGGCGAGGTTCCAAGCCGGGCTAGAGAGGGCAGCAGCAGGAGTTTTAGGAATGTGCAAGGGCATTGTTGAAGTTGTAGAAGACTTGGCACCATATGCTGAACATAACAATGTGCAAGGCACATATATGCTAATTTTCGTAAAAGGTTTAATGGTGTTGAGTATAGGAACAATTTTTGGGCAGCAGTTAAATCCACTTTTGAAGCAGATTTCATGTCACACATGGAAAAGTTTAAGACTCTAAATGTTGATGCGTATAATCACTTGATTGAAAGAGACCCTACTACATGGTATATGGCATTTTTTCAACCTGGTAGAGCTTGTGAAGCTGTAGAAAATGGGTTCTGCGAGTCATTTAATTCAATAATTGTTGATGCAAGAAGAAAACCCATAATCACAATGTTGGAGGAGATAAAGATATTTGTTATGTAGAGGCATTACATGGGGAGTAAATCACAAGTATGCTTATCTAAGATGATACTTTTATTATGTATGTTTGTCTATGATGGTAACATGATGTTCTATGTTAATGTATTCTTTTTCATATCTAGATATTGGTATGTTATTCCTAGTGGTGGGAATGTGTTTGAAACACGAAATGGTTATGAAGCAATGGTGGTGGATTTAGATGCTAGAAAATGTAGTTGTAGATTGTGGGATATATTAGGCATTCCTTGTGTGTGCATTCCATAGCTACCATACACTTCATTAGTAGGAATCCGGAGGATTATGTTAGTAAATGGTTTACTAAGGATATCTTCAGAATGGCCTATGAGAATAATATAAAGCCATTAAATGTGAGCAACATGTGGACTCCAACACCTTACATCAAACCCACCTAAGGAGAGAAGAATGCCGGGTAGACCATCTATTAAAAGAAAAAGATCAGAATCTTAGAGTCAGGGTACAAGAGTGACTCGATTTGGGAAAGCAATGACATGTAGCAATTGCTTGGAAACGGGGCATAATGCCAGAACTTGTAAGAATGAGAAAAAAGATCCACCACCTAAACCTGTTAAGCTGAAAGGTAGGCCAAGAGTCAACATACCAAAACCGACTATAACAAGAAGAGGCAATAGAGGTGGAAGAGGCAATAGAGGTGGAAGAATATCGTCATATGTAGGTGGATCTTATAATCCAATGAGGAGAAGAAATGATTGGGGTAAGTCATTATTTATTTTTCCTATTCAAATAACATTTCTAATGATTGTTACTTACAATTTATCTTCATCTTTTAAGACATCATCAGGTGTTCCACAACCAGCATGTCCCGAAGGCATCCTACCATATTCAAATTCAATGAGTCTGTTGTTAAGGATGGAGACCATGATGATGCCTTTGAGATTGGTGTTGGACATCAAGAAGGGTTACAAGAAAGTCAAATGGTTGAACCTTCATCGGAAGTTAATGATGCAAATGAAGAATAGTTAGTTTATGTTAGGATATGTGGAAAACCCGTTGAGGGTGTATTGCATTCATCACAGCAGTATAAATAATACAAAAAGTTACAAGAGAGACCCTACACTATACATTATTTAACACACCCCTCGCAGTCATAACGGGAGGAGATGTAATGCTAAGACTGGATCTAAAATCTAGAAACAACTGTGTAGGCAACCCTTTGGTAAAAATATCTGCAAACTGATGAGATGAGGGGACGTGCAACACTCGCACGTGTGGGACGACAACACGTTCTCTTACAAAGTATAAGTTAATTTCCACATGTTTGGTACGTTGGTGCTAAACCGGGTTATTAGCTAAGTACATGGCATTGACATTATCACAAAAAACAACCGTGGCACGAGAGAGAGAGAGGAAGACGAAACTCTAGCAGAAGATTGCGAAGCCAGGCCGATTCGGCAACCGCGTTAGCGATGCCACGGTATTCAGCTTCGGCACTAGAGCGAGTGACCACATGTTGTCGCTTTGACGACCAGGAGACAAGATTGTCGCCCAAGAAAATGCAGAACCCGGAAGTGGACCAGTGAGTATCAGGGCAGCCGGCCTAATCAGCATCGGTATAAGATACCAAACGATCAATAGAGGAGGGACGAAGAAACAGACCCATCGAAAGAGTACCTTGGAGATAGCGCAGAATGTGCTTGAGGGCATAAAAATGCAGTTCACGAGGATCATGCATGAACAAGCAGATCTGCTGAACGGCTTAGGAGATGTCCGGTCTAGTAAACGTGAGGTACTAAAGGGAACCAGCGAGACTGCGATAAAGAGTCGGATCAGAGACTGGTGCACCAGAGGAGGGTAGTTTCGACTTTGTCTCCGTCAGTGTGGAGCAAGGATGACAAGTATCCATGCCAGCACGAGAGATGATTTCCTGAGCAAAAACTGATGGAGACAGAAAAAGGCCTGAGGAAGAACGAGTGGCAGCAACTCCCAGAGAAAAAGAGCACCTAGGTCAGTCATCTTGAACTCAGATGAAAGGCAAGAGATGACACGAGTGACCAAGTCAAGGGGAGAAGCGGTCAAGATGATGTCGTCAACATATAACAATAAGTATATAGTATCACGGTCATGATGATAAACAAAAAGAGAGCTATCAGATTTACTCGAAGAGAAGCCTAAAGAGGTAATGAAAACAGCAAACCGTTGAAACCAAGCACGCGGTAGTTGCTTAAGGCCATAGAGCGCCTTGCGAAGCCGACAGACATGATTCGGGTAGGAAGGGTGGACAAAACCGGGAGGCTGTTTCATGTAGACTTCTTCTGTCAAGTCACCATTAAGAAAGGCGTTCTTGACATCGAGTTGATGAATAGGCCAGTTTAGAGAAATGGAAATGCTGAGAACCGTCCGAATGGTAGCCGGTTTGACAACCGGACTGAAGGTCTCATCGTAATCAATCCCAGGCTGCTGGGAAAATCCCTGAGCAACTAGGTGAGCTTTGTAACGAGCAAGATGACCTTGACTGACAAACTTGTAATGATATAACCAGCGAGAGCCAACAATGTTAACGGAGGCGGGGGGTAGAACCAGATCCCATGTGTGATTGGAAAGTAAGTCAGACATTTCAGAGTCCATGGCCTCTTTCCAATGTGGGTCTCAAACCGCCTGAGCAGTGGAGGTAGGGATCGAAGAGAAAGAGTCAACCCTCGAAATATTAAGAATCTGACGAGGCTTGAGGTTCCCAGTACGAGACCGAGTGGTCATGGGATGAGTAGAAGAAACGGTAGGTGAGGAAGAGGTACACGGGGAGACATCAGTACTAGCGACGACATTGGTTGCCGGAGGTGCTTCACGGTGGAAGGTGCGTCAGGCGAGATGGGTGTGGTGGCCGTAAGAACGCCGTCACTGGAAGTAGTCGGCACGACCGGCGAGGTTTGTGGAGACTCGGGGGAAGTCGACGGAGTAGGTGTGACGACAGACACTAAGGTGGAGGAGGAGTTGTAGTCAAGAAGATCATCATACGCCGATACAGGTGGTGAGTCATTGAACGAGGCATAGGGAAAGTGATCCTCACCAAAGACCACATGTCGAGAGATAATGATGGGGGTGAGAGACAAGATCATAGCAACGATGACCCTGATGATTTGCCGACGGGCCCAGATAGACACAAGTCATAGAGCGTGGCGAGAGTTTGTGGGGGGCCGTGGAAGACAGATTGGGGTAGCATAGACAACCAAAGACACGCAAGTGCGTGAAGGTAGGAAATGTACCTTAAAGGATCTCGCAAGGTGATTGAAACGAGAGCGTGGTTGTCGGTAGAAGATTGAGGATGTGGACAGTCATGTTTAGGGCTTCAGCCCAGAAGGTGGGAGGGAGGGAGGCTTGAAACAAAAGCGTGCGCATGACGTTGTTAATGGTGCGAATCGCACGTTCAGCTTTACCATTTTGTTGTGACATATATGGGCAAGAAAAGCGAATTTTAATCCCATGTTTTTGAAAAAGAGTTAGTAAGTTGGCATTATTAAATTCGCGACCATTGTCACATTGAAAAGATTGGATGTCGGTTTTAAACTGATTAACAACATAATCGTGAAAAGTGCTAAAAACATGAAACACATCAGAGTTCACACGCAAAGGAAACACCCATAAAAAATGAGAGAAGTCATCCAAAAACAAGATATAATATTTATAACCACTCAAACTAGATATGGGGGATGTCCATAAATCGGAATGAACTAATTCAAAAACCTTAGAAGTTTTAGTAGTAGAATGCGAAAAAGACAAACGACAGTGTTTATCGAGTTGACACGCATGACACGTAGGCAACAAGGTATTTGAACAAGAGATAAAATTACGAGACTTTAAAAAACTAAAGGTAGATGCCCCCGGATGACCTAAGCGACGATGTCGCACAAGGGGAGACACGGCAAAAAAAGCAGTAGCAGACGAAACAGATGGCTGAGGAGACTGAAGAACTGGATAGAGATCACCGACGCTATCAGATCGATGAAGGAGATGACTTGTATTAAGATCCTTTATGGAAAAACCAAACGGGTTAAATTCAACAGAAACCCAGTTATCAAAGTAAATCAATGCACAAAGATAAGATTTTTGACCATTTGATTAGACACAAGAACATTTTTAAGTGCCAAGAGTGTGTGTGATAATGGTAAAAATGTGTCACCAATACAAGATACCAGAAGTAAAGCACCATTACCAACCATGATTACTTTTGAATTGCCACAAGGTTTTAGAGAAAGTAAGTTACCTTGGTTGTAAGACATGTGAGGCTTGCATCGGTGTCCATGTAATAGTTATTATCCTGAGTCGGTGTGGGTTGTTGAACAAACATCGAGCTGAAGAGAGAAGCTAAGTCGGTGAACTGTGGTGCAGAAGGGCTGACTTGAGGAGCCTGAGCTGGCGCAGCAAAGAGTGCAGATGGCGCAAAAAATCCCCCATGGGTAGGGGCACAGGGCGCTGGCAGTCGACGGGGGCCACTGAGCTGAGTATTCTAAACCTGCAGTTGATGCATAGCGTTCTGTTGTAACTGGAGCAGTTGAGCATTGAAAGGAGGATGCCCACCGGGTATACCTGCATCACTAGAAAGACCAGTAGTATTTCAGGAAGAAGAGCCCCCTCCCTCGGGAGTACCTTTGGAAGTGACCCGCCCCGTGTTTTTGTTTCCTCGGTTATTTTTAAATCTTGTTTTCCCATTGTTATTAGGAGCAGAGGTGGTGTAAAGGGCAGAACTGGGGGACAAGTGGGTGTCAATAGTGGGGTCAGGTTGGTCTTCACGTGACTCATGTAAGAGCAACATGTTTTTGGCCTCAAGAAAGGAGGGAAAAGGCTTAGTATGGGTGATAACATCAACAAGACTTTGGTAAGAGGGTGGCAGGTGCTGCAGGATTTGTAAAACAAGATCCTGGTAAGAAATTTTGGTGTGAACATCAGCTAAGGAGTCAGCAATATCCTTTAGGGTGTGACAGTAATCAGTAATAGAGAAGACACCTTTTTGTGTTACGAAAAGCAGTTTGGAGTTGAAGGCTATGAGACAATTTATTATTCAAGAAGTAGGAGTCAAGGGCTTCCCATAAATCTTTTGCAGTACAATTGTCTGTAGTAATAATATTTAGAACATTTGGTTCACATGTAGAATAAAACCAGGACCTAATGCGGGAGTCAATGGCCTCCCATTCCTCATCATCATCACCTTTTGGCTGAGATTTGCCAGTGATGTGACCCATTACTTTGGCCCCTTTGCACATATCAGTGAAGATACGGCGCCACAATTTATAGCGAGACCCATCAGTGGTGAGTTTGAAACTAAACTAAGGGTAGACATTACTAATAGAAAAAACCAGTTGGGATGCTGTGGGGTTAGGTGGATTGGAGGCCATGACTAATAACGAAAGGACGAACGAGAAATAAAGTAACTACGAAAAATAAAACGAAGAGCAGTCTCACCAAAAGGTACGCAAAGAGAGAAGGTGACAACGGCGGAGATCGGTTGCGGCTGTCGGATGTTGGAAGGCAGCTGGTGATGGCTACGGGCTGTCGGTGGTGGTTGCACGACGTCGGCAGCGGTGTTGTCGGCAGGAGGCAAACGTACAGCAAATGGCGGCGGCGCTAGGGAGGAGCGACAGAACGACGACAGTTGCGGCGTCTGGAAGTCGAGGGCGAGCGGTGATGCACGCAACGTCGCGAGGGTTTTGCCCTATCACGGCGGCGCTAGGGCAGAAGGCGGCGGCGGCGCTAGGGTTTGGATGCGGCGATGGGGCAGCGCGACGGCAGAAGGCAGCGGCAACGACTTAGAGGAGAGTGACGTGCGGCGGTGGAAGGTGTTCCGAACGAAACAGCAGCCACGGAAGTGGCGGCATAGAGAGACGGCGGTAGGGTTCCACTGGTAGTCGATTTCGACGGCACGACAGGCAGCGGAAGAGGTGACAGCAACGGTTAGGGCACCGAAAAAAATTTAGGGTTTAGGTTAGGCTCGATACCATGTTAGGATATGTGGAAAACCCGTTGAGGGTGTATTACATTCATCACAGCAGTATAAATAATACAAAAAGTTACAAGAGAGACCCTACACTATACATTATTTAACCGTTTATGCCACAAATTTAACATAGATTAGGCGTAACTTTGGTAAAAAGTAGCGCAATTGTTGGTATTTTTGTCGCAACTTTTGGCATTTTATTGACGCAATTGTTGGTATTTTTATATGCAACTTTTGGTATTTTATTGACGCAATTGTTGGTATTTTTGTTTGCAACTTTTGTTATAGTTTGGTGTAATTTTTGGTATATTTTGGTGTAACTTTTGGTATAGTTTGGTTCAACTTTTGGTAAAGTATGCCTAACTTTTGATTTGGATACAATTATTGTCTGTTTTAGGATGAGTCATGAAAATAGTATATTCGTTTTTTTTTATAAATGCAAGTATATTTTTTTTTGTTTAAAAAAATATCTAGGACTTGATCGTTTAAAACATAAAACTCTGTTAGGTTTTTTCAGACTTTTTCAATTATTAAACCACATTAGTTTGTTTTATAGGTCATAAGGATGTATTTAACAAGTTTTAAAAAGTCCAATGATTTATGTAACAGGTTTTGAAAAGTGCAATGGTTTATTTGTTCCAAAAAATTGTCAGTGACTTTATTGTTCCAAACACAAAAGTCCATTGTGTAACAGCCCTAATTTCATATATCCAGTAATTTACAGGCAAGTATATGTGTGCTTTTATCTAATTAAGTAGTTCCTAAAAAGCCTTCAATGTAAAGAATTAAATTACAATACTAGTATAAAAGTTAAAAGAGGTAACTAGACACACAAGTAGCTTACAATGCTACTTGTCATCAAGTCCACAAGTAGCTTGATAAGCTACTTATGGCAAACCTTTTACACCACATGAAAAAGTGACAAAGCAAACCTATTCTTTTGACCATGAAGTGAAATGTAAGGCGAGAATTTAACCATGCAAACCTATGAAGTGAAGTGTAAGACCTATAGAGCTTACAAGATAGTTTATTATATATATGTGGCAATCTTTTAGAGTTCTACACATTTCTAAGCTAAGAGTACAAGTCTTTTATTGCCTACTAAACCACTATAAATAGAGGCTTAAGTTGTTCATTTCTCTTCATCCAAAATAATGAAATTCTCTACTTAAAGTCTAAACCCAAAGAAGTCAAGAAGGAAGTCACAAAAAGCTAAGGCAAAGTGAGTATAATACGTGCACTTACTGAGATACATATGTGCTATTATAAATATTTTATGCATGAAATCATGTTGCTATACTTTCTTTATAAAAGATATTATGATTATATAGCATGGTACATGATTTATGATGTACATGATTTATGTTGTGATGTACATGAATTATGTTATGAAGCACATGTAATATGTGAAAGGTTTTTATATATGTTAAGCGTAGCCAGTTAAATATCCCGCATACGGGGATATAGAGAAAAGGTACGTCTTGCAAACGGACCTTATTGGGCAGTCGTTATGTGGGCCCGAGGTTAAAGAACCTATGTTGGTATTGGCGTACTTAACATAGTGATGGCCAAATTGCGGGTTCGGGACGGGCCGGGCCGGGCCAAGCCGTAAACCGGGTTGCTACAGTAAAGCTCAAACCCGGGTTGGCCTTGAACCGGTTCGGTGCGGTTCGGTTCGGGCCGGGCTACGAAGAGAAATCTCTAACCCAAACCTAAGGGTTGACAAACCGGAAAACCCAAACCGGTTCGGGCTGGGCCCTAACCCGATTTGGGTATTTTTTCAATTTTTTTTGTTAATTTGTTTGATTTTTTGTGTGTATACTATTAGTCTATTATTCTAATTAAGTAATTAAGAACTTAATTATTAAAGCCACAAAGTTGATTGTATCACTAAAAATACGTACGTTTTATTTATTTATAATTTCATATATAGGTTACACCGTTACAAGTTACAACTTACAAGAAAATAATACAAGTTATATAAATTCTAATAACCCGAACCCGAACCTCTCGCTCCCGATCCCAAACCTTCCGCTCCCAAATAATCGTAATTGTTATTGTAATACCACAATGGGTTGTGGTATGTCCCGTAGTATCCATATGTATCCGGATTGTATTCATCAAGATTTTTGTATCTTCTTAGTCGCTCAACCACTGTTTGATCGTTTATGTTATCGGATTTGGCCGGTTCGTCTTCATCGCCATCGGTTGGTTCTCTATTGATGGCCAATATGATAGATTGTATTGTAGAAGGGGGTTGAATACAATCAACATAGTTTCTTCCACTAAATTCAGTTCACGACTCCTATGGAGCCTTTGTGTGAAACTGAAGTAGATTGTTTGTTGAAGAGGATCAAGACTTTGTCAAGATCAAAAACAATCTTTAAGTATTTAGACACACAGCCTTTGCTTATGCACTAAGCAAGAATTAGAAGATAGAAGATAGAAAGAAGAAAGGATAGGGGTATAGATGATGGACCAAAGGTTCGTGTTTGAAGAACACACTATGTTCATATTTATACCCCATGCATTAAATGCATGCCATCCCCAACTTTACACATGTCATGTAAAGATTGGGTTTGGTGTACTATTGTACCATAAAATAATGTCCATGCTTGGTAGGGTCATGGCCTATGGTAAATAGTTGCCTTATGGGTGACAAGTAAGGAGAGAACACTAAAGAAAGAGACATCCCTTTTGTACTTTTGTCAGAAAGGCAAATCAAATCCTTTTTGTGCATAAAAGACAAGAAGACAAAACTGGTATTCGTAAAGTACAAGTCACCGATCAGGCCTTAGAATCGCTGATCCTTGGGGAGAATCAGGGAGGCACTGTGACTTGTCTTTATCGAACGTCATGTATGTGTAGTCATCTAGCTGTCACTGATTTCAACTTCAGATCAGTAGCATCGCTGACTCTATCATCAGCTTACATCAATAGATGGTGCTGATGGTTTTCCTAGTGACATGACTATTTGTCTTCAGAGAATACATTAGCAGTTATCAGCTTTCGCTGTCACTGAAAGGAGTCAGTGACAAGCTATCGCTGATATCATTTATGAACCATGCTTAGCAGTATGGACCTTCAGCGAACAGACTCGCTGTAGTTTCCTAAGCATCTATATTTTGCTAAGTATTCTGGGATGAAAGATAAAGGATCATTGATATTTCATAAAGTCTTAGGAAGACTGGATCAACAATCTCCCCCCTAAATATCAATGATTAGACAACAGGGAGGTTGTCTTTTTCTAGTAACTCAGAAATCATTCTAAGTCTAGAATCAACAGTTAGGAAATAAAACATGTTAAAGGTACTTGTTCTATTTAACTGTTAGAATAGATATCTTTTTCAGTGATGAATATCAGGGATAAAGAAACACTTGTATTTCATTTCATTTCAAAGTAAGAATTACAATACAGAAAGAAATAAGATTACAAGTCACTGAAAGAAACAACAAACAATTACATAGATCAAACTAGTCTATACAGATCAAACTAGTCTAGAGGTTCTTCTTTAACCAAGTAGTGATCCATGTTTTCTTCTTCATCGTCTTCTCTTTCTCAGCTAGTCACTGGAAGCAAAGTCGAGAACTCCGCTGACAGATGTGAAAGAGGCATCCATCCAGACGATGAATGGGAAAGAGGCATTCAACCAGGAGATATGCACTCATGTGTTGAATACAGATCCTCAATGATGAGCGGATCAGCCTCTAAAGAACGAAACATCAGCAATCATTACCGTTTTGAGGTTCTGATCGCCGATGTTTCTCCCCCTCAGCAGGTGCACATCCACTTTCTCCCCATTCGCTGATAACCTATCTCCTCTTGAGACTTGGGTTCTATATTTGAAGAACCGAGGAGATAGGCCAGTACGGAGAGGAGGACGGAGTGGAGAAAGGAACCTTTTTCATTAGAAGAAGGTATCCTGCAAGAGGAGGGGGAAAAAGAAGGGAAAAATCCCTTTTAGAAGAAGGTATCCTGCAAGATTTCTCCCCCTCAGATACAACACCTGGTGCTGTAGATGGGAGGCAGGATCCTTCTTCCTTGGTCTAGCCGAGATGTTTTCCAGAAGAGCGTAGATCATGGCTGTAGAAATTTGAGTAAAGGAGATATTCTGCAAAAGAAAAAAAGAGATCATAAGCATAAAACAAATAAGTAAAGATAGGAGAAGTATTTTATTGTTTTAAGATCTTATGCTTGAAAAAGATGAACCAGAAAAGTAGTTTCTTTCAAGATTTGAAGTGAGAAAAAAACAACCTTAGATTAAGGTTTGTGACTTACCAATCGAGGAAGAAGATCTTCTAAGTAAGAGAGAAGATTTGAACTCATTGTGTAGTGCAAATCTTGGAGAGATAGAGAAAAAAAATGGTAAGTGTGAAGAAAGAAGTAATCCAAGTATAGATTATATAGAGGAGAAGGATACCGGAAGGTGCGATTTTGGCGCTCAAAAGACGATGGGACGTGGAGCAAGTTACAAGAAGTAATTATGGTGGTTAATTAAAACTCGCCGTAAAAATGTAACCGTTTGCTTTCACGCGCCCGAAAGTGTCTTTTCATTTACAGTCACGCGCCTGACACACGTTGGGAAGTAACGTATGGTGCCAAAAAGTCAAATCAACTAGATAGAGTTGGTAGAAGATAAGTTGATTCAAACAAACCTTATCCATTTTGATGAGTATCCTTAATCATAGGAATGTGAAAGGTTATCAGCAGATGGAAAAGTCTTCTTATCACATAGAATGTGTTAAGGTAGGTGAGATCACTGACATATGAAGTAGATGCAGTATCTCAATAGAAGATAGAATCATCAGTGACTTAATGATCAGAGAGATCAATTCATTTCATTAAGATAAATACAGTACACTGGAAAAAAATACTGTTGATCCAGCTCTCCTAAGACCTGATGAAATGATAATGATCCTGTTACTTTACTTAGTGAATAGGTCTTTACTTCTGTTATAGCTTGAGGAATTATCACTGAGATTGTTCAGTGTTATTCCATGTTACTTATGCTGTAACTTATTTTTATAATCATCAGGATCAGGATCAGGAGATGGACGAGTCTGTTCTGACGTCTACTGATCCTGACCATCAAAGTGAAGACCTCCTGAAGATATCAAGATCATACTAAAGAACCATCAGCGAAGTCAAAGAATTAGCTGATGACAGGACCAACATGCTAGTGATCTGAAGACGGAACTCAATGATAGCAGGCTGCTCCAATTCGTATGACATCCTGAAGACTCATCAGGATACAGTGACCTCTGATCAACCTCAGTATCAGAGCATTCCTCACTGATCAGTATCCTGATCCTGAAGGATTAGTGTAATGTCTTAATCTAATGCACAAAAGGATTATCCGCCTTTACTGACACAACAAGTACATAAGGACAGTCTCTTTTCTGTTCCCTCCGTACTTATCAGACCTCAAGGCAACTGTTTACATGAACCCTCTTGTGCACACCATGCAAAGGATATTTGTTTATAGTAAATAGTACATAGGACCACTTAGAGTGTGACATGTACACAAAAGTGTGTCTGCATGCATTTAATGCATGGAGTATAAATAGGACTTGAAGAAAGGTTCTCCATACCTCTTCTTCACCTTACTTATCAACCAAATCCTTTCTTTCTTATTCCCTCTATCTTCTTCTCTTTTCTAGTCTTCTCACTCTAGTGCATAGTGAAAGAAACTTAGATTGTTTAGTTTAGACTTGTGTCTTTTCTATCTCCGCAACAATATGTAAATTCATTTTGTTAATACAACAAAGAATTTAAAAGTGAAAACTTGGTGTGATTATATTCAACCCCCCCTTCTATAATCCCATACACTATCCTTACTTGAAGGTCACCCCCTTGGGACCAACAAATACATAGAGTATATACAGAGAAAATCTAGTAATGTAGTATGCTGAAGATTAGACATCAGGGTTTAGCATTCCTAGCTCGCTGATGAGTTGGTTGAACCGTTTCTCACCCATCGGTTTAGTAAAGAGGTCAGCGAGTTGAAATTCAGTGGGAACAAAATGAAGCTCAACATCGCCATTCATCACATGATCTCTGATAAAGTGATATCGGATCTCAATGTGCTTTGTCTTTGAGTGAAGGACAGGATTGTTGGCGATGGCGATCGCTGAGGTGTTGTCGCAGTAGATGGGTATCTTTGATAACTGAAACCCATAGTCCAGAAGTTGATTTCGCATCCAAAGGACTTGAGCGCATCAGCTACCAGCAACGACGTACTCTGCTTCAGTGGTTGATGTGGACACAAAATTCTGCTTCTTGCTTGTCCAACTTACCAACTTACCACCGAGTAGCTGACAGCCACCAGTGGTGCTCTTTCGATCTATTTTACAACCTGCAAAATCACTATCTGAAAAAGCAGTTCGAACGAACCCTGAGTCCCTGGGGTACCAGAGACCAAGGTTGGGAGTCCCCTTCAGATACCTGAAGATGCGCTTCACAGCCTTCATGTGGGACTCCTTAGGATCAGCTTGATATCGTGCGCAAAGACAAGTAGCGTACATGATATCAGGTCGGCTCGCTGTAAGATACAGTAGTGAGCCGATCATTCCTCTGTAGAGAGTAACATCAACAGATTTCCCTTCGGAATCCTTGTCGAGTTTTAGAGGAGGTGCCATTGGTGTTTTCATAGTAGAGCAGGTAGTAAGTTCAAATTTAGCAAGCATTTCACGAACATACTTACCTTGGGAGATGAAAATACCCTTTTCAGATTGCTTAACCTAAAGACCTAAGAAGTAGGTCAGTTCACCCATCATTGACATCTTGTACTCAGCTTGCATGAGTGCTTCAAAATTTTTACAAAGTTTAGCTTTCGTGGACCCAAAGATGATGTCATCAACATAAATTTGGGCAAGGAAAACATGATCCTTGTAAGATTTGACAAACAGCGTGCTGTCGATCTTTCCACGAGTGAAACCTTCTTTGATGAGATAAGTAGATAAGGTTTCATACCAGGCTCTAGGAGCCTGCTTTAATCCATATAGAGCCTTGTTTAGCTTGTAAACATGATTAGGATGTTTAGGATCAGTGAAGCCTGGAGGTTGAGCAACATAGACTTCTTCAGTGAGTTTCCCATTTAGAAACGCACTCTTGACATCCATCTGAAACACTAGAAATTTCATATGAGCCGCATAAGCGAGAAAGAGTCTAATGGCTTCTAATCTAGCCACAAGGGCAAATGTTTCATCATAATCTATCCCCTATTCTTGTCTATATCCTTAAGCAACAAGACGAGCCTTATTGCGGATCACAATGCCATGTTCATCAAGTTTATTTCTGAAAACCCATTTCAGACCAATGATGGTCTTCCTGGATGGCTTGTGAACAAGGGTCCAGACAAGGTTTCTTTCGAACTCAACGAGTTATTCTTGCATCGTTGAAACCCAAAATGGATCAGCGAGTGCTTCTTCTACTTTAGAAGGCTCATTTTCAGATAAGAAACAGACAAAGAGACAGTGATTACTAGCCTGATGTCGAGTTCTTACACCAGTAGATGGATCACCTAGGACTTGATCAATAGGATGATCTCTAGTCCATCTTAGAGCAGGTGGCTGAGGGACAACCTGAAGAGGTTCAGCAGCGACTGTAGAAGATGATTCTTCAGCGACTGCATCAAGTTGAGAAGGATCAGCGATGAGAGGAGCCGCTTCAGATGATCCCAAAGTTGACGGAATGTCCTCCTGAGAAGTTATGGGGGAAACTTGAGATATAGGAACAGCAGAGTAGACTAGAGGATCCTAAAGAATTTCAGGTATTTCTTCAAATCCATCAGGGATTGGAGATTGTTGATCCAGCTCTCCTAAGACCTGATGAAATGATAATGATCCTGTAACTTTACTTAGTGAATAGGTCTTTACTTTCAGTTATAGCATGAGGAATTATCACTAAGTTTGTTCAGTGTTATTCCTTGTTAATTATATTGTAACTTGTAGTTTTAAATCATCAGGATCAGGATCAGGAGATGAACGAGTCTGTTCTGCAGTCTACTGATCCTGACCATCAAAGTGAAGACCTCCTGAAGACATTAAGATCATACTCAAAGAACCATCAGCAAAGTCGAAGAATTAGCTGATGACAGGACCAGCATGCTCGTGATCTGAAGACGGAACTCAATGATAGCAGGCTGCTCAATTTCGTATGACATCCTGAAGACCTATCAGGATACAATGACTCCTGATCTACTTCAGTATCAGGACATTCCTCACTGATCAGTATCCTGATCCTGAAGGATTAGTGTAATGTCTTAATCTAATGCACAAAAGGATTATCCGCCTTTACTGACACAAAAGTACATAAGGACAGTCTCTTTTCTGTTCCCTCCATACTTATCAGACCTCAAGGCAACTGTTTACATGAACCTTCTTTTGCATACCATGCAAAGGATATTTGTTTATAGTAAATAGTACATAGAACCACTTAGAGTGTGACACGTACACAAACGTGTGTCTGCATGCATTTATTGCATGGGATATAAATAGGACTTGAAGGGAAGTTCTCCAAACTTCTTCTTCACCTATCTTACTATCCAAATCCTTTCTTTCTTTATCCTTCTATTTTCTTTTCTAATCTTCTCACTCTAGTGCATAGTGAAAGAAACTTAGATTGTTTAGTTTAGACTTGTAGTCTTTTCTATTTCCGCAACAATCTGTAAATTCATATTGTTAATACAACAAAGAATTTAAAAGTGAAATTTGTGTGATTATATTCAACCCCCCTTCTATAATCCCATACACTATCCTTACTTGAAGGTCACCCCTTTAGGACCAACAAGTGGTATCAGAGCAGATACAAGCTCTCATTTTCTTCTCTTAGAAAAATCTTGTGATCCTCTCTTCTCTAATCCATGGCTCTTCAAGCTAAGGATAACTACTTTGATACCGGTTCTGCTGGAAAACCTCCAAGGTTTAACAAAGACAACTTCTCTCTTTGGAAAACCAGGATGGAACTTTTCCTATCTGGTTTTGATCCCCAAATTCCATACTTTTTGGAAAATGGACCACATGTGCCTACACAAACCGTCCATGCTGTTCCTACTGCAGGCAACCAACCAGCTATACCTGAAAGGGAACTGGTGAAGCATGTGACCGATTGGAATGATGAAGACAGACGCCTGGTCAACATTGATACTAAGGCTAGGTCTCTCATTGCCATGTCACTCCCTAATGATGTCTTCCACTCTGTCTGTCACCTTCGCTCTGCTAAAGAGATTTGGGACACCCTCTGTGTCCAATACGAAGGTACTGCTGTTCTCATGGAATCAAGAAAGATTTTCTTGGTCAGCCAGTATGAAAGCTTTATTCATCAGAAGGATGAAACTCTCTCCCAGATACATAGAGATTCAACTGTCTCCTGATCGACCTGAAGACTATTGGTACTATCTATCCTAACTCTGAGGTGGTTACCAAGTTCATGGAAGCTCTTCCTGAACATTGGGAAATTTACACTTCCTGCTTAACTATGTCCAAAGACATAAAGACACTCACACTAAGTGAGCTGTACGATATTCTTCTGAACCGTGAGCAACAGAAGAAACTGAAAAAGAATCTCATAAGAGATACTAAAGATTCCAAAAACACCTCTGTTGCATTGGTCTCTGATTCAGTTCCTACTGTTGCTACTCCTGCTACTCCTTCTTCTGTCACCATTACTGAATTAGAATCTTCTGATTCTGACATGTCAGACTCAGATCCTGATTTTAATGAATCTCTTGCACTTATTACTCGCTCTTTTAAAAAGTTTGCCAAAAAGGGAAACTTCCAAAGAAGGAAACCTCTTACTCTTACTAACAAGCCTAAAACAGAATCTGTTGATAAGGCTACTGCTACCTGCTACAACTTTCAGGGCAAAGGACACTTTGCTAATGATTGCAGGTACAAGAAAAATCAGTTTGCTCCTTCTTCTACCAAATCTTCCTCGAAAAACCCCAAATACCAGCGCCTGAAAGAGAAGTACAAAAATATGAAATCTCAACGAAAAGGCAAATGTCTTATCGCAGAAGACTGCGATTGGGATGATGTCTCCTCTGATGACTCATCTGACGAGGAAGATACTCAAGTGGCACTGATGGCCATTATTGAGGAACCTACCTTAGCTCTTATGGCTAAGATAGAAGAGGTCCCTGAAGAGGTTCCTGCTCAAGCTCCTAAAGCTTCAACCTCTGCGACTGAATCTACCAGTCAGGTACTTATTCCTGTTGTCCCTCTTGAAAGCTTAACTCAGCTAGACCATGTAATTCTTGATCTCTATAAAGCCCTGAATGGTAAAACCTCTGCTGAGAAAATGAACATCGATCTTCGTGATCAACTCAGAGAGTGTCAGGAAAAGATAAAACAACTTACCATTCTGGAAGAAAGTTATAAGGATTAGGTCACTGTTAATCAAACTGTCTGTATCGAAAGAGAAAAGGCTCTTGCTGCTAAAGAAAGAGCCTTGGCCGAACTTAATGCTGAAAAAGTCACCATCAAAGAATGGAGTGACGCCTCTGAAAAAGTTGATGAAATATTAGCTTCAGGGAGAAATGTCAAAAACAAAAAGGGTCTTGGATTCACTCGTGGATGTCCTAGTCCAGATCGTTCCATGCTCAAATTTGGAATGTTTGTTTCTTCTATCCCTGATCCTAATGCCCCTGAAAACATCCCTTCTTCATCCAACACACACACTGAAGGTGCTCCTAAGAGCAAAAAGAAAACAGCCAAGGAAAAGTCCAAGACTGTAACACCTTCAAAGACCAAGAATCCTAAACCTAAGAACAAAGTTCTAGGTGGTGGACCTTCAGTCTCAGGAACAAAAACCTTTTCTCAAAATCCAACTCCTAGACTGAAGATTGATCTAAAGCAAAAGGCTGTGGAGAAGAAACCTATTCCTCCTCTGTCAAATGCTAAAGGCATACTGGTACTGGTCCTGCTCATCTGAAGTTCAAAGACTTCTTGGACCCCACAAAACGCTTTCTTTATCGCAAATGTTATCACTGTGGATTTAACGACCATATTGCGAGTAAGTGTCCTGATGCTACCAAAGATGAAAAATCAGCTAAGGTAAAGAAAAATCCTAAGACTGATAACTCAGTCAAAAGAAAGAAGGTTGTCAAGACTGTTCCTTCAGTCAAGACTCCAGCCTCAAGAACTGATAACTCAGTTAAGGCTGTCACTGACTCCACCAGTCCTACTGATAATTCTGGATCCATAGTCCTATGGGTACCAAGAAAAACATAAACTCTCAATTTTACAGGACAAGGGCATCTGGTACCTGGACAGTGGATGCTCTCGACATATGACTGGTTCTAAATCTGACCTCTCTAACTACCGTGAAGAAAGAGGTCCTGCTGTAACCTTTGGTGGAAACGGTAAAGGCCAAACCCGAGGGTATGGCACCCTGACCAACGGAGTAACTACGTTCAAAAGAGTTGCTTATGTCGAAGGGCTGATGCACAATCTTCTGAGCATCAGTCAACTGTGTGATAAGAATCACAAAGTCTCCTTCTCGAAGAAAAAGTGCAAAGTCAAGAACAGACGCAAGGAAGTTATTCTCACTGGTGTTAGACAAGTTGATATCTACATCATCAACATGAATACTTCCACTGATAACTTCTGTTTCGTATCACGTGCTTCTACTGATACAAATTGGCTCTGGCACAAGCGTCTCTCTCATCTCAACTTCAAGACGCTGAATCAACTCTGCATCAACAATCTTGTTGTTGGTCTTCCTGACTTTCGCTATACAAAGGTATCTCTTTGTTCAGCATGTGAGTAAGGAAAACAGACCAGGGCTAGCTTTAAATCCAAGCAGATTTCCTCCATCAGCTCTCCTCTACAACTTCTCCACATGGATCTCTTTGGACCTGTCAATGTCCAATCCATTGCTGGAAAGAAATATACTCTAGTAATCGTTGATGAATATTCCAGATATACTTGGGTGTTCTTTCTTCGATCTAAGAGTGATGCTCCTGAAGAAATCATTATGTTCGTTAGGAAGATGGAAAAGCTCAACAACCTTACTGTTCGATCAATCAGAAGTGTCCACGGGACTGAGTTCAAAAACAATACCGTGGAAACTTTCTTCGATCAAAAAGGCATCTCTCAGAACTTATCCTCTGTAAGAACTCCTCAGCAAAACGGTGTTGCTGAAAGATGAAACAGAACCCTAATTGAAGCTGCACGATCTATGTTGAGTGAAGCCAACCTTGCCACTCAATTCTGGGCTGAAGCCGTTAACACTGCTTGTTATACCCAGAACAGATCCCCGATAGTAAAGCGCTTCAGAAGAACCCCTTACGAACTCTTTCGTAATAGGAAACCTTCAATCGAACATCTCCACATCTTTGGTTGTGTCTGCTACATCCTGAACAACAAAGATAACCTTGGGAAGTTCGATTCCAAGTCTGATGATGGTATCTTCCTTGGATACTCCTCTATCTCCAAAACTTACCGTGTGTTCAACAAACGAAGACAAACCATAGAGGAAACGATTCATGTGAAATTTGATGAATCGGGTCCTTCCTTTCCTCACCCTCATGATAATTCTGAAATAAATCAGTGGGCTGACTCTTTCTTTCAAGTCCCTGATATTCCCATTGCTGATCCATCTCCTCAAGACCTTCCTGATGGTTTTGAAGAAAATCCTACTCCACCCTCTCATATACCTATACCACCTCTAATAAATGCCACCCCTATCACCCAAGTCACACCTGAACCTGATCAACCTACTAACAGTGAAGATTTTTCTCAAACCAATGTTAGTGAACCTGCTCCTACTAATCTTCTCCCTGATCCATCAGTGAATGAAGCCTCTACTTCAGGACAGGTGTATCAACCACCTGCTCTTCGTTGGACCAAAGATCACCCTATTGATCAAGTCATCGGTAATCCTTCCTCTGGTGTTAAAACTCGACGCCAATCTGGTAACGTCTGTCTTTATGTTAATTTCATCTCTGAAAATGAACCTAAAGAAATAGATGATGCCTTGCGTGATCTGTAGTTCCAGATTCAAGTTCTAATCAACATGCACACAAGTAGAGAATGATTTGAAAGCCATATGTCATTGATTCTTGGATGAATTGATTACACACACTAACACACCAAGAACACACACACTTAAGCATTCAAGCTCTCTCAAATCAATCTCATTTACAATGAAGTACGTAACTAACAAATGAACTCACTTTGGGTATTTATACCCAAACACTTACAACCCTTACACTTTATCACATTGACACTTTCTACCCTAACTATAACAAACTGTTACAAACAATAAAGGAACTAAAGTATTAACCAAACTTTGACCTTGAGCCTTGACTTTGACTTTGCCTTTAACTTCATTTTGAGCACCAACTTGTGATCTCGGATACAATCCGATTTTGCATCCAACAATCTCCCCCTTTGGATTCGAGATCACTAAAAGAATTATGTTTCTTTTAGCTCTGTTCTCACACCCTCCAATTCTTTTAAGCATCCTCACTTCTAACCAATCTCTCATATAACATTTTTCCGCTCAATCACTATGAGAATAACTCGACCACCTGAGTTATCTCCCCCACTCTTTGATGGAGACCCCTCACTCATATCTCAAGGATAACTTCTTGGGTAGGATTGCCGGTTCTGGAAATCCATAGAGGTTCTGTTAAGCTCACACATCCCATGAAATAAGTTTCCTAAACATGAAAGTACAATGATTCATCGGGTGAATCAATGAGCCAATATGAAGCATGCTCGAACACATATATATATAAACAATATAGGAGCAAAAGGAATTTCTTCAAGCAAGTATATGAAATGAAGAACATGAATGATAAAAACTTGTTTGAGAAAACTGATTCATATGATAAGATGTGAGATATGTTCATGAAAAGTTGTGGTTCACAAAGAAAAGAAAGTATCTATACGAACAAGATATAGATATAACAGTGAAGAACGTATCCAATCAAAGAAACAATCAAGTACAATGAGGAAATATCAAGCGAGTGTATTACCACCGAATAATATGAGCATATAGAGACGTGGTAATAACAAGACAAAAGAAGCTAAACTGGTGTGTATGAATACTTGAAAAGTATATGAAAAGATAATACGCAAGTATTAATCTTTGGAAACACACGGTTAGAAAATATCCGTCAACTCATCATGATATGAAAACATGTAAAATCACACTTCTAATTCGAAAAAAAATCATTTGAGAATCGAGAAGTGAGTTTGAACATTTAAAAACATTTTTCATACCTGAAAGTTATTCATCTTTCAAATATGTAAGCATTAAAGCTTATTTGAACTCTCCCCCTAAAATGAATATCACTTTTAAGAACTCCCCCTCAAATGGATAATCTGCAAAACAAAGTAGAAATTGGTATTCATTGAAAATGAATCCTTAGATGTTAATCAGATAGTATCCAATCCAGAATAATTAAGCAACTCCCCCTTAAATTAAGATGCAAAACAGATTTAAGTAGGACTAAGCATGCCAAGCTTGCTAACCAAAAAGTTAAAACGCTTTTCATCTAAAGGTTTAGTGAAAAGGTCAGCAAGTTGGTAATCTGTTTGAACAAAGAACATTTCGATATTACTTTTCTCCACATTATCTTTGATAAAATGATAACGAATGTCGATGTGTTTGGTCTTGGAATGTTGAACCGGATTTGATGTTATCGCAATGGCGCTTTCCGAATCACAGTAGATAGGGACTCTCTTCAACTTGTAACCATAGTCTAGTAGTTGTGTCTTCATCCAAAGCACTTGCGAACAACAACTTGCGGCAGCCACATATTCTGCTTCGGCCGTAGAAGTGGAGACACAATTTTGCTTTTTTGAAGTCCAACTAACAAGTTTATCACCTAAAAACTGACACGATCCAGAAGTGCTTTTCCTATCCAGTTTACAACCACCATAATCTGAATCTGTAAAAGATATTAGCTCAAAACTAGAATCTTTCGGATACCAAAGACCCATCTCTGGAGTGCCTTTGAGATACCGTAACATCCTTTTAACTGCCGCAAGGTGTGACTCTTTAGGATTAGCTTGAAACCTAGCACAAAAACATGTGGCGAACATAACGTCCGGTCTAGTCGCAGTGAGGTACAAAAGAGAACCAATCATGCTTCTGTAAATCTTTTGATCAACAGATTTACCGGCTAAATCAGGACCCAAAAGATTTCCAGTTGGCATTGGTGTTTTAATTGGAGAACAATCAGTCATGTTAAACTTTTTCAACATATCTTTAATATACTTTGACTGATTTATAAAGATGCCATCAGGGTTTTGTTTGACTTGGATTCCTAAAAAGAAATTCAATTCACCCATCATGCTCATTTCAAACTCGGTCTCCATGATTTTAGAAAATTTTGTACACAACTCTGGATTAGTAGAACCGAAAATAATGTCGTCAACATAAATTTGAACTAAAAGCAAGTCAGCACCTTCTTTCTTCAGAAAAAGAGTAGTATCGATCGTACCTCGTTTGAATCCTTTGGATAAGAGATGATTAGTCAGAGTTTCATACCATGCTCTTGGAGCCTGTTTTAAACCATACAATGCTTTGTCCAAGATGCATACATGATCAAGATAATCTGGATCGACGAACCCTTCAGGTTGCTCTATATAGACCTCCTCATGCAAGACTCCATTCAAGAATGCAGATTTGACATCCATTTGAAATACCTTGATGTTCTTGTGAGCCGCATAGGCCAGAAAGATTCGAATTGCCTCGATCCTCGCTACCAGTGCAAAAGTCTCATCGTAGTCAATACCTTCTTGTTGAGAGTAACCTTTAGCGACCAATCGTGCTTTGTTTCTGACAATCAATCCGGATTCATCTTTCTTATTTCTGAAGATCCACTTGGTTTTAATGATTGATTTATCTTGCGGTCTCGGAACCAAGCGATACACTTTGTTTCTTTTGAATTGTAGAAGCTCTTCTTGCATTGCTAATAGCCAATCAGAATCTTCTAATGCTTGAGAGACATTCTTTGGTTCAATTACGCTCAAGAAACTTTTGTATAGGCAGTAATTTGCAGATGCAGACCGCGTTTTAACACCATCATTGACATCACCAATCACATTGTAGAGTGGATGTGCTTTTGTCCATTTCAACTGAGCAGGAAGAATTGCAAGATCATCTAGATTGTTGTGACTATCATTTTCATCAATGATTGCAGGAATCTCTGATTGATCATCGGGGGTTAACTCTGATTGCTCAACACTTGGAACTGGTATATAGCCTGATCAGAGTTAGAAGTAGAACAAATATTCTCCGATGGTCCGGAATCATTCACGCTTGAAGGTTCTGGAACATCGTGAATATCAACTCTTAGATTTTTGGAAAGAATGAGATCTTCATTATCTGCACAAATATCCAGAAAAGCATCCATAAACAGTAAATCGAGTTCTGAATTATTTGGATCAGAAATAGAATCAGAAGTCGTAGTAGAAGCTTAACGATGAATTCCGAGTTCTGAACGGCTATGTTCAGAAGTCATCGACACAGTTTCATCAAAGGTCACATAAACGGTTTCCATAACCATCTTGGTTCTTTTGTTGTAGACCCGGAAAGTCTTCGACGTTAGCGAATAACCAAGAAAGTATCCCTCGTCGGCTTTCTTGTCAAACTTACCAAGATTGTCACGGTTATTGAGAATGTAGCACCTACAACCAAAAACATGAAAAAATTTGACATTAGGAATTCTACGGTTGATTATATGATAAGGAGTTTTCTTGAAGCGCTTATTGATGATGGTTCGATTTTGTGTAAAACAAGCCGTTGAAACAGCTTCGGCCCAAAAAGTAAGAGGTAATCCGGAGTAAGCTAGCATCGTTCGTGCCGCTTCCACTAAGGTTCGGTTTCGTCTTTCTACAACTCCATTTTGTTGTGGAGTATAAGCACCTGAAAAATTATGAGAAATACCAACAGATGTTAGATTAGCATCTAAAGTAGAATTTTTAAATTCAGTGCCATTATCACTCCTAATCTTTCGAACTGGAAGTTGCAAAAGAACTTGGATCCTCTTGATAAACTTTATGATCAACTTGGGAGCTTCAGATTTCATTCTCAGAAATTCTAGCCACGTGTACCGTGAGTATTCATCAACCATAACTAGAATGTACTTCTTTCCACTAATTGATTGAATTCTCATCGGTCCGCATAAGTCCATGTGGAGCATTTCGAGTGGTGATTGACATGAAGATTCTGTCTTTGACTTGTGAGAACTTCTCTTCATCTTTCCCATTTGACAAGCCGGACATAAAGAATCTCTATCAAATGTCAACTTTAGAAGACCTTTCACCAATCCACCATTAGCTAGTTTGCTAATATCTGAGAAATTCTGATGAGAAAATCTTCTATGCCATAGCCAACTTTCGCCTTTTGTTGCCTTTGAAAACAAACAAACTGGTTTAATCTATCACCGGAAAGTCAACCACATAGAGATTGTAAAACCTTCTCCCTTCAAAAATCTCAACACCATCACTATTAATGATAAGACAGTTAATGATGGAAAATAGAACAATGTTATAACCATCACAAAACTGACTTGCACTAAAAAGACTATGACTTAACCCCTCAACATAAAGTACCTTCTTTATGGATACCTTACCATTTGTAAGAATGCCGTAACCTTTGATAACCCCAGTCGTCTTATTCCCAAAACTAACTGTTCCTCCTGGTCGTTCCACATAATTGTGCAACAACTCCTTGTAGCCAGTCATATGTCTTGAACAACCGGAATCGACATACCACATATGCCTGGCCTGTAGAAACATGTTAGTTCATCTTGGGAACCCATATCCAAATGGGTCCTTTCTTGTTAGTCTCATACATCTTTAACAAATCAGAAGATGAACCTAAAATCTTACAGTTTATACCAGACTTTGAAATTTGTGCATTCAATAAATCTTTAGGAATCCATTTGCACACAAATTTCACATCAACTGATTTATCTTTTGCTTTTGAAAGATTTTTCTTTTTAGCACTAAACACTTTAGCACGATGATCAAACGAGTAAGCACGAGATTTATCATGAGAAACACCACTAGATCTCTTCTTTTTAACATCCCTAGAGTTCAAAGAAAAAGAATTATCACCATAATGAGTACAATGCAAACGTTGCATAGCAAAAACATCAAAGCAGACTCGAATGAGTTTTGACACTTATTGAATCTAACATTCAGATTACATTTATTTGCATTGTCAAAAGACGACTTTTTAACAAAACTCTCATTTGTAGCAAAATGCTTTTTCTTCTTTGAATCTTTCTTCTTCCACCCTAGGCCATGTCGTTTAAAACTTTTTAAATCTGTAGAATCAGAAGAACTTGAGTTAATAGGTGTCTTAGAAACTGGACAATCATCAGATGAAGTTTTAGAAGATGTTTCAAGTGTAGCACACGAAGTACTTCCTACCTCAAAAGTACTTGCATCAAAATTAATTGAACAAGTTTCAGACTTTGACAAAGTACATGATGATTTCTCATCTTTGGAAATTCCACTATCACTTGAAACATTGACAACATTTGGTTTATCTTGTATACCAGACTTTGGTTTTTCAAAAACAACACCAAATTCCACATCTGGTAGTTTGAGTTCTGATTTAAGGATATCTCCTTCAACCATACTATCTAAACTTTTGTACACAAGATAACCATTTTTGTCAATAACAGCATATGTAATTAATTCAGTGACTTCAGGCTTAATACTTTGATCAAAACAAGGTGGAGTATCTTGAGACTCAAACATGGGGTTAGAAATAAAATTTATCTTTTCTTCCTCAACACCCGCTTCGATGTCATCATCATTATCAGAATCCAAACATGGTTTGGTCTCATCAGAATCAGAATCAGACTCATAATAAGAAACGCTTTTATTTTCTGAAAGATTATTAACTTGAATAAACTCAGAAAGATTTTCACAATCTGTTTCTTTTTCAAGTTCACTTGTCTTATCTTCAGATTTAGGAGTAGAATCAGTAGTCTTTGACTCATTTTCAATATTGTTACTAAGCTTTTCAGATTCATTTGAAAAAGACTTTTCATCTTGAGAATACAAAGAACACACTGAGTATGAGAAAACTCGGGTTTTCTTATTTTATAACTTTGATTTAACTCATCATATTGAAAATCACATGTGAAATCAAAGTTATTCTTTCTCTTTGGCTTTGAATCTGAAAACTATCACTTGAGTCACCAACAACTTTTTGTTTACCTTTATCGGAGGAATCAGATAATGTACTACCAGATTTTACAAAGGTCTCGTTTATTTTTGGAAAACTTAAGTTATCAAACTGATAAAGACCTTTAGGGGCTTTCTTTAAAACATCAATTTCAGGTAAACCTAACCCCATTTTCGGATTGTAAAACCTTGTATCTTTTAGATTATTTGTCAAAAGCTTAAGCGTCTGTTGAGTCTGACCTCTTTTGATATTAAGGTCCTCCAACTGTTTGATTTTGGCATAAGCCTCGGATCTATCTTGAAAACAAACTTCATATTTGATCATATATTCAGCTTTTTCAGACTCCAAATTTACTAAAGCACTCTTCATCTCAGAAATTTGAGATTCTAGTTTGGCTTTCTCTTTCCTAATCACAGCCTTTTCAAGATCACGATCATCAGCTAAAGATTTATATAACGCACATTCATTACTGAATTCAATGACTCGAGCTCTTTCGAACTTAATCTTTTCCTTCAAGTCATCAAATTCAGTTTTTAAATTTAAAAACTGTTATTCTAAAGAGCATTCATCATTATCAAACATATCCGAGTCAGAAGGAGTTTGACTTACCTCATTTGTTTGTTCGGTCTCTTTGTGAAGGTTGATGGTTTCTTCAACACTAGCCATGAGTTGTAGTGAACTTGTGTGAAATGAGCAGAGTCCTTATCATCAGACGTATCATCATACCAACATTCCTCTTCAGCCATCAAGACTTTACCTTCACTCTTGCGTTTAGCAAGTTGAGCCTTCTTGGTATAGTAGTCAAAATCCCTAACTTTCGGCGCTCTACAATCTTTGACAAAATGGCCTGGTTTGCCACAATTGAAACATACATTTTCTTTCTCATCTGTCTTGTCTTTTTCATAACTCTTCTTCTCCGGCCTTTTCTCATATTCCTTTGGCTTGTACTTGTCTCTTTTGTAGTTCTCGAACTTGGGTTTAGAATAGAACTTCTTCTTCCCATACCTTTTGTGGATGGAACTAGACAAAAGAGCAAGCTTATCCGCAACTCTCTTCAAATCAACATCAGATTCTGAGCTATCATCCTCAACAGTTTCCGAATCAGAATCAGACAACTCGGTGACTAAGGCCTTTGAATGACTTTTCTTCTTTGAACTACTAGAGAGAACACTCTTACTCTTTTCAGTTAGAAGAGCCAAAGAATCAGTAATGCTCTTCTGTTTGGTCACAATATCTTTGACCTTCACTTCATGTTGACTAAGAATGGAATATAGATCATGTAGGTCTTCTTCCGCCAAGTTCTTGTTTCATTTGAAGATTAACGGAGTAGTGATCCCATTCTGGATTGAGATTTTTCAAGAACTTGAAGTTTATCTCGGAAGTAGACTTGTTCATTCCATTTCTTCTCAGATCATTTAAGATGATGTTAAATCGACTGTAAGAATCAGCAAGTGTTTCTCCCTCTAAAGCCTTAAACCCTTCATAAGCTCCGATTGCTTGGTTTAACTTCGCTTGTATTGATCTTTCCGTCCCTTGAAACTGTTTTTCCAACTCATCCCACAACTCTTTTGCCGTATTTCTACTATCAACACGATTAAACAAATCGTTCGGAATCGCCATCGTGAGTAAAGTAAGAGCTTTGTCATCAAGTTCAGCTCTAATCTTTTCAAGCTCATTGTAATGTCGAAAGAGTTTGAACACACGCCTTGGTTCAATTGAGGGAGTAGTGGCAGTCTCGGGTGTACCCGGAATATCAATGTACGGCTTAATCGGACCTTCTTGGATACTCACCATGAGTGTCTTGTCGATGTTGTTAAGAAACTGAATCATCCTCACACGCCATTGAGGATACTTGCCAATCTGAAGAACCGGAGGCTTTGACTTCGAACCCATACTCAATAGATCTCTAGACATCTTCGTAGAACTTGAAAATGATCGAAAATTCACTAAAACTGAGAGATTTCTTCTGAACTTCTGGAGGTATGCAAATCTGAGGATCTGTAACTAATCTGAACACTTCTTTTGATCAAGGAAAAAGGTTAGCGACAAAAGTCAAAAAGTCAACCGAAAAGTCAACCGGTGAATAGTGAAATCCCGAGAAAAAAATATTTTTTAAAAATTTGAAAGTTGATTTTGACCGCGAAATTGAAATCTTAGTCCAAAAATGCAACCTCTCGGAAATCACCAAAATCTCGGAAAAACCGGCATTTTTCGGGAAAAAATGACCTTAAAAATAACTGAACTTTTTCACCGTAGAATCAGATAAGAAGTCTAAGAAAGTTTACGTGAAAAAGTGCCCGAAAAATGCTTCCAGACTTTTTTTTTTAACTCTTAAAGAAATCCGATTCGGAAAACACTAAATTCCGAATCGGAATTTTTTCCGAATCGGAGAAACAATTTTGACAGAGTTCCGAGATAAATTTCGAGTTGGTATTTGATCAAATTCCGATTCGGAAAATGTAGTTTTCTGAGTCGGGATTGAGTAATACCAAGTCGGAAAATGAGTAAAACTAACTTCGAACACAATTTCCGAATCCAAAAATTTTCCGATTCGGAAAACTTCAAAAATTCCGATTCGGAATTTTTTAATATTCCAATTCGGAATTTATGAATATTCCGATTCGGAATATATGAACAGTAATTCGGAAAACGAGAGAAAAAACCGAGCAGAAGGTAAAAAAACTCAAAAATTACTTCTCTAATCACCAAATTTTGACTCCAAATCACTCACAAACACAGTAAAAACATCATTTTAACCATATACAATCAAATTCACCTGCAAACAATGATCAAAAGAAAAACATCAATACCTCAAAAACCTCATTTTCGAAAAACATAAAAAAGCTCAAGAAATCATACCAAATTTCAACGAATTTCCAGCTCTGATACCACTTGTAGTTCCAGATTCAAGTTCTAATCAACATGCACACAAGTAGAGAATGATTTGAAAGCCATATGTCATTGATTCTTGGATGAATTGATTACACACACTAACACACCAAGAACACACACACTTAAGCATTCAAGCTCTCTCAAATCAATCTCATTTACAATGAAGTACGTAACTAACAAATGAACTCACTTTGGGTACTTATACCCAAACACTTACAACCCTTACACTTTATCACATTTACACTTTCTACCCTAACTATAACAAACTGTTACAAACAAACAATAAAGGAACTAAAGTATTAACCAAACTTTGACCTTGAGCCTTGACTTTGACTTTGCCTTTAACTTCATTTTGAGCACCAACTTGTGATCTCGGATACTATCCGATTTTGCATCCAACATGTCCTGCCTGGGTCTCAGCCATGCAGGAAGAGCTAGCAGAGTTCATCAGAAACAATGTCTGGCTTCTCGTCCCTAGGCCTCGAAAACGTACAATCATAGGATCTAAGTGGATCTTCAAGAATAAGCTTGATGAGATTGGTACGATTATTCGAAACAAGGCTCGCCTTGTGGCTCAGGGATACAGGCAGGAAGAGGGCATTGATTACGATGAAACTTTTGCTCCTGTGGCTAGGCTCGAAGAAATTCGACTTTTCCTGGCCTTTGCAGCACATATGAACTTCAAAGTTTTTCAGATGGACATTAAAAATGCCTTTCTGAATGGAAAACTCAATGAAGAAGTCTATGTGGCTCAGCCTCCTGGCTTTGTAGATCCTAAGTTCCTTGATCACGTCTATAAGTTAAACAAGGCTCTCTATGGGTTAAAACAGGCTCCTCATCTGGCGATCGCCAGACTGCTGGTTCGGCGGCGCCAAGCACTTAGGTCAAACCCTGGTCTTCATCTTTGTCGAATCTGGCGGCGCCAGATCTGGAATTTCGCGGACGCCAGATGGCTACTGGATTGAACTTGTGCATTTTTCACGTTTTCTCGCCTTTTTTCGTACTTTTCCGTTCCACGGCCTCCAAATCCTACATAAACAATAATAAGCTCATTTAGTGAGTGAAATGATCATATATGGGTGAGAAATGGGGTAAAGTCATACAATTAAGCTTAACCAAAGCATGTATAATTTTGGTGTTATCAAAATCCCCACACTTAAGCTTTGATTGTCCTCAATCAAAAGACTGAAAGATAAGAAAGATAACTCCAAAATTATCTCCACCCAAGATCATCAAAGAGAACAAAGTATACTCACACAATCGAACACACAAACAAGATTCATCAAGCAATCGGATACCAAGATCAACCTTTCACCCTCACATAGTATGAATAATCATATAAAGTGTATCTCTCGGGGGTAAAGTGTATATGTAAGTGATCACACCAATACTCGACTAATTCCCGCATGCATAAGCTTGTCACCAAATCTAATCTCCACCACTGAGAAGTTGTCAACCGTCAAGAGGACTTTAGGGTTGTAACATTAGGCTAAGGGTTAAGGGTAGGATAAAGGATATATAAGTGACTAAGGGTTTTGCAACAAAAACTTGAAAACTCAATCAGTAATGATCTAAACAGTAAAGCAATCTGACTTTCGAACAGTGAAACTTTTGGGATGAGCATTTCCTCTCTTTTCTTTTAGAATTGGCCTAAGCCTGTGGCTTATTTGGGGCACAAATTCTTTTTCAATCTTTTCAGCTCACATTCTCTTCTCTTTTTTTTCAACATTCTCGACTCTTTTGATATTTCTTTTCTTTTCTGAGTCTCAAATATTTTTCTCTTTTTTTTCTTTTCTCTTTTTTTTCAGAGCAGCAACTATGTTGCTTTTGGGCTCTTTTAAATCTCAATCCCATGAAAACTGTCAGATTTGAAAAACTGGATCAAAACATCTCAAGAATCAAATTTAAGTTACGGCCAAAAGATAGATAAAACAATTAGGCTAAAGGATAAAGGATATAGTGGATAAAGAAATGAAAAGGCTAAGGCTCAAAATTGGTTACAAGGGATGAAGTACTAATGATGAGTACTTTTTAATCAAAGGCTAGGCAAATCAAATAACCTTATGGTGAGGTTATCTGACGAAGGCTAAAAAGGGTTAGAAACGAAGGCCTCTATCAGTGCAATGGTGATAAATACTTCTCTTATCTGGTCTCGACAAGCATTCAAATGACAAGTTCTACCTTGGCTCAAAGTCGGTATTCCTCACGAAATAAATAGATATAACAATTAAGGCTCAAACTCTCAATGGAATTGGGTGACGCACTCATGGCAATCAGTATTCCAAGGCATCCTTTTACTCAACTAATCCTATTCAGTGTTCTCCTATGCAAGCAACTCAGTCTCAAAAACAATCTCAGATTTCGAAAAAATTGGGGTCAAATCTCAAAGCTTTCAAAAATTTGAAAAACGACAAACCACAAGCAAAAAGTGAACCCATTTAAACAGATAAGTCTACATAACCCCCTCCCACACTTAAAATTTGCAGTGTCCTCAATGCAAGAATTAAAACAATTATGGAGTAATTGAGAAAAAGAGAAACTTCCCGGGTTATGTGACGAAATCTGTTCTGATCTGAGAGAGTGTTCCAAGTATCGTGCTCGATCAAAGATTAATGATCGCTGTATCTACTACCGAAAAGAAAAAGTAAAAATGTAAAAACGAACTAAACAAAGTAAACCAAACTAAAGCAATTAAAAGTACTTAAAATCCTAAACAAACCAAACAAAAATAAAAAAGTTGTCCAACCAAACCAAACCACGCAAACGAAAAAAATAAAATTGTTTACGACAACCATATCGAATTAGGGAGATAAAAGAGAGAGATCAATAAGGGCCACGAGGTTGGTTTTGCCAATCCTCGAAAGTCGGGTAACCGGGCGGAGCATCCTCGGAGTATGGCCAAAAAGGTGATAGAGCATACGCAGTATTCGGTTGAATACCGAAGTGAGAGGCCATCTGGTTCATCACTCCACTTTGCCAGTTGGCTTGGTGAAGAGCCTCCACGGTGTTGTACTCCACATGTTGGTGATGACGGCCATAAGATAACGACATCTCCGAGAGTCGGTTACTCAAGTCTTGGTAACCCGAATATGCCGTCCATTTCGCAGGTTGTTCTCCCGCACTCGTCCCACTCGTTCCACCGATCTCATGCGTGCTCCTTGCTTGACTCCTTGGTTGACTCATCGGTTGACTCCTCGTCCCATAAGCTTGAGGATTATGGATCCATGCGTTATAATCCCTTCCGACCGTATGCTTAACCCTTGCTACACCCATGCCACGGAGTTGGTCCATGTCGATCAATCCCATCTCCCCAAGGTTCGTCATCGAGGTAATGGCACCCTCGGTAAGGATACCGAAGTGCTTGGCCAAGAGCGTCACATACTGGCCACCAACTATTCGGCTACCCTCTCGATAACCACCTCCTTTAGCAAGTTGAACGGCGATGAGATACGGAGCATTCGGATATTTGTCATCCGTGGTGAGTTGCTCAAGAAGCCATAGATCATAAACTGAAACTTTCTCCTCACTCGAGGAACGAGCATTCACCGCTTGAATAAGCATACGGTGCAGAAGTCGATCCGAAGAAGCAAGAAAACCCTTCACCTTGAGATTACCACCATAATCACCTTCACCCAAAATCGCCCAAGCCAACTGAGGATTAAAACCATCCGGCCTTTTTGCGGTCGCCCACATGTATTCCACAAAACCCGGAGCATCAACCTCATCTTGGGTATATATCCCCAAGGCAACGGCAAACTCGACCAGGGAAAGCGATCTCCAAACTCACCGAGTCGGAACGTCATGCACGACTGATAGAACTCCTCAAGGGCCTTGATTGCGTCGAAATGGAACGTGGCCACGAACTCAACAATAAGCTCGCGATAGAGGGTCTCGGAAATGTCGAAGACTCGTTCCCATGCATGGCAAATATAGTACTCGGTGCCATCCTCGTCGTAGGCATGCTTCTCGAGTATCGCCTTGATTGTGTTCTCAACACTCGTCGATCGAAGAAGATCCCAGTCGACTCTCCTCGGTATCAAAACCTGACGGGTGAGAAGCCAGTTAACTGTATCCCGGTACTGCTCCCGTTTCGGACCGTTCAAAGTTGGGTCATTCATGAAATAGGTGAAAATGTGGCTCCCATCTGGTGCATAGAAGTTGGTTGCGGTGGAAGTTGACGATCGGGTTCTTTGTCTCTACAAAATCCACATACCATTGTCTTAGAAACTTTTTGAGCAATAAACACAAGACAAGGTTCATTCACATCAAAGCTTAACGAGACAAAACTTCCACGACTAAAAAGTTCAACTAGAACATGATAAACCAAGAACAAAGATCTCCACATCCCCACACTTGAACTTTTAGTCCAACTTCAATTATAACTAATCTAGCTAAACAAGAATGGGGGATTTTGATATCATCAAAATCCCCACACTTATCATCAAAGCACAATCACTAGATTAAACAATCAAAAAGCATGCTAGAGTAAAATTTCATTCACAATGTAGGCTTGCATCAATTCATAAGCATTAAACAATCAATGGTGTATCAAGAATAATGTCAAATTCATATAAGCACACATACACCATTGATGCCCAAAACAAGATCTACAATTACCAAATCAAGTTATCCTCATGAAATTAAAGTTGGGAAACATACCTTAGTCATGATGAATGATGAAATTGAAGCTCAAGAAGGTCGGATTTCGCAAGGACATGAGAGGAGTTCGTGGCGCCTAAGAGAAATTAGGGTTGTGTTCTTTTGAAAAAGTGAGAAAAGAGGGTTAAAAACCCGTCTGTCCCGACTTCGCGTCGCCAAACCCAGAGTTTCGCATCGCGAAACAGGCAGTTTCTAAAATATAACCCTAATTTTTAAAGCTTCGCGTCACGAAACGGCCCCCTCGCGTCGCGAGATTCGAAAAATTTTACCTGTACCAAACCTGACCAACCTCGCGTCGCCAAACTTGAAAACTGACGATCGCGAGTTGGCTTCTGTTTCCAACTTTTCAAAAATCACATCGCACGTCGGATTTGCTCGATTCTTACTCCCATCTCCTCCGTATGGTCATCTAAGCAATAACAAACAAAAACATTAGAAAAAACACACACGAAAAACCTAAAAATGCAAAAAGAAAGAAAAAGCTCGGGTTACCTCCCGAGAAGCGCTTCGTTTTTTAATGGGTCTAGAGCTCGACCCCTTTTTCGGCTCATTTCTTGGCACGTCGGGATGACGAGCCCTTCTTCTTCCGGTATTCCTTCTTTGAGGGTCCCGACCCATTGGTTGTTTGCTCCTTTTGATGTATCGGGTTTGGATAATCCTCCGTCTTCTTTCCACGTTCATGAGGGAGTAACGGGCGGTTCATGCTCTTCTTGTAGGCCAGAGAAGGATCTTCATACGGTTCATCGAGGTGTGTGACCGTATCTCCGTTAGGATCAAAGTAAATCCAATTTTCTCCATATCCCAAGCTTGTGACTTGGTTTCGCATATCGGTATTCACTTGAGCGGTGTGCAAGAAAGATCTCCCGAGGATTATCGGGATCTCCGTGTTCTGTGGAAGATTAGTTATAACGAAGTCCGTATAGTAGACAAAGTTGTCAATGCGAATTGGGACTCCTTCCGCTATTCCTAACGGCTTTGTCATGTATCCGTTCACTCCTCGGTATTGATAGTCTGTTGGAATGATCTTTTTAACTCCCATTTTCCTGCAATAACCAACAGGCATCATGTTAAGTGCGGCACCTGAATCTACCAAAGCAAGACCTTTAAATTTATGACAAGAAATAGGTAAGTTGTAACTCCCCGGATCATGCTTGATAGGTGCAATGTAGATGAGGTCATCCTCCGGTGCTTTTTCCTTCTCTTTCTCCTTGCCTTTATCCTCTTTCTTCGGTATCATGAACTCCGCGTATCCGCCTTGCTTTCCATCTTCCTCCTCATCATCACTTGAAGCAACGGGTCCTTTGAGTCCTAGATGCTCGAACGAAATGGTGAACCCCTCCGAGTCGTAATCCGTGGCATAATCAGGCTCACTACCACTGTCGCTCTCCACATACTTTTTCGTGTAGATGTCCGTCCACTTCTTCTTTGATGGTTCTCCGGTCATCATGAGCATCGGTTTCACATTTTCCACCTTCGGGTTGACTTGTGTTTGCGTCGGTAACTCCCCTTGAGTTCTTTCACTTAGCATTTGCGAAACACGCCCAACCTGGAATTCCAAATTCTGGATAGTACTTTGGTGGTTACGTAAGTATGAACTTACCTCATCGTTTAGCTTCTTTTGCATATCCATGAATTGGACAATCCAATCTTCGATAGAAACACGCGGCTCTCCATCCGGTCTTTGGTTTTGTTGATTTGGTGCAAAGAAACCGGGAGGTCTCGGGATGAAATTACGATTGTTGTTCCACCTCCCTTGGTAATCGCCTCGGTTGATATAGTTCACCTCCTCGGGTATCATCATCGGTCGGTTCGGGCAATCCTTGGTCAAGTGTGGTCCATTGCACTCCTCGCATCCAACCTGCAAAGCATGAATAGATTTAATTAGTTCTTCGATTTTTCGTTCAAACTTTACCTGTTGGTTTTTCATTACGGCTAGTTCATCGGATGGATCGAAGTCGGTTGATATTTTTCCGGCCATCCTCGGGATTTGCAAGCGCTTGTCCGTCCTCCAATCTATGTTATGTATGAACATGTCTTCAAGGAGCTTGTATCCTTCCGTGGGCGTTTTGTACATAAAGACACCTCCGGCTGAAGAATCCAATGTAGCGCGTGAAGAATAAGCAAACCCACTATAGAAAGTTTGGACTTGTTCACTCTTATTCAATCCGTGACTCGGGCACGAATTTAGAAGGTGCTTGAATCGTTCCCATGCTTCGGATATGGTCTCCACGTTATCTTGTTGGAAGGATCGGATCTCGGCTCTTAACTTGTCGATCTTAGACGGTGGGAAGAATCGGGAAAGGAACTTTGAACGAAGTCCTTCCCAAGTAGTGATCGAACTTGGCTCTAACGAACGCAACCAGGCTCTAGCTTCTCCGGTAAGTGTGAGAGGAAAGACTCGGAGACGAATCGCATCATCTCGGCCTTCCTCTGTTTTGAACAGATCGCATATATCCACGAAGTTTTCCATATGATCGATAGGATTGCTATCGTTTTTCCCGTCGAAGGTAAGGTCCTTGATCATGTGAAGGAGCTTCCCCGGGATTTCCTTGTTTAGGTCCGGCTTCGTGATCGGATTGGTGGGTACGGTCGGAGCGGCTCTCCTGGTTGTCCACATTGGTGCCTCGTCTCCCATTTCAAAAATCAAAGTTCTCGGGCGAACTTTGTTGGCTTTTGACTTCTTTTTGTTTCTTTTTCTGAATTCTCTCTCCGGCTCCTCAAATGGCTCTAACAAGTCTGCCGTGACTGAAACCACAACAAACGGTTACGGGCAACTTGCGGGAAACAAATAGATAAACTAAAAATAAAAATAACTAATTAAAACTAGAAAGCAAAAAACTTGCAAGGGAAAGAGTCACTCACAAGGATCGATTAACAAAACTAATAAAGACTAAAATCTAACAACTACCGTTCCCCGGCAACGGCGCCAAAAACTTGATGCGGTAATTATCATACATAAAAAGCATAACAAGTTTTAACCTCTAATGCCTAGCCACTGTCTTACCACATATACAGGCAAGCGTACCTGATTGTGAGTAATATAGTGTAGGAAAGTCCAGGTATCGTATCTACCACTGGGAACGGTCAAGTTATCGTAGATTGTTAATCTAAATCAGTTTAATTAACCTAAAGCTTTTGGGGGGGTTTTATGAAAAAGGTTTTTATACTAAAAAGACAGCTAAATTAACTACGAACTAAGAAAGCGATTAAAAGATTAATTAAGAACTATACGAAGGAAAACAGTAGCACTCATCATGGTATAGTGAATCCCCAAGTGGATGATTTAAATGGGCCAAAGGTTTGGTTGTTTTGGTTATTGTAGGAATTTAAGTCAAAGACACCCTAACATGTAGTGATTATGGTTATCAACTAGGTCTTGGTCCTCCTAGCTCCAATACTTAGGTCGTTTGTCAGGCAACCTAGCACCGGAAATCCAATCCTAATTCTATTGCATGGTTTTCTTCCTCCAGGTCACTCTCGGTCCAAGTAACCACTTAACACAACTCTCTTGGTCAAAGGGTAGGTTAAGGTAGGTTGATTATCCTATCGGAGTCTATCTATTTTGGTCAAACAGATACACTCAACCAATGAGTTCAAATAACCAAACAATAATAATCAGAACGGAACCATAACACACATTCAATCAACCAAAAACAAACCAATAAACATTAATTACGAAATCATCATCCACAATGGTTCATCGACCATGGCAAGTACCACTATTAAAAGACTACTCACTAATCATAATGTAAACAGAAAACATGATAGTAGACATGATACCGACAATACAACGACGGATGATCAGAGATCGAATCCCGCAGTGTATCGGCACCACTCTCACTCTCGTCTCTGCCTCGTATCACGTACTCTCTAAACGTCTCGTCTTCCCCGTATATTCTAAACTGAAGGAGGAGGCTGGTATTTAAAAGAAAACGTCCAGGGCTCATCTGGCGATCGCCAGACTGCTGGTTTGGCGGCGCCAAGCACTTAGGTCAAACCATAGTCTTCATCTTTGTCGAATCTGGCGGCGCCAGATCTGGAATTTCGCGGACGCCAGATGGCTACTGGATTGAACTTGTGCATTTTTCACGTTTTCTCGCCTTTTTTCGTACTTTTCCATTCCACGACCTCCAAATCCTACATAAACAATAATAAGCTCATTTAGTGAGTGAATTGATCATAAATGGGTGAGAAATGGGGTAAAGTCATACAATTAAGCTTAACCAAAACATGTATAATTTTGGTGTTATCAGATGTTAAATCCTGACAAATGAAGTTTATCAGGATAAAAAGTTGTTAAGTCATTTAGAATAAGTTTTCTCAGGACCCTTATTTAACAACTCCTGAATAACACATTTATCAGGAGATAACTCTATTCAGTACTTAAAAAATCTTTGTTCAAAATCCGAATACTGATGATTCTCAGGTAAGTATTTCTGTCCCTGAAACCTTATCGCATTAAATGTGATAAGAGGATTTTCCCAAAACAGTACTTATCTGATAAGTACTCTAATTCCAAGAAAACTCATCTTTCACGAAAATGGAATTATCCCCTGAAAAGGTGGTTTTTAGCTTTTAGAATAAAACAAACTTTTCATCTGCAATGACACGTAATGGGACGTTTCCTGTTCCCCACGACGTGTGTCAGGCGCGTGAACGCGCGTATAACTTCTTTTTTCATCATTACGTTTGAATTTAGCCGCTCTTTTCTCTCTCATCCATTTTCTCTCTCTATCCAAGAGGTATAAAAACCTCACTTGTATTATTTTCACTCTTTACGCTCACAAACTCTCCAAACGCACTAAAGCAAGAAAAAGCAAGAAAAGCAATCCAGTCTTTTACACCAAGAACACACACACTCTACGTTTTACTTCAGAATCATCGTAAGTGTCTCTATTCTTTGTTCTATCTACAAACTAAGTTGATCCTCTTCCTTTAAAACAACTTATTTTGTTAAACGTTTTTCCAAAAACCCTAAGATCACTTCGTTTGATCTTAGTTTTGCCCAAAATCTTCATAGATTTTTGTTAAAACTATTTATATGCTTTTTCTTATTTCTTTTAAGAAAAATCATTAACTCCTATTTTGATATAATTTCATCAAAATAGAAATTCTCTTTAATACCAAAACACATTCCTTTTGTGATTTTTGGTATCAAATCTATTCCTAAGTAAAAGGATTTCACCACTTTTATGAACATTTTCTGTGTTCATTGAAAAGTGAAGAAAAGATGCATATTTTGGATTCCTTAATCATCCACATATGTTATTCTTTTTGTTAACAGGATGGCTGCTACTACCTCCACTTCTCTTGACGCCCAGCTCTCCTCTGAGGCCACCACACTGCTGACAGCTGCTGGAAGCCTCCCAATCGTCATCCCTCAGCATGACGTCCAGTTCAAGGCCAACAACCTAGTGGGCCTGTTCGACCTCCCTAAAGGCAAGGAATACCTAAAGCCTGCTAGGGACTTTCTTCTGAGCAGTCCTCTGAAGACTGCCTTCACTCTCAACCCAAAGCCTCACAAGCCTCAGCTAATCAACTGTGGTCTACTGCCATGGTTGCACAGGAGAAGAACTCCAAGGGGAAGATGCATGAGGTGATAAAATTCCAAATCAAGGAGGATATCATCTCCTTCGGGATCGGGACACTGCGCAACGTCCTCCAGATCCCTGGCAAAAAGAGATATCCTCCTCCACCTACCTCTAAAGAAGTCATCACTCTCCTTGATGACATTGGCTACAGATGGCCTGAGAAGGAAGGAGTCCTACTCACCAAGACCTCTGCCACAGTCCACAAAACAGGACTGAACCATAGTCACCGAATTCGCGGTACGCTTCGGTACGGGATCGCAGATCGGGATCGCGATTCGCTAAGTCCCTAAAATTTGGTTCGTAGGGGGGTAGGCTCATTTCGGTTCGCCACGGTACGATCCGGTACGGTGTACCCGATATTTTTATACATATTATATAATATATATTATATATTCTATATATAATTATAATATAAACTTTGATTAACTTTAAAACTAAAATAACTTTGATTAACTTTAAGACAAAAGACATTGAAAGTTCAAAAACTTCAAAATAGGCAGCCAACAAAAGACAGAATACAGATTGCAATCAGCAATTTCAAAAACCAAAATTCCAACAAAACCAAAAAAAGATTGCATAATCAAACTTGTCTTTGTTTTTTCCCTTTTCCTTTAGGATCATCTTCATCATCTAAGCCTTCCCATTCTGATTCAAATGTTGAACCTTCCAAGTATGTAGATTCGGGATCCATATCCCACTTCTTGTGCGGTCCATCCTTATAAGCCTCGGAAAACCTTGAAACAAGACGAATATTAGAATGAATGTAGACCAATTTGTCCGCCCGTTTGCTGTTTAGCCGATTTCTTTTCACACTATGAATATAGGAGTATGTGCTCCAATTTCTTTCGGCTGATGAACTACTTATAGGTTGTGACAATACCTTTATAGCCACATCAGCCAATTCAGATGTTTCCGCGCCATAAGTAGCCCACCAATCAATAGCTTCCATTGTCACCGCGTCCATTTGAGCTGCCGGTAATGAGTACAAACCCTTCTTTTGGTGAAAGATAGCAAATTGTTCTCGCAACAGCCGGAATTCTTCATTACTTTCAGCAATTCGACTAAAAGCCGACATGACACCTTGAACGACTTCTACGTCAAGGTTTGGTGCTTTTCTACATGTTCCACCCGGTGCAACCGTTTCAAGATAGTGTGTGTCGTAAAACCTCGGACTTAAGGCAAAGCCCAAACAATGCAACGGAATTGTCATTTTACCCCACCTCTTCACTATTATTTGTTCAACTTCGGGGAAAGAAGATGAATACATAGTGTCCTCCATCACATCTTTTATTTCCCCCAACATATTATCCATCCTCTCATATATTTCGCCCATTTTCGGGCCTTCACCATCACAAAATTTAACCATAAAAAATAACGGCTTTGTAACTTTCAGAATATCCTCAACTTGCTCCCAAAAGTTTTCATCTCTTATGGTCTCAACAACAAGTTGCCCAATCATTTAGTATGCTCATCACCTTGCTTTACCCAATCTCTCCACGAATTTAGAGAAATTGTTGTGGAAAGAGCCTCTCTACACTTCATTAACCTCTTCAACAGAATATAGTGAGAGGCAAATCGGGTTTTGGCAACCTTCAATAGCTCTAGGTTTGAATTCTCTCTAAAAATAGATAAAGCTTGTCCATGGTTTAAAAAGTACTTAACTATTGTTTTCCCCTTCGAATAGGTTTCATCTAACCAATCAAATTCATTAGCAAAGTCCTTAAAGATCAAATTCAAGGTATGAACACAACATGGTGAACAAAAAATGTGCTTATATACCTTTTCGACCTCCTTTCCAGCAGCTTTGCAGTTGGCGGCATTGTCCCTCACGACACTTAGAACGTTACTTGGGCCGACAGTCTCGATCGCTTTGTACAAAAATTCAGCAATTGCTGCCCCCGTCTTCTCCACGCCTGAAAAGTCTTCGGCATACATAAACATAGCCCCGCGGCTATTCACAGCAAGGACATTGATCAATGGTTTATGTTTGATGTTTGACCACCCATCTGACACTATGGAAATTCCTTGAGAATACCATGTGTCTTTAAACGGGGTTAAGTCTTTCTCAACATCTCGAACACACTCATCTAGTAGAACGGTTCTTGCCTTTTCACTTGATGGTGCTTTGTAACCTTCAGGTGCCTTTCTGATCGCATTCACCATTTCGCGAAACTGTGGATTACGCAAAACGTTGAATGGAATCCCATTCGCACAAAAGGCCCTCGCGATTTTCAAATCAACCGCACTCCTCTCCATTACGGCAAAATGTTGCTCCATCGGTTTGGTGTTTATTTTGGTAACCACAGAACTTCTTAAACTTTTTGATACACCTTTGGCTTCAGCATCTTTTACCTTTGCAATTCTAAAAAAGCTTCTCGGTTGTTCATCATTGCTTTACACCTTTTAATCTCGCATTTTGTTCCCGGAGGTGCCCCAAAAAAGTGATGGTGAATACGAGTGTAGGAGCTTGTATACTTTTCATGACAGTGTTTACAAGACCACGATTTAGAACCCCCTGGGTTCTTGCTTTTACCAGCACCTATCAAGTTAACTTCATCGTACAACGGCTTAATCTCTTCTACTTTCTCGACCTTCTGCTTTGTTTTTTTCTGAATTTTTGGCTGCTCAACATTCTGATTGTTTTCTTCCTCCTCTAGATCAACAATTTCATCTTCAACTTGCTGTGTAGTATCTTCCTGGGATGTAACATCAGTGGGTTTGTTCTTCCCAAATGCCATGTTGAGAGATGAGTGAATTGAGAGATGAGAGGTGAATTGAGAGATGAAGAGGTAACCAGTGATCACCAGTATTTATAATTAAAATAAAAGAGTGTGAAATAGTTATAATTAATAGAATCAATAGATTCTATTGATCTATTCAATACAACCGTGTTCAAACGGTAATAAAACATAAATCAAGAATTAAAATCGACTTGAATGCGACTCTAGAACTTCTGCCTGTTGAAATTAAAGTCGACTACTTTAATCGACTCTTCAAATCGATTTCTAAAATCGATTATTGAAAGAAATCAATTTCCAATTCGTCAATTGAAGGTCGACAATACACGAATTGAAGGTCGACAAATCACCGAATTGAGCTTTCCAGGTACGTAATTTCAAGAATCGAAATACTCTAATTCAATCGTACCAGAACCGAATTCTGGCGTACCGAAATCGAAATCGTACCGCGATCTGGTACATCCGTACCAGATCGGGAATCGCTTGTTCTTCAGCGAATTCTGTTACTATGGACTGAACGCTTCGTTCTATTACATATGGAACATGTTCGGTCTCTGTCTGACGGGCAAGACAGGGAGCACTGAGCAGTTTCCCACCGTCATCCGGCACATGGTCTATTCCGCGCTTAAACACCGGAAGTTCGACTATGTTCGCCATATCTGGGATGATATGGTGAAGAAGATCAAGAATCCCAAGCGAGTGGTCAACGTTCCATTCACTCGCTTCTTCTCCGCCGTCCTGGAACTATACATGAAGACTGCCTATCCAACTGAAGGCACCTTCAACAACTACGCCATAGGGCCGAAGTTCCTGGATCAGGTTCCTCCTCGTCCTGATGACGTACCTCTTTCTGTTGTCCTGGTTCTCCCTGAACCAGAACAGGACGCAGAAGAGCAGCTCGCCTCCCCTCCTTCTCAAGGTATGTTTTCTTCCATCTCATCCAAACCATCTTCTTCTCTTTCTATGCATGCTATGTCAGTAGCTAACCCCTTACTGACTTCCCCAGCTGCACCTTCTTCTTCAGCGCTCCAGAAGCGCCCACCTCCCTCTGGATCCTCTCCTCCTCCTCCCCCCAAGCGCGCCAAATCTAAGGCGTAGAAGAAAAAGAGCAAGGGAGCTGTTGCTGGTAAGAAATATTATCTTACCCTCCCTAATATCTTTAATAGACCTTCCCATTTATCTAACCATACTTTACCCGCAGATACTTCTGCTCCACAACAACAAGAACCTGAGGTTGTTCATCTGGAACACTCAGAAAATGTGGACGACAATCGTTCTGATGCCGTTCAAGCCTCAGGTAATAAGTCTAAACTTCAACAGGACATCCTCAACTTCAACAGGATGATCCTTTCGATGAGTTCGTCTTCACGGACTCTGAGCGTCAGCTGAGTGCGGCTGAGCTCAGGCGCCAGTCCGCTGAGAGACAACTCCAGGACGCGAGGGCGGAACTGCAACTGCAGGAGGACGCACACAAGGCTCGTCTCCAGGCCTTGGAGCTGGAACTTGCCTCTGCAAAGGCTGTCGTTGCCTCTGCTGAAGCCGCTGACGCCACTGCCACTGCTGCTGCCACTGCTGCCACTCCGCCACCCACTGGCGTTATCCTAAACATACCTTGTCTGGACAATCTCCACGACAAGGTATCCCAAGTGGCCACCTCCTCCAACTCCCTCCAGGCATCCATCGAGGATATGAAGACCACCCCCTGCCTGCCCTTTCTATTGCTGTAAACACCAGCTCCAACACTCTCACCTCTTTTCAGAGTGCAGTAGTGCAGAGTTGGAAGCTCAAGAGGCAGGGCTCCGGGCTCTTCAGGAGAAGGTGAATGACCTCTCCATCGCCACCAACTCAATCTCTACTACTCCTCCTCCACCGCCAGCGTTCAACAACGCTGACAGGGACTTACTTCAGTCCCTGGTCAGCTCCTCCATCATCACCACAAAAATCCAGACAGACATGGCCTCTCTCCTTCAGAGGTGTGTTTCAACAGCTGCCTTTTCTGGGGCACCTATTGAGGGGGAGAGACAGCCACCTCACCGTCTTGGAGACCACTCCGTCTATTCCCCCTCATCCAACTGGAATATCAATGAGGAAGGGGGAACCAATGACGACGACGATGAAGATGATGATGATGATGTAGACGACTTCATTGTCGAGAAGGTAGTTGCACAAACGCCCACTCCAGGGCCTGCACAATCTCAGGGGGAGAACCCTGATGCTCCTAGTATGTCAATTCATCCATCCTCTCCCTCCACTTCTGATAATCTACCCATCGCCTCTCTATTCAAAACCAAACCTGCCCCTGAAACCATTACCCTAACCGATAGCTCACCTGAAGACTCACCCATAAACAACCTTCAAATAGTTGTTTACCAACCACCCAACCAACCTACCCCTGAACCAACAACTGAACCTACCCCTGAACCTGAAACCCAAACCGAACCTGAAACCGAATTTCAGGATGTTAACTTTGGCTCTGTCACTGGTGAGATTATTCGCCTTATGGAGAATAGTCCATCAGAACAAACACGAGCTGAACTTAGCAGAATGACTTTCAGGGTTACCCCGATAAACCATGAAACCATTCCCCTAAACCCTGTCACCCGTTTCCATGCTAAAGCCTCATCTTCTAGAACCCAAGAACACCAAGCCCCTCCTGAAACCGTAATCCTATCGTCAGATGATGAATTCATCTCTGATGATTTTTCTACCCCTGCCTCTTCCCCTAGATCTCCTCCTTCTAATTCTCCTCGTTCTGAAGGAGAAAACTACCCTGACACTTCTACTACTGTGACCAGGGATAGGCGTTTAGATGCTGTGATAGAGCGACTCGAGAGTACAAGAGTAAAAATTCCTCTTCGTACCTCTTGGGACTCTGAGTTCGCCTATCTATCACAGGAGGAGTACGAGCTGTTGGGTTTAAGCAGCAGAGTCAAACTACTGCTGGATTAAACTAGCAGCAGGTTGGTGAAACTACTGCTAAGTCTTTAACTCTACTGCTTATAACTCAAAGTACTGCTGAAGAAGATAAGCTGTTTTTGGAGTGGATAATGATCGAGATTGAGAAGATTACTTCAGGCTCAAGCTAAGGATTGAAGATAATGCTGAGAGTACAGATAATGATAGAGTTCGAATTGATTCTGTTTTGATAAACACTTATCTGTAATTCTTGGTAGTATATAGCCTGAGTTGATTAGTATAGTCGATATATCTTTTGATCATTATTGTTCATAGAATTCTTAGCCTCAAGATTCTTAATCCCTGCATTAGAGAAGTAGTGCATGTCTGGTGATTGATCTGTGATCATCAGATTGAGGCTTTTGGTTTGTAATCAATATATACACAGTTTTTGTTCTTTCCATTGTCTTTCATTCTGTGTTAAGCATTACTTACATACAAGTGATTGTTAGCAATCTGAGTTGTGTTATTTGTGAGAAAGTGAGATCTTAGATCCTGACAAGTGGAATGTTATAAGTGTCATGGATTGGGACACTTTGCTCGTGAATGCAGAGGAAGCTACAATAACCAGCAGCAGAATCAGCAGAATAATCAGCAGTAGAACCAGCAGAATCTGCAGAACCAGCAGCAGAATCCACTGCAGCACAATCAGCAGCAGTTTGGTCAACAGCAGCAGAACCAGAATATGCACAATCAACAGCATCACTACAGCTCAAACAGGGCAAATAACAACAACAGAAATCCTAACTCAGGATCCTCACAAGCCCTGGTATCACAAGAAGGAGCTGGATTTGACTGGAGTGACCAGGCTGAAGATCAAGTGCAGAATCAAGCTTTCATGGCTGAGATCAAAGAAGAACCAATCTCTGAGATTCCTCAAGAGGTAAAATCTAAACTTTGTTCTTCATCTTGTCTTGAAACTGTAAGGAAGTATAGAGATCATAACCAGGTTATGTGTGACAGCATCAAGAAGCTAGAACTAAGTAGGAGAGAGTCCTCTTTGGTTATAGCTAATCTAGAAGATCAAATTAAAGCTTATCAGGCTAATGAGGTCCAGTATGGTTATGACTTAAACTACTGGAATTGGGAAAAGAAAGAGCTTGAACTGAAAATTTCTAGAATTTCATCAGAACTAGAAAAGACTAGAGAGGATCTGAATAAGGCTAATGAAAATTTGGAAAAATATTCTAAGTCCTCAAAAGCCTTGGATGAACTCTTAAAGTCTCAGGTTCATGATGATCTCAAAAAGGGAATAGGATATCATAACACACCACCTCCATACAACAACAACTACATTCCACCAACCACTGATATCCTAGATAGGTTAGATAAATCTGATCTTCCCAAAGCTGCTCTTGAAGTAGATCCTTTGTTGAATGACTCTGAGTTCAAAAAGGATGACCCTCATAAGCCTGATATTAAGCCTGATACTAAGCCTAAAAAGAATCTTCAAAAGGACTGTAACACAGAAGCTAAGGTTAAATCTCAAGAGGGTACTTCAAAGAAGAAAGAAAAAGAAGTTAAAAGAGGTAATCAAAGAAACTGGAATCAGCAATGGGCACAAAAACATGGGATTAATTTGAATAAAATCAACAAACCAAAACCTTGTTTTATATGCTGTAATCCAAATCATTTGGCCAAACATTGCTACTTTAATCCAGTGAATCAGAGAGCTTTTACTAAAAACAAGTTTGTTGGATCTTTCAGAACTAATAGACAAAACTCTTCAAAAGAAAACTCTTCTGAAAAAGCTGGTCATGACAAGTACTTAAACATGAAAAACACCAAAGTAAGTAGATTGGCAAAAACTAAATCATTTTTCTCAAAAATGCCAAAGTCTAAGTCTACTGTCAAAAAGGTGTGGGTACCAAAAGCAGTAGAGTCTTAGAAAAGTACTGCCAGTGGTAATTCTACTGCTAAAAGTACTTCAAAGACTGAACCTACTGTTAAACAGGTATGGATGCCAAAAGCTGCAGAATCAAAGAAAGGTACTGCTAGTAGTATTCCTACTGCTGACAGTACTAATTCAAATCATTCAGCTGCTTTGAAGACTATTTTGAAGAGATATGCACACACACCTATCTTGAAATCTAAGTACTCAAGTCATGAAATTCCTAGCACTGATTATCTCTTGAAACTCAACAGACTTACAGAAGTCAATTATATCAATGATAAGGGAGAACCCAAGACCATTTTGGCTTGGGTTCCATCCAGAAACTAATCTTTTTACCTCATGTGCAGGACAACCAACAGATTGGAAAAAGCATTTGGCATATTGACAGTGGTTGTTCTAGGCACATGACTGGCAACAAGTTCATACTTCAGAACTTCAAAAACTTTGAAGGAGGACATGTTGCATTTGGAGATAATCCCAAAGGTGGTAAAATCAAGGGTAAAGGTAAGATCTCAAAGGATAAAATGTCCTTTGAAGATGTGTTTTATGTTGAGCAGCTGAGATACAACCTGTTAAGTGTCTCCCAGGTATGTGATAAGAAATTTGGTGTGTTCTTTACTGACTCAGAATGTCTTATTCTAGCTCCAGGATTCAAAATTGATGAAAATCTTATCTTGTTGAGATCTCCTAGAAAAGACAATGTCTACTGCTTAGACTTGGAGAGAATTCCTTCTAATCAATCTCTGAACTGTTTGTTCTCAAAAGCTTCTCATGATGAATCAAACTTATGGCACAGAAGGATGTGTCATATGAATTTTAAAAATATGAACAAACTGGTCAAAAATAATCTTGTTAGAGGTTTACCTAGAAAGGAATTTTTCTGTAATGACAACTGTGTTGCATGTCTCAAAGGAAAACAACACAAATCTTCTCATAAGTCTAAGGAAGTAAACAGCATATCTTCACCTCTTCAGTTGATTCATATGGATATTTTTGGACCAACCAATGTGATGAGCATTGGAAAGAAATCCTATTGCCTTGTTATTGTTGATGACTTCTCCAGATTTACCTGGGTTTACTTTCTAAAAACAAAAGATGAGACAAGTGGACTGATCAAATCTTTTGTCACTAGAGTAGAAAACCAGTCTAATCTGAAAGTCAAAGTCATCAGATCTGATAATGGTACAGAATTCAAGAATTCTGATATCAACTCTTTTTGTGATGAGAAAGGTATTGAGAAGCAATATAGTGCTCCTAGGACTCCTCAACACAATGGTGTTGCTGAAAGGAGGAACAGGACTCTAATTGAGGCTGCCAGATCTCTATTGGCTGATTCTAAATTACCAATCACTTTTTGGGCAGAGGCTGTAAACACAGCTTGCTATGTGCAAAATAGAACTCTGGTTGTCAAATCACAAGGGAAAACACCTTATGAGATTTTCAAAAAGAAGAAACCATTTATTGGATTTTTTAAACCTTTTGGATGCCCTTGTACTATCCTCAATACCAAATCTCAATTAGGTAAGTTTGACAGCAAATCAGAAGAAGGATTTCTAGTTGGTTATGCAACTCAGTGCAAAGGTTACAGAGTTTTCAATTCTGTTACCAGAATCATTGAGGAGAGTGAAAATGTGAAGTGTAATGAACACACTCCAAATGCTCAAGGTACTGGTCCTAATTGGTTATTTGATATTGATTCTTTCACTAACTCTTTTAAAACTAGTGAACAGTATAGCACAGGACCTAGTACACAACAGGTATCAGAGGTGCAGCCTCAATTTGTGATGCTTCCTATTCCAACCATTGACCCTGCTGAGTTTTGCACAAATGATAATCTAGAAGAAGGTGATATCACACCCCAGGCAGGTGATCAGACAGATGAGACTTTGTCTCAACCTCAGTCCTCACAAGAAGATGAATCTACTCCTGAACAAGCAGACACAAACTTGAGTGATTCATTACAGGAAGAAGCACCTTATCAGACTAGAACTCAAAAGAACCATCCCACTACACTGGTGATTGGAGATGTGGAGTCTCCAATGCTTACTAGACACAAGAGTAAGCAAGCAGTACCTTCAAGTTCTCATTTAAGTCTAATTTCTTGTTTTCTGTCACAGGAGGAACCAAAGAAAGCTCATGATGCAATGAAAGATCCAAGCTGGATAGAGGCAATGCAGGAAGAATTGTTACAATTTGTTCTTCAACATGTATGGGATTTGGTGGATCTGCCCAGTGGTCACAGGGCAATTGGAACCAAATGGATCTTCAGAAATAAGAAGGATGAAAGAGGGATAGTCATCAAAAACAAAGCCAGATTGGTGGCACAAGGCTATACACAAGAAGAAGGCATTGATTATGATGAAGTTTTTGCTCCAGTTGCAAGAATTGAAGCAATAAGGCTATTTCTAGCCTATGCTTCATTCAAAAACTTCAAGGTGTATCAAATGGATGTAAAAAGTGCTTTTCTGTATGGAAAGATAGAAGAAGAAGTTTATGTATGCCAACCACCAGGATTTGAAGACCCAAGATATCCTGACAGAGTTTACAAACTCAACAAGACACTCTATGGTTTACATCAGGCTCCAAGGGCATGGTATGACACTTTGTCAACATACCTGTTGGAGAATGATTTTACCAGAGGAGTCATTGACAAAACTCTGTTCATCAAGAGAGAGAAGCAGGAGATTTTATTGGTTCAGATTTATGTAGATGACATCATTTTTGGATCTACTAAATCAAGCATGTGCAAGGAATTTGAAGATCTTATGCATAAAAAGTTCAAAATGAGTGCCATGGGAGAATTAACTTTCTTTCTTGGACTACAGGTTGCACAAAAGGAGGATGGCATCTTCATACATCAATCCAAATATGTGAAGGATATTTTGCACAAATTTGGATTTTCAGATGTAAAACCAGCAAGCACACCCATGGAGACACATAAACACCTTACTGTGGATCCAGAAGGACAGGAAGTTGATGTGCATCATTATAGGTCTATGATAGGTTCTTTAATGTATTTAACTGCTTCTAGACCTGATATAATGTTTGTTGTGTGTGTATGTGCAAGGTTTCAAGTGCAGCCTAAGGATTCTCACTTACAAGCAGTAAAAAGGATCTTTAGATACCTAAAGGGACATTCTAAATTCGGATTGTGGTATCCTCATGACTCACCTTTTGATTTGATTGCTTATACAGATAGTGACTATGGAGGTGCCAACATGGACAGAAAATCCACAACTGGAGGATGTCAATTCCTAGGCTCAAGATTGGTATCTTGGCAGTGTAAGAAACAAACATCTGTTTCTACTTCTACTGCTGAAGCAGAGTATATTGCAGCTGCTAGCTGCTGCTCACAGGTTTTGTGGATACAGAATCAAATGCTGGACTATGGTTTGACCTTTCTTAACACTCCTATTTACATTGATAATAGTAGTGCAATAAGTATTGTGAATAACCCTGTCAAGCATTCAAAAACAAAACATATTGAGATTAGGTTTCATTTCATTAGAGATTGTAATGAGAAGAAATTAATTCAGGTATTAAAGGTTCACACAGATTATCAGCTTGCTGATTTGTTTACAAAATCCTTTGATATAGGAAGATTTATCTTTCTTATCACCAATGTGGGAATGATTAATCCTGAATAATGTCTCTTGTTATTTCAGACTATCTCATATGTAATGTTTTATCTTTGTATTTCATTAACCTACTGCTTTGTGTAAGAAACAGTGACTCTGCTGCTCACAGCATAGAAAATACTGCTTTTAGTAACTCTACTGCTGAACTTGTCTCTACTGCTGGACAAGCGTTGAACCTACTGCTTCTAAACGTTGTATAAAAGGACCATATGAACCGCCATTTCATTCAACGGCCTTTCAATCCTCTTCTTCTTCTCTGTGCTTTCAAACCCTAACTGCTATCTCCTTGTTCAATCAATCTGCTTACTCATGGCAACTTATTACTTTGTAGAGGAGCACAATCGAGTGGCGTATCTAACAAAGGACAACAGCAATGAAGATTTCCATGAAATCATTGATTTTGTGACATCTTCTCATATTGCTACTGCTATCACCATCAACCCTACTATTTACAAGGGTCATATGCAACAGTTTTGGACAAATGCCACTTCTGAAGAGCTAAATGGAGTTCAAACCATTACAAGCAACGTTGGAGGTCGTCGATTACTCATCACAGAAGCCAAGATTAGGGCTCATCTTCACTTGGATGATCTCAATGGTATCACTTCTTTTTCTATATCTGATCTTTTTGAAAACCTTCAGAGGATGGGGTATGAAGGCACCATTGGAAATTTAAAGTTGGACAAGTCAAAATTTTCTCCCCAATGGAAGTTTTTGGTTCATACTCTCATTCACTCTATTTCCAAGAAGTCCACAAGTTGGAATGAGTTTAGCAGTACCGTTGCATATGCATTGATCTGCTTAGCAAATAACCAACGGTTTAACTTTTCCAAAATGATTTTTGATGACATTGTGGCACATATCAAGGCTCCTCTTCCCAAAACTTTAAAGAAGCTGTTTTTGTACCCTAGGTTCATTCAGGTTGTCATTAATGCTGAATTACCAGGGTTGGCAATACCTTTAGATATCTATAAGGGGGCTGATCCTTCCCCTAAGATGTTTGCATTTTTGAGAAAAACAAATAAAGGTTTTTCTGGATCTGTTACCCCCTTGTTCTCTACAATGAGGAGGGTAACCCACCCACAAGATGAGAACTCAGGCTTGCAGCCAAATCAATCAAGCACACCCCCTGAGATTCTACCCACATCTTCCACTTCACAATCCCCTCAGATTCCTACTTCATCAACCCCCACCCCCTCACTCACAAAAGATGTTACTAGGCATTCAGGAGTTCCTTCCTCCTCAATGCCCTCTATCCCTGAGCCTTTAAGCCCTTCATTGGAGCACTCTCCAATGGATATTCCTCAAAGGGAGTCCCCTAGAGTTTCTCCCAACTCACAGAAGGTGCCCTCTAAGGAGGAGGTAGGGCATGTGGATTGCAAGGCTCAACCTACTGCTCATGTACAAGGTGCTGAGCAGGACAGGTTGAATATCAATAAGACCTTCTCCATGGCAACTCAAGATGAGCAATCATCTAGAGGACCCGGGTGCCAAGAAACCATGGGGGTAGCTGGTGCCTCTGCTAGGCAAAGGACCACTACTAACTTTTCCAATGATCCATCTAGGGCGGGTAACACCCCTGAACATGGTGAGGATAGATACACTTCTGATGAATTGATGGTGGCAATGGGCAAAATAGCAGCTGATTGTACTGAGGCCTTGAATTTGGCTAAATCTCAAGCTGTTCTGATTTCTGATCTACAAAAGGTGGTCAAGGTGCAGCAGAGACTCATGCAGGCTGGAGATACTCTGCTGCAGGAGCATGACAATAGATTGGCCATTCAAGCTTCCAGGATTATGTCTCAAAACATGCAGATTTCCATCCTCCGAAGAATGTTATATTCCTTTATTGCCCAGAAGAAAAGAAATCCCTTTCAAGCTACTCAATTTACTTTCTCAAAGGGGGAGAGCTCTCAGGCCAAGGGGGAGAGTTCTCAACCTAATCAGCAGCAGCAGGATGCACAACAGCAGAGTGCACAGCAGGAGGAAGTGCAAATTGAGAAAGTAATTGAGCAGCAGAGTGCCAAAGAAGATGCTGAATCTGAAAAGAGATTAGAGAAGGAGAAAGAAGCTGTAGAAGTACTGCTTGTTGGTTTACCAAACAGAGGATTCATGGCTGATGCAAGAAAAGTTGTGAGCTCAGCAGCAGTACAAACGTCACAACCTCAGCAGCAGAATACAACTACAGCAGATCCAAAGGGAAAAGGAATAATGATTGAAGAGCCAAAGAAGAAAGCAGCTCCAAGAATTTCTGAGGAGGTCAATGCACAATTGTCTGCGGCTAAGATCCAAGAGATTTTGGATCAGGATGAAAAGGAGGATGCAGAGATGAATGAAAAACTGTCTTCCATGAAGAGGAAGAAGTCTGTTGCCAAAAAGACTACAATAGCAAAGAAGAGAAAGATAGTTGAAGATGCTGATGACACAATCATTCATTGGACAACTGTCAAAGCAGGCCAGAAGGATGATCTGAAGGTGATTAGGAGAAATGGCAAAGAAGATGTGTACTTCAATCTTGACAAATTCATCTCTGTTTGTACAAGAAAGGATTTGGATGACTTTAACAAAGTTGGACTGGAGCTATATGGGGCAGATTTCTTTGGAAAGAGCATGCAAAAGCTGAACACCACTGTCAAGATGATAATGGAGAGCTTGGATCGTACTTATTCTCCATCTTACATGAATCAAAGGTCACTGGGGATAGTCCTTTGGAAGGTGTATACAAAATCTGAAGTGGTCATGCTCAGACTCACAGATGGAAGTGATGAATTCCATTTATTTGAAAGAGAGTACAATCTGAATCGCTTGAGAATAGAAGGAATTTTGAAGAAGAACAACAAGCACCTGAAGTTGAATGAGCTGGAAAAGCAATATGTGGCTAGGGTGAAGGAAATGAAGAGAAAGATTACTGGTGAAGCTGTTCCAGAAGAGGAAGCATACAATCCTTTTGGGAAGGTAGAAAAATGGGAGGTAATCAGCCAAAGTAATAGGCTGTATTACAAGTTAGATAGGCATGGAGGATATAAAGATTTCTAGAAAACTTTTTCTGATCTGTTGGAACACTGTTCAAGAGAAAATTTGAAGGAAATATTTGAGCATGGAATGGCTGTGTACGGAGAGGTGCTGAATGAAGAAGAGGTAGAGGATGCAATGGTTGACAAGATCAAGAAAGCCCTTGAGTGGCTATGCATGTTGTTTGATGTGAACAGGGTACAAGATTTGGTTGTACAAGAAGTTGAGATAGTCAACCAATGGGTGTTGTATGAGAGTTGTGGAGTTTATGTTGTGGTTTGTGATGGATCAAACTGTGAATATTATTTGGTGGAAGGTGACTACAATCACAGTTTGGTAAAGCTTCAAAAGATGATAGAGAAAGGTTTGAGCTGCAGCATAAGTTCTGAGATGGGAGCAGATCTGGTAAGAAAGGTACTTAATCAAATCCAAAACTTAACTCCTTAAAAGAAGTTAAGTTAGGGGGAGATTGTTGGGTTTAAGCAGCAGAGTCAAACTACTGCTGGATTAAACTAGCAGCAGGTTGGTGAAACTACTGCTAAGTCTTTAACTCTACTGCTTATAACTCAAAGTACTGCTGAAGAAGATAAGCTGTTTTTGGAGTGGATAATGATCGAGATTGAGAAGATTACTTCAGGCTCAAGCTAAGGATTGAAGATAATGCTGAGAGTACAGATAATGATAGAGTTCGAATTGATTCTGTTTTGATAAACACTTATCTGTAATTCTTGGTAGTATATAGCCTGAGTTGATTAGTATAGTCGATATATCTTTTGATCATTATTGTTCATAGAATTCTTAGCCTCAAGATTCTTAATCCCTGCATTAGAGAAGTAGTGCATGTCTGGTGATTGATCTGTGATCATCAGATTGAGGCTTTTGGTTTGTAATCAATATATACACAGTTTTTGTTCTTTCCATTGTCTTTCATTCTGTGTTAAGCATTACTTACATACAAGTGATTGTTAGCAATCTGAGTTGTGTTATTTGTGAGAAAGTGAGATCTTAGATCCTGACATGAGCTGGCAATAAGAGCTCAGGAGGAGCACAATAAAAAGCAGAAGGAAGCCTTCCTCTCTGCTCAAGCTGCGAAAAAGCTTGCTTTTGACTTCGTCGAAGAAGATGAAGAAATAAGTGCTGATCCTATTCTAGCACAGAAGGTTGCATTGAAAGTCTTCAACAAGAGGACTGAGGAACAGACAGAGGAAGCAGACAAAGAGCTTGACTGGTGTAGAGACTGACTTCATCTCAGAAAGCACGGTGCCAGAATCGTAGGAATCCATCTTCGCCGAAACAGGGGAAAGAAAGGAGTTCCTGGCAAAACCTGGCTCACCGTCAAACGCTCAGGAGTAAAGGACGTAGAGCACACTCTTGACAAGTTGGACCGATACAACTTGTCAGAGTGGAATGAAATTAGAAGCCTACTTCACAAAGCCAATAAAAATTACAGGGCTGAAGTAGAAGAAGTCATTGATGGACTTATCGCTCGAATCAGAAGAACAACCGAAATACCTGATGTCCTGCTCCAACCTCCCTCTGCTCTGCCTAAGCCTCCTGTTCGACGATCAGCAGGCACCTCAACAAGGAGACCCACTCCTTGCATGCCCAGGACTGCATACAAGCCATTGGATCTCTCGATGCTTGACCTCTCTTTTCCTTCAGGAGTATCTCTCTCTGAAGGTCAAGTCATCAGAGAACCTGTTCATGGTATTTGTGTAGGTGGCAACCTCAACATTCTTCGCTTTCAACGCTTCAGCGAACTACACAAAGCACCCACTGAACACTTGGCGTCAGTCCTCTTCATTGCAAAGAAAGAAAAGAAAAACAAAGACAATAAAGAATTTGTTCGTGCTGTCAGAGCTATCCTGGATAGAAGAATAGCTACTGGTGAAACTCCATTCACCATCCAAGTCAAGACTGAAGATCTTAGTGAAGACTCTGATAGCTAGGAATTTTTTGTAATTTTTCTTTCAGTACTTCATTCATGTACTTATGTATTTTCTTTACTCTTGTAAAATCTTATATGAGATTAATGGAAATGCATTTCAGTGCATCGTACTTTATTTCATCATAGTACTGAAAAAGATCCCTCAAAACAGTAAATGGGACACGTACCTTTATGAGTTCTATTTCCTACTGTTATACCTAGACATAGAATTTTATTTCTAAAAATTTCTAGATTAAGACAATTCCTCTGTTGTATTATCATTATCATTTAGGGGGAGATTGTTGATCCAGCTCTCCTAAGACCTGATGAAATGATAATGATCCTGTAACTTTACTTAGTGAATAGGTCTTTACTTTCAGTTATAGTTTGAGGAATTATCACTGAGTTTGTTCAGTGTTATTCCTTGTTAATTATGTTGTAACTTGTAGTTTTAAATCATCAGGATCATGATCGGGAGATGAACGAGTCTGTTCTGCAGTCTACTGATCCTGACCATCAAAGTGAAGACCTCCTGAAGACATTAAGATCATACTCAAAGAACCATCAGCGAAGTCAAAGAATTAGCTGATGACAGGACCAGCATGCTCGTGATCTGAAGACGGAACTCAGTGATAGCAGGCTGCTCAATTTCGTATAACATCCTGAAGACCTATCAGGATACAGTGACTCCTGATCTACTTCAGTATCAGGACATTCCTCACTGATCAGTATCCTGATCCTGAAGGATTAGTGTAATGTCTTAATCTAATGCACAAAAGGATTATCCGCATTTACTGACACAAAAGTACATAAGGACAGTCTCTTTTCTGTTCCCTCCGTACTTATCAGACCTCAAGGCAACTGTTTACATGAACCTTCTTTTGCACACCATGCAAAGGATATTGTTTATAGTAAATAGTACATAGAACCACTTAGAGTGTGACACGTACACAAAAATGTGTCTGCATGCATTTAATGCATGGGATATAAATAGGACTTGAAGGGAAGTTCTCCATACTTCTTCTTCACCTATCTTACTATCCAAATCCTTTCTTTCTTTATCCTTCTATTTTCTTTTCTAATCTTCTCACTCTAGTGCATAGTGAAAGAAACTTAGATTGTTTAGTTTAGACTTGTAGTCTTTTCTATTTCCGCAACAATCTGTAAATTCATATTGTTAATACAACAAAGAATTTAAAAGTGAAATTTGTGTGATTATATTCAACCCCCCCTTCTATAATCCCATACACTATCCTTACTTGAAGGTCACCCCTTTGGGACCAACAGAGATGGTGTTCCTGCAGCAGGGATGTTAGTATCAGGGGCTTCATTTTCAGGGACCTGAAAGTAAGAGTTAGCCCATTGATCTACATCAATATTATCAGAAGGTGAAGAAGAGAAGGTATTAGATTCATCAAACTTGACATGAATGGTTTCTTCAATGGTTTGCCTTCGTTTGTTGAAGACACGATAGGCTTTGGATATAGTAGAGTATCCAACCAAGAAACCATCGTCAGCTTTGGCATCGAACTTTCCCAGAGCATCTCGGTCGTTCTTGATATAACAATTGCAACCGAAGATGTGGAAGTACTCAATGTTTGGCCTCCTTCCTCTAATAAGTTCGTAGGCTGTCTTCTTGAATCTTTTAACAATCAGTGACCTGTTCTGCGTGTAACAGGCAGTGTTGACAGCCTCAGCCCAGAATTGAATAGGAAGATGGGCTTCAATCAGCATTGATCTTGCAGCTTCAATCAGCGTGCGATTTCTTCGTTCAGCAACCCCATTTTGCTGAGGAGTTCGAACAAAAGAGAAGTTCTGAGAGATCCCCTTGCTGACCAGGAATTCATCCAGGACATTGTTTTTGAATTCAGTGCCATGATCACTTCTTATTGAACGAAGAGTGATCTGATTATACTTCTCCATCCGAAGAATGAAGGAAATGATCAGCTGAGGAGTTTCACTCTTGGTTCTAAGGAAGAACACCTAGGTGTATCTGGAGTATTCATCCACTATCACCAAAGTGAATCGCTTTCCACCCATAGACTGAATATTGACAGGTCCAAAGAGGTCCATGTGCAATAAATGGAGTAGAGAGTTGATGGTAGAAACTTGCTTGGATTTAAAGGAAACTCTAGTCTGCTTCCCTTTTTCACAAGCAGCACAAAGGGATTCCTTTGCAAAGCTGTTTTCGGGGAGACCTTTCACCAGGTTGCTGATAGAGAGCTGGTTGATGGTCTTGAAATTCAGGTGGGAGAGACATTTGTGCCAGAGCCAGTTGATTTCAAAAGAGGCCCTGGACATGAAGCACACATTTCAGTGGACGTGTCCATGTTGATGACGTAGACATCATGGGATCTTTCTCCTCTGAGAATGATTTTCTTGTGTTTGTTCTTCACCTGGCAGCTTTTCTTGGAGAAAGAGACCTTGTGATCTTTATCACAAAGCTGACTGATACTCAGCAGATTGTGACTCAGTCCTTCAACGTAAGATACCCTCCGAAAGGTAGTCTTTCCGTTGGTTAAGGTACCATAGCCACAAGTGATACTTCTTCCTTCACCACCGAATTTGACTGAAGGGCCAGCTTCTTCCTTGAAGTCGACTAGAATATGTTTGTTTCCAGTCATGTGTTTGGAGCATCCACTGTCAAGGTACCAGATGCCCTTTTCCTGTAAGAGAAGGAAGAGTTAATTGGTCTTGGGAACCCACATGAAGTTGGGTCCGTCAAGGTCAGCGAAGAAGGAAGAGTCATCAGGAACATAGATGACTGATTATTCAGTGGCCTCAGAGACTATAGGAGCAGTAGGAGTTAAGGCAACATCTTCTGTCTTAACTGAAGTTTCAGTTTTGACAGGGTCAGGGATGGTGACAGACTCAGCGATTAAAGGTTTATTTCCTTTGGCAGACTTATTTGCATTAGGACCTTTCTTTACCTTGGCTGATTTTTCAGCCTTGGTAGCATGAGGACACTTGCTAGCGATATGGTCATTTTGACCACAGCGATAGCAATTTCTATAGGTCTTAGATTTAGAGGAACCCTTAGATTTTTTAAGCTTTTGGTCAGCTGGTCCAGGTCCAATAATGCCTATATCTTTGGTCTGAGGAGGGATGGGAGTCTTCTCCTGAGGTTTGGTTATTAAGTCAACTTTGATTCTTGGAGTGGAGCTTTGAGCAGATTTCTTAGCCCCAGATTCTGTAGGACCACCACCTAAGACTTTAGAAGTCTTGTGGTTTTGAATCTTAGGTTTGGGAGGATGGATTGGAAGGATCTTGCTAAAAGAGTTCTTGGGAGGCTGAACAGAGATAGCAGCCTCATCTTTAGAGATGGGAGAAGAACTCTAAGGGTTAGAGTCAGAAGTAACAAACATGCCAAATTTCAATTTAGATTTATCAGATTTTTCTATAGCATGTTGTTTTCCTTTAACAAAACCTAAGCAGGTTCTGTTCATAGGGTGACGCTGGGTGGAGATAATTTCATCCACCTTTTCAGATGCATCACCCCAACTCTTAACAGTGACCTTCTCTGAAAGTAGCTCAGCTAGAGCTTTTTCTTTATCAGCGATGGCCTGTTCTCGTTCAATGCAAAGAACTTGGTTTGCATGAACTTGGTCTTTGTAACTAGCCTCATAAACAGCGAGCTCTTTGAGTTTCTCATGACACTCTTTGAGCTCAGTCCTAAGATCAAAGTTGACCTTTTCAGCAAAGGACTTGCCATTTAAGGCATTGAACAGATTGATGGTTAGAGCATCCATCGTTGTCATAGCATCAGAAGGAGAAGGAGTAGATACATGAGGAAGATCAGAGGTCGAGGCAGAAGTAGCAGTGACTTCTTATTCAGGGATGTCTTCGAGCTGTGCCATAAGAGCAGGCTCGGGATCTTCAGTGATGGCCATCAGACATGTCACCTCGCTGGTATCCTCTTCATTAGAGGATTCATCAGAAGATTCATCCCAGCCTTTTCCTTCAGCGATTAGGCCTTTGCCTTTTCGCTGGTATTTCAGCTTTCGGTACTTGGACTTCAGCTTCTGGTACTTTCCGTCCTTGTAAGCTGGGGTAGAAGATTCAGCGAACTGATTCTTCTTATACCTGCACTCAGTGGCAAAGTGTCCTTTGCCCTGACATTTGAAACAGGTAGATGTAGCCTTATCACCAGAGGAGGTGTCAGGCTTGTTAGTAAGAGAAAGCTGCTTGGGCTTACAAAAATTTCCTTTTCTGCCAAACTTTTTGAAATGCTTAGAGAAAAGAGCAAGAGACTCATTGAAATCTGCCCCATTATCAGAGAAAAGATCAGAGTCAGAATCATCTATCTCAGTGATAGTCACTGTTGAGACAGGAGTTTGAGAGGGTTGAGAAGCATCAGAGATTAAGGCAAGAGATGTACCTTTCGCAGCATCCTTGGTGTCTCTGATGAGATTCGTCTTTAGAGACTTGGTTTGCTCATGGTTGAGCATCATACCATATAACTCACTAAGAGTTATAGTCTTTATGTCCTTGGACATTTTTAGACACATGGTGTAAGTTTCCCAATATTCAGGGAGGGCCTCCATGAATTTGGTGATTACCTGCGAGTTAGAGTAAACAATACCGTAGGTCTTCAGATCGATCAGAAGGCAGTTAAACCTCTGATGGGTCTGGGCAAAAGTTTCACCTTTAGCAGCGATGAACTTCTCATACTGACGTATGAGGTGAATCTTTTTAGATTCTATGAGAGCATCAGCACCCTCATATTGGATACAGAGAGTATCCCATATCTCTTTAGCTGTCTTAAGCTTACTGATGGAGTGAAATACTTCATCAGGAAGAGACATGGCTATCAGAGATCTTGCCTTGGTGTCAACATTCACCAGACGCTTATCTTCGTCTGTCCAGTTGGACACTTGCTTAACAAATGTTCTTTCAGGAGCAGCGGGACTGGTGGAAGTAGCAGCAACAGCTGGTACTATAGAAGTGGGAACATATGGTCCATGTTCTAAGAAGTAGGGGATTTGAGGATCGGAACCAGAGAGAAATAGTTCCATTCTTGACTTCCATAGAGGGAATTTATCAGCATTGAATCTGGGTGGCTTTGCCAGAGAACCAGATTCAAAATATGTGTCTTTTGGAGGATTGGCCATAGGGTGGATCTAGAAACTATGTTTCTTTTGTGAACGGTTAGGAAGAAGAAAGAGGTTTCTAACCGCTCTGATACCACTTGTTGGTCCTCTATTGATGGCCAATATGATAGATTGTATTGTAGAAAGGGGGGTTACAATCAACACAGTTTCTTCCACTTAATTCAGTTCACGACTCCTATGGAGCCTTTGTGTGAAACTGAAGTAGATTTTTTGTTTAAGAAGATCAAGACTTTGTCAAGATCCAAAACAATCTTTAAGTATTTAGACACACGGCCTTTGCTTATGCACTAAGCAAGAATTAGAAGATAGAAGATAGAAAGAAGAAAGGCTAGGGGTATAAAAGATGGACCAAAGGTTCGTGTTTGAAGAACACACTATGTCATGTAAAGATTGGGTTTGGTGTACTATTGTACCATAAAATAATGCCCATGCTTGGTAGGGTCATGGCCTATGGTAAATAGTTGCCTTATGGGTGACAAGTAAGGAGGGAACAGTAAAGAGACATCCCTTTTGTACTTTTGTCAGAAAGGCAAATCAAATCCTTTTTGTGCATAAAAGACAAGAAGACAAAACTGGTATTCTTAAAGTACAAGTCACTGATCAGGCCTTAGAATCGCTGATCCTTGGGGAGAATCAGGGAGGCACTGTGACTTGTCTTTATCGAACGTCATGTATGTGTAGTCAGCTAGCTGTCACTGATTTCAACTTCAGATCATTAGCATCGCTGACTCTATCATCAGCTTACATCAATAGATGGTGCTGACGGTTTTCCTAGTGACATGACTATTTGTCTTCAGAGAATACATTAGCAGTTATCAGCTATCGTTGTCACTGAAAGGAGTCAGTGACAAGCTATCGCTGATATCATTTATGAACCATGCTTAGCAGTATGGACCTTCAGCGAACAGACTCGCTGTAGTTTCCTAAGCATCTATATTTTGCTAAGTATTCTGGGATGAAAGATAAAGGATCATTGATATTTCATAAAGTCTTAGGAAGACTGGATCAACACTCCCCCATATTTTTATCTATAAATCTCAAATATTTGATGAAAATCACTTTTAAATTGGTTTATAAGAGTATAAGAATGAGTAGAACCAAGCGACCTACATATTCTTGCTATCAAAATTTCGACACCCGTCATATTTAAATACGGGTTTAATGCCGCGGCACAAAGAAAACAAAAAGGGATCTCATCGAAATATTTTAACATCTTAACCTTCATTGGCCGTACCACTTTTTGAAAGTTGACATCATTTTGGTAATTAAAAATTTTGGTTGTCAAAATAAATATTTGGTTTAGAACTAAAGGGTTCGTTGGATAATAAACATCGGATAATAACGTTGTTGCAGTTTTGAAATCGGACAAAAGATCGTGAAAGCCTTGAATCATTAGCTAATCATAATCAGTTATATTGTTTTGCGGGAACTTATGATTATAAAATGGTTGAATATAGTCTTTGTCTTTATAAATTATCCAACATTTTCCAAGTCGAATTCCATCGAACTTGCATATCGTGAGCCCCCGACAAAACTCTAAAACCGACACTAGCACAAAACTCTATAAAATCGTTATACAATTTTTGTCCTTTTGAAAAAATCCGACGTATCAAAAGCCTAAACTTAGTTAAAATGGGATCAAGTATTCTTAGGCCGTCTTGAACGACTAAGTTTATTATGTGTGCGACACAACATGTGTGAAACAATTTTCCGTCTAAAATGGGGGATAAAGTCAAACGTAATTTATCAATGCTTGCGGTATTATTACTAGCGTTATCAAAGCTCATACTAATAATACTAGTTTTTAAACGATAAATATTTAAGAATTTTCATAATTATAGAATATTGACGTTCTCCCGTATGTGGCGAACCAAAAGTGTTCAAACGCGATTACACGCTTGCATAATTGCCACGATCCCGGCATAATCTAATGCGCCATTATGCATAAATAAGATTGTGGAAATCCGTTTGGTGTGCTCCATATATCGGCAATTAAAGAAACGTTGGACGGTAATAGTGAAAACATTTGTTTCGTACTTTTTTTTAGCTTCGAGCCAGCATTTTATAGCATCACGTCGTAGAGTTTGACGACATACCGATTCGTAGCGTGGTTGGAAGTATGTTCGAATCAAGTTGGTAATGTGCGTGTTGTCGAAATGTCCGAACGGCAACGCCATTTGAATTACACATTTCATCGTCATTTGTCACGCAAGATCATTATCATACGTCCATACTTGACCGGAATTGTCAAGTATGGGTTGATTTAGATTCTCGGCCGCTTTCAACGCCTTGCAACTATGGTTGTAATGACGCCTTAACGTCGTATTCGAATTGGATTTAAGAAAGTCGCCACACCGACTGCATCGCGCTTTTTTGGTACCATTGGGAAACTTGCACAAGGCGAAATATTGCCAAACATCCGCTTTTCTATTATGCTCGGTTGCGGGATAATTTTGTTCCTCCATTTTGTATATTAGAAATTAGAAAATACGAGAACTCGAGATTAGAGAATATGATAACTAGAGAACACGAGAACTCGAGAATAGAGATTAGAGAATACGAGAACACGAGAACTCGAGAAGTCGAGATTAGAGAATAGGAGATTAGAACATGAGAATACGAGATCACGAGAGCCGAATATTGAGAAATCTTTGCGCTTTTTGCGTTTTTAAGAGTTGAGAAGTTGTGGTTTGTTCAATAACCCCCCACAAGCTTTCATATACTCATCTAACTCATAAAATACCAAAAAAAACGGTCACATTCGAAAATAACGGCTATAAACGACCAGTTTTTTCAAATTTTCGGGTTTCGGGTTTGGCTCGGGTTCTTGCCCGGTTCGGGTTTGGACCAGGTTGGGCCTAGAGATTTCTATATTATTCAAGACCGGGCCGGGCCCGCGGGTTGTTACCTAGGTTGGGCTTAAGCCGCAGATGCGTGTGTGAGTTTATTGCCGTACAAAAAAAAATAAACAAAAGAACGAAAATAATAAAGAAACTTAAACCATAAAATAAAAATCATTAGTTTCAAGATTATAAGGAAAAAAAATGAATTTTCAGCAAACCACAGGGACTAAAAACGTAATTTGCTCTAACAACAACTACCACAGGGACTATAAATAGTGTTCTTGGCAGAGTCGTGATCATAATCTTGATTGAGCTCCAGCATCAGCCTGTGACTGTGAAGTAAAACAAAAAACACTCTCACTGCATATATATATATATATATATATATATAACATATATAACGCGAAATCTATGGGGGAAGATTATAAACCAGTAATTTTTCTCATTAATTTTAGTTTTAATCAGTCTTCTTCTGCTCGAATTCCTCAGTTTTTCTCCTTTTTGTTTCAATTTTGTATTGATTTCTTGTGTTATCCAGTGATTATAGTTGTCAGAAATTGGTTGCAGTTCTTTTCTGTATTCAATCCGGTATGAATTTGAAAAAATTAGGATGAATCTGTGCATAGATGAAGGTATATACATGTGTTTATTGTATGATCGTGTATCAGCGTGCCAATTTTGATCGTAATTTACGAATGGAAACTGTTAGGGTTTGTGAATCTATGTTGATTTTTTCATAATTGAACAAAATTGTGATCAACTAAGAGTCTAAGACCACTTTTTTGTTTAAATGCAGTTGCTACAGCTTCCATGGCTTGAGATTATCATATTTTAATTCTCACATTTTGCCTCTGTTAAACTGATGCTTTATATACAATTTCACCTGAATATTGCAGTTGTTAGAGGAGAATATTGATATTGGTGAGCCGGAGACTCATAACTGTGCGATCAAGTTGGTTAGTGAACTTAATAAAGTATTTGCTTGTTCTTCTACGTTTTGGTTGTGTTTTAGGTAAAAGATCGTAGAGGAAAGTTCAAATGTGAACTCAATTTTGGTTGTGAACATGAGGACGAATCAGCCACTCATCCTGTCAATAAAGGCGGCTTTGACCGGGTCCCCTCCTTTAATAATCTCCACCCTCCCATGAATCGCGTGAATCCTCCGTGATTGCGTCCGCCATAACCGAAGATGTGTGGCTGATATTCGTCCTCACGTTCACAACCAAAATGAGTTCACATTTGAACCTAACCCAAAGATCATATATATATATATATATTATATACATACATACATATAGGATCAGGTTTAGGGTTTACGATATATATATATAGGGGAAGGTTCAAAGAGAAGCATGTCAATTTAAGAAAAAGTGAGGAACAATCTCAGACACTCATCTCGCGGTTATGGTGGACGTGATCATGGAGGATTGACGCGATTCATGGGAGGGTAGAGATTATTAAAGGGGGGACCGGTCAAAGCCGCCTTTGTTGACCAAGATGAGTGGTTGAGATTGCTCCTCGCGTTTTCTTAAAAAGTTATATTTTTCGTATGAACCTCCCTCTATATATATATATATATATATATATATATAGATAGAGTCAATTTCAGTTGTGAACTTAATCCTAGTCATCCAAATCTTATCTTGAACTTGTGAACGTAATCCTAGCCATACATCTATATATATATATATATATAGAGAGAGAGAGAGAGAGAGAGAGAGAGAGAGGAAAGTTCAAAAGTGTGAACCACTTTTTGGTTGTGAACGTGAGGACAGCCAAGAGCACGACACGTGGCGGCTTTGAGTGTGGTCCCCCCCCCCCCCTTTTAATTCAATGCCCTCCCATGAATCGCGCCTAGTCATCCGCCGTGGATCTAACGTGGCGCCTAGTCATCCGCCACGTGTCCCGCTCTTTGTTGTCCTCACGTTCACAACCAAAAAGTGGTTCACATTTGAACCCACCCCTATATATATATATATATAGGGTCAGTTTCAAATGGAAACTCAAATTTGATTGCGAACGTGAGGACATCCGAAAGCACGCCTCGTGTCCTATTTAGCTCATATTCAGTCTGAATAGCACAGGATTATTCAGACCGAATATTATGCATTACTCAAGGTGAATTATTCACAATATTCAGACCGAATAGTACAACATTGAGTATTATTCAGTCTAAATATTGCATTATTCTCCTTGAATAATACATAATCTTCAGCCTGAGTAATCTTGTATTATTCAAACTGAATATGCCACGTGAGGCGCTCTCGGCCGTCCTCGCGTTCGCAATGAAAAATGAGTTTCTATTTGAACTTTCCTCTCTCTATATATGTGTGTGTGTGTGTGTGTGTGTGTGTGTGTGTAAGCTGTGTTTGATGATAAAAATATCTGATCTGAATCAATAGATAAATTCTGTGGTGTTGAACTGCAGAGGGTAAGCCCCAAGAAGCGGAGGGAAAAGGTTTTGGTTGGTTGTGGTGCTGGTTTTGGAGGTGATAGACCATTGGCAGCTCTTAAGTTACTTCAAAAAGTCAAAGATCTCAACTACCTTGTACTTGAATGCTTAGCGGAGCGCACCCTTAGTGACCGCTACCAAGCAGTGAAGGCAGGCGGTGATGGCTATGACCCTCGCAGTACGTTTTCATCATCCATTCTTTCTTTGGTCCTGTTGGAGAGAAATGGCAGTTCAATTATTTCTTATACAAAGTCAGATATTTTATGTGTACCTCAAAACCCCATTCTTCTTTGCACTGTTTATCTGTTCCTTGGTATATGTATTTGATGATGTTATTGCACTAGAAACAGAGTCTAAAGGTGAGGTAGAGTTAGAGCGGTGCGGATCCAGAATTTTTGCTAAGTGGGTGCAACTTTAAGGTGGATCAAAGGCCGTAAAGTCGTGTAATGTGTTCTTAGCCAAACATATAAGTATCTATCCTCAATGATTCAGAGGGATGATGAAATTGCACACGACGGTAAGCACCACACAAAGGATGGTTGAAGTAGAGAGCGGCTAAGGGAGTGTTATGTGATAAGAGGGTAACATTAAAACTGTGGGGGAATATCTACATGGTAGTCATAAGTCCAACTATGCTGTATGGTTTTGAGTCTTGGACAGTGAAGAAGGCTGATGTACTACGATCAAAACAGTAAAATCAATGGTAAATCGGAGTGGTTGTAATATCACAACCGAATGCTTACAATAGGGTTTCTTGCTTTCGAGAGGCCGGTCTCTCCACAGACTCACGTCTAAGGTTAACAAAACAGAAACCCCTCTCCTAGACCCTCACACACCTATTTATACTAGACCTATCACCAATGCATTATCGACTTGTACCATTTAGGCATTGGCTAATTGTACTTTGCTCTACTCTAAGTGACTTATTTACTAAAATACCCAGAGTATAACAAAGGCACAAAGGAAGAACATGATTAGAAGGGCCATTTTTTAGTAGGATTGGGTAGAAGGTGACATCAAAGGTAATGAGAGAAAGGTAGGGTTTAGGCAAATTGGTTCCTTGTTAGTTTATGATTGTAACACATGCTTTAGCTGTTTTTTGTCCAGTTGCACACATTTGAAGCTTGCACACAGCATTGAATCCTGATTACCTGTTTTTGTTTTATTACCTTATTGACTGCTTGAATGAATCTTTGCATTGTACACAATCTAGGGGTCTCCACGGAAACAGCCTCAGGATCCTAGTGTTTGAGATAAGACATTTGCATATCATACACCTCCTGGACCGACTTTTGAGTGGGATATACTGGGTTTGTATCATCGTATGATTTGGTTTTTCTCAAAGGCTCAAAGGGAGATTAATGAGAGAAGGGAGGTAAAACAATGAGATAAGCCTCACAAAATAGTGATTTTTCTTTTAAGAGTTCAAGAAACGGAATCCATGGATCAATGACTATGCTATGGACTTCAGTTTTCCTTTTTTCTAATCGTTGTTTTTGATGTTGTAGCTGAAGGATTGTGAGAAGTCACTTTAAGTGTATTTCCTATCTTCCGTAATGCATTCAGATAGAGGAATATTGCATCTACGTTGACCTTTTTCTGTTACTATTCTATGATTATGCAGTTTCAGAGTGGATGCAGTTGCTTCTTCCTTTGGCCGTTGAGAGAGGAGTCTGCATTATTACCAACATGGGTGCAAGTAAGCAACATAATCATATTCTTGTGTATCCTTAAGACCTTCTATGAGCAGGGTCCTCATCATTGGACATATACCATATGTCCACTTGTTTGCATGTTTTGGGATCCCTCATCAACAAGACTTGGACCATTTCGCCTCCATATATGTTGGAACCTTCCTTCCCTCCAAAATGACTCTTTTGGAGAGTAATCTAATGAGGTTCCACATATTCTAGTATGGTATCAGATCCAAGGTCTACCACTATTGGGACTCGGCACCCTGGGGTTATCTGTACTCGTCTAGCCCCTCTCCACAC